>CAWUFW010004374.1:0-1200000 GCA_963921515.1 Calotriton arnoldi | reverse complement strand
GACAAGAGGGGCCCTCCCATATGCCCCAGCAAAGGTGTGCAAGATTGTCATCGTCTGCTGCATGCTACACAACCTGGCAGTGCGGAAGGAGTTGCCTCTCATCCTGGATGACGATGACCAACATCCGCCACCTGTGGAGGATCCTGGCCTGGGCCACGATAGTAGTGATGGTGATTGTTAGAACTGGGGGTCTCTAGTTGGCAATGGTTTGCACCTTTGTCCAAATAGGGACCCTTGCTTCTAGTCAGGATAAGGGGGATACACTCCTAAAATAACCCCTGCTCACCCCCTGGTAGCTTGGCACGAGTAGACAGGCTTATCTCAGAGGCAGTGTGTAAAGCATTTGGGAACACATACAGTAATACAGTGAAAACACTACAGATGGACACCACACAGGTTGTTATGTAAAAATAAGTAATCTTTATATAGACTTATCACAAGACCCAATAGCAAAAATCCACAATACTGTACTCAAAAATAGACTTTAAAAGGTTATAAAATAGTTCAGTTCTCTCAAGTTGTAAATGCGACACTTTACTCTCAATGTACCTTGAATGCGTAATGCAAAGAAAACAAAAGGATCGCAGGGAAGGTGATGCGTCGGTTCCTTACACTCAGGGGAGTGGATGCGTCGGTTCCTTACTGCTGCGCAGGGGAGTTGATGCTTGCTTCCTTACTGTGTGGGGAGGTGATGCGTCGGTTTCTTACTGCTTTCCGGTGCGATGCGACAAGATGGCACCTCGATGCGATACTCTTCTCCGGTACGATGCGACAAAATGGCGTCTTGGTTGCGATGTGACAACGTTGGTGTGATGCGTGCACGCCCGACGGCCGTGCGGCGACTCGATGATCTTTGGAGCCACGACAGGCCCTGCGACGCGCTTCTCCGGTGATGCGACGATGACCTCTGTGGCAGTGTCCCGCTTCTCCGGTGATGCGCCGCGCTTCGGCGATGCGAGGATGACAGCGGCAGCGGCGTCTCGCTTCCTTGGCGATGCGATGACCGCGGCTGCGGCGGCGATACGCTTCTCGTTGTTGCGTCGCGCTTCCAGCTCCCAGCGACACGCAGTCTCTCAGAAGGCCCAGCACAACAGCAGGCACTTCAATTCCCAGCAAGGGAATGCAGGGGGAGCTGGTTGGTGAAGTCATGTATCCCTGAGACTTCAGGCAGGAGGCAAGCTCTAGTTCAAGCCCTTGGAGATTCTCTTCTTCAAGATGACAAAGCACAGCAAAGTCTTTTCTCCTGTCCTTGGTAGAAAGCAACCACTGCAGGCCAACCCCAATCAGCAAAACAGCACAGGGGCAGTACTCCTCCTTCAGCTTCTCCGGTTCTTCTCCTTGGCAACAGGTTTCTTGATTTCCCAGAAGTGATCTAATTTCCTAGGGGTCTGGGTCCCCTTTTTATACACAGTTTCTCTTTGTTCTCTGAAGGCAGAGAGGCCTCTGCCTAGTCCAAAACCAGTTCTGGTCAGTCCTGGAGCACTTTGTTTTTCTGACTCCTTCTTTCCTTTGTGAGTGAGGGGCAGAGCCATCAGACGCCCGGCAGGAGGTGGAGCCAGCATTGTGGAAGGCAGGCACAGCCCTATTCAGACCCAGGTGCAACTCCTCCCTCCACTCTGGATGCAGATCTTTCTATTCAGCCCTGTGCTGACTCACCCTGTCTCCTGTAGCCACCCCCAGCCCCTGTCACTCAATCTCCAGACAAGGAATACACAACCTAGCAGAGGCAGGCTTGGAAGTTTAGGCAAGAAAATACCCACTTTCTAAAAGTGGTATTTTCAAACACAGAATGTTAAAACCAACTTCACTAAAAGATGTATTTGATCATTCTGAGTTCAGGCATACTAAATTCGTTTTTCTACCATGTTCCCTGGGTCAGTTAGGATTATAAGGTGTAATAATCAAACTGCCCATTCTGGCCTATGGAGAACAGGTAGCCTTGCAATAGTGAAAAACGAAAATGGCTGTAATTCACTATTAGGACATGCCACACACACCAGGGCATGTCCTACCTTATACTCTACAATGCACCCTGCCCTTGGGCCTACCTTAGGGGTGTCTGATATGAAGATAAGGGAAGGTTTAGGGACTGGCAAGTGGGTGCACTTGCCAAGTCGACTTGGCAGTCACAGACCGCACACAGGCTCTGCAATGGCAGGCCTGAGACACATTTTACAAGCTGCTTCTGTGGGTGGCACAACCAGTGCTGCAAGCCCACCAGCAGCATTGGATTTACAAGCCCTGGGCACCCTCAGTGCACTGTACTAGGGACTGACAAGTAAACCAATCATCCAATCATGGAGTCACTAATCCATACATCAATTTACAGTAGGGAGCACTTGCACTGTGGCACTGAACAGCAGTGGCACAGTGCCCAAAAGCATCTAAAACCAGCAAAACATAAGAGGCAACAGCAAAAAAATGGAAGGGAGACCCACGCCAATGGTGCCAAGTCTAACAGTGATGATGATGAGGGTGATGTCCGCACACAGCTCATCAC
This sequence comes from Calotriton arnoldi, assembly GCA_963921515.1. Classification (NCBI taxonomy): domain Eukaryota; kingdom Metazoa; phylum Chordata; class Amphibia; order Caudata; family Salamandridae; genus Calotriton; species Calotriton arnoldi. Next base: position 1,197,500 of record CAWUFW010004374.1, on the reverse strand, counting down.
CAACTTCTTCAACTGAATGTGAGTATCCAGAGATGTCATGTCAATGATGTGAGTTTGCGTGATATGTGTTGGTGGTGCTCTGCTGCTGTTTGAGTGTGGCCATGTGCTACTTGACTGGAAGCGTACAGCGATGTGTCCTTACAGGTAGTCTGTACTCCCCAACAGTGTTGACATGCTAACTTGGTTTTGTGTAGGTATCTTGTGACATGTATTAGGCATGAGTATTGCAGTTCTGTCCTGTCCTTCAGTGCTTTTGACTGTGTGTCATTTCTGTCCTTCACAGGGTACTTTCAGAGTTGTTTCCTCAACTGTGATCCCCCGACACCATGATTCAACTTCCAGGGTGGAAGCTGTTGTTTCCCTACAGGTGATGTGCCACACACCCCTGGACTTTCTTTCTTCTACACTTGTTGACTGTGTGGCCACTGCCACGTGGGATTACCTTGCATCTGTAGTGGAAACAACATGTTGCAAATGTGTAATAAACCTGTGCTTCACTTTGGGATGTGCGTTGTCTGTGGTCACACATCTGACTGACATTTGCTTACTGCACCTGTGGGATAGTTAACACAGACTGTGAATAGGTGTGGTGTCTGTGCATTCCACTGTATTTCCTGGCAACATCAGTGTAGGCGATGAGTCAGATGGCCCTGGTGTGTATGTGTTGTGTAGCCCTAGTGGTGTGTCTCCCTCATATGTGTCACGTCGCCATGACTCACATGACGGTGTTGAACTTGCTGTACCAGTTAGCATGCACAGTGTCATTTAGCAGATCATCATCTCCATGACAGAAACCACGTTGGAATCACAACAGAGGCAAGTATGGTGTATTAGTGAGTTTATTTACATACATGTGTGAGTATAGTGCACAGGATGGTGGGTGCTGTACATTGGGATTGTAATCCAAAGTTCCCAGATGAGTTGGAAGTCTTGGTAGCAGAAATGTCCTGAGTAAAGTCAACAGTCATCTGATACATTGGGCCAACTTAAACTCCCCATGTCATGTGGGAGAGTTGGGTTGCATTCGACAGGGTGAACAGTTTTCACACAAAGGAGAATTTCCAGAACAGGTGTTGGGTTCCTGGGGGATGTACATGGCCATCGGCCTCTCAGTTGTCCTTCCTCGGATGACCCCTCTTCTTTGGGGGGGGACTCTCACGTGCAGGCTGCTGCGGTGCAGGGTACTCTCCGCCAGAGTCCTCCTCCCTCCCTGTGGCAGTTGCAGTTGTAGCAGCACCAGATGTTGTGGGCACACAGGGAGGTGTGGCCATGTTGGTGCTATTCTGGCGGAGGCATGTCAATATGTCCCTATGCACCGCTGTCAGTTCTTGAAATGTGTCCCACTTGGACTCCATGCGAGACATGTGTGTCTCCACATGGGACATGTGGGAGTCCAAGCGGGCATGATGAGCAGCCTGCTGCTGTTGAATGTCCTTGAGGATCCCCACTACCTGGCTGACCTCTCTGGTGCTATTCTGGTATGCATCAGCAATGCGTACAAGTTGTGGGTCATCATGCAGTAAAGACCCCTCTGCAAACAGCGACCTATGTCTACCACCCATCCCACCACCCCTGGCGACACGTGCGGGACCTGCGGTGGCACGCACAGGTGACCCTAGGCCCCCTTGGGGGTTGTTACTGGGGTTGTTGTCCGTTGCTCCACGTTGGGCCGGGGTCCCTGTGCTGTTGTCATTGGTGGTCCTTGGTCTGTCCGTGTCGGCGGGGGTAGTCTGTGTGTTGGCAGTTGTTGGAGGGGTGGGTGCAGGGGTGCAGATGGTGGTCCTGCTGGTGCTGCATGATGACTCACACCGGAGGGGCCAGGTAGGTCTTCGCCATCCGAGGAGGGCAGAGGCTGTTCCACACCAGTGAGCTCAGTGTCCCCCGGAGCCTGGGACAGGGACTCCTCATCGTCTGCTGCTGTGTCCCCATCATCACCCGTTTTTGGGAGAGACACACAATGTATGTTATGTTTCTACAGGCATCAATGGTTCACACACCTGACAGTTGTGACTGTACCTCTGGATGCGGGCCTGTACATTGCATTGTCCTAAGTTGTCACAGTCAGAGGTTGATATTGGTGTAGCACATTGTCCTGCAAACTTGAAGCATTTCAATGTGAATGTTGAGGTGTGTACATGGACAGCATTGGTTGTATTTGGTGGACATCCGGCCCTCCTTCTCCCCCCAGCCCAGTTATCCCACCATGAAGCATGTCACCCTTGCAGTGGGTTCAGGTTGACTCTCAGGATGTCAGTCAGTGGTGTCCTGCTGTTGGTTGGTGACAAGTTCCCAGCAGGGCCTTGTGCTCCCCACAACAGAGCACCATTGTCAGACATCTTTGAAGTGGCGTTTTACTCCCTGTGAGGTGTGCATGCTTCAGTGTGAGCTTGCTGGGCCATGTGGGTGGGGGATATTGAGCTGTGACTACCACTCCCATCATGCTATTGCCTACACCCCCCTTCCCAGCATGCCCATACTTCCTTCCTTTTGAGTGGACTTCACTGTGTGTGAGTGTGACAGCACTGGCAAGATCGCTGACAGTCTGGTCCTGTTGTTTGTTGGTGCCCAGTTCCCAGCAGGGCCTTGTGCTCCCCACAGCTGAGGCCAGTGTCAGACATCTTTGAGGTGGCTTTTCACTCCCTGTGAGGTGTGCATGCTTCAGTGTGAGCTTGCTGGGCCATGTGGGTGGGGGATGTTGAGCTGTGACTACCACTCCCATCATGCTATTGCCTACACCCCCTTCCCAGCATGCCCATACTTCCTTCCTTTTGACTCTGCTTCCCTGTGGGGTAGTGTGCCTGTGCTGACAGGATGGCTGACAGTGTTGTCCTGGCGTTTGTTTGGCTACAAGTCCCAAGAGTGTCCCTGTGCTTCACACAGCATAACCCAGGGTGGTGGTTCTTTGTGGGATATTTAATTAGAGTGTGAGGCATTGCATTCTCCCAGGTGAGTTGTGTGGAGTTTGTGTTAAGGGGTGTGTGAGAAAAGCTGCTTGTAAATATGGTCAGAGCTGTCAGTCCTCCTTCCCACCCAGCCAGATATCCCACCATGGAACGTGCTTCTATTGCAGGGAGTGCAAGTTGGCTTTCAGGATGTCAGTCAGTGGTGCCCTGCTGTTGGTTGTTGCACAGTTCCCAGCAGGGCCTTGTGCTCCCCACAGCAGTACCCAGTGTCAGCCATCTTGTCAGTTGTTTTCCACTCCCTGTGATGTGAGCATGGTTCAGAGTGGTGTTGATGGGCCAATTGTGAGGATGACCAATATCTGTGACTACCACTCCCATCATGCTTTTGCCTACACCCCCCTTCCCAGCATGCCCATACTTCCTTCCTTTTGAGTGGACTTCACTGTGTGTGATGTGACAGCAATGGCAAGATGGCTGACAGTGTGGTCCTGTTGTTTGTTGGTGCACAGTTCCCAGCAGGGCCTTGTGCTCCCCACAGCAGTACCCAGTGTCAGCCATCTTGTCATTTCTTTTCCACTCCCTGTGATGTGAGCATGGTTCAGGGTGGTGTTTATGGGCCAATTGTGAGGGTGAGCAATATCTGTGACTACAACTCCCATCATGCTATTGGCTACACTGACTTCACCAGCATACACAGAATTCCTTCCTTTCAGTGAGCTTCCCTGTGAGGTGGTGTTCTAGTGGTGGCTAAATATCTGACTGTGTTTGTTGGTTAGATTTGTGCCACTGCCTAGCTCTATTTGTTGTTGGGTTTGTACATGTCATGACAGTTACATATCACTATGAAATGGCATGTATTGTGTTTATCTGACTAACATACACATCTTGGGATGATTATCTTTTGGTTGCTGTGGATTTGCTAAGGGTGCATGGTTTGACTATCCCCTTGACAGTGATGTGTGTGTATTGTCACACAATATTGTGTATATTTGTTGTGTACTCACCAGGCTCTGGGATGTTTGATAGTCCATATACGCTCACTGGTGGTAGGATGGCCCGCACCTTCTCCTCCCAGGGCCTGAGGTATACTGGTTTGGCAGGAGGGCCACTGCCGGTGCGATGACTCAAGGCGTAATCCTTCTTTAGTAGGTCCTTGACCCTCCTGCGCACATCATACCACCTGTTCTGGATGTCTTCCTTTGTGCGCAAACATGGTGATTGTGCGTTCACCCTGTCGACGATCCTCTCCCACATCTTGGTTTTCTGCGACATGGGGGTCTGTTGGACCAATGTACCAAACAACTGTGGCTCTACTCCTGAGGATCTCATCTACCAGGACTTCCAATTCACTGTCTAGGAACTTTGGATTCTTCTTTGGGGGCATGGTGATGGATGGTGGTGGTGATTGATGTGTGTGTGTGTGTGCAAGTGAGGGTGTGTGAGTGTAGGTTTTGCTGGGTGTATGTGAGGGTGCTATTTGTTGAGGTGCTGATGGTGTGTGGCTTGTGTGATGGATGAGCTGCGAGTGTGTCTGTGGTTGCTGTCTGATGGTGTTCTGTGCTGGCAGGTCAGTTGAATTTGCAAAGGATCATGGTAGGGATTTGTGGCCTTTATATGGGTGGAGTTGTGGGTGTGTCTTTGTTCCATGTTTCCCCACCCCCAGTATTTATTGGCTTTGTAATTGCTTTTTTGGCCCTTTTTTTTGTATTTTTTCCTTTGTACTTTTTGTGCATGTAGGAGACGTTCTTCTGACCGAGTAGGACGCTGCAGTTGTCTCGTGCGAGCTTCTCCGAGTCGTTCACGCTGTGTTTCTGCTAGGTTTCATGTGTGGCGTACGCGTCGATCGCAGAGTATTAGGTTGCTTCGGCTGGGTTTTGTATGCGTGTCGGTCGTACGGCTTGGGCTCCATGCGACTCGGTCTGGTTTTCCACGCATTGCATCGTACTGCGCGGGTCGGAGTTCGCGGGTACGTTTCGTTCGGGTTCATTCCTGGTGTGTGTCGGTCGGTTCGATTCGTGTTGTTTCCCGGCCGGATAGCTGGTTTCCATGCGGTTCGGTCGTTCGGCTTGTGTTCCGTTCGAGTCGGTCGTGATTCACATGCATTTCATCGTACTACGCAGGTCGGGCAGCGCCGGTACGTGTCGGTCGGACTAAATTCCCGTACCGAGTCGGTCGGTATGTTTTCCGGCCCGAATCGGAATCAACCCCTCAGTCTCTGGCTACAATAAACTCACAAGCCGCCTGAGGCAGCTCATTTTCAGATGCGATGAGGCAGCTCACTCTCCAGGTAGAAAACAAGCATTTGCAATGCAATAGGACTCGCATTTACGCGAGACCTATTGCATTGCAAACGTCTGTCCAGTAAGGACAAACACAGAAGCCAATTAAAAATATGGGCAGAAAGTGAGAGCAGCTTGTCTCCCCATACTGCTGCTGCTGCTAAAGCTCGACCTAACATGGCTGTCAAGAAATTACTGAACTAGTCTTGGATGTGAAGTAGAAGGTGTTCCTCCCTCTTGACTAATTCTGGTATGAGCACACTATTAGCTTGAGAAATCAGGAAGATATACGATAGGTATATATGAAATGATTAATCAAGATCTTAGTCAGGGCTTAGGTTGAAGATCCTGGATTTATGATTAATGTGACTGACCCTGTGGAGATCCTTTAGGAATTCAGAGGAACCAATCTGAACAAGTTATCCCATTACTTCTACAGTCCAGCTGCCTTTGATTGCTACTGTTGGTATAAGTAGGTCTGTGATAATTCACGCTCTCTGTACACTTATTTTCAATATAGTTTCACTACAGTAAATTTCTTTTTTCAAGGAGAAACAAAGATGTCATGCCTTCCCAGTCTCTAGTTTTCCGTACTACATGTAAAGCTGTAGTGACTAATTACTCAGAAAGCCGCACCCCATGTGAAAGAGCACTAGGAAATGTGTCCTCATTGCCTTGTCTTCAACATAATCTGTCAGTTTCCATTCATTTTCCCTTTTTTACACGGGTCAATCGGGTACTTTTTCTTCATTTGGCCTTTTTTATTTAGCACTCCTTTATATTTAACACTAAGACTTGCAAGATCATTTCATTTTGGCACAACACCTCTTTTCCGGGCCTAGGTTTGCATTTAAATAATAGGCACATTCTGGGAGTTATAGCCATGGCTTGCTTCAGTTGAGGCAATTGGACAAGCATACTCAATGGTTTGGAAAGAAGCCAAGTCTTTAAAAGTGATAATGTCCTGACAATTGCCACTCAATTTCTCATATTTTGAATGAGGTGGGACGGTGCTGGGTATGTGTGCATGGAGATAGTTACTGCTCTGGGTATTACGGCTATAACAATACATAGAGAGGCTGCACTAAGCCTTTAAAGCTAAACATATACATGAACAGGCTTCACTCTGTTTTTCAGGTAATATGCACGCAGGGAGGCTGCACTCAGCAGTCAAGGTCATTCTTATTCTTGGAAAGGATGCACTGGACATTTGAGGCTATACCTAACCATAATCAGACTGTGATGGGATTATGTGGCTGTGCTGGAACATTTAAGGTGTTGATGAGGCTGCACATAGTGTATGCAGCTACACGTGACAATATGAGGCTATAACTCGGTATGTGTAAGTGTGTGTGGGCATATGGTGGTTATGGATGGCTATTCGAGTTTCACGTGAGCATTTGGGGCATGCTTGAGCATTTTAGCCTTCAATTGAATATGATATTAATACGGCACGTATTATTTTACCTGAAATAATGTCCCTCCCTGTCATACATTTTTATTGTGAAGTACTCTAGGTCGAAGGTCCTTTGATGTCATTTCCTCTTAAGTGATGTCACTTCCGCTTCCCCAGGCATTTTGGTGAATTGACATCCATGAGCATAGGGTCACAGATACTCACAACCTTTCTACCGTAATTCAAAGAAGGGATATTAGAAATTCAACATTCAATTTCAAATGGCATTGTTGAGTATTTGTGATCTCTTTTAGAGATAGCGCCAGCCAAGGGCAGAGACCCCTTCCACCTACTCTCTGCACCGTTTACTGTGCTGAAGGAGGCACCACTCAACTCTCAGTAAAATGTTGCTTTTGTCATCGTGCGTGGGATATTAATATCGTGGTGAATGATTATGCCATTGACTTTAAAGAATGTTCACCATTTCTAACATGATCCACAACCCTTAGCTCAAGGAGTCATGCAAATACATTGTTGTAAATGATAATATCCAATCATTGCTGTAGCAATCAGCAACAGCTCAAGTATCCTCATTAGATCAGGGTTTATTTTCAATTTTATGTGTGTAGAAAAGAAGTTGTGCAAATTGGTTATTATTGATAGTAAATGTAAAGTACCTGAATTGAGTTATCGAAATCATTTCAACACTGCAGTCCATCACACCTTTGCAAATAGAATGCCACCTTATAAAACCGTTGCACCTAAAAGTTGACTACAATTCTGCACCTATCCTGATGTCAGGTGTAATGTGCATGAAGGTCACAATGTGTTAATTATGAATTAACACTATTGTGACTCAACAATTAGTTTTCCCTGACACTGATTAAGTGCCTTGCACATACAGTGGATATCCTTCATCATTACCAGGGTGCCTAGTGTGGGGGATTGTGTCACATATATTTCATAACCTCTCACAGGAATTGCTGAAAATCAACAGTGTGTGAAGTATGGTTAGTGGTGAACATCTAAGGCTTTCTTCTAAACTTGAAGAAATCATTGGTGGTTCACTATTCGTAGAATTAATGGGGAAGTATTCAAGACTGTGAAAGCAGATGCCTTTCTACCTTATGTCCAATTGAGGGATCTCACTTTAGACTGTGCTTCCTGCTGTAGTACTGCATAGAACCTACACAACGTGAGTTGTCAGTTTAGGCAGACAGAGAGGCAACCCTATTTTTTTTATTTCAAAAGTACCATTAGATTGGAACCCTTTGGTCAGCCATTTGATGACTTTCAGCCATTTGAAGACCTTCTGGCATCCATTGTCAAAGGATTACTAGTACAAGGTCCACATGTGCCTTGCTATTTCAAGGAATTAACTGACTGTGGTGTTCCTGCCATCTGATAACAGTGGTTGTATTTGCCCATTCCTGTCCTTGTTCAATTGTAATTGCATTCCTTCAGTTAAAGTCCGGTTGAACGGAGTGCAAGACCATTTTATTACTGCTTCAGAATCAGTGGATGCCAGTCCAGATAAGGAGAAATAATATGTCAGCAATGTATTTCATAAACTAATGGGGGAGGTGAATTAAGAGCTTTAGTGAGCCTTGTGAAGGGGAGAGGTTTCTAGATAGGGCTTAGTTTTCTGACTGTGTTAGCAATCTATCTCCTGCAGCTAAGAACTGTCATATTGGTTTTGTTAATCAGTTCTCGGCAAGTCGAAGAGCTTTCTTGCACTGCTATTTGTATGGTGCACTGATATCCTCATTTAAAGTGCATTTTATAGAAATATATAAATGAATAAATAGATAAATAAATAAACAAATCTAGATGGTTGGCAGAGGTATGCACCCTGTCAAAGCAGGAACCACAATACTAGTCAGGGTAAGTCACAAACACACCCTCAATTAACCTGTGCTCACTCTCTGGTAGCTTGGCACAGAGCAGTCAGGCTTTACTTAAGAGGCAATGTGTAAAGTATTTGTGAAACACGTCAAACAGTAACACAATGAAAACACCACAAAAAGACTCCACATTAGGTTGGAAAAATAAAGCTTAATTTTATAAATAAAACTAGACCAAAACAACAAAAGATCCACTAAGTAGAAGTTGAGATATGCATTTTTAAAGAATAAAACTGTAAAATAGTGCTTAGAAGCAGTAAGTGCTTATGTGGGTTATCTGGTCACATTGGACCGGGACAAAGGAAAAAGTTCAAGCTGACCGCAATGGAGCGAATGAGCGATGGAGCACGATCCGGACACAGGGACCCAGCTAGGCCCACTGAACAAAAGTACCTTGATCTAGAATGCATTGCCATCGGAGAAGATATGTGGTGCGGCCAAAGCAATGTGTTGGTGTGAGTCACGCAGTGGAGGAGATGAGTCAATTTTCTTCACGCTACAGCCGCGATATGTCGGCTCCGATTGTGAAGCTCTGGTTCTGAATGCGATGTGCTGCTCCTGCAGCAAAGGATGCATCTATTACGAGTGTGATGCGATGGTTCCTAATACGATGCCCCAGCTCTGATCCATGCAATGGTGTCGATGCACCAGATCTTATCCACTCAATGGCACTGACGCACCGGTTCAGAAGAGGATACATGGGTTTGGTTGAAGCAAGCACATTGGGCCTCACTACCAACGGTCCAGGATTGAGGTGTCACCACTTGGCAGGGCAGACTCAGAGATGACAAAGTCCAGGTGCAGCAGAAGAAGGGTTGGAAGTATTTCATGTCCCTGAAACTTCAGATCAGGAGGCAAGCCAGCAAGCCTTTGGAGTCACTCTGGGTTGAAGTGATACAAAGCAGCAGTCCAGCAAAGCAGAATCCAATAAAGCAGCAGTCCAGCAGACTGTCAGTCCTTTCAGCAGCACAGCAGTTCTTCTTCCTGGCTGAGTGGTTACAGGTCCAGAGGTGTACTGAAGTCATATTGTCAGAGGCCCAGTACTTACCCAGTTGTGCTTTTGAAGTAGGAGAGACTTTAAAGAAGGGTCTTTGAAGTGCACAGAGGTCCTCCCTTCCTGTCGTGGCTCCATAGTCACAACAGAGGGGTATACAGCCCTTTGTGTGTGGCCAGGACACAGCCTATTCAAGTGTAAGCGTGAGGTTGTGCCCAGCTCCCCCCATCCCCCAGGATAGCCCATCAAGGCATACCTAAGCTCCCTTTGTCTAGAGGATTACACAAAGCCCAACTGTCACCTAACCCAGACTGAACAGAGACAGGCAGCAGGCACCAAATGGCTAAAGTAAGAAAATGCCAGATATGGGCATCTTATCCCTTCCCAATTGGAAATTACACTTATAAAATGTAATACGTTATCCGACGGGAGAGATAGGCCTTGCATTAGTGAAAAACAACTTTGGGAGTTTCACAACCAAGACATGTAAAAATTAAAAGTGCATGTCCTGCATTTGAAATACACTGCACCCTGCCCTTTTGGGTTATACAGGGCCTACCTTGAGGGGGCCATATGTATAAAAAGGGGAAGGTTTGGGCCTGGCAAAAGGGTTGTTTTGCTAGGTCGACATTGCAGTGTAAACTGCACACACAGGCTCTGCAGTGGCAGGCTTGGTAAATAGTTAAAGGACTGCTTAAGTGGGCGGCACAATCTGTGCTGCAAACCTAAAGTAGCATTTAATTTACAGGCCCTGGGTACAAGGGGTACCACTTTACTAGGGACTTATAAGTAAATCGAATGCCAATCAGGGGTGAACCAATACTACCAGCACTTTAGCACTGTTTAGCAGTGATAAAGTACAAAGAGTCCTACAGCCAGCAAAAAGATGTCAGAAATGTGAAGGAGGTAGGCAAAAAGTTTGTGGGAATAACACCCCAACACGGTCAGGTCTAACATGTATATTTACAAATGTCAAATGTTGCCTAGTTTATTTAGCACACGCTGTCCATTTGCTGACTGAAATGAACAGCATTAACAGAGAAAAGCGTTTTCAAGCAACACTCAATGGTCTTCACCTGATAATAAATTCCACCGAATCTGCAAAGTTTGGCAGGACCATATGGTGAAAAACCTGTGCAATCTTCCAATGCAATAAGGTCCATTCCTGTGTGCTGCTTGCAACTGATGCTGAATCCGAAATAAGCCTGTAAAGATAGGGCATATGTTGCCCAGTGCATGACCCACATTTTGTTGATATGTCGGAGGTCAAATGGACCATTGTTCACAGGGTGACACAAATTAGGTTTTCTTTGCCTAGTAGAGATATTTATTCCAAGTGTTCCAGTGAGCTTTTGAAACATTGCTGAACTGAAGGGAACAATCTAATGCACTTTGCCATCATCATGCTGCTTATATAGAAGTTTAAAAAATTCTTCTGTGTTGTAAGTACAGTTTGCACTCAAGTAACGTATACACTTTTCCTTCCTATAAATTTTCTGTCCACTTTCATTCATCACTTTTGTAAAACTAGAAGCAGGAAATTATTGTTCCAAACTTTTTAGCACCAAATACCCCCAAGTATGTCACTCATTCACCCATGCAGGTTAAAGACATATTTGCTAAACCCAGGCTGAGCAGTGGTGTAGCAAGGGGTGGGGGATGGTCTGCTCCGGGCGGCCCGAGTTTTGGGGGCGGCGGCCTCCCCCGCTTTTACATGCAGCCGCCGCGGGCGGCAAATTTCTGGGGCAGCCACGGGCAGCAAAAGGTCTACCTACCCAACTGAGGCTGAGTTATATTTAAGCCAGCATCATTTTTCATAATAAGTAAGGTATTTTGTGTTACACTTGTGATGCTCAATGACAGATATTTCACCAGTGTGCTATGTCACATAAATAAGATTTTGTTTACATAAAACATTATAACGAGAAAAATGAAAATAAAAGAAGAATACTTCACTCGTGAGTTTCGGTTTTAAGCACAGCTGGTTGTTGCTGGCCAAGGCTTATTGAGCAAAAGTCATTTGAGTTGTTTTTTTATGCAAGAGCACCTGTCGGTAACAGTGGACACAACGGGGTATATTTAAGAAAGAGAGTCAAAATATTTACTGCTGCTGTATGCCAATTCCTAATGCCATGCTAGCGCAGTATTTACAATACGGCGCAACATGGCATTAGGAAAAGCTAATGGGCAAAACAAAATTACACTAACACGAGCGTCTATTCATTAACTAAATGCACGCCACTGAGGAACTGAGGAAAAAGTGACGCTTGACCAATTAACGGCAAGAAAAAACATGCTAGCCGGCCGAGGGTCACATTTCTGCTCCCAGCATGAAGAAAAATACAATACTGCTGCTAAGGAGGAAAAAAAACCTGAATGCAGAATGGTGCAGCCAGGAATCAGCAAAGCACAGGACAACAACCCTCCCCAACCCCACAAACAGCCAAGATGACCAGCCAGAGTCCAAGGGGAAAAAAAAGAGGAAGAGGAAATGCAGGTTCAGTCAGGAGGAGAATGAGATCCTGACTGCGGAGGTGACAGAGCATCAACACCAGCTCTTCATCAGCTCCAAAGTGTCCTTGGGGACCAAAAAGGCCATATGGCAGTCCATAGTGGACACGGTGAACTGCATAGCTGAATCAAGAGGACAGTGCGGACTGTAAGAAGTGCTGGCATGATGCCAAGCGAAAACTAAGCAGAAACTGGCAACCAATCTACAGGCAGCATTGTAGACTGGAGGTGGCAGCCCAGCGCCCCAGGAGGAACTTGATCCCTTTGAGGAGCCGGTGTCCACAGTTATCTGTGAGGAGTCGGTGGTTGGAGTAGCGGGACAGGACAGTGCTGACTATGACCAACTGTATCAGCAACAGGGTAAGTACCAAACAGGGACAATGGGGGCAACTACGTAATGTCCTGCATTCCAGGCACCTATGTCTCAGCGCTCCGCCACACTGTCTGCAGGTCAAAAGATAGCCACCCAACTTAGATATTACAATAATAGAAGGTTAATGGTTATTTTCATCACATGTTTGCATAGGGCAGCGTTGCAAGTGTCACAGCTACGCTATCCTAACTCACATTGTAAGAGCAGCAATATGCTGTGTCTACAAGATAAAACGTATTCCTGTAGTAACTGCATGCACTAGGGCACATGTAGCAGACGTACACCAATGCAGGAATTCCTGCACCATAGGTCAATAAGCACCTGCGTAGGTCCCACCCTGCTGAATGTGCACCAGCAGAAAGGAAAGAACAGGGATATGTTGTACTGTCCTACACACAGCGCAACCCTGCACTTTCCTATTCACACAGTTTGGGGCAGCAAAATGCTTTCTTGTGCTGTGCTCTGCTGCCCTGCACCACATGTCTATGAATGATGCCCTTCCATCACACCTGGGCCCATGCAAATCAACCTAGGCTGGCAATTCATAGCATACAAATGGTATACCACAGGATCAACAGCACACCTCAGGGATGGGGGATCTGTGGGCCATGGCTAATACTTACACATGCAGATAAAGAAATTGTCACTTCCAAACTCACCTACAGCAAACTACATGGCACAGAGCTGTCATGTCATGCATGCTGAGACTACACATGTGTCAGCTGCCATGGCAGGGACCACCTGAATGCCTCTTTTCAACACAGAAATGACTGGGTGTGGGGATGAATGCAACCTATGTACACCAGTGGAACATGGGTCATAGTTAAAATGAAAAGGTGCAGAGCTGTGCCAGCATGCCTACTTTCACAAATGCATGGAAGGGCCATGTACACTGGATAATGTTGCATCCCTGGGCACACCCCTGCACTGCTGCAAAAATAACAGCTGTGCACCAACGCAGGCACCCTTGCAGCATGACTCAAGGTTGTCTTTGTTGGTGCTTGCCTGTCATCATCATTGTCAGCGCAAGGGAAAACACATGGGGTGTGCACAATCCTTGTGAGTATGGTGCTGTTCTGTATATGTGCAATGACGCAGGGATGCATAGCTAAAGTGCCTGCTGCGCCATGTTGTGCCAAAACATTGCGAAAATGCCCATCCGTAGGTACATGTCACCATTCTCATCAACACTACCATCTGGGCTGCTGCCTGACACAAGTCACCCTGCAACAGTCTGCATGTCAGCTTGTTGGACGTTGCCACACATGATGTATGTGGTGTAGATATTGGGGAATCAACGTATGATCAGGGTCCCATCACTGTGTGTCAGTAAGTGGGCTGCCAAGACCTTTTACTTGAAACAGTCGGAAGGGTCAAAGGACACATGCAAGTGCATGGATCAGATCAAAGTGATGTCTGACACCCTGCAGATGACCAACTCTGCACATGGTTAAATGGCATGAACGTCAATGATTCCATTTTGACTACTAGTTCAGGCCCCATCTATTCAGAGTTTGCATACATTGGTACTGATTGCAATGCTGAGGTCCTGTCATGTTAAATTAAGAGCCAGTAGAGAATAGAGACTTCCCCTGGATGAATACAAAAGCACCCACACTTATACTCACTAGCATACCATGCTCACTGTGCATACACCTTCTGCTCTAACCATACTATAAAAACATGATATCAGATATATACCCCAAAATCGAGATGTAGTGCTTACAACTGTTTTTATTCTTATTGTTTTAGTGAAGGAAGGGACTCAATAAATCTCGGTGTTTGGATAAAAATATAAAACATATACAGCATATCAATAAAATTCATACATAGCATGAAATAGACAGCCTAATACAATGTACACTAAATATTTTCAAAAAACGGCGAAAAAGTTACAATGAATCAAAACAATAAATCATACACAAGAATATATGCAAAAGGAAACCCTTTAGGCACAGTTCTACATAAGCAGTTGCACAAAATGATCCAACATCAGATATTAAAAACAGAAGAGCTGGAAGGATAACTATTCCTTTCCCAGAAATTCATGTAGTTGGATTCAGACAGGTAGGTGTCGACCCGTTTCGGTGGTATGAAGACCAATTTATCAACCACCTTCTTCAGGACTCACAATCAGGGATTTACTCCTCCTCAGAATAATATACGAAATGTTTATCTACACAAAAAAGGAAACATAAAGACAGGGGGTGTGTCTTAAATTATACAATTGACCACCTTCCTCTTCGTTTTTACCCCATTCTTTTATACATAATCCAGTTTTGCGTACCCCTGGCCCCAGAAAAATTCCTACTCCTAAAATTTAGACCAGTTCGCACTACATCTCCATTTACAGAAGGGTAAGATGTTAAATTAAGATACAGTGCTATCTGCCATCCTCAGCCTAGTGTAACAGCTGTCCTGTATCAATGGAGAGTGGAAAGTGTAATGTCATGCACTTTGTTTGTCAAATGCTTAAAACCATGTCAACATGTAGAAGACAGAAACAAATCATTTCCCCTATTCATTGCAGAGAAAGAACCCCTACCTCCTAGCCAGCACCCTGTCCTGGCCATCACCGATGATGTCGATGATGACAACCTACCAGCCATCGACCATGACACCCTGCAAGAGCTCCTGGACTCCATTAGGACACCATCACCAGGCATGGGGAGGGTCATTAGTGTTGTACCATCTCCATATACCCTGCCTAATAACCAACATGCACCACCTACCACCACACCCACGCCCCTGGACTCCGAGGACCCACAGATCACCTTCCAGTGGAGAGCAGTAGTAGTCCAGCGGGATTTGGCAGACCCCAGTTTCCACCCTAGAGGGGGTCTGTTCTGCTGCCATCAGAGGTACCTACTCACTGCTCCGTGACCTCCAGAAGTCCCTGGCTGACATCGCTGGTGTCATGAGACAGAGGCATCAACAACTGCCCTGCCAAAGTGTCACCAGCGACGTGGCCAAAGAGCTGGGGCCAACTGAACCATCTTGAAGACCATGGAGTGGAAGCAGGACACCCACATGGCTGCCATGGCTGCCTACCACCACAACATTGCTGCGATGTTGCGAAACCAGCAGATCCTCCTTGCTGCAATGATGACTCATGTTTTGGCACAGATGAATGCTGCTGCAGGCACGGCATTCACATCTTCCTCCCCTGATGTGTGTGTGTGCCTCCCTTGCCCGCCGCATCTACAGTACCTCCCACATGGGAGACACCACACATATCAGAGGAGGAAGATGTGGACACTACATCTTTCTAAAGAAAACGTCTGCAATAGCATTCATCTGTGTCAAATGTCCTGTTTCTCTTTAGCCCTGTGCTGATCAACATGCCAGGGAACATCTGCTGTCACTGTTCTCATTTTGACTTTGCCCTGTTGACCTTGAACATTTGGCGACTGACAATGTGGCCTATCCTCCTTAATGACACTGTGGTCATCCTCCTGACTGATGCCTTCCTAATCCTCAACATGTCCCATGACATGTTCACCACAACAACTCTGTCTGGACATCCACAGGCTTGAAACATCCTTTGGGGTTTCTATCCTGTTAACTGTCCCTGTGAGACCATTCTCAAATTGCACATGTAAATAAATGCACTAAAAGGTACTAGCTGTGTGTGGTTAACCATTGGCTAATCAGTGTGGCCACTACATCAAATACTATGAAAAGGGACATCATTGTGTCAGCATAGTCTGGGACAATGCTAGGCAGAGAGAGTTTGACAAATGTTGGAAGCACCTATTGTGTGATGATCATTAAGTGCATACTTAGGTGGCTACAATAATGTGCAACTAGTATCATCATGTCAATGTGAATGGTAAGATCAGTCACCCCACAAGTGTAATGTCCATCCATGGTTACTAGCAAAGAAAACCACATTGAGTTGACAAGTATTTGCAGCAAATGTAAGAGATTACTAGGCAGCCATCAGTGTATGAGTCACCATACCAACTATATGTGCACAAGTCATGTGGCACAACATCCCTCCAAGACATGTTGCATTTCCAACACACATTGATCTTGTAAGTGACCACAAAAGGAGCACTTTGTCATCATGCTCTGATTAAAGCTACATCCACTGTACAACAATGTTTGATTGTAAGATCATGTGAAGTCATGGGCAATATGACAGATCCCCGTCCACAGATCAGAAATCCACTCACACATGTTGCCAGACACTGCAGGCTAAGACTAGTGCAAGTATACAACTTCAGCTGAGCACAATAGATCACTGATACGCAGTAAATCATGGCGTACACCTGTATGTATCAAACTAGTAGATTTAATGGAAATATAAAAGTAAAAATAGGTGTACCTATCTACCCTATGTTAAATACCTATCCTAACCTATCCTACACTACCTTATCCTATCTACACTTAACACTACCTTAACTTAGCTTAGCTTAAGCTGCACACATAGCACAACATTTTAAACATCAACCCCCACTCCCCTTAAGTCACATGTTAACACAGGACACCATAAACTATACCTAAACATCAATTACTTACACATGTAACCTAAACAAATGTATTTTTATTTACTTTTTAACATTTTCAGATTTTGTAACATAAAACACACATCAACCCCCCACCCCCCAACGAACCCAAAGTAATCCTATCCCACAACAAACAAACCCACCCCTAAGAAACCCCTATTTACACTATTATAATACTACATTAACCCTACTCTAACCTAACCTTTTTTACACTACCCTAATAATATGGTTCCCACTCAAGCAGGAGGAAATTGCTGGAGGTGTCTTGGTGGGTTCTAACGCTTGCCCTGTCCAACTGCCTGCTTTATGTCCTGTAGCAAGGAAAGGCCCTGGTCCAACCTATTTTCAACTACTGTCATGCGCAGTTTAATCTCTGGCATGTCCTTGCACATATCTGCTTCAAACTTGCAGGGCCCTCCTGTGGACTGTTGTGTGGGTGCTGGTGCCTGTGCGGGTCCACTCCTTGAGGTACTGGGTGGTGCATCCTGTGAGGGTCCACGCCTAGAGATGCTGGGTATTGAAGCCTGTCAGGGTGCTGCAGTTGGTTGGGTATGGCCGGCCAAACTTTCAGTGGTGGTGGTTGGTGGGCCCATGAGAAACATAGACAACTGCCCCTGAGCCTTTTCTGTCTGGTAGCGACGCTTCATGGCCCTGTACGACTTTGCAACCTGCTTGATATTCTGGTAGCGCATCTTTCGCTTACTGAAATTGCGCTGTTCATCAGGGGTCATGTTGTCTGTGGTAATAATGAAATAATATGTTGGTCAAAGGCTGACTAGGAACAGATATCAACATTATGAACTCTCATAGTTTACATTACACCTAAGTCAGTTGCCTCAACAACCTACATACACCTTGCTGCTTTGATTGAATACACACATACCTACACCTAGCATATCTGATGTAGATGGGCCTAATTGCAAAGGTAACCCATTTGATAGACTGTGCAATACCAACACCATAGGTAGATGTTATAATAAACATTTCCATACAGAGTATGTTTGGAAACATACATGTTTGAGTACCCATGGAATGGTACACATTTTCAAATTCACTGTGTATTGGTGTACCTTGGGCATCCTGCAATGGCCTTTATGCCATAGCCATTTAAAACATTCAGACGTGTCATGTCTTGATAGCACATTTCTTTGTAATTGATGAGGCAAGGAGCCATTTCAGAACACCTTGCTACCTATACAGATAACGTCATAGATATGACATGTAACAATGGATGCAGGAAAAGTACCCCACATCATTCAGTGGCATATGAACATGATCATTTTTGGCCTGATGCAACTCTTCAGTAGAACATGCCACCACTGAATACATGTACAAAATATAATGGCATGTGCAGATGACATGCATACTGTAGCATTCACACCCAAATCATGATCTATTGTGCATCCTCTACCATATATATTGGCATTGTTTCACACTGGGATTAGGGCTCCCCTCACACACAACTTTCATACTGTAACTCCCAGATAGGTAGATTGTACTCCTCGACACTAGTCTGATGCTGATAGACATGAAACACATTACCACAACTTCAGATTACCTATTCCTCATCTTCAAGAAGTTAATGTGTGAGTAGGATGCACAACGAATCATGCAAATACCTACACATCTGACATCACACTCAATCCTTCACTATACTTATAACACAGATGAAGGCACTCACAGGTGTTGCTGCAGTCATTAATCTGTTATACACATATATGATAGGCAACTACACCACAGTATGTCTGCAAGGCTATAGGCCATGTGGCCTTTCAGGTTGTAAGTGTTCAGATGACATAGTTGACATGCCTGGATGATACACATTGGTAAAGCTGGCTGAGTTATACATACATGTGAAAGTCTTACACATGCACCTGTTAGCCATTTAGCACAACCATGTGAAGAGTGTCATCACTACCTAACTACACACATGTAGCTGACTTGGATGATGCTGTGCACCTACACAATTCACATACTATACTCAGTTAGGTAATGGTATCTGGAGCTCCTCTGTAAACAAACACCAGTACATAGTTATACAACATACATATAAAATCATATGTACTGGTCCTCAAAGTAACATGTGTACTGTACCTGTCAGTGTTGCTGAGTGCATGTCATTGTACACTTATATTCCATGCATCCCTAAGCCTAGTGCAACAAATAACAAATAGAGGTAAGCTAAACAGTGTAAGCCATGGCAGAAATCATAGATGCTAGCCAACTCAGGGGAGGTATGCCAAGGAGTATCAATGGCACCTCACTCTGGTACTCCTTAACAAGGGTGTAGCACAGCTGCAGCATATGTTAATACATTGTAAGAATGGAAATGATAGCTGTGCAAGGGCCTTGTAAATTAGCCCCTTTATGTGTTTGTAGGTACTGTAATGCACTATCAATACTGGACATGACAAATGGCTGCAGCGGAAATAGCATCTTTTGAGCACATGTGCTCTACCAGCCATGGAATCACATGACATTTCTGGACAGGCATGTCAATGTATATCAACTCCATGCTTCCCTGGGACTCAATTCTCTCACCTACGGTAATATTGACAATAGTGAGGGCCGAACTGTCTCATAGAAGGCATTGGTACACATATTGTTCCTGCACTATATGCATGGAATTTGCCCATTTTGCATGTGATCAAGACAAAATGGTACAAAACATCATGGTGAGCCTTACGTAATGGTCCCTAAAAGTTACAATGGTAACATTACAAACTTTAGATTGCAGAAACAGTATATGTACTTACATGTTCATCCAAAAACTGCAATGCCCACTTACTGCAGCAGGTCAGCCTCCCTGCCCACAACATCTGCCCAGCGATGCTTCAGTTGTGGGGTCTCATGGTCAATGCCATGTATACGCAGCATCTGTTTCCTGGTGCTCTCCAACCTCTGCTTCCGGGCCCTCACAGGGCAACTCTGTGTCACACGGCGCCCACGTGCCAACATAAATTTGGCAGAGGAAAGTACCCAACTCCTGGGAATTCATCAGCCTAAAACTTCTCTGGCCCAGCATGATCCCACCCACTTCCTAATATACTAACCCTAACTAAACCCCAAAAAACACCCAAATACCCCAAATACAAAAGTACCCAAAAAGACAAAAAATCCAACACTTTACAGTAGAGTTTATGACAAAATACATACAAAAATGGACAAAAGGCACACAGCAAGGGCAGGAGACACAACGCACAAACTCCACAAACTCCAAAAAACACTCCCCAGCTCAGAACACCACCACTCCCAAGCACAGACAGATGAACTGTGACTGATTGTGAAAGTGAAAGTAATTTTACAGTTCCTGGTTTTCAGGATGCAAGGTACATTACATCACTTTCCTTACTCACTTACTTCATTTCTGGGGCGGATGCGGAATGTTTTTTGCATATGCGGGTTTTTTTTTTACTGTAGCGTACATTGCCTCTATTTCACTAGAGGCCTTGCAATGGAAAACAATTAAGCTATCGTGCGTCCCCGACAGAGCATCATTTTTTCAGTACACGGTGGAAAAACAATTCCCGCTGATGGGTGTAGATTTATTTTTGGGGGGGGACGTGAGTGCAAAAAACATTTTTTTTGTTTGCTTGATGTGCAGTTCATGTTCAAATTGACAGTGAATGTTGTTTTCTGTGTGATGGGTACTGTTGGCTGTTGCCACTGTTAGCTCATCTGTCATATGTGTGTAAATAAGTTTACACATGTGTAAGATCCTCCATCTCATGGTTCCAACTATGTAGAATGCGCAAACATGCTGGTAGCACATTGGTACTCTTTCCCATAGGTGCTAAGTGTGCCAAGTAGTTGATGTCTACCAATGATATTGTATGTCTTTCCACCTGGGATGCAAGAGTCAACCTACACAATGAGGTCAGTGTAATACATGTACGACTACTCTTTGGAAGGGCAATTAGCCCCATGTAGCACAGTGGAGGCATCAGTTGTAGTCCTGATGTGAAAGTGTGCAACTATTGCCTGCACATACATGCAAGGAGGAGTATGGATGGGGCTATTTGATTGATTTCATGAGTACCATTTGCATCCAAGGGCCATTTCCCAAACAACAGTGAGAGTGTCAACATTTGTGGCCACCATGACCATCATTCATGCTGATTGTGGTATGATAGGTCACCATGCATGCCTTGGTGTGTCCTCCAACATTTAGCTGACAGTACGGCTACGTATATGACTCCATATCTACACTATGCAACAAGACAGTGTTGCTTGTGCACTGCAGTGGGTGTACACATGCAACACTATGGCACTGGCAATGTATGATATGTAGAGTTTGTCTCTGTTAATTGAGGCAACTTTCTGGATGTGACATGTGGGTATATAACTTTTAATGGCATATGTAGACTGTAGGTTTGGGAGTGTGTTCCCATGCACATCCTGGAGCACTGCAAAGTATTCATATAAAAAGTGGCGACTACTGTTAACCACAAGTATGAGGCCTGAAACATGGCTAGCATCAGGAGAGGCACACACACAGTTGTTGGCCACCATCTATGTTACCACACCTTGATCATAGTGGCTGGCAATGGATATCCATCTGCTACAGGTAGTTGGCATGCACAGTATTTCATTTGTACCAGATGATGTTCTAGGATGTTTCGTATACTTTGCTAGAAACTAGTCTGTGTGACAGACATCAATTGTACAAATGTAGTATGTCAGTAGTGTAGTCTGAGTATAGAATACAAATGCTTACACCGTGTTAGTGCTATGAATGTTTAATCATAAACAGCTGTACAATGTGTTATTTTATGATTTTTTTCTATTGACTTTTGAAAATGCTTATTCTGTAAAGAAATGATTTATAATATTTTCCCTATGCCTTGTTGCTGCTACTGATTTTGCAGGTTGCAGAGGCTCCTCATCTCCTTCCTCTCCATCATCCAGCATTTTTTCTTCCACATTGTCCTCTGACCACAGCACATTGGTCCTGGCACATATGTTATGCAAGATACAGTATACCAAAATGATCTTACAGACCATGGGTGGGTAGTAGATCAATCTACCCCCGGAAATGTCAAGGCACAGTGATTTGAGGACTCCGAAAGTCTGCTCAACGATAGACCTGGTGCTTCATAGGGCTTGGTTGTATGTCATCTGGGCTTGGTTTTGCAGGAACTTCACCGGTGTCATGACCCATGGCATCTTTGCATAATCTTGGTTAGCTGCAAAGAAAGGAGGTGTTGTATTAGTCAAAATTCACAAAGAGGGTGAGTCAAGCATTTATATCCATTGTGGCCTGTGTGCAGCTTATACAGTCACGTTGCAAACTGTCATGTACATGATATGACAATGTGTGGCTTACAAACAAGTAAGTATTGGCAATGGCTGACACAGAGCTACACATATAAGTGAGCTTTCCACTGTGATACACTTAGTATTTGTCATTCAGCTGAGTGCTGATGCCAAGCAGGTGATGATTTGTCACCAATGAGGTTAGTTTCTTTTCCATTGAGTAGGCAAATGTCTCACAAGCATTTATTGTGTTAATTTAAGGGTACCATGTCAATTTCTAACCCATTACCTTTCTGATTCGATGACAAGTAACAGTAGCTGTTGATGTGTCCTCCTTCAGCCACAGATATTTTGTACTTACATATTAAATCTACATTTTTCAATGCATCAGGCATGATAAGGATTGTGGGTGTATGGGAATATTTGACCTGCTAGTCTACACATGGTAGTGCACAGAGTCCACTGTGGTGATAGTATACAGAAGTTAGTAGATGTGTTGTAATGTTGCACAGTACGGTTGAACAAGTAGACTGCATATACTACAGTGCAACACATCTTGGGGACAGTGTAGGCCATATCTTTCACATAATTAAGTGTCCATCACCTGTGCATTTGCGCAGGCAGAAGCAGTGCAACATTTCTCCATGACAGTCACGATATTTCCCTAAACACATTGTTGTTGGCTGTCATGGGGGATGTAGTTTGTGCATGAGGGGGCACCTTGCAGCACAGTCTGGCTCCTTGGATGACAGCTGTAGTGGTTTTTGAAACACACATTTATACATGTTGTGCACATTGGATGTGATGTGTGTATATGATTTGTGATGTGATGCTGCATAGCTGAGGGTAACCAGTGTGGTGCATATATATGGCCATATTTCTCAGTTTCACAGATGTGTGATATATCTTCATTCCTCTTGCCCATGGGATTGACTTGTGCGACACAGATTTCACACAGGGATTGCCTTGCTTCAGCAATATTTATTGGTGCCTCATTGTAATTGTTTCTTCTTCTGTGAGGGTCTTTGCCACAATTAGATGGGCACATAGGTCCTCATGTTGATTTTCTACCATTGAACATCAATGAACGTGGAAAGGCTGAGCTAACCTGCATCCAAAGTGAAGTGATGGAATTTGCATTTCTTTTTACATACAGCACACCCATGCTTTTTCTATGTTCACCTACTCACATAATGGTGTGTAATGACAACACCCCACCTTGCACCATGGTGCACATGAGTCAGCTTGCTGTCCTGACATAACATCATGTTTTAAGGGACAGATTACAGAACGAATTTCATACTATCTGTGCAATTCCCTCCTACAATGTGTAATGCAGAATGCTGGACACATTATGATTGGACATGGTAAAGAGACCTGTGCTTATATATCCTCTTTTCACCTCCCCTTGGGTGGCACACCACTTGCACACTGTACGTAGGATGTGTGTTAGAATGATATGATCTACATTGGTGTTGGATGGGAAAGGCCACCACATTTTACATGATATACATCCTTAACGTAGGATGAATGAGGGATGCACTTTGTTGTGGCTTGCAGCACTGCATACCTATAAGGTCTTACAATGTCATGCAGACATACTTCCCATTTCCAAATTGACATGATTGATGATAGTCCCTCAGCCCATTAGACTTGTACATGTGGGCCACAATGACATAGTCAGTGGCAACATGTGTGACTTGTAGACTATATGTTCACATTTGCCATGTGGTATGGGACAAGTAAATGGGACCACACCAACAACGTATGCACAGTGGAATTCAACTCAAGACTGATATGTCAATGTGTTCTTACATGATTGAGTGCCTTGTGGTCAGTCGTGTGCTTGAGATGTACGTACCGACCAGTAGGCCATTCCCATAGGTCCCATTCTGGAAACGCTGATCGATGGAAAATTGTTGGAAGATGAAGGAGTCATTGGCAACTTGTACTTGGCAAGGACGTTGATAAAAAGTCTGAGATGGTCCACAATTGCCTGCACATTCATTGGAATAGTTGTGCTTCCTGTTGCGGTAGATGCGTGATGTAGCCACGGGAGGCACAAGTTGCACATGTGTGCAGTCCATTGCCCGCAACACATGCAGGAATCCAATAATAGCATAAAAGCCTTGCTCATTGTCCTGTTGTTTCTGCGCTGTGTTGGGGAAGTAAAGATACTGGGGCGTGAGACATATGATGGCATTCAGGATGGTGGGGAGGAACCTGGAGAAGGATACCTGGG
This sequence comes from Calotriton arnoldi, assembly GCA_963921515.1. Lineage (NCBI taxonomy): Eukaryota > Metazoa > Chordata > Amphibia > Caudata > Salamandridae > Calotriton > Calotriton arnoldi. Next base: position 1,173,131 of record CAWUFW010004374.1, on the reverse strand, counting down.
ATACTCCTGCCACTCTGGATGTGGTGGGTTGAAAAGTTCCTGACACCAGCATGTGCAGGACAGTGAGTAGTTTGGCCTGCGGAGGTATGTTGGTGCAGCGCTGAGATGTTGGCTGCATCCCTTGCACAATCTGGTGCAGTAGGTGGACAATGGTCTCCCTCTTGAGCCAGTAATCAGCAATGACCTCATCCTCCCCAAGGTAGAGTGACCAGATTTCAAGATGGAAAAACCGGGATGGGCACAGACATAGAAATAGGACTAAACGTCCTATTACGTCTCAGGGCATTACACACACACACACATATATATATTTATATTAACCCTGGGCAGAGTTCGCGGAGTTGCGCTACGCGAAACTTAGCGAAGTGGAAAAAAAACTCTGCTGCGCTACGCTGAGCTCCGCAAGCGGCAGAGTGCGATAGAAAAATGCCCTTCGTGGTGATTTTCTGTGCCGGATGCTTGTCCGCACTGTGCAAATCATCGCGAACGGCACCATGCACAGCGCAAGCGGGTGCTGCTTTCCTTTCTGCCGCTCGAGTAGATTTTTACTCGAGCTGCAGCTTTCTCAACGCGAACGGGCAGTTTCTCAACGCGAGCGGTTGCGAGCATACGCAACCACTCGCAATGAGAAACCTGACCCCCCGCGTTGAGAAATCTTGCCGAGAGGTTTATTTTCCACGCTCGCTCTCGCCAACTTGATGTTGACGATCGCAAACGAGAAAAAATCTCGCCGGGAGGTGGATTTTCCTCGCTCGCGCTCACCAACATGACGTTGACGAACGCGAGCGAGGAAAAAAACTCTGCTACGCCATGCTGAGTTTTTTGGAACTCTGCGAGCTCCACATAACGCGCAGTGCGGAAAACTCCGCAAACTCCGCGAGCGGAGCGGAGTTCACCGTCCAGGCTTAATATATATCGCATTCCCTCCTCTGTCTGTGAAGAGCCCCCGGGTTTGGGTCTGGCTGGACTCTGCAGCCTTGATTCACAACTCATAAAATCCTGCTGTGCTGCTTGAATGAGGCGAGGCAGCACAGCAGGAGAGTCTAAACAAATGAACTTCTGTCCCAGGTTTCTAAGAGGGCGGTTAAAATGTGAATCTGCACAACACTGTGACTGATGTGCAGGTTCACCCGACTCTCACTTAAAAATTGGGACATTTTTTGTTTTAGGATAAAGTGTTGGGACACCAGGACAGTCCTTCAAAAACCGGGACTGTCCGGGCAAATCCGGGATGTCTGGTCACCCTACCTAAGGTAGTGAGGGTTATTCTCTGACAGTATGTCCGCTCCCTTCTCCAGCGCTAGCTCTGTGGCGGTGGTGGTGGCCTCCTAGGTGCTCCTAGCTGCAATAGCAATAGATTCAAGGCATAGAAGAGCTTGCCAAAGTGATTTGGGTCTGTCCTGATGTTATACCAGTGTACTAGCGTAATTTTTAAGGCCAGCTTTTTCCTAGCGGTAAAAAATGTAGCTAATGGGACCTACCGGCAGTTTTTTACTATTAGAAACATTTCAGAAAATCCTTGTACATATGGCAGTGTGTTTTGCGGTTGTTTTTCAGAGGGAACGCTTACCTTGCATATCCTCTTTGGTAAATGCCGCTAGCCGAGCTGGCATAGTAAAAAATAGGCGCTAGCTGTGGAAAGGTGACGCTAGAGGGCTCTATCATCACTTTGTAAATGAGGCGATAACGCCGCACCGTTAAAAATATGACACAATGGCGGTGTGAAATCCTTGTAAATATGCCCCAAATTTTTCTTACAGGGGAAGTGCCATTGAGTGTGATACATATAGTAGCAACTTCCACTTTCTGCCGTGAAGACTTCTCCCTGTCATCTGTTAGTGTTAGTCATTGTGAATTTGGATTCCGGAGGGAAAGCATCACTCGTCCTTTGTCTGCATTATCTTGTATCATGCACTCTTGGACGTTTTTTTTTTTTTTTGAAATATCAAATAAGTTTAGTTTCTTGAAAAATGTTTGCTGTTTGAGGAAAGGCAAGTACCACCACTTTTTCTCCTATTTGTTGGTGTTTTGCTGGATGGTCTGGAGGGTGGACTAGGAAATATAGGACAAGACCATATGTGGCTTAAAGCATAAGAGTGCAAGGGCAATGAGCATTTTGGAGTAGTGGAGGTTGGGATATATATGTCCCCTTTTTCTTTTTTACTGATATTTGTGATTATGCTGTGATGTTTTACTGTTTGGGGCCTCGTTAGCTGTTGGCCATTAATGACTTTTCACAATTATTTTCATTGAATTTTCCCATTCCCAAGGCTGCCATGGTAGAGATATTTAATGGGTGAGTGGATGGCATTACATTCATGCCAAAATTAGGTTATTTTTATGCATGTGCTTGGTGACAGCTCGGTTTACTCAAGGATTCCAAGCCCTAGCAGCCAGCCATTTTCATATGTTTACAGCAGTCTTCTTCCCCATATCCTTGTCCACCATTGTTTGTGTACATGATAGAGATGGTTGAATAAAATGCCTTTTCTGCAACATTGAAATGTCTTCTGCTGAGGTGATTATTTCCAAAGACTCTTCAGTGTACAGGCTTCGTATCCCCTATCTCGTTGGCAGTTGCAGGGTCCTACCAGCCCAGGTACTCGCCAATAACTATGCCACACATGGAGAGTAATTATATACATCTTTATTCTGCTGTGTGTAAGTCAGAAACTCAACATTCTATGCAACATTCCAACGCTTACTTCACAGTCCTACGGTGTACAGTGGGAACCAAAAGAGTTCCAGCGTTCTATATTTACAAGACACTACAGATCCATTGAACAAATATGGGATGTCTACTTTCATTCTAATTTCACCACCTTGTGTCTCCATTTATAAGAATTGGATAATCAAGAAAGTGGCTGAAGTTGAAGATGAAAGATTGCATCTTTGAGAGAAAATAAAACTGAAGTGCTATCTTCACTGACCTGTGGAGAGACTCTGAATGGTCAAAATAAACAAGTGCATAATCACTAAATATTATCGGGCTCAAAAAGACACAACAGCAGATGAGAGTAGTTTCTCAGCTATCAGAAGTGTGTTGGGTGACCATTTTCTAAAGGATGTCCCTGAATATGAATATGAACTGCGCATGGCGAGGGCACGAGTTATAGTTACTTTGGTTAATAACCATAACAGGTAAATTTGTTGGGTTTTTTGTTTAAAATGTAATGTTTACACTGACATTTTCACCTAACTATAACATCACTTTATATATATTCCACTGGAAATAAATTGCCTAGACTAATTAAAGGATATTAAAAGATTGTTGTTTTGCATATGAGGGGCTCAGATAAACTTGGCGTTTTTAATGTTTGATGTGGTAAGATAGGACATGCCCATCTTTTTATTTGCAGAGTTTCTAACGTGAGTGCAGAGTCTCCACAGTCGTAAAATTACTATCAGTAAAATTAAACTCATAGTTTGTGTATACCTAAAAAATACTAAACTTACACAAAAGTGTCAGTAGTTCTGGAAGACATACACTCTTCTTAAGATTACCACGTGGAACCTGGCTGAATATCTATTGCATCCAATTGAAACCCCAAAAATATTGCCTATCACATTCCCTTTGGGTCTACTAAAAGGGAATTTTTAAATGGACAGCCCCAGAATAATTGTTTTGCATCATTCTTTTTGTCTGCCCACTGACTTCCTCACTTGATCTTTGATTTTTTTAATGTTGTTTTGGTCTAGGAAAGGGGACTTTTCAATAATGTTGGTGGCAATATTGTGGTGATCAATGACATTTTTGGTTCTTCCTCTGCTCAACTTACTTTAAGGGGTTGCAGGAGAACACTACAGCACCATTCGTATGTGAAAGGTGTGAGGTGCAGTCATTAGGTGTTAGCATTGCTCCACTGCACCCACAAATGCTTTTAATATCAGTGGCTGGGTGGGCAAAAGGTGCCACAGTAAAGAACTGCCAACAGACCCAATGAGGAATTAGAGTGATCTTGTTATCAGCAATCTCAAGCAGATCATTACCAACTTTAACCCTGTGTTCTCCTAATGACACCAAATAGCAACAACAACTGCTGCAGGCAATTAACGTGGAACGGGCATGAGACTGGTGCAAATGAATGTCCCTTTAACATTACCACAAATCCAAAGGAATGTCATTTTCTTATTTATTATAAGTGAAGAGACAGGAAAAGCCTAAAGATCACAGGGAGACTTTTATCAGATTCTGTCAGAGGCCAGAGGATTAAGTTAAGAGATTCATGTAACCAGGTGCATCAATTAGAATTCACCCCTTATCCCAAGCTTTTTGATGCATATTTCTGAAGATCACTCAAGGACTAGATTTGTTTCCAGTTTCTGTAATGTTGATGAACATTTCACTGTTAATTGATTTTTTTTATATTTGTTTCACATTAGTTTGGCTAGAAGTCGTCAAAATATCAAATATATATCGATATGTTGAATTTACATTGAAAACAAGTAGTTGCTTTATAATGTGCTTTAGTGGTGTTTGACCACAACTCAAAGTGTTAAATATTGACCTGCACTTATATCTACTCCACAATATCGACCAACAAAATATTGTCAAGGTACGTAGATGTGACGTCAATAATACATTTATATTTCCATACTGGGGATTGTTGAAAGTATATAGCATGGACCTGATAAACGTGTGGGGCCATAATATTGAACTTGATATTGTGTGATAAAACCACTTACCTCGTGCTCACTGGTAAAGTGGTTTTATTTATTTTTAATTTAATTTTATCCATCTGTCATCTGTTGACTTCCCCCACCACCCCGCTCCACCACCCCACCACTCTCACAAGTGCCGGCAGCGCCTTCTTAGTTGATGCAAATGTCTTTAGGAGTTGCTGAGCATGGTTGAAAAAAACGCACAGTCCCAAGAATCGAGCATTTGAACTACTAGAGGCATAGTGAGTTTTACATGTCATTTTACATGGGTCACCCTTTCAGAATTCATATTTTCCACAATGAAATTGTAAGTGAATTCATAGCATAAGTTTAGTGTCAGCAATAAACGTGGCTAAGGGCAATGATGCTTAGTTTTCGATACTGCTATGCAATTTGACTGCTGGAGCATTCATCTATATGTCAAAACGTAATAGATACTATTTGCTTTTTAATGCTAACAACAATTTTTTTGTCAATGCATTCACCACACAAAGGATCATAGTTCCCATTTATAGTCAAAGCAAATACCTTTTGAAATAATTTTTAAAAATATATATTTTAATTTTATCACCATTCATAGGGTCTCTCTCTCTCTCTCTGGTGGCCCTATCAAGTTGCACATGCCATTGATGAAGATTCTACTTTTGTGCTTGGTTTACAAAGGCAAATGTAAAACATGAAATATACAAGGCAACATAATTAGGATTTTCCATTCCTTAAGGAAGACTAAAATATTAAAGCTGTTAATCCCTTAAAAGCTTAACATTCACTGCATTACTATGATTCCCTGGAACAACCGAAGTAAGTTGGAGTCTTATATATTTTAAGACACATTCATAATATATGTTTTTGATAATATTGGTTTCATTTACTAGAAACACTTTAATTGACTTAGAGTTAATGAAACAGGAGAATGCCAGGGGATATAGTAATACAATCATGTAGTCCTGTGTTTACGTAATCTGATTTGAGGTGAATGATAATTGCATCTTTTACGTGATACTTAACACATCTTTAAATTACAGTGTACTTTTATGATAATGAGATCAGTTAAAACTCCTCAAATATGATTCTTATAGGAACAAAACTATTCAATGTATCTTCTTCACTGGGCCAGCAGCCCAGTAGCTGAACGCATAGCTTGGCATAAGGTTATCCTTACTGTAGAGGAGTAGCTTGTGCTATGACCATAGAAAAGTGAATAAAGGACTTCTTAAATGGTGAGCTCTGCATGTGCCAGAGTATAGTGTTAACAACTTTTCATACAGAGCACAGGTAACCCACAGACACTCTAGATACAATCCTATAACAATTCAAGACAGAAAAAACAGCAACCAACTGGAAAATGTCAGAATACTCACAGAAACCTACAAGGAAGTAAAATCACTAAAATGGCAGAGGTTGGATTTGCAAATGCACAAACATTCCTGCCCTATACACTCCACTCCCTGACCACTGCCCACACCTCCTCATAAATTTTGTTACACAAAAATATAAGGCCCTGATTAACAAAGGTAACTTACAGTTTTGAGTAGATTTACATTTTAGAGTACGTTTACTGCTTTTAATACTGCAACAGCACTATAAAGCACCGAATTCTGTGATTGTCATGATGCGCACTGTGTCTGAGTATTTTAAGATTGCACATGACATGCAGCAGGGCTGCCATGTATCCCTGCTCCTGTCCGCTTTATACATACAGCCATATTTAATACATATGATGGAACAACAGATTAAGCCAGTTATCATTAATCTGCACAATATTAAAATAGCAGCACATGAAGCCAATGCGGCCATATTTAGTCAAACACCCTAAGACTCTGTACATTGTATCAAAAATATTGCTGCACAATTTAGGGCATGTCTGGTTATAGGCTAAGTATATCCAAAACAGAGATTCTAGACAACTAAAATACCACTTGGGTCCATTATAGAATAATCTGAGATACCCAATATTTAGGCATTCACATCACACATAAAGCTGATATGACGAATTGGCCTATTTAAGAACCCTTATTAAAGAAATGTGGTAAGATAGTGTAAATGGTTCCATATGTCCTTTCCTTTAGTTGGTAGATGTATTATAGTAAAAATGACAATTCCTCCCAAATTTCTATTCTCATTTCACTCTTTCCCTATTAATGTTCACACTTTTTTTTTTTGACTCAACTGCACCATCAGTAATTCTATGTGGGGATATAAAAGAGCCCATTGCAACATTACATTTCTGAAGCTGTCACAGGTAGAGGTAGAGGTAACCGGGTGCTTCCTGGTTTTAATTTAAGTTTTAGTCTACAATGGCAAAGTGTATGTCTGTATTGGTCTCTTTGAAATTTCACAACTGCCCATAAAACATTTATTAACTTTGCCTGGGGTAAATTCCTAAAGGCTCTTTAATCCCAAATATCCACAGTGTGTCAGATTTAGTGCATATTTGGCAAATTATTCCTACACCTAAATTTCATCCATACTTATCAGTTGGTTCTGATTCCTTTAATTCATATTTGGACACCCAAAGATCTAACTTGGGGGCATATTAGGATGGCGGTTGGAAAACCTCCCCGACCGCCATGGTAGCGGGAAAAGACCGCCCGCATGGACCGCGACATCACCGCCGGTCGAATTACGATGACCCGTGGTCGAAATCCGACTGCGGCAGTCTGATCGCGGGCCTTAACATTGCGGCAGTTGCTGCTGCCCGCAGCACCGCCGCGATGCCGAAAGGAGCATGTCCTGCATTTCCCTGCACTGCGTGGCAGGCATTGCACAGTGCCTGGTACAGGGAAATGTAGGGGGGACCATGGGTACCCCCCCAGTGCACCCACACCCCCCAACACATTGGGGGCCCGCAACGGGCCCCCGGAAGACAGTCTCCGCATGCCTTTCCATGGCGGTTTGACCGCTGAGGAAAGGCTGGCTACCGCCGGCATCATAGTCCTGCCGGTGGAGCCTGCTCTGCACGGCCACCATTATCCCGGTCCTGCTCCGTCCGCCAGGCAGGAGTGCGGATGGCAACCGGCGGAAAAGCGGCGGGCGGAATTTCCCACCGCCGCGGTCACCACCGTCATCCTAATTTGACCGGCGGTTTTCTTGGTTGCGATCGTGGGCGGATGTCCACCGCCGGTCCGGCGGGCACCACCGTCGGCCCGGCAGTGGACATCCACACGCCATCCTAATAGGCCCCTTGGTTAGGACAACTTTTTAATGCTGGGGTGATGTATACTTTTGATGAAATTTAGAGTACATTTGACACACCTAAAGATGGATTTTACAAATTTCCACCATTGTATCATGCAACATGGAAGTTCCAATATCTATTTAGAACCAAGATACCTCCTTTAATAGCTATAAAGCCCTTCTAAATATCATAAAAGTAATATTCTACAACAGGCCTTTTTGCTGACCATGTGTGATAAATAATATTTTATTCTGAACAACAGACTCATAAGCTCAATATTGAGATAAGCACAGACAAAATCTTTGTGATTGTTGGATATGGATCCACATTCTTCAAACAGCTAATCTACAGCTTTAACAATATAAAACCATACACGCGTGATATTACACTCCACATAGGTTTTTTAAATGGAAATCAAAAGTTATTCACATTGTCCCTGACACCTGTTATAGTGTTGATATGCACGTTTGCACTATGATGAAATTAAAAGACTATTGGACTGCTCTTTAGATTGAATAAGTGTCCTATTGCAGTTCAATGTCACATTTAATGCGTTGGCTTTTATGCTTGATATTCATGAAAACATCCAATCAGAATATATATGTATTTTTTTTATTTCCATTGTTATTGCTTTAAACAAAAATGTAGATAAAGTTGGTGTGAAAGGATTTGAATATGGGGAGCCTTAATCAACTGGAATAGTTGTTTTGAACATTTATTTATGAATGATATACCTTTGTATTACATAATTTACGGGCTCTGGGAGTTCAAATATCAATAATTGTTCTTTCTTTTTAGTCATCAAGTTTACTGCAACTAACAAGCTACACATAGCCTAGTTTAAGATCTTTGCCTATGCTAGGTGAAGCTACAAATTGAAAGGAAAAGAGAAACAGCATTACCGGAAGAAAATAATACACAGCTGTCAATCATCACAAAAAGAAGTACAGAAACAAAGTCTACACCACAGGCTCTGTCCTCTTCCCCTATGCTTCAAGATGTTGTAGAACCATCCATCAGTTAGAGGTGATTTGTGAGTCAATCAAACAATCGTTCTTTATTCAGTTTAATACAAGTTAACCTCAAAAGATACTTTAAAACACAAAGAAAATATACACATGATCAAACAATAAAATCTATTACAAAAATGTGCGTTGTCCAAATCCCTAACCAAATAATCCCCAAAAAACTATCCAAGAAACCAAAGCACAAATACATAAAAACAAAGATAAACCAGCTTTAACCACCATAATTAGGTCTAAAATGAGAATATCACTAAAAGGCTTATATTGCATTTTTAACTTGCAAATCAAACAGGTCCTAAAGTCAATTATCCATAGCATGCCTTATTTTGACTGTGCCATTTAAAAAGCAAGCAACCAAGCACAAATAAAATCATCATTCAAAAAATTTAAAAACATCCATACACAACGAACTTGATAAAAATCTCGACCCCTTAAAATAGGAATAGTAAAATCCCTCCTTGGTTTCTCATAAAAACCACAGAACATCACAAAATGTGAAGAGCCTTACGATGACACATGGTCACAGCCACAGGGTCATAAATGTTTGACTTCTTTCCAGCCCTTCAAAACTGCTAGCAGCAGGTGCAGTACATTCAACCTGATTCTCATGAGCATTAAGGGTTGATTATTGTTAGTTACAGAGGTAAGGTTCCATAAACTGAATTTTCAAGGGCACATACCCCCAGACTGAAACTTTTGACAATTCCTGACTTTTCCTATCAGATTGTCAGCTTAACAAAAATGTCTTTTAACCCAGGACAGGTAGTCCCTCCTCCAAAGCAATAAAGTTCCAGTAGAAGGAGAGAACAGCCACACTGGGCATAAAGAGTATCATCTCTCATCTCTTGGGAGGCCTCCTTGTAATAAAGTGCAAGGTCCAATAATCCACAAATTACGCGGCACTGAGATCCACAATCAGCGAGGACACAAGGTTCGACAGGCCATAGCTTTGAAGGCTGAAGAAATTCTATGCATGAAAGATATTAAAATATTAAAGTATCAAAAATACTTTAAAAGTTTAGGACGTTTTAAAAAAAAGTAATATAACCTTAACATAAAAAAATCAAAGAAAGATTTTCAGTTTACCTCCCCTTGGCAAAACAAAAGACTGCTGCCACCACCCTCAGAGCACTGTCCACCTTGAGAATTGCCTGAGAGTCACCAGGTAGTCCTGATAATTCTAGATTGGCCTGGAGAGTCTTGGTAGAAAACTAAGCCACAGAACCTCCAGGGGGAGGCAAGGCTCACAGACGTATGGTGTCTCAGCATGCAATCTCTCTCGCTGAGGCAAACTCACACTTTTGCTGTGCACTCCATGCCTTCCATGCACCCACCGGGCCGCTCAACCGCTAGATCAGCCATTGCCATTTGCCGTTGTCTGTTGCCACCAAAGAGCCACTACCCTTCTTGCTGCTCGCTCACCCGCCTCCCTGACTCCCTGGGTCAAAGCACAGTAGCGAGATAGCAGTACCGGAAGCGTATCATGACCAGGGGGGGGATTTAACCTCGTCCAAAGAACTCAATGCTTGAAGGAGCTAGGGAGCACAAGGAACAGGAATATAACTGTTGGCGATCCATTTGGCCTTTCGGTGTCTACTCTGTTCTCAATCTGGATGCTCGCTAGAACAGCGAGGCTCCCACACAGAGGCTAAAACAATGACACGCACAGCTCCCTGTGGACGGCCACAAGCACGGTCAGCAGTCTGACATCCAAGGGGAGGGAAAATTGGAGGCTCCCAGGCAAGAATCATCTGCCCTGGAATAACTTCGTTTTCCCTCTGCACTTGGGGCATTTTATCCAAGATGAGTGTGCAGTAGTGTGTATGTGGGGGGTTGAATTTGCTGTTTTCTTTAATCCCCATTAGTGTATTTTTAGGATTTACCTAACCTGACCATTATGGTGAAACAGAAGGCAGCTGAAGCTGCGCCAACAAATCCAAAAAGGGTGCCAGGAATAGGCGCACTAATGTACTCTCAGTCAAATTGATGATCTTATAGAGGAGGTCCAGACTATACTGAATCCTGCTGCACCGTCACTGACTAGGGTTGCAGAGAAGGCCACAAAAACTGTAATAGCTGATATTTTGGGGAAGAAGAGTGATAGGGCATGGGCAGGCAAGAGCAAAGCCCCAGCTAACTTGGTATGCTCATGTTAGGGTGGTCTTGCCCTGTTTTTTTCCCTTTTGCGCCTCATTTTTGCCACCGTATTTTTTACTGGACCTAGGTCTCCGGGCGCCTTACCACTGACAACCAGTGCTGAGGTGCAGGTGCTCTCTCACCCAAGATGGCTGCCACAGGCCCCTGCTACTGCGGAGTGGCCTTGCACACATACACCTACTAGTAGCCAGGGTCAGGCTGGGACATAGGGATACAGTATCCATCCCGTCCCGCCTCTGGGCCACATAGCCAGACATGGTGGAAGGTTCCCGAACCTTCCGGGCTGTGGGAGGAGTTATGTTTTGCCGCCTTTAGGAGGGTCACCTGACCTAGGGGTATAAGAGGTTTGGAGGGAAATCTTTTAGTCAGTTGGGGCACCACTGATCCTGGGAGAACCTCTGCCGGAGTACAGGCTTTAGGGCCTAGGGGGGAGACCTACACTACTGCTACTGACAGGGCTAAGGCACTGCTGTAATAAGTTAGCTGAGGAACGCCCACCACCCACTGATCTTGCCCAGCGTGAGGGGACCCAGGGAACCATCTTCAGCGTGCTGGGAAGTACCATCCAGCACCCCAAGAACCACCAACTCATTCCCTCCCCCATACGGAGAAACCCCAAGAAGCAACCAACAAAGAACTGCCGCAAGTAACCTTAAATTGCAAGGCCTGACAGACCAGCAAGGCCAGAAACCTGAACTGCCAAACTGGGGATCACCAGGTAAAGCGCCGTGCCTTGAAGCGCTAGACCTTCACCCCATCCACTCCTAGCTGACGCAGTGCTGCCCTGCTGCTGGGCTGCCCAAAGCACTTCTAGATCAGCCCCCTGCCAACTTGCTTCCAGCGCACCCCCGCGCTGCACCTCCACGTGGGAGGAATCGACCCCCTCAAGCCACTGACCGTGTGGCTGGAATCTGCACTCGGCCGTCGCCGCGTGTGAGGAACTGCCGAGGTGGGCGTGGCCTTCCCCGAGGCCGGGGAGGTGAGGTGCGCCGTCCGCGCCCCCACCGAGGGTCCGGAGCTGCCTGAGGATCACCGCCGGGCCCGGGAGCCCCGCCGAAGAAGTTGCGGCCTGGAAATCACCGCCACGGCCCAGGAGGAAGATCGAGGCCTTCAGCCCCCACCGACGCCGTTGCTACGCGACCGGGGACGCCGACCGCGTCATCGGCCGCGCCCCCGGGAAGGCCGCACAGCGATTGGGCGCCGGCTCCCGCCGCGCCCCCAGCATGGACGGAAGCCGCCGAGAGTCAGCGCGTAGGCAGAGGGAGGCGGGAAGCCGGCCGGAGAGGACTGCCGGCTCCCGCTCCCTTCCCCGCATGGCTCCACTGATCACGGGGGCCGGAGGACAGTGATACCGGCACCACCACGTCCCGCTATTCCGGCCGGAAGGCCGCACGACCCAGTCCGGGCCCCACCCTACGAAACACGGGCCGGCTCGGAGAGAAGCCAGTCGCTTAGGAGAGCAACCACCAAAATCCCCGCAGGTGAGCCCAGGAGGCCCCCAGGGCCCACAGAAACGCCACTGGGGGCCAACACTAACTTGGTATTCCAAAGGGGGAAGCAAGGATTAACTATCCCCACGAGGCGAGGCCCCAGAGAGGAGTGGGCCTGGCCTACATTAACCCCTGAGTACCCCTGAGAGACACAGAAGCCCTAATTAACAGGGAAGCCCCAGAGAGAGAAGGACATGTTGAGGGGTTCCCTAAGCTATTTACTAGCCTAATTGTTACGCCTGCTTTAATCACTGTTTAGGCCTAATGCAGATCCGCACTAATGAAATGTCTTTGCCTAGTGTAAAGGTGCTTAACTGAATTGAGCTGAGGTGTACACCGCCAAGAGTTGAAGTGTTTTCTTTTGTGTTGCAGGTGTACCGGATTTGCGACGCCCACTGTACTGAATGTGGGTGCGCCTAGATTAACGCAGGCCCTGTTTGAAATGTAACGTAAAATGCCTATTTACAAGTGATTAAATGTTCATGAGGTGAACTGCATGTGTTAGGCCCATGTTTTATTCCTGCACCCTGTAATCATTATTGGTGCTACGTTTAGGAGATGATTCCTGCGGCCTTCTAGTGGCCTACAATGTTGATGAGCTATGGTGCTTTAGTGAGATGACGCACTAATTAAGTATTTCAAGGAGTTGAATTGTTGCCCTGAATTAATCTGCCTCATCTGATGCTGCATTGATTTATATAAAAGAACTTGTTTTTAATACACAGGCCTGGTGTGGTGTCACATTATTGCGTCCGTATTACTGAGTCAAAGTGAGTGTGTGCTGCACAACTGCCTTACACATTGCCTTCGGGTGCCTTTCCACCTCGCGCCATGCTACCGTGCCGGAATCGGTAACCCCGTTTCCAACTTTGGTGTTCAGCGGTGGGATAAGGACTGGTGTTTGTGCAGCATCCCACAGGGACTCAGTGTGCGCCGCAATTGGACACCTATTTAAATGCAAGTGCTAAGAATTCTTTTGTGATTGCCTGATTGTGTACATTCCTGCGTTAGACCTGCTACCTACAGTCTAGAACCCTTTCTCTAAATTGTCTGGGGCCCCACCTAGCAGGATGGAGTTTGAGTTGGCCAACCTAGAAAGGTATACGGTGGCACAGCTCAAGGAGTTCTGTCTAGAGAGGGGGGTGTCCGTCAAGCGAGGCGCCAAGAAAGAGGAGCTTCAGAAAGCTTTGAGGGCATGGGTAATGGCCCACCCGGGGGGAAGAGGGGACGAGGAGCAGAGGGATCCAGGGCAGGCAGTAGTGCGTCAGGGGGGAGTTTGTCTGCAGAGGAATTTGAGGACAGGAGGGAGGAGAGGCAATTGAAGTTAGAACTTGCTAGGATAGACAGGGAGCGAGAACAGGCAAGGCTAGCCATGGAAGAAAGGAAGCTTGCGCATGAGCTTAGCCTGAAAGAATTAGAGCTCCGAGCCTTGCAGATGGAGATGCAGGGCAACTTGAATGGTGGCAGCGAACCCGCTGGGGTTCCCCAGGAGCCCAAGTTCTATCCACCTAGAGAGGTGATAACCAGTTTTAGTGTGGGAGATGACATCGATAAGTGGTTGGCGGCGTACGAGGTGTCTTTGGTGGCCCATAGGGTTCCTGAGAGCTACTGGGGGGGAGGTCTCTACAGGTACATACCTCCACTAGTAAGGGACACACTTTTGACCTTGGACAAGGGGGATCAGACAAACTACCCTATCATGAAGGAGGCCCTGTTTAAGAAGTTTGGCCTCACCCCAGAGAAGTACCGCCAAAAGTTCCGCAACAGCTACAAGCTTCCCACACAGAACTGGGTGGATTTTTTTGATTATGCCCGGAAGGCATTGGAGGGTTGGGTGCGTGGCAGCAACATTGATGATTACAAAGGGCTGTACGACCTGTTCTTGAGAGAGCACCTCCTAGAGAAATGTTTTCCGGAGCTGCGCCAGTACTTGGTGGACCGCAAGCTGACCGATCCGCGGGAGCTTGCAGAGGAGGCAGACACGTGGGTCAGCACTCGGGTGTCCCACAAGGGAGCCGGGGCGGACCCCCCGAAAGGTGGACAGGGGTTCCCCCAGAAGAAAGAGGGGGGAGATAAAAGGAGGGAGTTCTTTAAAGGCCCCCAAAATAGACCACCTGGGAGAGGGGTAGGTTCCCCATCCCAATCTGGATTCCAGAAACCCACTTACCCTGACAGGAGTCAGCAGCCCAGAACTGTCCGGTGCTACGAGTGTGGGGAGGTTGGACACTACAAGGGGGATCCCCAGTGTCGCAAGAGGACCCCAGCCCCCACAGGAGGTAAGAGCCCCGGGGTGGCCAGTGTAGCGCTTGGGGAGGAGTTGTCCCTAGGTAGGGGAGGTGAGTGGACAGGCTTGACCTTAGTTTCCCTGGGGGATAGAGAGATCATCCCATGGGTTCAGGTACCCTCGAACACTGCCAAGTATCGGCAGAGGGTCCTGGTGAACGAGGAGGAGGTGGAGGCTCTGAGGGACACAGGTGCCAGCATGACGATGGTAAGACATCAGCTGGTGTCCCCAGAGCAGGTGATTCCTGACATATTCCACCTGGTTGTTATGACTGATAATAGCCTGGGTCATTACCCCGTGGCCCAAGTTCCCTTTGAGTGGGGAGGAGTCTCAGGCCTGTTGAAGGTTGCGGTAAGCCCTGCCATGCCAGTTGACTGTCTGCTTGGAAACGACTTGGAACATACTGCCTGGAGGGAGGTAGAGTTCAATGCCCATGCTGAGATGTTGGGATTACCAGGATGGACTTGCGTCGTCACGCGGTCCATGGCTGCCCGACAAGGAACTCAGCCCGGGTTGGAGCCTGAAATAATGGCCCAGCCCACTGCTGGACGAGGAGATGTCCAGGAGGAAGCACCCGGTGAGATGGATGGGGAGCCCTGGGAGGTGACCCCGGAGTCCGCTGAGGTGGATGGTGTTCCCGGAGGGGACCTGCCGACTCCTGCAGAGTGGCAGGTGGAAGGAGGGCCTACCCGGGAGGAATTCTGCCGGGCGCAGAAGGAGTGCCCTACGCTTGAAGGCATGCGGCAGCAGGCCGAAGCCCAAGCAACTGGAACAGAGACTGGTAACTACCATGTCTACTGGGAGGATGGTCTCCTCTACAGTGAGCCTAAGGCTCCAGTGCATGGGTCATCAAGGGCCTTAGTGGTCCCCCAATGCTACCGAGCCTTTCTGCTAGAGTTGGCACACAAGATACCCCTAGCAGGACACCTGGGCCAGGACAAGACGTTTGCGCGTTTGGTCCCACATTTTTACTGGCCCAGGATGCGCGTCATCTCTGACACTTTCTGCAAGACCTGCACCACTTGCCAGGCGAGCGGCAAGACAGGGACTAAGTTGAAGGTCCCTCTGGAACCTCTCCCGGTTGTCGGTACCCCTTTTGAGCGGGTAGGGATTGACATTGTCGGGACACAGGTTCATCTTGGTGTTGGTGGACCACGCCACCCGGTACCCAGAGGCAATACCTCTGAGGACCATCACTGCACCGGTGGTGGCACGGGCCCTGATGGGGATTTTTACCCGAGTGGGATTCCCCAAGGTCGTGGTGTCAGACAGGGGCACGAACTTCATGTCGGCCTACATGCAGGCCATGTGGAAGGAGTGTGGAGTGACCTACAGGTTCTCCACTCCTTACCACCCCCAGACGAACGGGCTCGTGGAGCGTTTCAATAAGACCTTGAAGGGGATGATCCGGAGCCTACCCGAGGACTTCAGAAGGAAGTGGGACGTCCTCTTACCCTGTCTGCTCTTCTCCTACTGAGAGGTGCCGCAGAAGGGGGTCGGTTTCAGCCCCTTTGAGCTGCTCTTTGGCCACCCCGTTCGGGGGCCCCTCAGTCTTGTCAAGGAGGGGTGGGAGAAGTCTTCCTCGAAGCTTCCCCGTGATGTGGTCAGCTATATGCTGGCATTCCGCATCCAAGTGGCCAAGCTGTGGAAGGAAGCCTCGGACAACCTAGAGGCTAGTCAGGCCGTCATGAAGAAGTGGTATGACCGGAACACTCGGACGGTAGAGTTGGACGCTGGACAGAAGGTGTGGGTCATGGAGCCAGGAGAGCTTAGCGCCCTCCAGGACAGGTGGACTGGACCGTTTGAGATCCTGGAAAGGAGAGGCCAGACCACTTATGTCGTCGATGTGAAGACCCCCCGTCAACCCCACAGGGTGTTCCAAGTCAACCGCCTGAAGCCACACCAGGAGCATTCAGAGCTCACTCTCCTGATGATAACAGATGGAAGTGAGGAGGAGGAGAGTGAGCCTCTTCCAGACCTTCTGGTGGCCCATGAGAAGGATGGCTCGGTAGAGGGAGTGGTCCTCGCCCCATCCTTGACCCCAGAGCAACAGAGGGACTGCCGCCAGGTCTTGGGGCAATACGCCTCGTTGTTCTCCCTCACGCCTGGGATCACGCACCTGTGTACCCATGATGTGGACACAGGGGACAGTCCGCCAGTAAAAACCAAGTCTTACCGGCTGTCCGATAAGGTCAAGGCTAGTATCCAGGGTTAGGTTACCAAGATGCTAGAACTGGGGGTGATTGAGCCTTCCAGTAGCCCTTGGGCTAGTCCGGTGGTGTTGGTGCCGAAAGCGGCCCCACCGGGCACCACACAAGAACTTCGGTTCTGTGTGGATTACCGCGGACTCAACTCAGTAACCAAGACCGACGCTCACCCGATCCCTCGGGCGGATGAGCTCATTGACCGGCTGGGAGCAGCCCGGTATCTGAGTACCATCGATTTGACGTCAGGCTATTGGCAGATAGCCATGGCGGAAGGAGCAAGGGAGAAGACTGCGTTCTGCACCCCCGAGGGCCACTTTCAATTTTGGGTGATGCCCTTCGGGTTGATAAATGCTCCAGCCACTTTCCAGCGGTTGGTGAACCAGGTGCTGTCTGGCCTAGAGGCCTTCTCTGCTGCCTACCTGGATGACATAGCTGTCTTCAGTAGCAGCTGGGAGGACCATCTGGAGCATCTCCAGGAGGTGCTACAGGCTCTGCAACGGGCTGGTCTAACCATCAAGGCCAGCAAGTGCCAGATTGGACAGGGATCTGTCGTGTACCTGGGACATCTGGTGGGCGGGGGTAAGGTGCAACCCCTCCAAGCCAAGATCGAGACCATCTTGGCCTGGGAGCCCCCCAAGACCCAAACAGAGGTCTGGGCTTTTCTCGGCCTCACGGGATACTACCGCCGGTTCGTCAAGGGATATGGAACCATTGTAGGCCCTTTGACGGAGTTGACTTCAAAGAAGCAGCCACGCAGAGTCATCTGGACGGCTGCCTGCCAGGAAGCCTTTGAGACCCTCAAACGTGCAATGTGCACCGCACCGGTGTTCAGGACTCCAGACTTTGGGCGGGAATTTATCGTGCAGACAGACGCTTCTGAGCATGGCATAGGAGCTGTGCTCTCGCAGCTGAATGACGATGGCCAAGACCAGCCAGTGGCCTTCATTTCCCGAAGACTACTCCCTTGGGAACAGCGGTGGAGTACCATCGAAAGAGAAGCCTTTGCCGTGGTTTGGGCTGTAAAGAAGTTGAGGCCATACCTTTTTGGTTGTCACTTCCTGATCCAGACCGACCACAGACCCCTTCGCTGGCTCATGCAGATGAGAGGCGAAAACCCCAAATTGTTGAGGTGGTCCATTTCCCTCCAGGGGATGGACTTTCGGGTGGAACATCGACCCGGTGTAGACCACGCCAACGCTGACGGTCTCTCCCGGTTTTTCCGCCTTAGCGATGAGAACTCCCTAGAGGTTGGGAAGCTCTCCCCTCTTTCGGCTGGGGGACGCGTGTTAGACCTGTCAGCCCTAGGGTGGTCTTGCCCTGTTTTTTTCCCTTTTGCGCCTCATTTTTGCCACCGTATTTTTACTGGACCTAGGTCTCCGGGCGCCTTACCACTGACAACCAGTGCTGAGGTGCAGGTGCTCTCTCACCCAAGATGGCTGCCACAGGCCCCTGCTACTGCGGAGTGGCCTTGCACACATACACCTACTAGTAGCCAGGGTCAGGCTGGGACATAGGGATACAGTATCCATCCCGTCCCGCCTCTGGGCCACATAGCCAGACATGGTGGAAGGTTCCCAGAACCTTCCGGGCTGTGGGAGGAGTTATGTTTTGCCGCCTTTAGGAGGGTCACCTGACCTAGGGGTATAAGAGGTTTGGAGGGAAATCTTTTAGTCAGTTGGGGCACCACTGATCCTGGGAGAACCTCTGCCGGAGTACAGGCTTTAGGGCCTAGGGGGAGACCTACACTACTGCTACTGACAGGGCTAAGGCACTGCTGTAATAAGTTAGCTGAGGAACGCCCACCACCCACTGACCTTGCCCAGCGTGAGGGGACCCAGGGAACCATCTTCAGCGTGCTGGGAAGTACCATCCAGCACCCCAAGAACCACCAACTCATTCCCTCCCCCATACGGAGAAACCCCAAGAAGCAACCAACAAAGAACTGCTGCAAGTAACCTTAAATTGCAAGGCCTGACAGACCAGCAAGGCCAGAAACCTGAACTGCCAAACTGGGGATCACCAGGTAAAGCGCTGTGCCTTGAAGCGCTAGACCTTCACCCCATCCACTCCTAGCTGACGCAGTGCTGCCCTGCTGCTGGGCTGCCCAAAGCACTTCTAGATCAGCCCCCTGCCAACTTGCTTCCAGCGCACCCCCGCGCTGCGCCTCCACGTGGGAGGAATCGAACCCCTCAAGACACTGACCGTGTGGCTGGAATCTGCACTCGGCCGTCGCCGCGTGTGAGGAACTGCCGAGGTGGGCGTGGCCTTCCCCGAGGCCGGGGAGGTGAGGTGCGCCGTCCGCGCCCCCACCAAGGGTCCGGAGCTGCCTGAGGATCACCGCCGGGCCCGAGAGCCCCGCCGAAGAAGTTGCGGCCTGGAAATCACCACCGCGGCCCAGGAGGAAGATCGAGGCCTTCAGCCCCCACCAACGCCGTTGCTACGCAACCGGGGACGCCGACCGCGTCATCGGCCGCGCCCCTGGGAAGGCCACACAGCGATTGGGCGCCAGCTCCCGCCGCGCCCCCAGCGCCGACGGAAGCCGCCGAGAGTCAGCGCGTAGGCAGAGGGAGGCGGGAAGCCGGCCGGAGAGGACTGCCGGCTCCCGCTCCCTTCCCCGCATGGCTCCACTGATCACGGGGGCCGGAGGAGAGTGATACCGGCCCCCCCACGTCCCGCTATTCCGGCCGGAAGCCCGCACGACCCAGTCCGGGCCCCGCCCTACGAAACACGGGCCGGCTCGGAGAGAAGCCAGTCGCTTAGGAGAGCAACCACCAAAATCCCCGCAGGTGAGCCCAGGAGGCCCCTAGGGCCCACAGAAACGCCACTGGGGGCCGGGGGCCAACACTAACTTGGTATTCCAAAGGGGGAAGCAAGGATTAACTATCCCCATGAGGCGAGGCCCCAGAGAGGAGTGGGCCTGGCCTACATTAACCCCTGAGTACCCCTGAGAGACACAGAAGCCCTAATTAACAGGGAAGCCCCAGAGAGAAGGACATATTGAGGGGTTCCCTAAGCTATTCACTAGCCTAATTGTTACACCTGCTTTAATCACTGTTTAGGCCTAATGCAGATCCGCACTAATGAAATGTCTTTGCCTAGTGTAAAGGTGCTTAACTGAATTGAGCTGAAGTGTACACCGCCAAGAGTTGAAGTGTTTTGTGTTGCAGGTGTACCGGATTTGCGACGCCCACTGTACTGAATGTGGGTGCGCCTAGATTAACGCAGGCCCTGTTTGAAATGTAACGTAAAATGCCTATTTAAAAGTGATTAAATGTTCATGAGGTGAACTGCATGTGTTAGGCCCATGTTTTATTCCTGCACCCTGTAATCATTATTGGTGCTACGTTTAGGAGATGATTCCTGCGGCCTTCTAGTGGCCTACAATGTTGATGAGCTATGGTGCTTTAGTGAGATGACGCACTAATTAAGTATTTCAAAGAGTTGAAATGTTGCCCTGAATTAATCTGCCTCATCTGATGCTGCATTGATTTATATAAAAGAACTTGTTTTTAATACACAGGCCTGGTGTGGTGTCACATTATTGCGTCCGTATTACTGAGTCAAAGTGAGTGTGTGCTGCACAACTGCCTTACACATTGCCTTCGGGTGCCTTTCCGCCTCGCGCCATGCTACCGTGCCGGAATTGGTAACCCCGTTTCCAACAGCTCACAATCGTAATAAGAAAACACGACTACAGAACTACGGACTTGCTTGAAGCAGGCGTAAGGAGTGACGCAGCATGGTCGGAATAGGCATTCCTGACCATTGTTGGAATTGCGTCGTGCTTACGACACGACTCCAGCAATGCGTTGCCTTTCCGACAAAAGATGTGTCATGCATCTGTCTGTCCTTGCGCCACGGTGCGCTGCATTGTAAATGCGGCGCATCCATGGTGGCGCAAGGCTATTTTTTCATCACGCAAATGAACTGGCGCATCTTTGCAAATATGCAGAGATGCACCAGTTCTTGTAAATCTGCCCCTTGGTATTTTGGATTAGGATCTGGTCAACTCCTAAATTAGAACCTTACAGGCAACTTTTCAAGGAATTTATTCGGATAGACAGGAACCTAACCAAACATCAAGTTAAGGTTTTATGCCCGTGGGATTGGAAGCTATGTGAACCAAACTACTTTTAATCAGCTCTTCATCAAACACTAAAATTAAGAAAGCTTTTTAGGAGTATATAAAAGTTGAGTATGTCAGGAATGCAAATGGCTATAGCCTTCCTGGAAGCCAGAAGTATAACTTGATGAGAGTACTCTGCAGTGGGCTAAAAAATCTTTCATCAAGTTTAGGATTGGCACACTAGCACTGAATAGCTATACTTGTAAGTGGAATAAGTTGTGCCCGGATACATTTTCTTTGCTCCTTTTGACCTGATCGGCTGGAGTCTAGAGAACATGTTATGTTTAGCTGTGCATTGTACTCCCATGCCAGAGCAAAATGTCTGAAACCCTATTGTCCGAATCCTGGGTTCTGGAATTTTATACCTGCTTTCAGAATTCTCAGTTCGGATTTGAGTATGGCAACGGTCTTTTGTATGAGCAGATTTCTGTTTGCAGTGGGTACGACAAAAAAACGTTTAGGTCTACCATTGTCATATGTTGCTCTGTCTCTGGGGCACTAAAAAAATATGTAACTTGCTCCCCAGTGCTGGGGGCTTGCCTATTGAATGTGTGATTGCCTCTTATTGTAATGCACTACTCATTTAATTTTATATTTGCACTTGCAGTCTTATCACATGATTAGGATCATATTGCCATCACAGTCTTTATTATTTCTAGGATATTTATTCCCTCCTGTGTTGCAACTGATGCAGTGGAAATCGCATTTTATTTGCTAAGGTGCATTATAATCACACGTGTAGAGCGCACCCGCATCTTTGTTGTATTGACTTGAAGTGTTAGAATTTGAAATGTATTAACCGGAAACGTGATGTATTTAGGCAGTTGAAAAGTAACATGGAAAATCAACGTAGAAAGTGAATGTAATTAGCAGAAGCATTAACGTGAAGAACTTGTGTTGTGCAACTGACAATTATTCATGTATTAAAAGTGGTTATTTATTGTGTTTTTTTATATGTAAGTAAATGTGCCTTATTTTCCATGCAAATTCGTAAAGCTCATATGATGCTTTCTTATGTTAGCTGAATTTTGTAGGCCTGAAATGCAGTTCTCTGGATACTCTCACTTTAGAATTAACAGTTTGAATTTTATGTGAATTTGTTCTTTCTCACGTTTTGTGTGGCAGGTGAAAGAAGCACTCTTGTTAGCTAGAATAATGTCTTTGTTTTAGTAGTCAGGCAAGGAGAGAAGAAGTTACAATCGTGTGGCTTGAGTCAATAAAGGAAGGTCATTGTGCTTTACACAGGAGAAGGCCTGGGAGCCAAGGACAAAATGTATCAAGGAAGGAACACCGTTGTCCCGTGGAAAAACACCTACAGGATCGTGCCCAGAGCAGGTGGCTTGACACAATGGATTCTTGGAATGTTACCTACGAATAATGTGTTGCTGGGAGTAGGGAGAGCAGCCACTTCTTTTGCCTTCGGAGAGAGAGCATCTGAGAGCAAGCTCTGTCTCGGTAGCCTTATCCTACATGACCCATTGATTGTGGAGAAGCTTCTTGTGAAGACTCCACATGCTGACACCTTTTATCATCCTTCCTGAAGATGCTTAAGCAGGGCTGTCACTTTAGTGTTAGTGTAGGGATAGAGTAATGCTTTTTACTCATCAACCCTCAATGCAGAGAACCTTGAACTCATGCCTTCTGATCCTCTGCATTCTGCTTCTTGAACTAATTGTATTGTTTATGCTATACCGTCGCAGATTTGGCTTCATTCTAATTCCGATGTATTTCTACACCCTCTTACTGAAGTGTCTTTATGTTCAGTTATTTTTGGCTTTGTAATAAACAAACTAACATTACATAGTTGTCTGTGGTTACTATGTGTCCAAGAGGATTATTGATTTGCTGATTGTTCACCTAATGCTGCGAAAAAGAGACACTGAACTGTGATTCTAGAGCAGGTCTAGAGCTTATGGGCCCGGCCCTTTCACATATTTAGCTTTCCATTGCAGGATATGTCTCAAGTTGTATTTTAACCCCGACTCAACTGGTCGAACTATGGAACCTGGGTTGTTATGTGCATGCTGCAATCAGTTTGGGGTAGATGGTGGTCCTTGTGTTATTGTATTTAGTTTTTCTTTTTTTGGGGATTTATGTCATAATTTATTCTGTAATTTTATGGATTTTATCAATGTTTTTTTTTTATGATCTGTTTTATTGCATATTGTTTTTATGGTCTTTGACTTAAATATAATATATTACTACTAGTCCCCAAAGTACCAATCAGCACCTCCCATGCTGCATGACATAAATTAGCACTTTATAAATCAAGCGACCCTCCTTTCAGGTCATTGCAGGGCAAAGGATTCCTGTCTAGGTAGTACCCAAAGCACCAAACAATACTTCCCATGCTGCATGACATAAATTAGCGCTTTATAAATCAAGAGACCCATCTTTCAGGTCACTGCAGGGCAAAGGATTCTGGTCTAGGTAGAACCCGAAGCACCACAGCACGTCCCAGGCTATGGGACACAAAGGAGCGCTTTATAGTACAAGCACCCCTCCATCCATGTCACTGCTGGGCAAAGGATTCTGGTCCAGGTAGTTCCCGAAGCACCAAAGAGCCTGTTCTGTGGGACACAAACAATCGCTTTATGGCGCAAGTGCCCCTCCTTCCAGGTCACTGCAGGGCAAATAATTCTGGTCCAGATAGTCCCTGAAGCACCAAACAGCGTGTTCCATGATTTGTGAATCATTTTGTGTGTGAGTCTTTCATTTAGTGGGGCGTAGTGTTTGATATTGAGTTAGCTTTTTTTATAATACAATTATTCAACAATTTACATTTTTCTAATTTTCTAAGTATATATCTGTGATGTGTACATTTTATAGTCTGATTTGCATAGGCTTGTGAAATGGCTAACTTTATTTGCCCATTTATTTTCATTTAATTTATTATTATTCTTTTTACACTTTACATTTTTGATGGTAGTGTGACCTTTGGTTTGATTATGGTTCCCTTGCAGTACCTGGGAATGGCCTTATATAGTGTTTGACTTGCCCCAACACTTGACTGGTGTAGATTTGAGCCCATGTGTGCAGTAGTATTACCGGAGTGGATGTGGGTGTAACTTTGGTGACTTGCCCTTTTGTACATGTGTTATTCATATTTGCATGTCTTTTTCTTCGCCCTTCCTTAATTTTTCCCATTGCTCCACCCAGTTTGTAGTAGATATTCCCAATTATACTGCAACTCCCCTATGCCACTCCCAGTTTTACATAATAATAATTCTTTCTTTATTCGGATGACAACACATCCATAAAAAGATACAATACACCAGTCAGAAAAATCAGTACAAACAGGTAAAAGTACACAACAGGTTAAAACAAAGCAAGATACTAAGGACCCCACAAGTCTATGGTTATGTACCCCATCCCGCCAATATTAACCTCATAAATACAAAGCAATAGGGTTCAATCTATTCTTGATAACCTAGATCAGTAGGCTGCCCGCAAAAAACTGATCACAACAAAGAGAGTATGGGGGTTTGGTAGCAACTGTAAATGCAAAAGTGCCACTTTTGCCTGTCTAAACTTCAAGGTCTTAAGTAAGGGCCGGAGGAATCATTTTCATGGCACTGAGAATAATTTACACAGTAAAACAAAATGAAGCGTGTCCCGTGGAGATCTAAGATCACAGCCACAGGTGCCTCTTTGGGATGAGGTAAAAAATCCCGCTGGTGTGGCTAAAAGATGGTGGAGTTGGTTAAATCTAAAGCGCGAAATAAAAAATCTATCATGGGTGCTAAAAAGTGCACTAAGGTATGGTTCCATACCTGGTTCAGACTTTAACATTACATAAGCCCTCACTCAGGGTTTCCTAAGCTCAGTATTTTCGCGCTGGGCAGTGACAAATTTATAGTATACCTCTTTTAAGCTGTTCAGATCCCCAGGGCATAAAGTGTCATGTGCAAAAAAAAGGTCTGGCCTTCCTATGGCCTGTGCAGTTTCCTTAATATAATGTATCCAGGGAATTTTAAAGCCCTGATCCATGGCCAAAAAATCCGCTAAAATCAAGCGGTTTAAACCCTTATCTTCATGTGACCAGACCTTTATCCAGCAAAGTAATGGTTTAATTGCCACTTGATCTACCAGATAATCCACCCCTAGCTCTTCATGGACAGACCAAGCTGGTGTACCTTGGGGGACGCGCAGGACCCGCTGTAAAAACTTATTTTCCGCTACCTGTAAACTATGAGAGGGGATGTACCCCCACACCTCACTACCGAATACAACTTTCACAATAGTCTTGGATTTATACAGTTTTAAGATAACTTCTGGTGCCCATGAACCCAATCTACTGGCAAAGATGGTGATGGCCCTTGCGGATTTATTCAGCTTGATTCACTTCCCATCTAAAAGGGCTCTCCCCTGTAGGCGGTCATCAAATAACACTTCTAGGTAGGGGAAAGCCGAAACCATAGCCAGAATATGATGGCCGGCTTTAAAGCTTTTCATGCGAGGCCTCCGCTGCCCGGCCACTAATACATATGACTAAGTAAAATTTACCGACAAGTCCAGTCTGTCCATAAAAGAAATGAAGTCGTCTATTAAAGTCTGCAAACCCTGGGCCATTCGGGCCATAAGCACTGCATCATCTGCATAGAGTAAGACTGGGAAGGCTCTCCTCCCCACTCTAAGGGAATCCGACTGAAGTGCCAATAGAGCCGCCTCGAGACCGTTAATATATACAGAAAATAAAAATAGAGCTAAAATGCAGCCTTGGCGCACTCCCTTTGCGCAGTTAAAATGGTTAGTGAGTTCCCCCGAGGTGTATATCTCACTGTTGCAGTCGTCTGGGCATGAAGTGATATGAGTAGATGGACAATAGAAGATTCCACTCTCAGGGAGATTAAGATATCCCATAGCTTAGTCTGGTTGACATGATCAAACGCGGACGTAAGGGCCATAAAGGCTAAGTACATGACTCTCGGTTGTGTCAGTGTGTATTTGGCAGTCAAAAGATACAGATTAAGGCACTGGTCAGTAGTTGACATGCCTTCCCGGAAACCAAATTGGACTTCCGCTAAAATCTGGTTATCTATGTCCCACACAGACAGTCTAGATAAAAGAACCCGACCCAAGACCTTTGCGACAGTGTCAATAAGGGAGATCAGGCGATACAAATGTGGATTGTCCGTGTCCCCTTTTTTATAGATTGGAAAAATGATAGCGGTAGACCAAGAGGGCAATGTCCCCTTTAAGGCTACCGCATTTAAAACTTGGGTTAAAAGGGGGGCCCATACCTCGACATTATCACGAAACAGATCTGGGGATATTTCTTCAGGCCTCGGGGCCTTATTTAACTATAGCAGTTTTATACTTGAATGAAACTCCTCCAGCGAAAAACTGATGGGGATTACAGTTGGGCTAGGTGGTATATCTACCCTTAACTCCTCCTGGGGGCCTACGGAACATACCTTTTCAAAGTGAGATGCCCACTGCTCTGAAGTAATATGATGACATATGGAAGGTCTAGCAGATACCGCAAAGCAGGGGCTGTTAATGATTTTCCAAACTAGGGCAGAATCCCTCAGCTCCCCTGCTTTCGCTAGATTGTCCCACGCCTGTTGTAACTGGTGCCTGTGCAATTTCACCGCCTCTTTGTATCGACGCCGGCACTGAATCACTCTATCTTTCACCCGGGACTCCAGCTTCAAGGCTGCCTTTAACCTCCTCAGTGCTTGAGAGGACTTGCGGTCAAACCACGAGTGAGGAGTCTGAACATGCCTCTCTGACTGTGTCATTAAGGAACCGGCGACCACCTCGGCAATAGAGGTAAAAGAGCTTAGAATGACCTCACTTGAGATATAGGGGTCAAGACAAAGGGCTATCTCGCACCAACAAGAGGAGGAAAGGCTATAGTTAAAGGCCTTAGCATCTGTGCTTGACCAACGTAGACGCCTACCCTGATCCGTCGAGGTTAGAGGGGCCTGAGAATTAGAAGAAGCAGATGTATGAATGACCTCCCACCTCAATTGGAGTGTCAGGGAGTTGTGGTCGCTAAAAGGGTCATGCTCTATGGTAAAAAGGCCCGGGCCTGTGCCCAGGGAGGCAGACACAAAAATATAATCTATGGTGGTGGTGGAACCCCTGCCTTTATAGGATGGGGGCAGATGTGAAATGGATCCTGTGTGCCAGTGGTCCAGGGTGTGCACTAAGTTATGCGTAAATAAGAGATTGTTCAGCTCATCCCCTCCCATGGTATGTTCTAGATGCAAGTCCTCTGCGAGCAGACAGGGCTGTGTAATAGGGGGGACCTTTAGGAAAAATGGACATAGGTGACAATTAAAATCACCCACTAAAAAAAGGTTCATATACACAAGGCCCTCACCCTTTAAGGAGTCTAAAGCAGTATTTAGAGCATTAATATTGGAAGGCCGGCCCTTATCCTTCTTCATGTTATAGAAAATGATTATCCCAAGTGGGGGCTCTCTCCCTATACGCAATTTTATTCCCTGGAACACCCAAGAGTCCCACTTGAAGATCTGCACGTCCTTGCAAAAATCTAGCTCCACAAATATGATAAGACCCCCGCTAGCTCTTCCCATGTTGGAGTTTTGTGCAGTGCTAAAAAAGGTCTTATACCCATCCAAAAAAAGCATATTCTGCGTCTCCCAGGTTTCCTGTAGACATAATTTTGAAAGATCTAATATATAAAAGCCATCTATCATCGGAAAATTTGGTGGACCAGCCAGTCACATTCCAGGAAACAAGATTAAATTTACTTTTGGGATTATAGTTAGAATCTCCTAAATCAGCTAAGGGGGGGCGAAAGCGTATAAGGCCTTGCCTGAGAGTCAGGATTAGCTTTGAGCTTTACCACGGGATGGGGCTCTAATGATATCCTAGCTTGCAATGAAACCGATGGGACACTAATTATTCAGAATCCTGCCACAAGGGGCCTTTTTGCTGGGGGGGCTGAGCAAGTATTGCCTCCAAATCAAGAAGTCAATCCAACTCGTTCATGTCCTCTTAAGGGGCATATGAATTTCTGAGTTGCACCTCCCGCCCCTGACCTCCTACGATAAACCCACCCCCCTGCTAAGTTCCTCGCCCTGGTTGCACAGTGAGGGTCTGTAAAAGAAGCCCAATGGGAGTAGTTTAATGCATGTACCTACGGAAAATTATTTATAAGCCTCAATGAGGATTTTCTGTGCTAACTCTGGGTGACGTGTACAAAATGATGATACAATCGTCAATAAACCTTTTCCTTGTTGGACCTATCCAAGCCGCCCTCCTCGCCATCAAAATATCATGATAATCCCTTTCGAAAATCCCAGAATGCCGCGCTAGCCAATGCGAGGATTTGTTAATCAATTGAATAGTAATTTCTTCTTTGTTGGCAGCTAAGGCTGGGACCCACAACAAAACAACAGTATAAGGAGCGCATGCTGGAGGAAGATCGTCTTCCCTGTCTAGGGCCCGAAAAGCATGCATAACAGAAGATGGGCCCCCTTCCTCAAAACATGATTTAGTGGGCCCTTGTGATGCATGTTGGGCTGACACCCCCTTGGCCACATTGACATGTGAAGTACCCAAACTACTCCGAGGATACCAGGGGGTATTGTATCTGGTAAAGGTGGACATAAAGGCAGGTAATCGGTTTGGAGCTTAGCAAGGGAGGTTAAAACCGTGTCCAAATTACGTGCCAAATCCTTAGATAACGACTCCAACTTGTCCAGCCTAATCAATGTTGGTGATAAAAGGTCAATGAGGGTCTCCTTGATTCTAAGTAGCGCCGGGGCCAGATGAGTCAGCTATTCCTCCATGTTGTGCCCTAATGCAACACTCCTCTGGACCCTCTGTGTGGCCATAGTAGATTCCTTTGCCCTCTTGGACTTCGGTTGTCGCTTTGGTACTGGAGGGCTCACCGCAACAACAGGAGGAGTGAACTGAGGGGGGACAAGCACTGGTCCTGGGGCTGTGGGCTCGTGAAGGAGAGACTTGTCTGCTTCCTGGTTCAAAGGTGAACGGGAAGGGGCTGGAGATGGGGCAGCCAACGGGGCATTAGATACCACAAATGGAGATAATGTGCACCCCAAGCCCAAACTTCCTACATTAACAGAAAGCCGACATTCCACCTGGTCCATCTCCCTGTTGATGACTCCCACGGCCTTAGCCAAAAATGTTTCGATAGCGAGGCGCTGCTGCCGACATGTTGTGCCTTCCTTTTCCCCATTACAAATGTTAATCAATATCCCAGGGAAAAGTCCAACAGACCGAGAGGCAACGTTGATGATAATGACCCCCAAAGTGATGGGCAAACACAAGCAGGGCCGCACTTAAGCCAGCGTGCTCTGGGATGGTGTGGAGTTAAAGATACTCACACAGATTGTCGAATGTCAAATGTCATGCACGGTAAGAGATGATAACTGTAAACAGACCTGACGGCCCTGGGACATATAATCCCACCAGGGCTGTAGACAAACAAATACAGCAGTCAACAGAAAAGCCCCTGCAGGCCACTCACCAATTGCAGAAGCACCGCAGCCCCAACTCCACGATCACGTGATCCCAGCTTCAGAGGAATGAGGGATAGCCCAGCCCGCCCTTCTCCGGTCTAGGTCTTCACCCGGGCCGAGCCCGGGCAGGCCCGCGCGCGTCCTGAGCTGCGGGCGCCTCAATGGAATTTACGGCGCTCCTGCGCCGCCTCTCCTCACTCGTGTCAGAGCCCCGTCACCAGGGGCAGGGGACGCAAACAGACAGGCACGATGGAGGCTCCCACCCTGTGGGACACCTCAATGGAATTTATGGCGCTCCTGCGCCGCCTCTCCTCACTCGCGTCAGAGCCCGTCACCAGGGGCTGGGCAGGCAAACAGACACGATGGAGGCTCCCCAGTTTTACATCATAAATATAGAACTGCACATGCATACTTTTTGGCACTCCCAGTGAAGAAGCCGGCACGCGAGAGAAAAGATATTGTAAGGGATAGATCATTCATGAATACTTGAGGTGGTACTATACGAGTACTACTATCCATAATTGTAAACACCTTTGCAAATTGCCTCCTTTATGTACAATTATGTGAGTTCTATTTTCAACTCTTCTTGTGGATAGTGACCGTAGGCCTACCGAAATACTATTTTGATGTTGCCATATCTCGATGTTGGGTGTCACAGGTGATTTATTCAGTTAGTTAAACACCAGTGCTTATGTTGCCTATGAAATGAAACTAGGAGACATTAACCACATAGTGAACTCAGCTGCACTAAGGCGTAAATAGAATACCTGCTTAACTATTGTTAAAGTGTTGCTAAATTAGTCAATAACTTACTTTAGAACAGAAATGTCTTTTGCATATGAATTTCATGAAAAATTAAGGAATACAAAATTATCAGCAAATTTATTGAGCAATTTAAAGCAGCGTACCGCAAGAAATTTAATTTTATGATTAAGGCTTATTGAAAATAAACTATTAACCACTTAATGTGAAATTAAGTAACGATTTTATTGGTTATTTTAGTTGGACTTCAGAAGCAAATGTTTGTTGTAAGGTTTATTGTTAAACTACTGATACAATAATATTTTATATCTTGTAAAAATCTATTAAACTAAAACTTGGTCTGGATTACAACCATGCTGAAGGCGTTTATTGTCATTGGCTAACTCAATAAAGTTTAGCCATGAAAGCTAAGGAGAGCTAGCTTGTACTCCTTCTTTTTCTACTTGAGAACAAAACATTTTGGTTGACCTCGCTTTATCACTCAGCACTCTTCACTTTTTTTATTGAAAAAAAGATATTGGCACCGGAAAAAGATCGCACTGTTCGTCTACTCTATTTTACTAAACATTAAAATAGTGCTTATTGAATACAGTGTTCCTCCAGCTGAAAAAAAACAGCCATCATAAATCCTGCTCGAAGTGAAATTAGCAAACAATATACACATTGTATCTCAAGTTATAATGCCTATGCTTGTTGCCCTTATGTTGACGGGTTCTTCCATCTGTCATAGTCTGCTAATGTACTTGAAGTGCTGTTCAAATATTCAACAGAAATTAATATTATCAGACTACTATTCACTATGCGATGGCGCTTGCTTGCTTCCAATATTGCCCGTGGCAGAGAGGAGTGCTGCAGTGGCGGCTGGCATCTAAGGGGAGAGCATGCGCAAAAATAATAATATTAAGAAATAAAACACTTACCAACATGACGTCCTCTGCTCCCGACCTCTTTATTCGCCTCAGGAACTGGAACTGGGTACTGCAACTCCCTTGACCAATCATGGGGCTGCTCACAGTGTGTCTTGGTGCTCCATTCGCACTGGAGAGCTGCGCTTACTCTCAACTCAGCTGTCTTTAAGACAACTGGG
This sequence comes from Calotriton arnoldi, assembly GCA_963921515.1. Lineage (NCBI taxonomy): Eukaryota > Metazoa > Chordata > Amphibia > Caudata > Salamandridae > Calotriton > Calotriton arnoldi. Next base: position 1,141,691 of record CAWUFW010004374.1, on the reverse strand, counting down.
TTGAGAGGTTTAAGGTGTGCATGTGTGGATGGCCGTCTCAAGGGGCTGACTAAAGGGACACGCGCACTTTAAACAGTGCACAGACAGCCCAACCTCCTCCCTGCTGCTGGTGCCACTCAGCAGGCCCGTCCTGTCCTGTTCGGGATAGGTGGATGAAAAATAAAATGGTAATAAATTACCATTTTATTTTTCATCTCTGGGGTTTTGGGGGGCATTTAATTGGGGCGAGGGTCCTCCACTCCAATGAAGGAGCCGCCCCTGGGGTGCTGTAATATTCTCTGATTCTGACTATAAAATTACACGAGTACTCAATCTCTCGCCGTGCTGCCAATCCCATCTGAGAGCATATAGTAGTTTCAACCACCTTTTCTATCAGAGTTTTCACCCCCTGTTGTGTCTTCACCCTGTCTTTGCATTTTATTTAACAGGGTATTGCATTGCGGGATTTGTTGGTTGAATTTAATATTGTAAATATAGACTCAAATAATTATGGCATAAAAGTTCATTTGGTTAAAAACCGGGACTTGATCACAGGTTCCCCTGTAACATGGCACACTCAGCAACTATGCACTACAGACTCTCAAACTATACCAAATACGTTAGTTACTAAATGGTTTGCCTTCGTTTTTTGATAGTCACCCATGAAAGGAGGTGGTCTTAAAAGAGCCATTATTAGTGATTGTGCACTAAAAATGTATGGGTTATCTGAAATCTGCATAAAAATGCATTGGCCTCATAGAGGAAATCAAGTCGGTCTCAGTCTCAATTGAGGATGGAATGTACTCACTACTAATGATATTCTGTTTATATTATGTGACATCTGCTACTATGTCATTGCATTAGTCCTAGCCATATCTGGAGTATACATGTCCAATGAAGCTACCATGCTCAACACCTTCAGAGGTACTGACATTACCTCCTAACCAACAGTGCAACCCATCTGGGTCTGTGACTGGGAGGTCTGGTCAAAGCACCCAGCTCTAAGAATCCTTCTGTTGCTGGCAAAAGTAGAATTTCCCTTTGTAGCCATCACATCAGGCAGCTATGAACAGATTTCCATGCAGCCTAAGGTTTTTTATTTTTTATTTTTTTATTGATGATCAGCTTTCCATGTGTGCTTATGTTCATCCACTGTGAAAGAGAAAGCAGCGAGAGCTTTCAACTATAGCTGCTTTTAGTTTGATCGGAGCTCGGGGCACAACTTGAGTGCTGATATGAATAGGAGAGGTGCCATCGGGAAGGGTTGATCCTCCCCATTCCAATGGTAACTTTCCTTAGTGGGTCGCTGATCACTGCTAGAGGGCGACACCTGAGCAAGAATCCACCCCACTAGACCACCAGGTCGTTTTCATTGGGGGAACAGCACCTGTGCATGGGTGTATACTCCTCCCTCCACCTAAGCCCTTAACAGACTTTCTGCCTCCTCTGGGGGTAGATTAGGTTATGTAAACCTCGTTTGCCTGCCCCATCATGGCAGAAAGTTCACTAGCACCAGAGAAATAAAAAACAAAATATCCAATAGGTTGGGGAGTGGCCTATATGGCAGTGAATTACCCCCAGACCCCCAGGGCTCAGTCAGACTTTCTGCCACCTAGGTGCAGATGGGAGATTGGACTCAATCTGCCCACCCAGTTCACAGAAAGCTCAGTAGTCACCAGGAAAAATAATATGAAAAAGGAATGGAGGACAGGCCTGTATGGCATCAGGCTGCCCCCAGGTCCCAGACAATCTTTCTGCCCACATTGAACGCAGAAAGCACCACTCGACACCGTGATTGCTTTTCTTTTTGATTATATATAGCGTGGAAGCAGCCCATATTGGCACCATCCCCGCTGCCCACTCCAATGGCTCAGACCTTCTTTCTGCCACTCTGGGAGCCATATTAGGGAGTCTGTCTCTAAGCTGACCACCTTGGACGGCAGTAAGCACCAATAGACTCCAGGGATTACTTTTCATTATGTATATGGCAGGGGCAGCCCTAATCAACATCAAACTTTATGTCCCCCTATGATGCATATTTGGAAGCTTAGTCTAAATCTGCCCACCCAGGGAGTGGAGGAAATCTCAAGACACCAAGATTATTTTTTCTATTATGCACAGACTGTAGGACGGACCTTATTGACATAGGGACCAGATGTACCAAGCTTTTTTATGTTCGCAAATGGTCCAGTTTGCAGAATCGGGCAGTTTGCGAATGCAAAAAGACATTGTCGTGTGTACCAAGCCCAACTTGTAATTAGGTAACCTGTTACCTTATTGCAATTTGGGTTTGCAATCTGGTATTAAGAAGGGGCATGGTCAGGGAATCCCCTCCTAAAACCAAATCGCAGTGGCATGAAAGAATGTTTTGCGACTGAAATGCGGTCGCAACACATTCACATTTCACAACCAACTTCAAGTTGGTGGTAACCCATTTGCAAAAGAGAAGTGCCCCCAAGGGACCCGTTCTCCCTTGAGAATAGTTGGAAAAATATTTTTCAAGAGCAGGCAGTGGTCCCACCTCTGCATGTGTAAGGTTTTGGTGCATCCCCAGGTTTACATGGTTTTGTACATCTGGGGAAGCATCAAAATCCATGCGTGTTGCGTGGGAACACCCACCGCAACACCCATTTAATGCCTCCCAAATGCAGAGGAAGGCAATGCAGTGAGTTGCACTGCCTTGCCTTTCTCCATATCTAAGAGCCCATTCAAAGACACGCAATGATTTCAAGGTTTGCGCCACTGGAGTGTCACAAAAAGTGATGCTCCAGTGGCGCAAGGGGCTCATTAATATGCCCCTTAAAATCTAGCATGGCTGTCTCTACGTTAAAAACTTCCAGATCAAAAAAGCTGCTCCTTATTCACACAAGAATACAACACAGTCACACAATGGTGGCAGTTCGAGTGGAAGGAAACTGGAAGCAAAGGCCAAGTCAACTATATAACAGGCAGTCAATCTCTGCCTCTTTCTCCCACAAGCAGTGTACATATCACAGATAATTTCTGAACATGCCTCTTGCTGCCTGGTGAACTGGAACATGTGCAAAGGTAAAGGGCGCTAGATGATGTAATCCCATCATATCAAGATTGCAAGCCTATTTCTAGCCTTTACTATACTGGTCATAGTACACCTTTTATAACCTTCATACAAATCTTAAAAAATGCACTTTGAATCCTTACCCTCCTGCTACATTGAACATATATTTCTCATGTAGTAACATTTTCTTCAAATAGGTTTGTGAATGGAGGGTGTCTTGAACTTCAAAATACAAAATAAATAAAATCATTTTGAGTGATTTAAATTTGTTGTTGTTTAGGGTCTAGTGATTTTCTGTTACTGTGCTACCTTCGTTTTGCCTTTTTGAGAACAGACGTCCAGGTAGGGATACTACATATCTCTCTCTGCTCCAGATTGCCCAATGGCCACTTAAACGTGACCACCTTTGTACCAAGTTGACCACAAATATTTTGTTGTCCGTTAGTATTTATTTGTGAAGTATTTACTAGCAGCCAAGTAGTGAACAGAATGAGGGCCAGGTGCATCAGAGTTTCACTGGCCTATTTATCGAGATGGGCAAACCATGCCGTACCTTTTCTGTTGCATCGTATTACTGTACACAAATCTTTGTGAATGTATCAAAGTTAACAAACTTTTGGCTTTGCAATGAGCATCTACCAAGCCCTGCAAAGCTAGATTGTTAATTGAATAATGTGCTGAATTAGATCCACAAATGACAGATATTACTACCCACCAATGATGACGTTGTAACGTGGTACCTGCCATGTAATGGGCAATAGTTGTAACAATGTATAACCTGCTTGGTATGTTCAAATTGTATTTATGTCAAATGATCTCTATTGAATTGTATTGAGCACGGATTGTATGAAATTTGTCTCTATACGAGACTGTTGCTGGCGAGTGATATTTGAGATTCTTTTCTTAGGCCTTTTGAAAGTAGGGATAACCAGGTCTTCACACCGATAATTTTATCGTAAGAAACAGCGGCTTACATTGAGCCTTCTTATTTTTCTCTATCCACCTCATAAGTAATTGGTGAGGCGAGGGTGTCGTGACTATTTGTCTCTGACAGGCCCTTGATGCCCCAACCTAGATCATCCTTATCCAGCCTTCACCCCTTACCTAAGAGGCTGACAGAGAAAAACGAGATGGCACAATGTAAGCTGCCATTTCTTACGATAAAATTATCGGTGTGAAGACACGTGAGTAGACACTCATGAGTCAACTGAGTCACAAAAAGGGATCTGTCGATCTCTTAAGTCAGTCCTGACGAAAACTTGGACCCTTATGGACAATAAAGGCCAAAACATGTTGACCATATACTTGTGATGCTAACAACATCACCACCTAACTCTTTAGTCTCACCATTGTATACTGCACTTATATTAAATGTCCATTTTTAGACATAGGAAGCAATTTTATATTTCACTACACGGATCCCACCTGTACTTTCCCTCAAAAGGTGGCGGTAATCCCTTAGGGAAGCAAGTACCTAGGTGTGAACCCCAATGATGACGCTGCCCGATACTACACCATAGTGGTGACCACTTAACACCACCAGTGGCAAATATTGGTTGAGGGTTTCGGATTGACAACTGGTACACGAAGATACCAGTGGTGGTTGCCAGCTTAGCTACATCTTTCCTGGATTTAGATATTTAGCATGCGCTGGATATCGCCGATCACAATAGTCAAATTCTTTGTAATAGCCCCTTATTTGATCGGAAACTATAACATTGTAAGCTGTACAATTGACAACAGCCGTTGATGAAAGGTTGCATAGGCTATGGCCAAGATATGTTGAAAACATCTATGCTCTTTTGTTTAAACATCAGTTACTAAGAATGGAATTTTCACTTTTAGAGGTTGGTAGCTTTAAGCTAGCCTCCAAAATACTCTGCATGCCCCAATCACCAATATTTCTGGAGATGGTAGCTCAGATGGCTCCACCACCAAAAACCATTGACCCAATGGTCCATCCACCACAGAAGAGCCAGTGGCAAGGTGAAATCTCTCTGTTCTGAAGCAAATTCTGACTTTGGACCTTTGTTACAAAAATAAAAAATAACATTGCATGAGGCCAAATAACATGGCACTCTGGGTGTATAGAAAGCATAGAGATGTTTGCAAGGCTGTCCGATGGTCCATATCTGAACTAGTGGTTGGTGAGCCATCCACCAGAGTCAAAATCATCCAATAAGTCTCTTAAATGAACGAATACAATACGATTTTCATAACATAACACCATTAAATAAGAAGAGCATACACATTAGTCACATTTTATTTGAAAGTAGGAAAAAATAAATAAAGATTATTTACTTATAATTCTTGTATATTAAATCACATTATATTTCTGTCAGTAAGTTCTAAAAATCATGGAAATAAACATGCAATTCATTTGTAACACTATTTGATAATCAGCAAAATGTGTATATGGATTTGAATTTAAATATTTGATAAAAAAGTATTCTGGGCAGCCACTAGGTAATTCATACAAATCTTTCCTCGCCCAATATGATAGGTCTTGTGGAAAAATACTCATTGCCTTTGCATGGTATGTTGGTCCAGAATACTTGTCTAGAGACTCGAATTTGAATAGAGATATTACTACTCCCTGCATAATTTACATATCTAAACCTTGTCAAAGAAGAAATTATGTCCCACATATATGACTCCAGCCATGTGAATATGAAAAAAGTTAATAATCTGTAGGGACAAAAAATAGCGCTATTCCTTGACTGACCACAGCAAAAGCAAATGAGTAGCTAACTGGATTATACGCATACAAAATGAAGACCATCCTCGCATGCATTGCAACTTCAACCAAGTGCTTGTTGAGCAGTTTTACATGAAAATGACTCACTTAATGAAAGTCAAGTTAGATGAAGAAAGTCCTTCAGCCACCCTTAGCAACTGTAATCATATTTCCTTGCTCTTCTTAGAGAATGAGCTCAGAGAAGGGACTGCCATAGTGAAAAGACCACTGTAAACCAAGTTTGCAGCAAATGGGAATGCTATTTACAGTGTTTGCAAAAGGAGCCAGATGTACAATGGCTTATTGCAGTCACAAACTATGTAATTATCAAAATCACAGGATTTGTTACCACAAATGGAATTTAGTAATGTATTTCAGTCATTTTAAAGGTTGAAATGCTCTTTATGACACGTAAAAGGGTTTTGAGACCCTCTTAGAACTGGCAATAGAATGGGGCATGAACAGAGTGCTCCCATCCTATTCGTAATTTGTAAAGGGTGTATCAATGGTTTGATCCACAACTGAGGTTATAAACCAATGATCAGTTACTAACCTCCAAGTTGGAGTAGTAAGTGATTGTCAAAGGAGACGTTGTACCCCTTGGACAGATTCCCCTTTTGGAATTGTGTCAATAGCCTTGGCAAAATTCAACTAAATATAAGCTAAAAATAAGCCCTTTCCAGGCCTAGACCTTCCTTTTTAATACTTATAAGTCACCCTTAAAGTGAGCCCCCATGCCTATAGGGCAAGGTAAAAGGTATTTAAAAAGCAGGGCATGCATAATTATGTTTTCCATGTCCTGACAGTGAAAAAACTCCAAAGTTGTTTGTCACTGTAGTATGGCTGGATTTCCCGTAGGAAAACACTGGATTACATTATAACCCCTTAGAATGTTCAACTTCAGTTTTGGAATAGCTAGAAAAATTATTCAAGGACACATTTTAATGGTAATTTAAAATCCATTTTACATTACTGTTTTAAAAGGGAAACTTTAAGAAAGTTGGCATTTTTCTGCTTGAGCCAAATGTGCCTTTCTACCAATGTTCAGTATTTCCCCTGTCGTGAGCCCTAACATGTATAATGACATTATCACTTGGTGTGGACTACCATCCACCCCAACTAATAATCCACTTTCTCACACCCTCTACACAAAATTTAATTATTAAACATAATGAAGATTTTGTGAAAGGAATGCCTTCTTTAGGCAGTGCAGTAATAGTCATTTGGTAAACGTTGTACTGCAGGGACATATAGGTTGGCAACAGTTTCAAATTTCACATTTTGCAGCTGTGCCATGTAGGTTTCCAGTACACATTACACTTGACTGTAATGCTAGTGAATGTTTTAAAAATGACAAAACAGTTCGTTCAGTCTACAGCAATACCATGGTGCTTCTAAGTCCTCCGGCCACCTTTTAAAATCTCACATGTTGGTCATGTAAGGTCAAACACATTTCCCATTTTAATGTTACGTCACATGTGCAGGTTTTGTACAATTTTACCATGCACTTGTGCCAGTTGGAGTTTGCCAATCAAGCACCATGTTTTGGAGCACTGCAACATTGGCTAGCAGTCAGGTACTTCATTGAAATTGAAATATGCTAATAAACTAGGACCTTAAAAGCAAAAAGTCCAGAAAGGGTGTTACAAAAGAGTAGATTTTCCTACTGGATGCTAGTGGTATATCCGCAGCACTGAATATGCAGCATTGTTACTTGTCCATGGGCATCTTATCTAATTATGATACTTTTTTTTTTAAAGCTGAATAACAATGCAACATCTGAAACACTCTCACTAGTTTGCAGTTGTGTAGCTTTCTACAATGAAGTCATCACTTTTGGGTTTAAGTAACTGTGTAACTCATTACAGTCACAGTGTTACATAAGTTTGCGACACCCATTTCAAACTCATTGACACACTCAATGTGGTACTGCATACCATCCAACTAACACAGTCCAAATGCTCATCACTAACCTTTTCTTATCTCCCATACCTCTGGATTGGAATTACCAGTTCGCCATCCCCACGGCACCTCTCTCAATGTCAAACCAGCACAGCAAGGTTAATCCAAAAAGAATAGGAAAGCTTCCGCTCCTTCAAAGTGTTCTCCATCAGCAACCTAATGACCAATCCCATCTCTCTCAATGCCACCTCTAGAGCCAACACTAACTCCTTTAAAAACAACTTTAGTAGATTTCTGGGAAACACGTGAACTCCCAAGTTATAACTATGATACGCAAATGGTAGTGAAATCCTTCAGCACCCTGATACACAATAGATCTTGCCAACTACAAACGCCCTATCAGCAGACACAAATTATAATGGAAAAAAACAACCCAGATGTCCTCACACTAGCGAAGTATCCATGCAGACAACTGCTCACATTTACAAAAAACAGGTAATAACACCAGCAAACCAGTATTCCACCTATCTGAGAAGACCCTAAGGGGCCGATTCCGATCTCGGCAGGTAGGGCTCCGAATCGGATTCGGCTTTACCGGATCCGATTCGGAGCCCTGTTTCCCGACCGAACCGTACGCGGGTCCGGCCGAGCGAGTACGATGCGAAATCGCCGACCGACTCGTCCGGGCGTCCCGACCGCTCCGACCGACTCGCTCCCGGCTCGAACCGCTCCGACCGACTCGCTCGGACTCCGACTCGCACCGCGCAATGGAGACGTTTCCCGGCCGGGTAAGTACGATGCGCGCCGCGAGCAGTCCGACCGAGCCGCGCACTCCGGCTCGTAAGAGCTGTCGGAGCCGTACTTTGGGGGTCCGTGTCGGACCCCCTGTACGCGTAGCCGCGCGAGTCGCACACAGGGGGGACCTATGGGTCCCCCCTACCTGTGCGTGTACGGCGCGAATCGCCTCGCCGCGTACCCGCTGTAGGGGGCGCCCTTGTCCGACTCCGCACCCATTGAGTCAATGGGAGCCCGCGTACGCGTTGTACGACCGGCTCCCATTGACTTCAATGGGAGTCCGACCGACTCGAGTCCGATAACATACGGACGCATCGTACTCGTTCGGTCGGACTGCACGGGTCCGATTCGGTCGGAAATCTCTCCGGGTCCGGCTCGGTCGGTGAAATTTCCGGCCCGAATCGGAATCGACCCCTTGGTGAATGATTTTTGTAGCAGAGGTGCAAATTTGTGAGGACACTTGGACTGACTGATATTTGTCTAAATATAGATTATAATGCATCTGTTTGTCAGTTTGAATGTGGTATTTATGATTGTGCGTCAAAGTTTTACAACTTATTTTGTTTCCTTGAACATGGATTCATCACACGTTGCCTTCTGTACCATATAGCTGACTGAATACATCAATGTACAGTTTTAGTTCTATTTATTGACACCATCAAATTAAAATTAACCTACATTGAGTCCCAATGAGAAAACCTGTAGTAAGTAAAAAGACAGAACAAAGTGGGATCTGGTTCTGAAATCAGCTTTCAGAAAAAATCAACTAATGGAGCAAGGTAATGTAGCAGCACCACCAAAACCGATTTCCTACTATTTGGTAGGAATAGAAAGGAAGAACTATTCCAAACTTGTCTCGGAAACAGGAACCTGGACTGATGCGCGTCCCAACTTTCACCCTCTGCCGAGTAACTTGGGTTAATCCTGGACAGTATGCTCAACCTCAAGTAACACATCACCAAGAAAACCAACACCGCCTGTTACCAGCAATGTATACTAAATACATTAAAATCTTTCCTCACACGAAGCAATTTCAGAACCACCAATAAAACAGCAGGATGTTCTCAACCTCCCACCCCCCCCCACTATGTGAACTGTGTATCAAGAAAAGCAAATAAAACCATGAAGCATCAGGCTGTGTCCCTGTGATGTCACCCAAAAGGCAAACATCTACATTTTAAAATAGTACTGGAGGCAGTAGAGACAAATACATCTTGAAACACACTCTGACAAAATTAGGAAATTGTGCAATATATTAAACAATTCCACGTCTTACTGAAATTTAAAAAGCAAGCTAAGAAACGAAGAGGCCATCAACATGCAGATACATTGATTCAGACCTTGTACTGTCTAAGAAAGCAACTTCACTCATAAACCACTATCATTATCAGAACACAATCAGCCTTATTACTCTCCTCCTCTCAGTAACCCAATGAGTAGATAGCAGGACTTACCGAGCCCATCAACATTGAAAGCTGCGGTGTTTCAGTCGGAGAGCTTAGCTGCTGAAAGCAGTGGAAATCTCTGGGTGAAACACTATGGTAAATATGCATGAATCAGACTGACTACACAAATGTTCACGTGTTATTCTCCACAATATCTTTAGAGGGAGTACTTCTGCCCCTCAGAGGTACTGATACCCTGGTATAGACAACTCGTGGGAGGACAATATTAAGGTGAGTGCGCCTGACTCGTAAACCCATTATGTGAAAGAAGAGACAGAAAAAGACAATGACCCACTTAACAATAAAGTATATAGCCATTAATGTGCAAATAATACACAATGGGTATACAAAATACTATTAACATACAGTTTTCATGAGAAATCTACAACAACAGATAGGTCATTACATTAGACTACTGTGAATTTCTGAGAGCACCAAATGGAGTGTGACGTTGTTGACTATCAGCAGCATTTGGATTATTTGTATCATACCTAAAAATACCATATTTCAAATTAGTATGTTTGTTTTCACATGTTTTACATCATATTAGTGTTTGTATACCTCTGGGATCATTTTCTGTGACCTGTTTCTAGCACACATTTTCCTATCATTTCCATCACCCTCTTTTTTTCACATTTCATTTTAATGTTCACATCAAGTTTTATCCCAGTTGTTATTTTGCGTTTATTAAGCACTATGTATGTATTTGTTTTTTCCTTCGCATGTTTTTATGACATGAGTCGTGCCTCGTAAATGTTGTTCATCACGGTTTCTGTTCTCATTTTTTACTTTTGTTGTCCTTTCACATTTTTCCATTCATTCGTAAAACATTCCCGGTTATACCCTTCTCTTGACCAGTTCGTATACTCATTTGCAGTGGTTTTTGCTTGTCCACAGGCTCTCTTTGGGAACAGTATTTGGTTTCTTGGGGAATAGTGTTGCTGAGGTCGGGTATTATGTTGGATCGCACCTTTCTAAGATGGCGGCCATGTTCGCCCAGTTGTCTTCTGTCTGTCTCTAATCTTTACAGCCGGGTGATTAGCGTGTTTTCGCGGGCTTCCTTTTGAATCAAATACAGGGTTAGCGTCTTACCCGTATCTATGGTGCAGTCTTTGGATATCCGTTACGAGGTGGCGTCTTCATTTCTATTGGTGAGTGATTTAGATACTCAGGCACTACGTGCTTTATCGAGGTTGGTGTACGTTTGCTTGAGGCTTTCTACTTACTATGTTTCTGCATTTGTTGCAGATGGTGTGGTTGGTTTGAATCCACTATCAGGTATTTCTTCATAATTCTGTACTTTCTCTGGGCGTTCTTTAATACTCAACGTCCCGAATCTTGATTTGAGATTCTCGCCATTCTTAGGTTGTTTTCTTTAAGTTAATTTCTACCAGGTACCTAGACTTGGTGTTTCGATTATGGTCGTTAGTAACATCATTTATCAAGATATATGTTCCGTTTCATTCCCTCTATTTATTCTTGTTTTACAGCACTACAGCTCTTTTGCTATTATACAGTACGTCAGTATTCAGTCACGTGTCAAGTAGGTTTTTGTCATTCTATTTGTCTTTGCCACTCACATTCTTTTTCTACTTTTTCTATTTTGTATTTTGTATTTTCTCACTTCGCGTGTTTTTCAGTAGCATGCAGTATTAGTGGTCAGTTATGGTATGTCGTCATTCTACATCACGGGTAATATCATGTATCACTCACTAGCTATATCTATCGGTGATGTCAACTCTACCCTCTTTTCATTCATTTATTGAAAAAACTTTTCCTCCATCATATCTGACATATTTATGACATGTCTCCTGTTACAATCAGGGTGTCTCACTATTTTGGTAGTTATGTGGCTAATTTCATTTGTTAAGCTTTAAATATTGAGAGATATACATTTAGCATTCATTTGTATACATGTTTTTTTGTATTACAGTGGCCCCTGAAGAAGGGACAGGGTCTCGAAATGCATTGGGCTACCCATGACTGTTTGCGAATGATCAACACTGTATATTTTGTAAAATGCATTTAGGTTGAGCAACTGTGCATAAGTTAAGAGATACATCTGTGTATGTATTTTCAGAATTGTTGCCTTATAGATGATTGATTTGTCATTTGTTTCTTTCAATAAGAAAAATTATTGAACAGAATTGGCTTGGAGCTTTATTTTCTTAAAGTGTTTTTTCTTGAACATGTTAGATATTTAGCATGATGATTTAGTTCAAAACTTAATTAAGCTTGTTGAACATACCCTGTAGTGCACGAAGTTTGTCAAGTGAAGGTTTGCCTGTTTTTTTCTCACACTGTGACATTAGACCTGATAGTAGAGTTACCATCCAGTCAGGGGTTTGACACGATATTAGTGTGTGTGGATGCATTCACTAAGATGGCCCATTTTGTCCCTTTAAAGGGAGTCCCGACAGCTAGAAAATTAGCACACACCTTTAGCCAGACTATAGTGCGAGGTCATGGGATACCCAAGGTGTTAGTGTCTGATAGGAACTCTCAATTTTTATCTCACTTTTGGAGGGCATTCACTAAGAAATTAAACATAGAAACTAGGTACACAACTAGTTATCACCCAGAGTCCGATGGCGAAACTGAAAGGGTGAATCAAGAACTAGAACAATATCTCAGAATATGTCTTTTTAGAGCAAGAGGGAGACTGGCCAGAATACCTTTGGGCTGCAGAGTTTGCACATAACAATGCAAAAAATATGTCCACAGGGTATTCCTCATTTTACTTAAATACAGGCAGACATCCAAACCAGTCTATAAATTTTCAAGAAGTAGAGGTTCCTGCAGTCAAAAATTTAGTAGAACATATGGCCCAAGTTCATAGATTAGCGACTAGGAATCTCACAAAAGCTAAGGAAAGTTACAAACAATATGCCGACAAGAAGAGAAGGAAAGAACCTGATTTCCTAGTTGGGGAAAAAGTTTGGTTAAGCACTAAAAATCTTCAGCTCAAAGGGAACAGAAAATTAAAACCAAGATTCGTAGGCCCCTATTTAATTGAAAAGAAGTTGAGCTCCTTGACTTACCAGCTGAAATTACCCAAGAGTCTGAAAATACAACCAGTGTTTCATGTTTTGCTATTAAAAAAGTCTCCAAAAGAATTAAGAGTAGGTAAACCCCCTAAACCAATCCAAACTGAGGGAGGAGTAGAGTTTGAAGTAAAACGAATCTTGGACTCAAAGGAAATTAAAGGTCAGGTTTACTACTTGCTAGATTGGAAAGGTTATGGTCCTGAAAAAGGTCTAGGGAGTTATGTTCAGATGTGCATGCTCCTAGATTAATTAGGGATTTTCACAAGAAATTTCCATACAAACCCAAGCCGGTGGGACCTGCCTTGCGGGGGGGTACTGTCAGAACCACTCAGCCTCTTAGGGTTAAAAGTCTTTCCGTTGGCCTAATTGGGTTGAGAGATCCAGCTAGAAGGGTAAATGGTCACTACTTACCTAGGATCCGAAGGCAGAAGCGATCCAAGATGGCCGCCGGGGAGCGACCATTAGGTCAGCAGACTAGTGTGCCAGGTTCTGAAGGCAATCAGGATTGTCCAGGTGAAGGGCCCGCCGAAGTGTGCACTTCACCTGAAGTATTTGTGGAAGAAGGAGCTTCGGGACATTGCGGCGCGAAAGTCAGTCAGGGGCCCTCCGTTGCGCCAATTTTCGACGTGTCTCCGGTTTGGAATCCTGACTCCAGTCTTGCGGTGTAGCGCTTGCAACGCGCTAGTCAGTAAGCCACCTTAGTTTTAATATTTGTGAGGAGTTGTGTTTCCTGAGGAAGTTATCGGGCGCAGTGATTGCGCATGCTCTCTCTCGCAAGTTCCAGAGCTCATGCTTAGGGAGAGTAGTGTTTAGTAGAAGGAGGTAGAGCCAGCACAAGCGCACTAAAGTCAGTGTATCATTAGTGTGCGCATAGTTTTAGTTTTCATTAGGAGGTACGCGAAGTGGCTTACGCTCAAGTAGAGACAAGTTCGTTATAATTCCAGACATACATAAATGTTAAGTTTTGAATACAGTGTCAGCATAAGTTGCTCAGCTATCATTTAGTTATACTTACTATTGTGTGTTAGAAGCTTGTAATCTACCTTGTTATTTTCCCCCTTATGAAAGAGCATTAGGGAGGAGATTTTTCCCCATTATCTCATTTCGCATGGTTCGTAAGGAAAACGTTTTTGGCACAAGCTTGCGCAGACATTAGTTAAACAATTACTACTATATTACCACATTCTCAAAGGAACACTAAAATAGTAATGGGAGAATGTACTTACCTGCTTAGGAAACTTGAACGTCAATTAAGTGCCATCTGTACAGGTTTAAGGTGAGAGTCTGGAAGAAAGAGAAAGGATAATTAAATATTAAAATAAACCAGTAGTGCTAATAAGACGAAACATTGTATTTACAGTTACAGACAAGGCATACTATTCCATCACGATAAAGAAGAGAGGCATAAGTCACCAGAAACTCGGGTAGGTGTATTTAGAACCCAGTTAACAAAGATAATAGAATAACATGTTAAGAGAAAAAAGGTATTGGTTCTAATAAAACGTTTGTTGCAGTTCCAATGTAATTACACACCCTTGCAAGAACAGAAGATAGCAAGCGGAGAAAAGACCCAGAAAAGGAACCAGAGTAAGAAGTGTGGCAGTCTCTTCTCTGTCCCATCCCCTTTCCTCCCTGTGGGTTCCTCAGTTAGTCACGTGCTTGGTAAACGTGGTTGGCTTGGAAACTGTAGTGGGTCATTGGGAATTGACGTCGTTCTGCTCCTGTGCATCTTAGGCAACGGCCTTCCTGACAATTTTAAAGTGTAGAGAAAAGCTGAAATACAGCTGGTTTTGCTTTGGGAAGCTTCAGCACTGTCCTCGAGATAAGAATGGAATACTCGCCTCCCTTTTTCTCCATGAGAGAAAGAAGTTTCTTATAATTTGCAGCCTGTAGCTTGCTTTTATCAGTATTCAGTTGTTTAAACAAAGCCTCATTCATTTCAGAGCTAGAGTAACTGCAAAACACATTTTCTTCTGTATTATTATAAAATGTATTTACTGTTTATGCCTAAATAATACTTTCTTGTGGGAAAAAAAATATTTTCTGTTTCGTTGAAATAAAAGTTTCTTTAGCAGGAAGTTAGGAGATGAAATCCTTTAGACCAAAATTCAAATGTGTCACAAGAACTCGCCTGATTGATGACGTGAGCAGTCAGCCCAGGGGTGTCGATGTTTTCCTGCACTTCAATTGGATGAAGCACAAAGACCAAAAGTCACATGTTTTGAAACATTTTTGCTGAAATATAAACGTGTTCCTAGCTGAAGGGTGAGGGCTTTTTGCTTTTGCTTTTTAGCAGGATGCTGGCAGAATCACACAGACTTTTTTTGAGTTATGCAGAGAGAAAGGAGGGGCTGTGGGCAGCTTCTGGGGAGAGAGCAGACAGGCTCAGAAGGAGACATGAGAAGCAGCTGTAAGGGAATTAGGTCAGATTAGATGCAAGCTTTTGTTAAAAACCCAAGCTTTATGATTTGACTAACTGGCTTTGCCAAGACTTATTTGCCCTATGCTTATTTCTGTTTATGGGAGATTTTGCAATTATTGATTATTGATTTAGCTTCATGCTAAGCTCACTCTTGCTTTATATTTCTTGAACTCTTCTTGAGTTCTGACTGACATCATTTATGCATCATTTGTCCTTAGAATAGGGATTCTTTCCTTTATGGAACGCTCTGTATTGCAATTTATGATATGCTCTGTATTGATTCTATTATTTCTATTTTCAATTATGTAACCTGATTGATATCTGACTAAAGAGAAACTTAAATTTTGGTTGGAAAATCAATCCCTTTAAAACTACTCACAACTCTCATTATTGCCTTAAATATTTATTTGCATTTGCTGTGCTCATGTTTATGTAGGTGTCCTCTTGGTCATCACACGGTGGAAAAGGTCCATTGCCTTGAGCGGAAAACAAGGATAGTGGTGTTTCTACAAGGAGAGATTACCGTGAGATTTTTCCACTCCATCAGGAGACTCCTTCTAAAGAGTCCGCTTGTGGTCCTACATTGTTTAAGAGATTTGATAGTTGTAACAGTAGAAAGATCAGCACATGTACAAGGGTCCCCTTTATGTTTATTTTGATTGATTATATTTTATTAGTATACTACCTTTATTGGTTTTGTTAATGGCCTTTCGAATAAGTTCTACAAAACAGGGGATTCATTACGGCATATAACATCATATTTTAAATGAGTTTCATCAGTTATAAAATAAGGTACAATGACTAGGCAATAACATTAAATTAACATTAAAAACTGTTTAAAACACTACACATCATAACAGTACATTTTTGTGGGACAGAACAAAGCAAGGCTCCGGACCCGCTGTGCATACTGTACACCACTTCTCAAAAATGTAAGCCAAGGAAACCTTGGTATTATGGAGGCTAACGCCAAGCAGACAAACAGTACGCGATCTACATCTTGAAACCCATCAAATAGGCATATGCACAGCTCCTGACATCGTTTTTTCCATTTACCTGTAATAGATCTGAATGGTAGACATCTACTTTCCAAACTTATGATGAATGTACGTATGGGTGATCATTGCATCTTTCAATGTTTGGACAGGTTAAACCTTTCCTTTCGCCACTTTTGATAACAGTGTTTATATGCTTTCATTGAGAGTACCGAATAGCTTACTTTCGTTTGTTGTGCGAAAGATTTGTGGCATCGGCTGGGCAAATACCAGATGCCACACCTCCGTGTCCCAGATTGTTCCCTGCCGTTGCTATATTACACCAGACATCCACTCAAAGACCCTTAAATAGTCACTGCCATGCTGCTCACTTAACAATTGCCCTTTTAAGAACTCTCACACACCAAATCCCTTTGTGCCCTACAGGCTTTCCCTTTGTTCCTCACTCTGTGTCCTCACCTGAATTGAGCCCTACAAAACACATCAAATCATTCTGCCCCCATTAGTCTTGTTTTGGAGCTTCCTCCTTCTGCACCCAACATGCCCCCACTAACAATTGACCGTGCTTTGTGCATCAACATGCCACTTTTAGGATTCACCGTGTGCCACTCTATCCCTTAGACGCTTACTCTTTTTTTTTCCCCCTCATTCACCCCAGACCTTAGTGAACATACGAGCCGCCCGTACCGTTACTCGATAACGGAGAAACGTAGGCTGTTGGATGGGGACCAGGAGGAAGCGCCCCGCCTACCAGTACTGCAGCAGACTAGGATGACACTAACCCCAAAGTAAAGGGGGTGGTCACTCTCCCAATGGGTCCAGATGACCCTGGAGACTGTTGATGTTGGCAAAGAGCAGATGAAAAAACTGGGACTGCCCAACAACACAGCCTGAAGAGTTTCAAGGAGTCGTAATCATTGGACCAAAGTTTTCTTATAAATCAATATTGATACATATAAATTAATAAGTAAATAAATAAAGAGGGTAGAGGGCTATCAGGTCTCCCAAGCCTAAGCACTGGACCAATTTAATAAGAAATCCAATAGTGCTCTCTTTTTCCTGCTTTGAGGTCTACACAGATCCCTCCTAGATGTCGAAAACAGCGAGGACAGCCAGTCAGAATACGGAGGAGGAACAGCGTCTACCCATCTCTTGCATATTTCTCACCTGGCCAACAGTATAGCATAGAAAAGGAAAGATCTAGCATGACCTACAATTTCACTGGATATTCCAAAAATTATCAAGATAAGATTTAATTGTATTGAGAGGCCTAGAATATCCGTGATGGTGTCCCCCACTCTTTCCCAAAAATCTGCTTTGGCCGGGCACTCCATAAACATATGTACGTCAGAGGCTCTCTCAATATTGCATTTTTTTAAACTAACTGGAGGCCCCCTCAACATTTTGGTCAATCTTAACGGAGATAGATAGGCCCTATGGAGCGTGAACAAATCATTTCTCCTAAGCCAGGCTGGTTTAACAGTGTCAAACAAGATGTTAAAGGATGTTTGCCACAGATGTTCCCACTGTTCATTTGGTATGAGAACCCCCACAGTTCTTTGGCCAATTTGAAATCTCCATCCACTGCCTCCTCAATGGCTCAGTACAGGAAGGAGACCTCCTTCCTTCCCGCTGGTCTTGTGACTAGCTGCTCCTCAAGAGTGTTACCTATTCCTATGTATTTTTTCAAGTTTTGGGACCAGCTCTGCAACTGAATGTATTTAAATTTAGACAAACCCTCTTCCACCCTGTTGTATAGTGATGACCAGGATAGAAGCATGCCCTCATGAGCCAGGTCTCCCCACATCTTCAGCCCCGCTGCTCTAAGTGGAAGAGCTAGCCTGTCCTTCAGGCAATCTGGTGCGCCTGGAGAGTCCCACAGGGGGGCCCGGTTTGAAAAGTAATTTAGGCCTGTCAGCCTTTTAATACTGGCCCATGTTCTAGCCATTCCCTGCAGGACTTTTAACGTGATCTTTTTGAAGAATTTTGGTTCTCCAAATTTGAACAGGAATCCCTCCACAGATAGACCAGCCCCCTTTACCATTGCAGAAAACATGGCACCCACCTCTGTGTTATCCGGAGTTTTTAAAAGCATCCTAGAGTGCGATAGTTGAAAGGCCCATGCGTAATATTGCAAATCCAGCAGTACAAGTCCACCCTTTTCCCTCCTGCGTCTCAACTTCTTCCAGGCAATCCTGTTACCTCCATATGCCCAGACAAATGAGTTGATAGCCTGTTGTAACTTAACTATATCCCGTTTGTCGAAGTGTAATGGAATGGTATTAAAAAGGAAGGTGATTTTTGGGAGCATCACCATCTTCACCAAGTTAATCCTCCCTAGAATGGTTAAAGGGAGATAAACCCAGGACTTCATAAGTTTTTGACACTTCCTTGAAACGTTTGCCAGGTTGATGACTGAGATCTTATCAATATCTTGAACAATTCTGACCCCCAAATACCTCATATCGCGATTGGTCTGATGTCGACACTCCGCCAAATTCCAGGTCATGACCTCAGTTTTCTCAGCATTCACCTCGTAGCCAGATACCTGCCCGAAATCTCTAGCCAACCTTATAGCAGCATGGAAGGTCCTAGCGAGGTCCGCGGAAAAGACCAAAATATCATCGGCGTACAGGGCCACCTTTCTCTCCCAAACCCCATGTTTAAATGGTAAAATGCTGGCCTCCTCTCTTAACCACTGAGCAAAAGGCTCAATATACAGGTCAAAGAGGAGGGGAGAAAGAGGGCAGCCCTGCCTTGGTACCCCTAGTGATCTTAAAAGATCTTGTTAGGTTGCCATTTACCAGAAGTCTAGCTGACGGATCTTGGTAAATCAGCTGGATTGCACGACGGAACTTTTCCCCCAGATTAAATTTCTCCATGACTGCAGATAGGTACACCTAATTGACCCTGTCAAAGGCCTTAGTGGCATCCAATGTTATTGCAGCAAGGGGGAGCGAATAGGTTGTGGCCAGGTCGATTGTCCCAATAAAATCATAAGTCAGGTCCGATAAGTTCCTACCTTTAACAAAACCTTTCTGATCGGTGTGGAGAATATCACCCGCGACCGAGCCCAGCCTGCCCGCCAGAATCTTGGCAAAGATTTTATAATCTGCGTTCAGCAGAGAAATGGGCCTATAGGACCCACAGCAGGCTGGGTTCTTCCCCGGTTTCAAGATCAAGGTGATGGTAGGCTCTCCCCATGAAGCTGGAGGCCTCACACCTTCAGATAAGATCTCATTAAAGAGCTGTACCAGAATGGGAATTACCACCTGTCCGAAGGATCTATAAAGTTCTATTGGCAGCCCATCTGGGCCGGCAGCTTTCCCAGTTTTACAGGCAAGAATAGCCATTCTCACCTCTTCCTGAGAGATGTCCCGCTCTAGGTCTTCCTGCTGAGTTAGATTCAGGGGGGTAAGCGTGCTCCCATGTAGCCACTCCATGGCCGCGGTTTTGTCCACCGGACTATCTTCTTGATACAGATCCTGAAAATAATCGAAAAAGGCACTCCCTATCTCCTCGTCTGTGGACAGAGAAGTAGCCCCACCCGTGTTGTCAATTTGTTTGATCAGATTACGCAACCTATCAGACTTAACCTTCCACGCCAAGAGCTTGCCTGCGCCTTCTCCATACTCAAAGTGGGCAACCTTACTCGCCTCCCAGTTTTGTGCAACCCTAGTCTGAAGGATGGTGTCCAACTGATCTTTTAATCTTCTTAATTTGACCAGATCTTCCTGCTGTTTCTCAGAGTCAGTCTCCTTATTCAGGCCCAACTCTACTATTTTCAACTCTGCCTCCTTGCAAGCCACCTCTTCTCTATATTGTATGTTCCTGAAACAGACCCTGCTCTTGATCATGCCCCTTAAGAAGGCCTTTAGGGAATTCCAAACCACCGAAGTTGCAGCCGAGCCTACGTTGACACCCAAAAAGCCCTCAACCTCTTGAGATAAATATTTCATCTCCTCACCATCGAGAAGCAGAGTCCGATTGAACGTCCAGCCACTAGGCTGCTGACCATCTGCCAGAACAAGATCCATCCATACTCCTGAATGATCAGACAAATGGGGAGTTAT
This sequence comes from Calotriton arnoldi, assembly GCA_963921515.1. Lineage (NCBI taxonomy): Eukaryota > Metazoa > Chordata > Amphibia > Caudata > Salamandridae > Calotriton > Calotriton arnoldi. Next base: position 1,121,259 of record CAWUFW010004374.1, on the reverse strand, counting down.
ATAACCGATGTCCTTAATCTTACCCCTCAAGCTATGAATAACCAAATTATAGTCGATTCTCGACTTATGGCCATACTTACTGTTGTAGTATGAGACGCCCAGCCTCTCCAGATGTCACAGAGTCCCATCTGTGCCATCATGGATTGAAGATACACTCTAGATCTAGAGGGCACCTTAGCTCTACTACTTGCCGACTTATCCAATTTCGGATTCAATACTATATTAAAGTCACCAACCATGATCACCGGGTCTGAGTAATCCAGGAGATTCGAAAAAATAGTTTTAAGAAAAGAGGGGTCATCTTGGTTTGGGCCATAATAGCTAACCCTGGGCGTAGTTCGCGAAGTAATGCTTCGCGAAGCTACGCAAAGTGCAGTTCGCACTACGCGAGCTACGCGTAGCACTACGCGAACTGCGTAATGCGTGTTCGCAATGATTGCACAGTGCCGGATGCTTGTCCGCACTGTGCAATCATTGAAAACGGCATCTTGCACAGTGCGAGCTGTCTCTTACTGCCGCTCGAGTAGATTTTTACTCGAGCAGCAGCTTTCTCAACGCGGACTGGTAGTTTCTCATCGCGAGCGGTCGCGAGCATACGCGACCACTCGCAATGAGAAACCTGACCTCCCCGCGTTGAGAATCTCGCCGGGAGGTTTATTTTCCACGCTCGCGATCGGCAACTTGATGTTGCTGATCGCGAACGAGGAAAAGTCTCGCCGGATGTCATTTTGCTTGCTCGCGGTCGCCAACTTGACGTTGAGGACCGCGAGCAAGCAAAAAATGACCGCTGCACTACGCTACGCTACGCATGTTTGCACTGTGCTACATGCAATTCGCGTAGTGCGAAGTAGCGCAAACTTCGCAAACTACGCGAGCGTAGCGTAGTTTTCCGCCCAGGCCTAATAATAGCCCACCAAGGTAAGTGGCTGACCCAAGATAATCACCTTCACAATGACCCACCTGCCACATGGATCAACCAGAGAATCTAAAATGTGGGCTTTTGCTTGTTTTTTAATTAATATAGCGACACCCCTTATATTGGCACTCTGATTGGAACAGATCAAATAATCCACCCATTTTTTATTTTTAAATACTTCAGAGATCACTTCCTTCAAAAGATGAGTTTCCTGAAGGATAACGACCTGCGCGGGAGAGTCTTTTATGTATTGCAGGATTTTTACTCTTCTGGTTTTCACGCGCAGGCCATTGACATTCCAGGACAAAAACTGGATCGTTTTCATGAAGGTTCAGAGGTACATGCGAGATCTATGAGTCTAATAGATCGCAGAAAGAGCCAACACCAGACAAATCGCAGCACAACTAGGGCAATACGAACGAACATTAAGGTGAATGAAGAACATTTTTTATTTTTTACCCCTATGCTCCCCACCCTGTGCACCCAACCCCCCCTCCCAACAAACCCCTCCCAGGAGAACCCCCCCTCATATACCTGGACAGATAGAGTCCAGTTTCTGCTCCCCGGGGGCCACCCGTGCAGTCCCTTTACAATAAAGAAAGAAACATAGAAAAAAAAGGTAGAGGAGAAGTTTAGAGCCCGACCCTTAACTTCCACTGACATAGTATCCCCATATAGATCTCTATGTGGCGGCTCTGTAGCTACCTCTCTAATGCTATTTCTAGAGACCAAAGAAGAAAAAAAGAGAAGAGGAAAAAGGAACGAGTGTATATTGAAAAGCCCTACTAGCGAAATCTACCATGTTGTTCATATAGGTGGATAGCATAAATGAGCGCCCAATTTCCAGGGATAGGCCTACCTGCTATACTTCACCCTTCCCCAAACTTCCCAATAACAAATCTGCCTCTTGTACTGATCTAATATTATGCATTTTATTATTATGCATAACTTTCAGAGTCGCTGGGAATTTTAGTTGAGCCACAGCCCCAAGCTTCTTGAAGTCGTCCAGCGTCCTGCCCAACTCCCACTGCCTGTCGAGGTTAGCTCGGGCCAGATCTGAGCGTATTTCAAATGAAAAATCTCTGGCCTTCAATGATTTCCCCTTTAAGGCCATATTGAGGATCTTTTCTTTCAGGGAGTAGGCGTGAAAGTTAATGAGAATTTTCCTGGGCTTTGTTCTATTGGGGTTCCTTCTAAAGGGATCTCTGTGAGCCCTCTGGATGTCCTTCCTCAGATCTTCTTCTGACTCTTCCATCTGCTATGATTCTTTTAAAAGTGAAATCATATAAGATTTAAGGTCATCCCCCTCCCTTCCCTCCGGGACATTCAAAATACGCAAGTTGCTTCTTTGGGAATTGTTCTCCAACATCTCAAGCCTATCTCGAAGAACCAATTCCTCCCTCTTGAGAGACAGTATGTCAGCTTTTGCCGCTCCGAGGTCATCCTTCAGTTCTCCTACTGTGTTCTCCAAGGTATCTATTCTAGTATTTAGGAGATCAATTTTCTTCCCCAATGTCTTGCAAAAGTTCCTAATCTCTCCTTGATTGGCTTCTGAAACAGAGAACCCCTTTTTGATATCCTGCGAGAGGGTGGAGAAAAGAGCCTCAAGCAAAGCTACTGAAGGCCCCTAGTTTCATGATCTTTGAAACCTTTGCCCACTTCTGCGTCGTGCCCAACTTCCACCCCTAAAGATGCCAAGACCTTCTGCCCTTCAGTATCCTGTCCTTTGTTCGGGGCCCCTGTAAGGCTACTATCGGTAGTAAGAGTTGAAATTGAAATTGAAGTTGATACTGCAGGCAGGGGACCACCTAAAACCTCTATCCCTCCATTCTGGAACTTGAAACAGGCAGACCTATTGACCCCCTTCTGAGGGCCTCACCCTGCTTCACAATATCTAGTACAGGTGGTTGTTCTTTGAAATATGTCCTTAATGAGGGAGTGATCCTAACTTTAAGATCCAAAGGATTACTTTTAGCCCTCCCTGCTTTAATGGTCCTCCCTTTTACCTCACACCGCTGGAAGGAAGAGCAGCTAGCTACTGCATCTACACTGATGACAGTACTTTTTCCTTGATTCTTCCCGGTGATCCTTATGCCAGATTTCTCCTCCGGGAGCTGATTAGTACCTTTGCTATCTGATTTTAATTTTACTGGCCCCTGCGTAGCCCCCCGCGCCCCTTGCGTTTCCTTGACCCCTTAATTGAGGGCACTGTGCCTGATGCCGCCTGGGGCAATGGACTCACCCGCTTCGCCTGGGCCCCCTGTGCCTGCTCCTGCACCTTCAGCTGTGAATGCGAAGGGGACCGCAAAGAAACGCCACAGCCTGGATTCTGTTCCTCATTGAACTCCCCTCCAGTCTCAGCCTGCTCCAGGACGGCAAAAACTTGACTGGTGCTGCCGCTGCCTGTGCTGACACGGAGGTGCCCGCGAGCCGCTGCTCTGCGGCCCCTCCTCAGCTCCAGGGCGGCCAGCACCCACCGAGACGAGTGGAATGAAACAGCGGGTGGCGAGGCTCCACAAGACATACTCCGCGGGATGGAAAGAAAGACGCCGCAGAGCCAAGCATGGAAGAAAGCAAACCGTTCAGCACACCTCAGCACATCAAAAAATGACTCCAACGCAGGTAAGCCGGGTCTCCGCTTCTCCTCATTTAGCGCGGGATGCGAGTGACTCCGGGGAGCAAGCGGCTGCTCAACTAGCAGCCGCCATGTTCTCCGACATTTCCTCCTAGACGCTTACTGTTTGTGCCCCACTGTAATTGCACTTTTACGTGTCCTCACATTCCCAATCCCAGTGTCCACCCTCATGCTAAATCGTATACCGCATACCACGTTTCCTAGTTCAAGGATCAACAAGAGCACTAGCTGTTCCCACTTTCTATGCCACTGAACCTCCTCTCAATGTCCACAACACCAACTGCCTCCCTTGGTACCCACATTTCTCACCTTTCAGCTTGCATACATGTTTTCCATTTGAAGTGTCCTTGGTGCACTGCATTTCCCCTTTAATAACTAACTCTAGTAAATTCCCAAGGCTGTCCTTGTACCTCAGATTCCACTCCTGTAAACTTCAACACGAAATGTCATCTATCAGTGTCTCTAGATACCCCCAGATGCCCATTGTCTGCTCCACCCAAGGCACCCTCTGTCCCCTTAGCCAATTACAACCAAGTGCCCATATATCCCGATATATTTGATCTCTATTCACTCCATTTTACTACTTTTAGAACCCCTAAATATGCTCACAGTCTGTGACCCAGATCTCACCTCTTCCTCAGACCACCATCAATTATCCCCTTTGTGGGCAAGTATCATGCACCAATGTCACCACATTCAATGCCCTCTCCAAGAACCCCCAATTGCTCCCCTCCAGTTCCTGCTAACAATCACTTGCCAGATTCTGCCTTTTAATTGCCCTTCATTAAGACCCCCTGGCTATCCCCCTGATTCCTTGTAACATTTGCACACTCTTTCTAATTGCCCCCTGAGTCTCAGCCAAAGATACCCCATCCCCTTGCCCCATATAAATGTCCTCAATAACTTGTGTCCCTGAGAACCAACTGCCTGATGTATGTACCAACCCAATGCCACCTAGGTATGAAGTATCCCTCAATGTTCCCCATTCACCTATAATTTGTTCTTTAAATTCTGAGAGTTCATGCTGCTGATAATTATGTAATTCATCTGAGGTAACATGGAAACTATTCACTGCTGTGACAAATGGCTCTTTTGCTCTGCCCTTCTCCATCACCCAGATGAAGTTTGAATAAATATTTATGTAATCCTTTGTCTAAATACAGACCTACTTTTCACTATTCATCCAGTCACAGCCTATCTAGCCAGCTCCTGGATAATTAAGGGGCTGTAAAATTAGTTGTCCTCACATTCCCAGTCCCTGTGTCATCTTGATGCTAAATCGTATTATTAATTCAATTGTAAATTGGTCTATATTCGGTACACAATGAAAAACCCTTGTATGGTGCAGCTCAGTTGCTTGATCTGGGTACCTTGGGTTCTTGGAGAACCTACAAACCCTAAAGATCCCCGCAACCATAAGGGTCTAGCAGACATAATGGTATATTGCTTTTGTAAATTGGCCATCATGACAAAAAGTTACAGATGAAAACATTGTCACAAATGGCTGTTATATACTACTAATTTTCAATATTTCTTTAGTTTAACACTTAGTTTCTTTGGGAACACCTTGAAGGACCTACACATATGACCACTTGCTTAATTTGGAAGTTTGTCTACTTTTCAGAAATCCATAGCTTTCCTGGATCACCCATTGGTTTCACACTAGTTTCCACCACAAACTCGAAATAGGATGAGAGCACAAAAATAGGAGAAATGGGCCACCTCTTTGAAAAATGGCAAAACGTTGTTAGAAAATAGTTTTTTTATTCAGCTCTGCATGTTCCTGAAAGCTAGGAAAAGGGTGACTTTAGCACAGGAAGCCATTTGTTAATGCAATTTTAGAAGATAAAAACAGACACATGTATCCAGAGCACTTTTTTTCTATTTTTCCCCCAAAAACTAAAAATGTTGCTATTTGTTGCCTATTTTCTTGGTCTCCTTCACGACAGTCCACAAACCCTGGTTAGCTTTAAAATCCCCAGGATGTTGGAAAAAAGGACTCAAATTTGACGTGGATACCTTATGTGGAAAAAAGTTATAGAGCCCTAGCATAAGCTACTATAAATAGTCAAAAAGGGCTCAGCACTTTGAGGTGAAATGCCCAACAGTTAAGGGGTTAAAGGACCTGATCCCTCCAGAGTACAAAAGTGCCACACTGAAAACCAGTTTGGCATATTTGTTTCAATTTAATACACGGAAGTTTGATTCCAAGTAACCTACACAGGTCGCATTTCAAGAACAATAGTGATTGATCAAGCCCATTAATTAGCAGTTGTCTGTCCCACTGAGATTTCGATTGTCTTGGTCAATAGGGACAGGGAAAGAATGAGATGCAATATAATATAGTTGTTAACTTGGATTTCGCTACTGTGCATCAGAGCTCACGACTTCAACTTCAAGCAATATTGACGTTTTGCTCTGAAAGGCCTGTCCATTTGCACCACCTACATATCATTGCTTTGACGTGTATTAGGAAAGACAAGTGCCATAAAACATGAACCTTTTCGTGATAAAGGTAACGAATAACCAACCCTAACGAAGAAGAAATGTGCTTTATTTAAGAGAGGCTGCTTCACTAGCAAATTACATCTCAGGCAGATGTGTTTCAATGTATTTTAATTGGACGTATTCTGTCTAGTTATCCCACCTGCTACCGATGAAATACCTTAATTGATTCAACGTATTTATAAATGATTAACAATCGTTACTTTCACAACGCACAGCTTTTTGAGTTGGAAGCCTTTTTCTTGGATGACACTGATCCCTACAACCGGGTGATACATAATGAGATAATGCACAGCAGACAAAACACATTGCCACGTGTTATTACTACTGCAATTAATTTTCACAAAAATCATGGGGACCGGTGTATGCTAAAATGGGAGCCGGTGATTTATTTTATGTATTTACACCGCTTTTTACCAGTGGCCTTTTGCTGGTGCTAATAATTCCAGAAATGACGTAATGAGGTGATAATAACCACAAAAAAAATGCTAAAATGGTAAAACGTATGGTAAAGGAATTACTGCGCATTTCCATAACTATGATGCCTTACCATAGCACTTTTAATGAGGGGCGGATGTATATGTCACATACATTTTCACTTCATGAAAAAAAATAAACACAAGTATCCTTCAGTGTCTGCTTTAGCCATTGGCGAAGCTTAGTGATTCAAAATGGTGGATCGCGCCCCCTCTGAGATACTGAGGGGCATATTTAGTAACTAATTAGGTAGCGCAGCACGTGACCTTGCTGCTCTGCATGAGAGGGAAAGGGCAGGAATGTGCTGTACTTAACATTGTATGGCGTATTCCTGCCTTTTCCCTGCACTGGTGCACAATGTGCTGCCTAGCGCCAACCCAAAGCAGGCACCCTTGCACCTGCGTTGTAAGCAGGATTGCTTTTGTTCAGGAAGGGATACCTGTCGGTACAAAAACAATCTTAAGAGGCATTTTCCTCTTTCTATGTGTGATGCAAAATGCAGCACATGTAGAAAAAAGAAACAATGTTGCCCCTCTGGTGGGGAGGTATGCAATTCTGAGAACTCCTCAATCATTTACTGCATAAACTACCTTAGATTTGTAAGTAAAGAGCCACAGTGATGTAACTGCCATATTATCTTAAGATCACATTGCCATGGTGTTTTATATCAGCAGGTTCTTCGGAATGACCGAAATGATTCAATGGCGTCCACCACCATATCAGATATGGGGGCTCCAATTTTTGAAAGGTTGAGTGTGAAAAAGAAAAAATGCCAGTGAGCCATTATTGAGTGCAACAATGATTTATTCTAGTAAATGCTTATGAAGAGAAGCCTACTTCATAGTATGCTACCTCTTGGGTCATAAAAATTGTGAATAACATGCACAGCATACATAGGATTACATATAAACCGTTTATTCTTTATATACGAGCATGATGCAGAATGATGTCATTGCATCTATTGAGAAAAAAACAAGGTAAGCGCAGACTGGAAAGTCTAAATAACACAGATTGAAGTAAAACAGCATTATACTGACGTGGATATAAATAAAATATGTGGCCATATTACAGAGCCGGCCTGGCATTGGATGAAAACAACGCGTTTCATAATTTAACATATAGTGGAAGAGGCTACTACAATCATCAGCCACGTATGTAACCAATTTAGAGGAGGGGTTGAAGTGTAATTCCCACCAAAATTGTGGCAAAATGAATTCCTCCCCCCAAGAGTCTGTTTCCAACACAACTCAGCAGTACCTACACTCCTCTTCTCACATTGATGTGTAGATAGGAACTCTGTTGGTCAGACCCCCAAACTCAGAGATGGCTGTAGACTATTATGTTAGCTTTGTACTTCTGTCAAGTGCTGGATGTAATGAACACCCAGCGGTCCTTGAGTTTGACTGCACAAGTTAAGGGTGTCTCCCTTCTATAGTTTCTTTGCCTGTTCATTCAGATGGACTAGCATGAAAAACCAGGGCTCTCTGTGAAAAGGTTACAAGGGAGGAAAAAGTCTCATGGGCAAAAGAACTGTACATTTTTGTTGAAGCTGGAACTCAGGCAATAAGCAGTCTTAAACAGAGCTAAGAAAGGAATTATGTGTAGTTCTTCAAACCAGTCTTTTAGAGGTGGTGAAGTGTTAGATTTCCATAATTTTTATATCCGTTGTTTGACAGACATAAGAGTACAAAACAGCCAATGCTAATGTCCATGCCTTAGTTTGAAGGAAGGTGGCACAGTGGGACACAATACAAGCAAAGGAAAACTGGGAAAATGCAGCCAATAACCAGATCAACTTTCTCAAGCAATGCAATACATAGCTTTCTGATGTTGCTACAAGACCCCATCAGGTGACCGAAGGACAATTGCTCAGCACCACAAGCCCAGCAAAAGCCACAGGTAGCTAAACCCTGGATCTTCATTGGTACTGTGGACCAGCGGTAATGAAAAATTAGGTTCCAAAAGTGTCAGAAAGAAGCACAGAGATTGACTCAAATAGACTCCTTTTCCCTTAGTCATAGCATGGACTTTCTTGATTTTTATGTTGTGATTATATTTCAGAAACTAAAAGAGACTATAGATTTATGTTTCCATTCATCCTTTGTTTTCAGAACTCCTGTTGACATTCAAAACCAGTAAATGGCCTTATTTTTTAGTTTTAATAATGGATCTAACCACAGGCAGGTATGCCGATACATCCAATTCACACTCATCAAAGACCTTGTCACTTTAAGGAAATGTTTAACATTAAATTTCTACATGCCCCACTTTTTAAATATAATGCACTTTTCTTTAAGGGCATTTAGGGCAGATGTAAGACCATGGCATTTTGCAACTCGCAAATTGCGCTCAATTGCGAGTCCCAATTTGCGAGTCGCAAAATGTCATGTACAACAGTGTCTGAGACACTGTGCGATTCCCAATGGGGTCGCAAATTGCATGCCTCATCAATATTCATGAGGCACTCGCAATTTGCGACCCCATTGGGAATTGCCAGCCCTCCCAGGTATGGTGGCCTGCTGGGCTCAGCAGACCTCCATGTATGGGACTGCTTTTAAATAAAGCAGTTTTTTTTTTTTTAAATGCAGCCAGTTTTCCTTAAAGGAAAACGGGATGCATTTAAAAAAAGAAAAAGGAAACGTTTTCGTTTCATTTTTTAAGGACAGGTAGTGGTCCCTTGGACCACTGCCTGCCCCTAAAAAATATTTTCCCCTGCATTCACAAAGGGGAAGGGGTCCCCTGGGGACCCCTCCCCTTATGCAAATGCTTTACCACCCTCTTGAAGAGGGTGGCAAAACATTCTTACGTAGGGTAGCGAGTAGCTATTAGGAAGGGACGCCCTTGGAATGCCCCTTCCTAATAGCGAGTCGCAAATCCTATTTAGCGAGTCGCAAATAAATTGTGACTCGCTAAATAGGGTTTGTACATGGCCCAATAGTATTTTGCATGCGCAAACGGGTCACAAACCCGTTGGCGCATGCAAAATAGGATCGCACATCTGGCCCTTAATGCCTAATTTGGGGTGACTCAATAATATTTAAAAGGAGGGGTTAAGCCTGTTAGAAGAAGATATTTTGACAGGTCGAATTTACAGTTTAAACCTACACAGCCAGGTTAGAGGGGGCAGGCCTGCAGTCTAGATTTGATTTGTCACTTTAGTGGTGGCACAATTAGTGCTGCAGTCAAATTGTGGCATTTAACTTACAGGACCTGGGCACACTTCATACCTAATACTGGGGACTTATAGGATAGTTAAATATGCTAGGTATGTGTGTACCAATTCATCACGTAGAAAAGGGCATTTTCCTACAGTCATGTTTTCACAAACAGAGCCACTTACTCAGAAAACCCAGAAACAGAGAGTAGAAGAAGAATCAGATACAGAAGACCATGGTGTGACAGAGCCTGTGGCCCTAGAAAGTTCTTCTACCATCAGAGAAAAGGACAATCCAGAAGATGCTTAATTTTTATCCTAAAAATCTTTGCATTTTTGTGGCATTGAGGATGCTTGAGTGGGAATCAGTTCTCAGTTAAAAGAATCTTAGTTTACCATTACACTAGCTAATTCCTGCTCAATAGTTGCTTATCGTATGGATCTTTGCCGTTGTTTTAGAGAACACTTCAAGAGCAATGTATCACATAAATTACAATCACAATCATTATTCTATTTTCAGTCAATAAAGAGAGCTTGGTATGAGATAAAGGACTTTATTATTGAAATCTTTTTAGTAGTCCTCTTTATAAGATTAGAAGTTAAATTCATCAAGTTCAGTCACCAGAATCTTATTAGAAGTCAAAACTCAATCAATAAAGCAGAATTTGCAATAAAATGCATTAAGTGTGTTTCATGAATGAAAGAATTCCTATTCTAAGATTCGGGGAAAGGAATCAGTCAGAACCCATAAAGAGTTCTAGTTCGAGAGAGTGAAAAAAAGCATAAAGCTTCAGCATTAAAGTCAGCTCAATAGATCAAATAAAATTCAAAGCAGAACTTCCCATAAAGAGAGGTTCAAGAAACTTCAAGACTGATTACGAGTTTGGTGGTCCATATGCCGCCAAACTCGTGGTGGCATGGCGAGAACTGACACACTGGCTGTCCGACCACTGCATTACAAGTGTGGCGGTCTCACAGGCAAAGGGCCACCGTAACCGCCGGGGATCCGTGATCCCTAGGCAGTCGCACAGGGGTCTGACCCAGCAATATGTCGGTGTTGGTGCTGCAGCACCGCCATGCATATTATGAGTTTCCTCACAGCCACAGTTTTCATGGCAGTGAGCCCGCCATGAAAACTGAGGCAGTGAGGAAACTAAGGAGGCCCTGTAGGGTCCCCCGTTGCCTCTAGGCCAGGGGATGCATGCAGAGGGGCACATTTTTTGTCCCCCTGTCTGCATGCACCCCCAAATCCTGCACGGCATGGACTTCACAGTCGTGGGAGCACCAAAGCACCGCTAGCCAGACCACAAATTAACTCGTAATCTGGCATGTGGTGTGCAGATGAGTTTGGCAGTGTGGGAGCGGGGCGGTGGCGTGGCGGCCTGCTCCCACACCGCAATACTCGTAATAAGGCCCTTACTACAGTCTCAAAGCAACGTGGAATAAGGTCTGGGTCTGAGTAAAATGGCATGGAAAAATGGCAAGGAAAAAAGTGGGTTAAGCTACTCTGGGAACACGCACTATTATAGAAGTAACATTCTGAAGCTTTGCAACATGTTGCTTCTTCCATCTCCAGTCAACCAATCAGCATTCAATGGTTTCATGGGAACATTATCACTCCTCGTCTTCTCGCCAGAAAACAATTGTCCACAGACAGCAATTTTAGCTTTCCAATTAAGTTGTGCCAGTTCTAAGCTCATGTGGGGCACTTATTCATTCAGGTCTGCTTTCCCACACATTAAACTACATCTCTAACCTTCTAATATAACAAGTTTTTAAACAATGGTCTATGTAGTTCAAAACATCTGTATTAATGAAAAAAAAACATTTAGCACAACCACCTTTGACTGGAAAAAGTAAGTTAAAAAGGTCAAGTTCACTTTCAAATGCTACATCTCTATGTATGAACTTTTTCTTTACCTCAATAAGGGCCTCATTTGGATAGCAGTCCGTCAGACCGCCGACCGCTATCATGGTGGTCAGGAGACCACCCAACAAGCAGTCGGCGGTCTGACCACAGCATTAGCATAGGACCATCATACTGGTGGTTGAAAAGTGCTCTTTTACACAGCGGCTTGTGGTGCTGCCCAGTAAAGGTCTGCAGGACAAGTCGCTGAATAAAGGAGCACTTAATGCACATCCATGCAACGTATGCCATGCACCATGTGGTACACGGCACATGGTGCATGGAGGTGCATGGGGGTACTACATGTGGCCCCAGGGCCACTTTGCAGTAGCCCACGAGGGACGGAGGCCCTGTTTGTGGCACCAAAGTCCCTTTCCGACAGCCTTTTCATGGCAGACCACCATGAAAAGGCTGTCGGAAAGGGACATCGTAATCCCGAAGGAGGAGCATGCCTCAGCACCGCCTCCATTTACGATAACGATTCCGACCGCCACCCCATCGGAATCACTGATCCTGGAAGAGGCGGTGGTCCATCCCCCGACAGACAAAGGTCCGACCGCCAACATTGTAATGCGGCAGTCGGACCGAAGGGCTGTCGGCGATGGAACTGCCACCGACATGCTGACAGCAGCGGTCCTACCGCCACCGCAATCAGGCCCTGAATGACAAAAGCTAGTCATGAGTTAACAGTGAAAATGAAACGGTAGTGTGTGATACAAAACCAGTGATCCGGCTGTTCAGCAGATTCACCGGGGTACCTGCAAACGTACAGCAGATTCATCGGGGTACCTGCAAACGTGCAAAGGCGTCCGTCCGTAGAACAGGGTCTCCCTGTTCTACGGACGGACGCCTAAGATGCCACACGCCAGTTTAGCGGTTGGATGGGTGTTTTGTACCTAGGGCCACTTGTCAAGGACAGATGTTATAAGGTACCTGACGTTTGCAGGTACCCCAGTGAATCTGCTGAACAGCCGGATCACTGGTTTTGTATCACACACTACAGTTTCATTTTCACTGTTTTCACATACGTTTTGCAGTAGCTTAAAAAGGGAGCTCCTGATGAAAGCCTTGACACTTATACAGGTCAAATACGGCTGAAACATGTTGATCACTTTCGTGTAGCTGTCTCTAATGACGGCAGCCACACCCATCTATGTCTGTTTTTAATCCTGGCACCAGGAAGCATCAATAAACCACAGTAGGCTTACCTCATAGCTAGTTTTATTCACTTTATTCCACCACTATTTAGTTAGCACTGCACTACCTCACTCACACACTCGCTCATTTGGGTTTTAGGTATACCCCTCTTCTTCACAAAAAACATCACTGAGCTCCTCTCTCGCAGCGAGAGGGTTGTAGCCCGTGTCACGACTAGGTTCATGACGCGAGGAGGTATCCCCATGATGAAGCATGACACCTCTGGTGTGTGAGGGAAACCGTCCTTAAAAGAACCCCCCCCACTCTACAGTAGTGTTGTTTTCTTTTTTCTCCCACTAGGACAACTGCTAGTCAATTATTCGGACCCAAGGGCTCGCTGTGTTGCTAAAATACAGGGAATCTCAGGTTTCATGGCCGAGGTCTCCCTTACAGAACCCTTCCAGTTGGAAATAGGGAAGAATAGGATAAGGGAACAATTATTGTACTTTCCTTCCTCCCCAACCAATATACTTGGATGGGACCTACTGTCCAAGCTAAGAATGTCCATCCAGTTCACCGAGAATGGGACTATAGCCTGCTTCTCCCAGGAAGCCTCCCCCCTAGACGATAAAGCAACAAACCTCTCCCATGCCACGGGGATGCCAGTCAGGGTGATCCAGGTCCGACGAGCTGCCTTTGAGTGTGTAGTCGTGGACTATACGGGAAGCTTCTTTGAATCGAACGGACTAGCCCGGCAGTGGACAGGCCATGAACACTACCTCTTGGTAAAGATGGCCAAAGGATAGCATGTAGGGGGCATAGAGTGCCGGAGACCCAGGATCACGACATGCACATGCCCACTGCATCCCCCGGGGCTAAGTGGGGAGCCGCCCCAAGGGGTATACGGACAATGACAGTAGCAATCAGACCATGCGCATCCGGGGTTACATGGTTCAGTCTTTGTCATCACCTTTACACCACCCCGAGTAAGGAAGTGGCACAGACAAGATGGTCCCATGCCAAGTGGTGTGTCCCCCACACTAAGGGCCCCCTACCTGTTACCAAATATGGTACCTGGATGAGTGACCTCTGTAGAAAACTCTGCATGCCCGACTGGTGGAGTAACACCCCAAGGATATGTCCCCAACTAACCACATGGGAAAAATCCCTGGGCCTAGAGTGGACAGGCTACTATCCATATCCCCCATGCAGTGGCTTCCTTTGAATGACCAAGAAGCAGGCAAGAGCGCACCCAAAGGGGTCGCAGTGACCACGATCGTGCAAGTGGCGCCTGGCTGGAAGAAGACTCAGCCACCAAACCCCAGACGGATCCAACAGAATGCCTGCACCAGAGGGCAAAAAGGCTGGCACCCTCCATCTTCTAGAGAATGCCACTATTGTTAGGGAAGAAACCACAGGATCAGCCATTACCACCTGAAAATATATCACGACCAGAAAAGAATAGTCCCAAGACATCCCCCACAGAATACCCATTACAAAACCAAGCCAAGAGCAATGCAGTTGCATCGTACAATCTGCCCCAAGTAAATCAGGCTACTGCAACCCCGCAACAACAGGGGCTGGGTGGTTGGCTGAGTGCAGGGTGACTGCCGTAACAGACAGGGAGCCCAGCCCAGCAGGGACCGGGGCCACAGACATTGCAAGGAGGGGTGACTGTCTGTGGTGGCAATGTCCTTGCGCAATCACAGAGTCCAAACATGCATTACGTCTAAAACCATTCCCAAAAGCGACTTATCCCCTTCACACCGCTTCCGGTTACATCTCATTACCTGCACTCGCAGCCAACATTAGGGCCACTTAACTATGTCGACCGGGAGTTCACGCTAGACTTCACCATCCTGGTGCCCACAGGGGTCTGGGCTCCCACTGCTGTTGATCCCGCTGGGCGGGGTTGGCTGATGGGGAGCCTGGCGGTCCCCAACTAGTGCATACAACTGGCACCCAGATCCAGCAGTTCAAGTCCAGTCTTGGGCAAGCTACGTAAGTCCCACCAACCCCAGAGCTCCCACCAAATGGAGGCCCTCTTATAGTTTCAAAACAAAGCAAATGCTCCAGTGACGGGAGCCAGGTTTTTCACACGCTTAGGGCAGAGACATCCTCAAAACTTCAAAAAGAAACAACTACAGGACCCCAGTCTATAGAGAACAATCTATTGATTCCATTAGTGTTGACTATATTGGACCGAGCACATGAGTCCCAACAGCATACCAGACTGTCGGCAAAAAAACAGCAAACAAACAGGATTCCAGACATTCCCCTGTAGGACTGTATGGGGGCCACAAATGACCCCCTGACTACCTCCAACATGCTACATTTCAAGCAGCATCACCCAACCCACAGGTAAACGCCCAATGGTACCCACACACACCAGCCCAAAAGTAGCCCAAAATCCCCAAACCGTCCAGAAGGAGGGCGTAACCCAACAGCCCAACCCCATTAGAGAAAAATCTCACTACACAGCATGTGCAGACACCTAAGAGACCAGCACGTGTCAAGGGAAACAGCAACCTAAAAATTAAACATCCACTTCCCCTTGCAGTTGTATATAGCCCATGCAGGTCAAAAGGACACCCACTCACTGAATAAACAACTCACCTTTAAACGGAGCAGCCCACATATGAAAATTACTGTCCCCACCGTAGCAAGGAGAGGGGGAAACCAAAGTATTAATAGTGCTGAACCAGCTTAAACTCACCATTCCCTGAAAATTCTAGCACCTCCTTCCAGTACCCCACAAGAAAATATCACTTACAGGGAGCCATAGAGTGTATTGGTAAAAAGGAAACGCAGGAATTTTCTGAAAAGCTGCTTAACAATGTGTTTTTTCCAAGCTAACCTACAACCCACAGCTCTTATCCTACAGGTTTGCGATCGAGCCGCATGTGCACCAACATTGCCGTGGTCCGCCGCCCCTTTGAGCATAGCTTTCAAAAGGACTTCAACAAGGCCAACCCCTCACCGACTGCAAATTGACTTTACAACAAATTTTTTTATAAAATACTCTTTTTGCACGGCACCAAGACAAGACACCCCTGGGCGCCCTCACGACAGACATCTCCCCTGAAGACAATCCCACAGCCTACAAACGTTTTCTAAGTTATGTATTTATGTATTCGTGTATATGCTCTGTTTAGCCTGGGAGCTTTTGTGCCCCTACAGAGCCAGAAATGTGCCTAGTCTCATGAAATCTATTTTGACATTCTTCCAACGCATGCACAGGCACCTCTTTCACCTCACTTACACCTACGCTGAACCATACGCTAGCATTCCTCAAATACTACACTCCTAAACAACACCTGGTATCAACAGGTCATGTTACATATGTTCCCTGATACCCCTCGTCAAAGGTGCAGATAGGCTTTACTTATCCCAAGAGATAGCCTCTAAAAAAGCAAGTTGCCTCATCCACCTGTACCGTTGCAAGGTAAGGGCCAAGATTCAGCCCAATAGAGTAAAACCCTGTGGAGCAATAGTAAGCATCACACAGTACAAGACTATCCCCATAGCACTGTACCTTTTTACCAAACCTAGCGACATCCAAACCGATGTAGACAGGATGCTCAGAGTGGGCACAATAGGGAGGACAGTGTTTGGCCCTGGGACTTCGTAGATAAGAAGTTCTTGGAGGTAGCAAGACCACTGCACCAGTGCACAAATTTTCCGCTCCTGCCTCCGTTTGTGGACCCAGGGTGGCCCTTACCATGTTTGGGGCCACTTTTTTAATGACAAATGGACCCCTGACATGGAATTCCAGTGCAGGGCCGCTCACCTTGATCATGCTAGGGGAAATGAGTCAAAGGGGAGGGGGTCATATGCCAGTATAGGGATACCAAGATTAATAGATACACATGCTTGGAGGGGTAGGGGCAACCCCTAAATGTACGGAAATTTACATAGTATTCCTTGTGTTTCAGAGGCAAAAGCACTATACCACTTGGTTATAACGACAATTTCTAAATAGTACTGCATATTAACCCTGGGCGTAGTTCGCGTAGTCGCGCTACGCAAAGCTACGCGAAGATGTTAAAGCGCTACGCGAGCTACGTGAGCGTGTGTAGTTGCTTGACGCGCACGTTCGCGATGCGTTTTTCTTCTTCGGGAACGCGTTGTGCGTGTTCGGGACGCTGTTTGCGTGCTCGGGGGATAGTATCTTGCGAACTTACCCATGCTGTCGCCTATGGGCGCGGCCATCTTGTTTTTCACTTGTCCCGCCCGTTTGCGATGCCTTATTTCCTGTTCCGGGTCGCGTATAGCGTGCTCGCGATGCGCATTTCATGTTCGGGAACGCGTCGTACGTGTTCGCGACGCTTTTGCATGCTCGGGGAGAAATATCGCGCAAACTTACCCACGCGGTCGCGATGGGCGCGGCCATCTTGTTTTTACTCTATGCTATGGTTCTGGGCCTGCTTTTCTATCCTCCCTCAATCTTTGCAATCCTTAGTTTTTTACACTGTTTTTCAATTTTTTTTAATTTATTTTCTATCTCTCTCTGTGCCTAAGTCTATATTTTGCCTTTATTTCTACTTTTTACTGTGTTTTTTTTACTCTTCTACTGTTTTATATTACTTTCTTCTTTAAGCTCCTACTTCTTCCCCTAACTTTATTTTTCCCTTCTAACTTTTCTTTTCCGCCTCCTCCCACACACCCCAGAACCATGGCGAAGGGTAGCAGCAGCAATAATGGCTCCAAGGGCAAGGCGCGTGCGCCCAAGAGCCGCCTGCCTTGTGGCAGACTGCGCCCTGCAGGGGTGCAAGCCAGGCAGCTTTTTAGCGAGGCGGAGGTGGCCGCCCTTGTTTTTTGTGTGCAGCGCCACCTCCCCTTGACCTTGGCAGCAGGCGGCAGGCCAGGCTCCGGGTACCCTACCCAGGAGCGCCACCGCCGGTGAGCGAAGGTGCGCCGGGCAGTGTTTCGCTGCTCAGGGGTCCGGCGCACCCATAACCAGCTGGCCCACCGGTGGTCAGACATCCTGGACCGGGAGCAGGACCTGTTGGACCTGCTAGGTGTCGAGGTGGTGGGGCTTGGTGAGTAGCTAATATATATAGTAGTATAAGTATTGTGTATAATTTTTTTACGAATAACAAGAATACTGCTGCTTACATTGCAGGTAAATTACGTTTCAAAATCGTCTGTGATTGTAGGACACAGGTGCTCGGCGCTACTCTTACTTGTTTGCAACTTTGCGCTCGCTTGGCCTTATTATTATGTAAGAGTTTACTTTAGAGAACTTAGGTTAGGTAATGCTATTGCTAGAGAGACTCTAGTCCTTCCTTTGTCCTCCTGTCAAATAGTGGTGGATGGATTGATACTAGGTTTAGTTAGTATTAGTTGATAATTTTTAGCGGTCTGCGTGACGCATCCTCTGTCACTGAGTGCTGCTTACCCCAGTCCTTAGTAGAACCTTTTGTAGTTTGTTTAGTGAGTGGTAGGCTTAGCAGTGTCAGTCAGTAGCAGAACATCAGACGCAACCAACCAACAATTTGGTGTATGCACAAATTTATGCATGTGTCCTCCATCTCATCTATGCATTTTTGAGGGCTAAAAAAATGGAAATGCAGACTTAGTGAACAATTGGCCCGTCTGGAATAGGTGGGCTAGGTCAGGTGGTACTTAGGCTTACTTAGTGTTCTGGATTCGAATCAATCAGAATGGAACACTGGATTAGTGTTCATAAATAAGTAGACGGTCCGTGAATCCCGCAATCCAGTAGTCGATCGGATTAGATAGGTCAATTTGATTGCAATTATTGTTTCCTAAAACGTTTATTGAGCTTTTTTTAGATAATTTGTTTGTTTCAGAGCAATCATTAATGTTTGTCTCTTTCTTTATTATATCTTACATGATAACTGATCTGCAGCACCCAGGGGCAAGAAGACGGGGTCTGAGTCGGCGGGACAACCACCAGAGGACCGCTCCTCTACCGAGGGCCCTGCTGCTGGCCCCGGTAAGTCCTCCAGTGGTTAATATTAACAATTATATTTCCCTAACTTTTACTGCACCTTATTTTTTCCGAACTATTAATTCTGGTTCCACTTCCTAATTCTATTTTTTACAAAAGCTTCTTTGATCTTGACTTGACTATCTGTTTCTAAATTCTAGTTATCCCTGCCTCTAAGTTCTAACTGCCTCTGCTATGACTCTCTGTACTACTACTATTAGTCTGTCTGTAGCTAAGCTTGCCCAGTTTGCCACTCTTTATTTTACGGTTTTGAATAAAACTCAGATTGACCAATAGCTCTAGCCACTGAGTCCAGTCCTTTGGGTTGTCCACTTCTAGTCTTCTTAATCTTGAGGCTTTGACAATTACCACAAACAAAATGCCCAACCAGATATTTGACTATTTTTGATAGGATATAGTACATACTACTACTGTTGTGGGGATTCTGCACAGCCACATACAGAACTATGCACAAGAAAATAGGATGTTGGTGATGGGAGGTTGGTCCTGCCTCACACCTCAGTCAGAAGTGAACCCACAATCCCCTGACCGACTAGCTATAGTATCTCATTAGGTCCCCGAACCCCCACCCGAAGATACCCAATGATTACACAACCCAGAACATAACACCCTTTCGCTCACTCACTCGTGTAAGTCCACCACCACCACCACACCAAATACCACAGAGTCTATGTGTAAGTTCAAAAGGTTTATTTTCAACTAACAAGCTCTGTATGTTGTTCTATAAAATTCAGTGTACTACAGCCAGCTCCAGCAGCAAAATGCATAAGATTAAAACAATAAACATTGTTACAAGTGCATGATAGAAGACAAAAGATCTGTGCGAATTCTGGGAGACCCTCACCGTAGAACGTAGAAGTACTGGTTACATGCATCATTCATAAGCTCTGCAAATCTCTGGTTCGTAGAAGGGAATCTTCTGCCTGTTATGAGAAAAATGGTGCGCGTTACATAGTATAATGCAAGCATTTCTCAGTCATGCCAAAAAGTGTAACATGTTACTTATGGCTAAGCAATACGGACTAACCGAACTCCATAACAAAGTGGCTTGTTTTTCGACCTCTTGTACGCAACGCTCAGACAGTAGCTGTATGAGCTCATGTGGGCTCAAAAAGGCGTCTTACTGTTACTGCACAACAAGCTGCGAGGTAACATTCGCAAAAGACATGAAGCGAAAAATGGTTGCATGGCTCAGGCTAACTTTGCAAAGAGTAGAGTAGACTATAATAATGACCCTAGGGACCATAACACTACTAGTGTCTACTGACTCTACTCTGGTACCCGATTTGGACTAGTGATGTATGTTGTATATGTATGTATTAACTTTTTTTTCAATCTTGCTAGTGAAAACGAATAAATAGGGGGAGGTGTACAGGCATCTAAAAATGTGTCATGTTTTTTTCTAGGCGTACTACCGACCACCAGTGCCGGCGGGGCCAGCGGCGATGCGACCATTCCGGGAGGGGCAGGAGATGCGGCACCTGCAGGAGCTACATGGGGTGAGCCAGCAGCAGTGGCGGGCGGTGGTAAGTTATATTCATTACTTATTGACATTGCACTAGCTGGAAGGGTGTTCACTTCACTCACTGTACTGTTGTTGAGACTTATTAGGTATGAAGTTGTAGTGAACATTATACAACGGTTGAAGAAGACACCCTTTACTTAGCATTAGCAATGCATTAGCAATAGCATTAGCAGCGTGAGTTGAGTAACCAATGGCCTCTTCTATCTGACTCCAACTCAGCTGTGAAAGTTTTATGGAGAAGACTAAAAGTCAGATCAGATGACCTTGATGGATGTGTTGAACAAAAAGGAAAGAAGGGTGGAAGGAGGAAGGACGGGCGAGATTTAATATGACTGGCAGAGAAGGATACGTTGGAAGCATGGATAGGTGGCTGATAGGAATCAGATGCATGTGTTGTTGAAGGATGGGTGGAAGGTGAAAGAAGAATGGATGCCTGTCTGGGTGGGCGACACAGTATGGGTGGATACTGTGGATAGCAAGAATCATCAGCGGTGTTTGGGTGAAACTCAAAGCCAAGGCAAGCAAGGAAGGAGTGGACGCATGGGTGGTTATTGGTGAAACAAAGTAAGGTTTGTGGAGAGATTAAGAAGAATGATAGACATTTACTTAGAATGGATGGATGCCTGTATGTATTCATCATGGACAGCATAGGTGGAGACTGTCACGGGATGCAGAGTCTTAGTTTGAAGGGAATGTAAAAGAAACCGCGCCAGAGTAGCAAGGCCGAGGGGAATACAAGTTGTATTTTCAGAATACAGTTGACTCACAATAGTTTGCAAGCACATCATATATATTGTGTATAGTTAGTTATCAAGCGCCTTCCTTAGACTCCGAGGACCACTCCCTACCTATGTTAATTTATTTTCGAATGTGTCAGCCAGCCTGCAAAGGGTGGCCTATCTGTTGGTTACACAGTCAATCAAAACAAAGTACCTTATGCAGTAGCGGTCGGTGGTGGAAGTGCTGCCGGGTGCTGATGTGGGGAGGGGCAGGGAGGGGGGTAGTAAACAATGGATTACGTGGCCAAATACAGGTAACTTTACTGTAAACATAAAAATAAATAAAGCGAATTTCATTGTGCGCACTGCACCGCCAAATGCGATGCAGTGCGCGCAACAAAATTAGTTTTATTTATTTATATGTTTACTTACCTGTAATTGGCCGTAATCCATAGTTTACTACCCCCACCCTGCCCTCCCCACGTCACCGCCCGGCAGCACTCCCACCACCGACCGCTACTGACCTTATGTCGTCGTCCCATATATAAGCAATGATCATTGGATCAGATATATAATCTGCCTTTTTGTAGTAGCCAGGGCACTGTGAAAGTGAAATTGAGCAATTGCCCTTCATGTAACAGAGAGAGTATGGCCAGTGCCACCTGTAATAGAAAAATACGAGCTTCCCCACCTGCAGACAGTAGTAAATAAAACTAACGTGAGTCTGCGTCATGACTCGTATGTTTGTCTTGGGTGCAAGCATAGCTGACTGAGCTGGCATGCCGGCTACAACCAGGTTATGTAATTTCGCTAAACTAGAGTTAAGAAGAAGACTGGTGTACTGTGTACTGGAGTCCATAGTGCTAGTATAATGCCTGAAACTCCCACAAATGTTAGAGGCCGAGGAAGTGGGAGGATAGATAGATTATTACCACAAATGTTATGTACTGTGCTTCTTGCTAGTGCTACTGTGCCACTATGTGTTGAATTAATTTTGTGTTACTGTTTTGCTAAGAGTATTGGTTACAACAATATTCTTTTTCTTTCTTGATATAGATACTCCTTCCCAAGAAAAACCATCCCGGAAGGAGTTGGCAGCCAGGGCCCGGCGCCGGAAACTGGAGGCCATCTGTGAAGAGTACCGGCGGCTGGTGGCTCAGGCGGAGGAGGAGGAGGCGGCAGCAGCTGCAGCCTCCTCCAATGCCCCGGGCCCCAGCCAGGCCCCACCTCCAGTGGTACGGCGCCGCGGTCAGGCAGCCGCCCGCCGCCGCAATTCATTATCAGCCAGCACTGATGTCCCCCACCCTGGATGCCACTGCAGGGCATTTCGCCGCCAGATGCTCCTCCGGATTTCACGCCTAGAGGAGCAACTAGAGGAGCGTGTCAAGATCCTGGTGGACAAACACCTGAAAGCCCGCCGAATATAAGAACTATAGGACCCTGTTGGATTGCCCCTTTTTTATTCCTTTTGTTGGTGGGTGGGAATTGGGCGTTGGGGTTTCTGGACATTGTTTGGACTTTTTCGTTTTGGACATTGGTTGGGGTTAGGGAGAGGGGTGGGTCAGGTGTGGGATAGTTTATTTTTGTTAGGGTACTAAATTATATTTATACTTAAACATACAATGTTAATGTTTTGTGGGGGTTACTGTTTTACGAATTTACGTCACATGGTTTCCTTGCTGCTGCAGGGCCGCAGCCAGTGTTTGATTTAAATAATCTGCCGATGATGTAACACAAACAGATAGATGCGGTACCCCTCACTGAGTTATTTGTCCTACTAGTACTGTCAGTCTCTCCTCCTAGTCCATTATACCTCCCACCAAACTTATCTTACCTGTGATTGATGATGATTAACTTCGGCACAGCGATGGCTGCATGGTTTCCCAAGAGAATGGAGAAGATGCCATGGTTGTGGTGGTAGTAGTAGACACTGGCAGTAGCATTTGCAAAAAAAAAGAGACAGTCACTTGCCTGAGAGCGACTGTGGGAGGAGTAGTAGTACGAAGTAAAGTACAGTACAGAAGAAGACTGCCAAACAAACAATATTGCAACTGCTAAAGTAAAATAAAACATAATGGTGGCGGGGACAGCCTAGTACAAGAAGTTACAAACTGTAATTGTGTCGAGTGAGTCACTTAACTTAATACAATCGTAATTCGTAACCTTTACTGCTGCGTGGTAGGATGTTGATGATGAATCCAATCAATGCCGGCAATTAATTATGATGTATTAGGTGACGGTCCCTTTGGAAAAAAAATTGGCTTGCACATAGACTGAGCATGGGTGGGCAAGCAGAAGAAGATCCTCGCCCTGCCTTGAAATTGAATTAGTGTTGCTTTCACCACATCTGCCGCAGCAAGCGTGTGATCAATTGGTGTACATTTAATGTAGTCACATCACACCTCAATATAAATCACAGCCCGGGGAAGCGGGTTAGGGTTTGATGAATGGATGGGAAGGGGGTTTGGGGAAAGGTTTGACAAAGAAAAACAGTACGCATGGACACAACAAAAGCAAAGCGCAATCTTGGCAGACGTCCATGATCTTATCCAATAAATCTATAAAGGGAGAAAAAGGAAATGCATGCATGATGATGAAGATAACTTGATGGTTAATGAGTAGTACTTACTAACTACTACTAGACAATTAGACAGTACAGGGCAGCAGTATATTCTATGCAATTTGACTTGCCTGTATGCCCTCAGAGACCCAAATTCCATGTTGTACCGGGCTTACTTTTAAAGGTAGCAAAGAAAATTAAAAAATAGTTGTAGGGATCAATTAGCAAACAAACAACAACACAACACACAGTCGTAATGATTGAAGAGAAAAAGGAATCAAATTAATTAAAAGACGAATGATGAATGATACTAAAGTTACTGTATTATCCTGGTCAAATTGTGGAGTTGAATCTCGTCATTCCTCTTGGTCCTATCTTCCATGGACGCTCCGCACATCAATCTTGGGTGCCTCTTATTGCCTGATGCGGATTGGTAAGGTAAGTGTGAGTTGTGTCTCCCAGTATAGCACAGGGTAAAGGCCGGCCTGTAAGTGTAGATGGAAAAACAAAAGGGGTATTGAAAAATCAATTAATAAAAAAGCATCAATTACGGTGGAGTCCAAGAAGAGAAGAGAGAACACTTTCAGACTGAGGCGGCTTGGATATATCGTGTCTATTCTGTTTACAGCATTAAGCTACAACAACAACAGGACAGAACAGGCCCACCACAGCACCAGCCCGTGACCCAACCTCCATTTACCTTATATTTTGACAGAGCCAGACAAAAGGCATATACAGCAACCTAGCATTTTCAAAATGAAGTGACTAAATCAATGCGCCGCTGTCAGTCATATGACTACACTCGACTCCACCACTACATGGACATGTAGGTCTGCTGTGTTTACTTTCTTGTTGAATTGTTGTGTTTACCTTTTATGCCACTTCATGAAACGCAGTTATTCCTTCAATCATCTCCGATCCAACTGACTGACTGCGTGCAAAGATAGTATGGTCATCATCATGGTGTGGTACGTGTTGTCCAACTCCAACTCAGTCTGTAGTGACTCCGATTAAGTCCATATTCCATATTAAAAAATTGCAACAGATATTGGCCTGCACCTGCAGTAGTAGGAGTACAATTTGGTTATTAAACAACAAGAAGGGAAACATTGACTGTCACTTGAGTCACTTTCACTTTGTAGATTAACTAGTAGAGTTCGACTTCATGCACAACATCAACACAACTAAGCCTGGGCGTAGTTCGCGAAGTAGCGCTACGCGAAGCCACGTGAAGTGCAGTTCGCACTACGCGAGCTACGCATAGCACTACGCGAACTGCGTAGTGCGCTGTTCGCAATGATTGCACAGTGCCGGATGCTTGTCCGCACTGTGCAATCTTTGAAAACGGCATCTTGCACAGTGCGAGCTGTCTTTTACTGCCGCTCGAGTAGATTTTTACTCGAGCGGCAGCTTTCTCAACGCGGACTGGTAGTTTCTCATCGCGAGCGGTCGCGAGCATACGCGACCACTCGCAGTGAGAAACCTGACCTCCCGCGTTGAGAATCTCGCCGGGAGGTTTATTTTCCACGCTCGCGATCGGCAACTTGATGTTGCTGATCGCGAACGAGAAAAAGTCTCGCCGGGATGTCATTTTGCTTGCTCGCGGTCGCCAACTTGACGTTGAGGACCGCGAGCAAGCAAAAAATGACCGCTGCACTACGCTACGCTGCGCTACGCGTGTTTGCACTGTGCTACGTGCAATTCGCGTTGTGCGAAGTAGCGCAAACTTCGCAAACTACGCGAGCGTAGCGTAGTACTTCGCCCAGGGTTAAACACAACAAACAACAGCAATCGCTCAGAGTCAGCAAGCATCCAATGCATGCCATCATTACCTGTCTTGCTCTTCTCTTTGGCTGTCAGATCATCAGATGCCTAGTTCTGACAGGTGTGTGTTTTTTTTTAACGAGGCAGTGGCCTCATTATTACTCCACATTCATTTTGAGTGTTAGTCGCTGTTTCGGTTTTCGTCTTTATTCATCTGTGGCACTTTGTCACAGTTTAAGTTGCTTCACATGGTCAGCGCTGTGATGGGCCGCGGCCTGGGTAGCGGTCATTGCTGGGCAATTGAGTTTGCACAAATGTCAGCAAGTTTCTTCGAAGAGTCTTGTCTTTCTCTGCCAAGTACCTTCTGTCCTGACAGTGATGAGCTTTGGATGCCTGCCGAGGCTGGAGCCTTCGGACAGTGATGAGTTTACTTTTGGATGCCTGCCCAAGTTCTGACAGTGAAGAGTTGTGGATGCCTACAGAGGCGGTAGCCTTCGGACACTGATGAGTTTCGGCTCGGAAACAAAACGGAGGATAGCTATAGTCACGTTTCACTTCTTATGGAGGGACTGTTAAAGGCAACATTTCTTGTACTCCAATGTCTGACTTGATGGAAATGTAATTAGGGTGAGTCAGGAAGATGAAGCAGGACTCTGAAGAGTGGACAGTTAAATGCACAGACGTGCAACTCCAATAGGGAAATAAAAAGAGAAGACGGTGGTGATGGATTTGTTGTGATTTGATTTGAACCAGAAAGACAGATACACAGACAAATAAAGGAAGGAGGAAAGTAACAATTTGAAAGCCTAGTTGTCAGGGAAGAGGAGCTCATCCTCAAACTGGTGGTTCGGACAGAAGTAGGTCCTGTAACCCACTACTTACGCATCCAAGTCGCTCTCCTCTTCCTGCTGTGATTCACGTATTTTGTAATCCGGTGGTATAAAGTGCTGATTCATTTTGATCATGGTTAACCTCTCCACGCTTTTGGGCGAGAGACTGGTCCTTTTCAAAGTTACAATGGCACCAGCAGCACTGAAAACACGCTCAGAAGAGACACTTGCGACAGGGGAAGCCAGATACTTTATCGCCAGCCTGCTGAGCACTGTCCATTGGCTTCTTTTCCCCTACCAATACACCAATGGGTTTCGATCCATGAAGACCTCTGTTGGGTCATCCAGATAGGCCTGGACCGTCCGCTCAATGTTCAGGGGTGCTCCGATGTGCTCGGCCTGTTTTGCCTTTGCATCAGCACTGGACTTACCATACCCCTGCCGTAGAAACCAATCAGTTGCCGATTGTACTGTGGATGATCCTGTTCTTGCTGTTGTTGTTGTTATTGGTAGTGTTGGTGTCGGTGACTGTTGGGAGGCAAACGCACTGCCCTCAGGCTCCAAGTAGAACTTGACTCTGGATGCCCTGTAGTACTTGTTATGGCCTGGGGTGGGGGGCCTGTAATTACCAGCCGTTCGTTTTCGAAGTTAGTGGCTTCCTCAGCTATCAAAGTTTTGTAGTTGGCAACATCCACTTCCGAAAAAGGGATTACTGCCTTACTTTTCAGAAATACTTTGTACCGTGGATCCAAAATTGTGGCAGTAATGTAATGTTGTTGTGACACAATGTTATTTTTAATCCTTGTATTTTCAGATAAGCGAGCGGCTAAGGACTCCGCCAAATGATATGCGTCTTGTTTGTCATCCACACCTGCGTACGTTTCAGACACCTCCTTCAGCTGTTGCTCTAGCAGGTGCAACAATGGGATAGCTTGGCCCATAGTACAGTCCTCCCTGCTGACTTCACGTGTGAAGATCTCAAAAGGAAGTAGCATCTCAGTCAGGCATTTAATGAGGTCCCATTGACCCATCTCAACGCTCATGCCTCTCACAGTAGGTTCCCCTAATGTTTGCATGACATAAGCATTGAGTGGTATGTACAGGTCAAACAGATGATCAAGCATGTAATAAGTTGAGTTCCAACGTGTTGGCACCTCCTGGATGAGTGCTTTGACTGGCATTTTATGCTCACGTTGAATGACCCTCAGCTGCTTCCGGGCTTTAAAAGAATGGCTGAAATGTGTGCATATTCTTCTGCAGGTGGCCAGTAAGTTGCTGACTTTGGATTCATTTTTCAAAAAGTCTTGAGCAACAATGTTAATGCAGTGTGCCAAAGACGGGACCCTGAAATAGCCACCATCGCCCATGGCCTTAACTACATTACTGCCATTGTCCGTGGCAACAAAACCAATCTTAAGCCCTCTTGGGTGCAGCCACTCAAAGACCTTGGTGTTAAACTCTTCCAAAATGTTTGCAGCAGTATGATATTTCTCCATGGCAAACATGGCTACAGTTGCATGTTTGCGAGTGGCATGAAAAATCTCAGCAGCGTCAACACCAGCAGATATCTGTTCTCTAACCCCCGCAAAAGAGATCCAGTGTGCAGTGATGCACATGTAATCTGTGGCTTGGCAACTGGTCCACATGTCTGTTGACAGGTGGATACTGTGAACAGCACTCTGCTTCAAGGCTTTTCCAAGCAATTCCAGCACGTCGTGATGTAGTGCTGGAACAGCAACTCTGGCAAAATAGTAGCGGCTGGGAACATGCCATTTTGGGCAGATGGCTGTCACAAATTCCAGAAAACCCACCCCTTCAACAAAAGAAAAAGGGAGAAGGTCCAGTGCTAAC
The DNA here is from genome assembly GCA_963921515.1 of Calotriton arnoldi. NCBI lineage: Eukaryota > Metazoa > Chordata > Amphibia > Caudata > Salamandridae > Calotriton > Calotriton arnoldi. Next base: position 1,093,303 of record CAWUFW010004374.1, on the reverse strand, counting down.
ATTTTAGCCAGCTTCGCATTGTACAAACGTGCTATTGGGTGGTTGCGTTCGTACTGCCCCTCCCCCAAACATGCTGGTGCAGGCGTATTTTTTTTTTTCTCCAAAAAAGGTATTGGGCGGCACACCAGACTTAAGTGTCACTTCCTTCTTCTGTTCCTTCTTCTCAATAGCAACTTTCTTGGTACTGGAGGACCTGGCACCTGCTTTCTTTGGCCCATCTTCTTCAGATGTCAGCAGCACTCAGTTGCACAAGTTGCAGAGATGTCTGGTCAGGTCACACGTCACGTTGTGTACAGCAGCAGGATGTCTGTCTGGCAGTACAACGGGCAATGATGACACACCTCCTCCTCAGTCTTTTGTGCACCTATAAGCAAAAAAGCCAGAAGAACATCAGTCAAACGATAGCACAAATCAAACTAATATAATATATAACTTAGTGTGTGGTTGTCTCAATTATTAAATTTTAGAAACTCAGTGAACACAACAGTGTAGCCATTTATGAGACTTTGACAACAAGGCCAGGGCTTTCCTGGTGTACTGTGTAGTGTGTACACTCAGGAAGAATAAGAATAGCAAAGAACAAAAACTAAAATGTAGTGGAGCATGTTTGGCCTAAATTTGTGCATCACATGGGATGGATGCAGCATCAGGGAGCTGCAGCTGGCAATGGGGATGGATTTGGAAGCAGTAAGACAAGAGGAACAATGGAAAGACACGCAGGCCTATGTGGCAAAAACAGCACACTACTAACTACCACCACAAAATGGCCCCCAGCAACATGGTCACTCACAGGCACAAGGCACGGCAAACAATGAACTCAAGTAGGCCTATATATGGCCAGACAAAGGATGCCTGATAAAACACACACAGCTTTAATGCAAAAACTAAAATCCACATGCCTAAAAACAGTTTGGAAAGTTAGACAACAACCACAACAACAACACATACAGACGCAAAAAAGGCATTTATTTAACACACCCAAAAAGTGAAATAGACCCCCCCCAAAAAACCCACATTTTGCAATTCAATCCAATGGCATCCATGCCCTAAATGATGTTAAAATTCAACAGACAACACAGAAACAGTTTTTATGCACCCATGATGACTACCTCTGGGCCTACTGGCAGACTAGGCCTCAAGCTTGGAGGCCTATGGCAAAAGCACAGTGGCTGGTCCCACAAAATGGCCGCCACCACATGGCCAGGCCACCCACAACAACAAGAAAAGGAAGACAAGACAGACAATGCAGGCCTATGGCAAAAGCACAATGCCTGGCTTTACAAAATGGCCACCACCCACATGGCCAGGCCACCCACAATAACAAGAAAGTGAAGACAAAGGACAGGACCAGGAAGTTGGAGATTCTGGGCAACTTCCTTCCTCTTTAAAAAAATTGTAAAAAAAAAAAAAGTGACTCCTTGCTCACAAAACTACATCTAAATGACGACCTGAGGAGTTTTTTTAGCAAAATGAACTAAATTATCATTTTCGAGAAGATTTTATGCTGCTCGAGAGATATTCTTCGCCAGATTGTAAATTCTGCGTGTTCGGCATCGCGATCGTCACAAAAAGTCGTTATCACGCGCGCAAACGTATATTGAGCGCGCGAAGAAGATAAAAAGTGTAAGTCCGCGTTGTCGCGCAGTGCGGAGTTGCCCAAAGTCCGTAAGCTGAACGCCCAGGGTTACCTACTGGCTGAAAAGGCCTATTTATTTAACACACACCAAAAAACTGAAATACCACCCCAAAAACACATTTTGCAATTCAATCCAATGCCATCCATGCCCTAAATGATGTTAAAATTCAACAGACAACACAGAAACAGTTTTTATGCACCCATGATGACTACCTCTGGGCCTACTGGCAGACTAGGCCGCAAGCTTGGAGGCCTATGGCAAAAGCACAGTGGCTGGTCCCACAAAATGGCCGCCACCACATGGCCAGGCCACCCACAACAACAAGCATAAGCCAAGGGGAACAAAGAAAAGACATGCAGGCCTATATGGAAAAAGCAGCACACTACTAAACTACCACCACAAAATGGCCCCAAGCCACGTGGTCACTCACAGTCACAACAGGCCATGGAAAACAATGAACTCAACAGGCCTATAGTATGACCAGACAAAGGAGGCCTGCTAAACAACACAGCTTTAATACAAAAATGCAAAAACGAAAATCCACAGGGCTACGAAAGGTTGGAAAGTTACACAACAAGCACACACACATCCAACAAAGGTATTGATTTATTAACACACACCCAAAAAGTGAAATACACCCCAAAAACCACATTTACCAATTCAATCCAATGCCATCCATGCCCTACATGATGTTTAAATTCAACAGACACCACAGAAACATGCACCCATGGGTACTTCTGGGCCTACTGGCTGAAATTCCAATCAAAGAAAAACAACAAGGCCCCTACTGAAACTACAGGCCACAACAATAAATTTTAAAAACGATGAAAATCCCAAAAAAATGTAGGTACAAACCAGCCCCAATCAAACAAACAAGTACACCAATTCTCCAACTTACTTGTAAAATCTCAAATCCAAAAGTCCTCAAATCCAATCCAATGATATGATGCAGCAGACAGACACAAAAAGTGATCCTTCCAGCTCCAAATCCAAATGAAAGTGAACAGCACATGGACAAAGCACTGGGAGGAGCCTGCTGGACAGGAACAGGAAGTTTGAGACTCAGGGGCACTTCCTTCCTCTTGGAAAAAAAAGTAAAAAAGAAAAAGGACTCCTTGCACAAAAAACTACAGCCAAATCACAATCTGAGGAGTTTTTGGAGCAAAGAATCATTTTCGAGAAGGTTTTATGATGCTCGAGAGATATTCTTCGCCAGATTGTAGTTTCTTCGTGTTCGGGATCGCGATCTTACCAATACTGCCGCCGGAAGTCAGATCGCGCGTCCGAATGACGTGTTCGCGTTTGCACACTCTCGCGGGATCGTGCGGCCGGATTCCAAATCTCATGGCACTCGCGAACGGATAGGAAATCGCGTCGGCGAACGCAGAATCACGGTAGGTTGTTACCGCGTGCCCGAGAATGCATATTGAGCGCGCGAAGAAGAAAAACAGCTACGCTACGCCGCAAATTGCATAGTGCTCGGCAACTTCGCGCTCTACGCGAATCGCGAAGTTACCGAAACTACTCAAACTCCTCGAGCATAGCGTAGTTCACCACCCAGGGTTACTGCATATACTGGACCTGCATTGGGGCACCTCCACGTTGATGGATTTCTTCTGGCAGCATGGTTAGCTTGCCTACACCCAGCTCATCCCCGCATGGTGAGGCCTCTGCACCCCTGTGATCATACACACCCCAACGCTTCAGAGGCAAAGGAACTATACCTCTTGGTTATAACGAGAACTGTGAAGTAGTACTGCATATACCGAACCTGCAATGGGTCACCTCCATGTTGATGGATTTCTACTCGCAGAGTGGTGATATTGCCTACGCCCAGCTCGTCCCCGCATGATGAGGCCTCTTCACCCTTGTGATCATACACACCCCAACGCTGGTCATCCCTGGTGAAGATCTGTTTGAGTTGTCTCAACATCCACTACAGAAGAAAACAACTCTGTTGCATTAGGAGCGAATAATAAGAAGAACTGCTGCTTATTTTGGCGGGGCTCTGTACAATGACATTCCGGAAGAATTTAGACTGTTTTCAAAGACTCAAGTAAATGCAGGAGGGTCCACACCCTCCTTCACCATGCAAACGAAGGCAAACGCCCATTGGATACGAATAACCAGGTGGGAGATGCCAAAAATGTTTAACAACACGGAGCTCAGCCTAAATGCTATCAAGGAAGAACTGAGAGCCATCCACCTTATGGTGATGCAACATCGGTAAGTGTTGGACTTGATGACCACGATGGAAGATGGGGTGTGTGCCAAGATTAGTGCTTCCTGTTGTACTTTTATCCCTGGAAATGATCTCGAGAACAGAACTCTCGCTCTTTCCGTCCAATCACTGCATCATCTACAAGCTGACATGAAAAAGAAAGGAGGTGCCCCTGAGCCGGACTGGTTTCATAGTATTTCTTTTTTGGATCCCCCTATGGGTGTCCAAACTATTCACATCACTACTTTGATGTTTCATTGGTGTACTACTGTTGTGTGGTTTCATACAAATGGAGATTTCCTGCTGTAAAAACGCAGTCCTCAAATGAGGTAATATGCAAATAGCTAGGGATAACAGACACTACAGCAACACACACAGTCTTGAATAATGTAACTGTCATGACATATGAGGGGATGAAGTCATTGAAAACTCAACTAGAGGGGGGGATTTTAATATCCGTGAATACAATTCCATTAGACACCATGATATATGCAGGCCTGACCACGGCAATACCAATAAATGCAATGTCGATGCACGCCATAAAATGTGCTTGCATAACAATGTTGATACTAGTAGAAACAAAGTCAATGTATGCCATAATCTATGCACTCATAACAATGTAAATATCAGTAAAGACAATATTGATGTACGCTATGACAACTGTAAGCACAATACTGAAGATGTTGGTAAAATTTATATCAATGACCGCCATGTTAACTGTACACATTTTAACAAACTCATATCATTGCTGTCGGATTCACACAAGGTGACCTCCCCATCAACCCAGAGTCAGAGATACGTGGCCAGACAGGCCCTGAGACCCACACCCGAACCTACCGATTGACAGGTTACAGGTGCGGTTACACTTAGCCCAAAGACAATTGCGCACCCGGGGAAAACCCTGATCGTTCCCACGGGAGGTAGTTACACTACAAACAGGTCTTAGGAAATTGGCCCTAATAAAACACGTTTGGCCAAAGACACGTATTCACAAAATACCACAAAGATAGATGCCACATAAAAATAGGAAAGTTCAGCCAATCAGGACACAGCATACACACCACGCATAGTGATCACGCACTCCCCACGCCAGACATCTAAACACATACACACTGGCCCACACTATCTCTCCCCAAGGTCGAGAGCCACCTGTGTTCCCCTTATCAGATCGTTGTATTTGTTTTTTATGACTAGGCCAAGAATGCCATCATCGTTTTTTTATACCTCACAAGTGGTATAAATGGTCGTCCAAAACTTCTGCACATGAGAGACTTTCTTCAGATGCTACTCTGTCGATACTCTTTTATTACGCAGAGTATCCCCTCTCCTAGGGCTGTAGGTGCCAGGAGGGGGCTAAGGCTTTAGGACAAAATAATAATTTTTTCTGTCAACCTTTTCTTTCTAGCTCCTTCCTCATTCCCTCCCTTACTCAAGGCTTGTTCCTCCTTTCCATCGCTCTTGCCTCTCCTCAGTTCTATAATCATAAAATAACATAACATAGCATAAGATAAGTGCATAAGATAACAGCGCAAAGTAATATAAGATTACAGAATAACATAAAGTAAGATAACAGCATAATGTAACATTATGTAGCATAACAAAAGATAACAGAATATTTAACATAAGTCCATCTTTTGTATTTGAAACACAATTATTACAAACTTTGAAGTATGAAAGCTTAGGCTCAGATGAATCATCCCTTATACCCCTTATAAGCCCTTAGTGGGCTTGCTCCTTTCACAGCGCCACTCTGTCTGGTGGCTGCTGGTGTCCCCGCTGCTACTGACCCAGTGGTCAGGAGTTCGAGGCCCTCCTCCACCCAGAGGCTCCTGCCTGCGCCTCATCCCTGGTGGTCCAGTCAGTGGTAGAGGGTCACTGCTCTCTCCTTTACTTGACTGCCTCTGCTCTATTGGGCATTGCTTTTCTGCCCTCATTTCACTTCTTTTCATTTGCTCTCTCTCCCCTTTTTTTCACTTTTTCTCCCTGCTATCGTCACCCCTGCTCTGGTGACCCCCCCCCCCACGGCCAGCCTCCTCCAGTCTCCCTTCCCGCACCCACGTTTTCCCACCTCCCAGCTGTCCAGTCCTCTGGCAGCACTACTTAATGGGGGCTGCTGTGCGTTCACGCAGCGGTCGCACCGCTGGCGCGCTGAAGGCACACCAAAGGCAAGCCTGTCTGCGCCCGTCCGTGACTGGACCGTGCTCAGTGCCAGGGACCCTGGTTCTTGGACTGTCCACCGCTACGACGCCAGCACCCTCCATGCGCTCAACCCTGAACGCCATGCTGCCTGCCACCTAGTTTCACCAAAGAAGACCCATGGACCTTTCGCCTGCTGGAACTGCAACAATGCCTTCACCCACGCCAACACACCAGCTCCTCTTGCCACCCAGACGAGAAACAGCACACCCGACTGAACCAGCTGCATACTCCTCAATGTGCGATCCCTCCACAAACACGCCACGGAAATATGGGACCTCCTCGATGCCATCTCTCTTGACATCGCTTTCTTCACGGAAACCTGGACCAACCCAAGCTATGGACCGGACATAGCCATCACCATCCCCGACAGCTAAAAAATCACCCGCAAAGACCGCCCTGACCGTCCAAGAGGCGGCATCGCCATCGCCCACAAGAACAACCTCCGACTAACCACGCACTCTAACAACGACCATGGAACACCTCCACTTCCAGATCCAGAACAACCCCAACACCACCCTCCACGGGACTGTCGTCTACAGGCCCCCCGAACGCCATCATAGACCTTAGACCTTATCGCACCCCAAACTCTTACATCCACCAACTACATCCTACTCGGAGACTTCAACTTCCACATAGACAACCTCAGCAACCAGAACACCGCCTCGCTTCTGGAGAACCTCGCCAACATCGGTCTCAAGCAGCTGGTCACCACACCGACCCACACAGCTGGACATTCGCTCGACCTCGTTTTCTCCGCCAGCAGGAACATCAGCTACAGCCACACAACCGAACTCTCCTTGACCGGCCACCACTATGTGCATCTCGCCTTCGCCATGCCCACCGTACACCCCTGCCCTCATCACCCCCCTGTCACAGCTGGGGCAAGGCCACCGAAGAAATCCTCATCAACTCCCTCAGAACAACCATTCCGCCAATGCCAACTGACGCCAACACCGCAGCACGCAATCACCACAGACGGATCTCCAACTGCACCGAAACTCTGGCACCCCTCAAGAAGAGACGAGGCAAACAACACATCAAGAAAACCAGCTGGTTCACTCCCACCCTCCTTGATTCCAGGCATACCTGCCGATGATTCGAGAAGAGATGGAGGAACAACAAAACTCTGGAAACCCACACAACCTCAAATCTGCAGTCAACGTTCACCACCTCCTCAAAACCACACAGAAAACAGCCTTCCAAGACAGAATCAACGCCAACACACACAACAGCAAAGTACTCTTCGACATCGTCAAGGAGTTCGCCAGGCCCAACAGCGAAACCACAGACATCCCACCCTCCCAGGATCTCTGCAACAAATTCAGCACCTTCTTCCACCACAAGATCAGGCAGATCTACGACAGCTTCGATGCCCTAGACGCTTCCACCACGTCCGCCACCACCACATGCACCCACGACGCACCCCAACAGACCATGCTCAGCTGGACCCCACTCACAGCAGAGCACATGCTTAAGACTATGAAGAGCATCCACTCAGAAGCCCTGTCAGATCCTTGCCCGTACCACATCTTCCACAGAGCAGCCACCGCCATCACCCCACAGCTTTGCTGCACCACCACCTGCTCCATCAAAATCTCCACCTTCCCCAATGACTGTAAACGCGCAGAGATCAACCCCCAACTGAAGAAGCCATACTCAGACCCGACAGACCTGAACAACCTCAGACCCATCTCCCTCCTCCCCTTCCCAGCCAAAGTCATCAAGAAGGCCAACACCCAACTCTCCGAGTTCATCGAAGTAAACCACATCCTGGACTCCTCCCAATCTGGCTTCCAAAGCAACCACAGTACAGAGACCGCACTCCTCGCCACCACCGATGACAACCGCTCCCCCCTCGACTGAGGTGAGACCACAGCCCTCATCCTACTGGACCTCTCGGCCACTTTCAACACTGTCTCCCACCACACCCTAATCATGAGACTCTATGATGCCGGCATCCGCAACATGGCACTGGACTGGATCCACTCCTTTCTCATCGGTCGGACACAGCGAGTCATACTACCCCGTTCCTCTCAGAATCTATGGAGATCAGCTGCGGAGTGCCTCACGGTTTCTCCCTGAGCCCCACCCTCTTCAATGTCTACATGGCCCCCCTCACAGACATCGTCAGAAGCCACGGACTCAACATCATCTCCTACGTCAACGACATCCAGCTGATCCTCTCCCTCACCAACGAACCCACAACCGCCAGAACCAACTTCCACAGCAGAATGAAGGCCATCATCAGCTGGATGAAAGACAGCTGCCTCAAGCTCAACTCGGACGAGACTGAAGTACTCATCCTGGGTCCCACCCCTACAGCCTGGGACGACTCCTGATGGCCAGCTGATCTGGGACCCCTACAGACCACGCACGCAACCTTGGCATCATACTGGACTCATCCCTCTCAATGAACCACCAAATCAACTCAGTTTCCTCAGTCTGCTTCTACACACTCCGACTGCTTCAAAAGACATTCAGTTGGATCCCCACAGAATCCAGAAAGACTGTCACCCACGTACTCATCATCAGCAGACTCGAGTACGGCAATGCGCTCTACGCCGGTGTCACCCATAAACCACTCATTAACTACAGAACTTTCAAAACGCTGCCACCATACTGGTCTCGACAACCCCGCCGCAGCCACATCAAACACCTCCACTAGAGCTCCCGGTCAACAAGAGAATCACCTTTAAGCTCCTCACACATGCCTACAAAGCTCTCCACAACATAGGACAAGCATACCTGAACCACTGACTTGCATTCCACGTACCCGCCAGACAACTCTGTTCCGCCCGTAGCGCCCTAGCCTCCGTCCCCAGGATCTACAAGACCAGAATCGGAGGATGTTCCTTCTCCTACCTCACCACCAAGACCTGGAACACCCTGACCCTCTACCTCAGGCAATCTGCGTCACTGACCCAATTCAAGAAGGACCTCAAGACCTGGCTCTTTGAATTATCCTCCACACCCAGAAGGACCAACAGCCCCCCACCCCCAGCGCCTTGAGAACCTCATGGGTGAGTATTCACGCTTTACATACCCCTGATTGATTGATTGATCTGCTGTTGAGCCATTCTCTATGTCTTTGTGGTTACTAATGCACAGTATGCAAGCCGCAATTTGGAAAAAGCTTTGCTGGCGAACAAATACACTGACTATTTAACTGCTATTAAAAGTAGGAGACTACGGGGCATCTGTTATATTTTCCAATTCCCCATTTCCCCTTAATTTTAGGCACAGAGAAGTGGTATCTGGAGACTCGCAGCTCACTCATATAATGCAAGACATATATATTAACACCACATACTAATTAAATCTTAGTAATTTAGCAACCTCTATTGAAAGGAAATGGTGATTTAACAAGTCTTTCAAGTTGGTCTTAGCTGAAGAAAAGCCTATAAAAATTTCACCCGTGTATGACCTAATGACAACTAGTATTTGTCTTGAATGGTTCAAGCATACCTTATCAAAGCTCGCAGTTTTAAAATGCCGAGAGTTAACATCTCAAAGAATTTGGCTTTATTGTCTGGTGTACTTCATAGGTCATCACCGTACAGAAACTAGATTGAATGAAAGTGTCACCTCACCCTGTTACTGAAAGCCAGTTGTAAGCTCACAAAAACAAATCAGATATGACTGTGCACTATGTGCTTCTACTGACATCCCTTACTCAACAACGTTGTTTTAATGTCCAAATGTAACATAAAATAGAGAGCAAGAAACCCATATTTGATGAGAGTCTTATATTTATGGCCCATCCATAACCCTGGCTGTGACATGTATAAAAAATGCACTTAATATCTAATCCTACTCAAGAAAGTGGCCTACCTCATTAACATAGTATCCCCCTTGGACACACAGATTCCAGCACTTAGTCCATTCTGTGCCTCTAAGTTATAAGGGTGAGGAATAGAGGGATCCATTGATTGACTTCAGTCTCACTTATTGAAAGGCATTACATGATGAATGTTCCCTGGAAGTTCATTCATATTACAGTAGGGTCTAATCAATTCACCTGAGTAACACCTAGATTCAAATATTTGTGGCATGTATAGTGCATTGACTTTTTCAGCTCTGCCTCTAACCCTACATTGGCCAGCAACACAATGTATCCCTGATTGTGTAAACTGGTAGTATTAGCATGTACTAACACTAATTGACAAGCTCAGTGTACCCATATATCTCAAACGTTTCCACCATGTTCTTTTAGTCACAGTGTAAAGGGAAACACTGCCAATGGTGTCCAAGCTCCTCCCTATTGATATGACAATATTATCCCTTATCTTATACAAAAGATGCGCCAGTCAGCACACTCTAATACACAGCATCATTACTGCTATTCTGAAAGCCTTTATGGAAAGTTTACCTTCTGATTTATAAACTTTTATGAAGGAAAAATAGTTGTTGATGAGTCATTGGCAGGGCAGCCTGCAAGCTGAATCCAAAGCAGAGCTTGATGATAGAGGGTTGCTGAAGAGTATGGTCTTTGTGCTGTCGTCAATGGACGAAGTCTGAAGTCAGTGCCTGGGAAGGCCTTCACATTGATGAGATGCTGCTGGGCATCGATCCTGATGAAGCCCTCTACATTTAGTTTAGAAACGTTTCTGGAAGTTAGATCCTCCTTCAGCGGGGAAATCCACCAAGCTGAGACTTTCCGATGATTCTATTTCAACTGTTGCAGCTTCAATGGCGATCCTGGTGTGTTTGTCGGTTTTCCAGGTAGAAAGTTGGCAAAATGTTTCTGAGTCCTACTTCCTGTTGTTTGGGGACAGGAAGAGTACCATCTAACAGCACTTAGAGACCAGAATCTGGGGGACTCAATTTTGGAGGTTAAGACTCAATCTAACAGAGACTAGAAGCAACGTCTAGGGCAGTTGCGGGGAAGGGGCCTCTGGAAGCTTGTTGCATCCTTGTAGCTTAGCCAACTGACTTTTGCAGTCACTTCTGGGGTCCTGGTTCAAAGCATGCAGGTCCAGGCTTCCTTCAGGTTCTTCAGACAGCAATGAAGTCCTTCATATGATTCTTCACAGGTCCAGGAATGTTCTAAGGAGTGTAATGGAAATGCCACTCTTACGCCCAGTGCCACATTTGGGTGGGGTAATCTCCTGGCAACTCCCTAACCAATACGATAAAAGTTCCCAGAGGTGACACAAACTACTTCTGTAAAAAAAAGAATTGATGGACAGAATGCTGCACAATGTCAAACATTCACCCCAATAAAGAGCTCTGGACCTAATTCCATCGTTTTTTTGCTCCCCATGCCTTTCCAGTTCAGACCCAGCCATATATAAATCAGTCTTGACCTGTTCCCATGTCCAGCCCAAACTGCCAGGCCAGGTCCTCTCTGGACTGGAAACAAGTACCCTGGGACCTTTTTCAGGGCATCACCCCTCATCAGCCAGGCTAACTTGAATCCAGTGGCATGGAGAGCACGAAACCCACGTCTGGCATACCCGTCGAACTCGGGAAGACAAATGCAAAAAGAACAATTGATTTACAGAATGCTGCACAATGTCAAACATTCAACCCAGTATAGAGATCTGGGCCAAAATCCATCATTTTTTGCTCCCCATGCCTTTCCAGTTCAGACCCAGTCATATGCCAATCAGTCTTGACCCTGTTCCCCATGGGAACAGTCCATCCCAAACTGCCAGGCCAGGTCCTCCCTGAACTGGAAACATCTCCTTTTATAAATTTATACCAGCTTTTGATATATGCTGCTTTGCGGGCCAGTTCTTGTTTTTGGATCCCAAACTCTAATCTCAATTGTGCGGGGGATGTATATCTCGGCAAGCCATAGATCTTTCGTAGTGCTCTTGCTTTTGTGCCGTCCAGTGTTTCTGCGTCTCTCCCTCTCAAGGCCTCACTTAAGTAGGTGATAGATGGTGTGACTTTCGCATGTATCACCCAGGTCAGTGAGGAGAAACTTGTGCCAGAGATCCTATGTTTCAGATTTCTTAGTGCCACGGCTGTCGCTATCTCCCTCTTTTTTATGGCCTCCCATTGGGCAGAAAAGTTCCCTTTGCTGTCAATAATGACTCCCAGGTATTTATATTCTTGTACAGTTTCCAGCTGGTGTGTTGCCAGGTGCCAGGAATTGAATGACTTTGCTCGGCGTGCATTCACGCACATGACCTTTGTTTTTTCTTGGTTAATGCGGTGGGGTGGTGGGGCGGGGCGGGTGGGAGGGGAAGTCGACAGATGACAGGATAGGTAAAATTAAATTAAAAAAAAAATAAAACCAGTTACCTTACACTCGCCGCATCACCTAATCGGTGATGCAGGGAGCGCTAAGGTAAGTGGTTTAATTAATTTTTTTATTTCATTTTACCTATCTCATCATCTGTCAACTTCCCCCAACCCGCCCCACCGCTCTTAACTGTGACGACTGTGCCTGCAAATTTTACATTATATATATGCCAGAGAGGTGGGTAACGCATCCTCATCCTACCGCACCCAATACAAAAACAGAGCTGGCTTAGAATGTGATGCATGTGATAAATGATGTCTACTACAGTACGAGCATTAAAAAATAGGCCACACCATGCGGATTTTGGTGCCCTCCGCTACAAAACCAGCATGCCAACTACTAACCACCACCGTTTCCACCGTTATATTTTGGGAGTTATGACCCTGCCGAAATGTATTGGGGGGAAATAATTAAATCTGATCATTCACTAATTACGTGGAGCGTTAAAGCTTATGTTTAGGAAGGGATTGATAATTAACTACGCACTCGTAATTGAGACCTAATTGTCCGTTTTCATTGTTCACCCTATGCGTGTAGAGCGCACTGAATTTGACTTTCATATTATGTAGCTGCATGTTTCCAACAGCACATGATTTCAGTGCCAACAATTCCTATCTCAGTGACTAGTTTAGTGCACTGTTCATTCATTTCACGCTATTCTTTCGAGAACAAACTGGAGGAAACTGTATGGTTTTCCGTTGCCTTCATTTCATGAAAAAACGATCTCTGTCAAACGTATTAATGAAAGGCCTGCATTTCCTTCGTCAGCCTGAGCGAGCCAAGAATAATTATCCTTTTTCTATTAGTCAGTGAATTTAAAATTCACTGTGCGGCCCTAATCAAGACCCGGTTATGAGACTTGTGTTATGAATTTCGTCCCAGTAAGTCAGGCCTTTCGTAAATTCAGTTTTTGCCTTGCCTACAAATGGAGAACATTATTTGGCTTTGGTGTTAAAAGCTGCTCCTTTCATATTCCAGAAGTAGGTTAAGCCTCGGAGCCAATTATAAGAAGATTAGTTCATCTTTAATATCAAGCATTAGCAATTTAATTTACCCTCAGTTTCCTATCTCAGCTCCAGTCCAAGATTTTGGCATTTCTTTTCATCCCGTGACATACATTCCGCTAACTTTTCTTTTATCAGCTAGTAGGATTTCCCTGATGCCATTACAAAGGGGATTAGGTGGGGTTTAGCTATTGAAACATGCTTCTTCTTAAAATGTAATTACCCGGGATAATTAGAGTTAAAAGATAAATAAAATCACTTTTCAACATTAGTGCATGAAGCTCCAGAGGCAGCTGTTGTGAAGAATGTGACTTTTGGAAACTTAATAATTGCTTTTCCTTCATTTTTGTTAAAATTGCCGTCCAGATGTATTAAAGTTTGGTCGTGTTGCAGGTGCTCAATTTGCAAAGATATCCCAAGGGGTGTGTGCCGCACAAATTTGCGCTGTGACTGTGCATTTTTAATTGTAAGCAAAAGCAATGCTGTTAGTAAAAAAAACACTTTAGTGTGTGTGCCTGATGCAGCAATTGGGCAACGCACATAACGATTGTAGAATTTATGCTTCATTAATATTCATGACAGAATTCCTGAGCCTGTTAAAGGGACAGGGGATGCTGTCGCTTAAATAATGTAGCACAAGTGAATATTTGTCAGGGGCATCGAGTGGCCTTATTGAACAATGTCTTCTTCCTCCAATATCTACCACTGACCGTAACAATTGGATAGATTTCGCTCTATAAATATATATCAACTGTTTTCAGCCGTCGGAAATCTTCCATTCGTTTGCAAATGACAGAGCGGCCAATGGCCGTTGAAACATTTCCTTGCGAATCATTATGAAGAATGTTGTAGGTAAAGGTGGTTTACCCTTTCATGTGGAATTGCAATGTGGCCATTGTAAGTCGCAAATCCAATTGCAATGAATGTCAGCGTATTAAATAATGAATTGCGTTTTTGCACACACAAAGTCAGTCAATTAGAGCGGCATAGGCTTTGCTTGTGCGAATGTCAATTGTGCATCTGGCCTTATGGATCCGATTTAGAATATGGTCGTATCTAGTGTTGTGCAAATATGCTGCAAGTGTTTGCAAAATCATGCGAAAATGGCGAAGTTTGCATCTGTTAAAGCGGTCGACAAGACCCAACTTTGCCTCTTCCAAATGACATTCAAGATTTTTTTTTATTTTGCAATATTCTTATTATGAGGAAAAAAGTTTTCTGACTGGAAAACATGTGTACGGCTGGCACTAAATCTGTATTTCATGTACGACCGTGATTTAGGAACCTTGGGCTCAACACCAGATGGGAGATCGTTCAAGTCTTGCTACATGGCCTCTTTATGCACTTTCAATAACACAGTGATGATGCAGCTCAAGCTTCAGAGTGGTGTTCGGGAAGTACCCTTTGAGTCTGGATCTTTGTGTACAGATTTAGGGCCAGATGTATCAAAGGGTTTTAATAATTCTGTGTCTGGGAAAATGTGTTCGTACATATGGCCCTTAGAGTCTTCTGTGCTTTCTGCACTTTCTCAAACAAAGATGATGCAAAACACAAGGGAGGTGAGGCGTCGCGGAGAATGCTGCGGCATCGGTTCCTTACTGTTGCAGGGGAGGTGATGTGTTGGTTCCTTACTGCCAGACAGGAGAGGTGAGGCATTGGGTCCTTACTGTTGCAGGGGAGGTGATGCTGCGGTTGCCGGTTTGGTACCTCGGTTCCTTACTGTGGAGCGGGGTCGATGAGGTGTCGAGAGTCAAGCCACGAGGATTAGGTTTCTGCGGCATCAATGTCGGACCAGACCACAGGTGTCGGAGTCAGAGCGGTGCACCACGGACTTCGGTGGTGAGGTGCTCGAGACTCATGTAGTGGCAGAGTTCTGGTGCATGTGGTGCAAGTCGCGGTCGGTGCATTGAGGGGTATCATTGCTCCGGTGCAGGCAGTGGCACAGCATCAGAGTTGCAAACAGGCGCTGGTTCCGAAGTATATTGGCATCAATGCCTTGGGTTCTTCTTAGTAACATCCCAAACTCACTTCCAAGGGCCCAGGAACTGGAATTGGCACCACTTGGCAAGTAGGACTCCTCAGCAGAGGGTCCAGGGGTTGCACGTAGGCTTGTGCAGAGCTTGTGGAGTTCTGCTATGCGGAATTCCAAAGAGCACCCCAAAAACTCTGCGAGACTCTGTGGAAGTCTGTGAGTGGACAGAGCTGCTCAACATGCCTGTTTGTACTATGTTTTTGACATTCAGCAACGGGCTGCATGTTCTCACACTCGAAATCGCTCGCGAACAGCAATACGATGAGAAAATCTGCTCTAGGATGCATCCGAGGTCAGTGGTGCTCTCTCACGATCGCTAACTTCAGACAAAATGTGCCGTATGTCGCAGGCGTTACAGCAAACAAATGATGGACGGAATGCTGACAATGCAAACATTCTCCCCCAGTCAAAGATCTGGGTTAAATCCATCGTTCTTTTGCCCACTACGCCACCCCAGTTTGGACCCAGCCATATGCAAATCAGTCTTGACCCTGTGCCCCATGGGAACAGTCCAGACCGAACTGCCAGGCCAGGTCCTTCCTGTACCGGAAACAAGCATCCTGGGACCGGTTTCAGGGTATGTCACCCTTCTTCAGCCAGGCTAGCTTGAATCCAGTGGCGCAGTGAGCAAGGGACCCACGTCTGGGCATACCCATCCCACTTAGGGCGAAAAGTGTTACAGCAAACAAATGATGGACGGAATGCTGACAATGCAAACATTCTCCCCCAGTCAAAGATCTGGGTTAAATCCATCGTTCTTTTGCCCACTACGCCACCCCAGTTTGGACCCAGCCATATGCAAATCAGTCTTGACCCTGTGCCCCATGGGAACAGTCCAGACCGAACTGCCAGGCCAGGTCCTTCCTGGACCAGAAACAAGCATCCTGGGACCGGTTTCAGGGTATGTCACCCTTCTTCAGCCAGGCTAGCTTGAATCCAGTGGCGCAGTGAGCAAGGGACCCACGTCTGGGCATACCCATCCCACTTAGGGCGAAAAGTGTTACAGCAAACAAATGCAGGCGCAGCCTAAAGCCACGCTAGCCAACTCTCGTGAGTGCTCATGGGTGGTCAAAAAGTCTTGCTGACGCTCGTGGGTGGCCAGCAAATCTCGCTGGCCTCGCGAGTTCTCAGCAAGATTCGTCGCCCTCACCAGCACACGCAAAAAACCCAGCTCGAGCACGCCAACGGAAAATATATCCTGCTACGAGGTGGAATTTATTGGGAACTCCGCGTCCTCCGCTGAATGTGCAGTTCCTGAATTCTGCAAATTCTGCAAATTCCACAAGCAGAATTTTACGCCCAGGCTTAGTTGCAGGTGAAGTTTTTGATGGCCCTGAGACTATTTATCAGAAGGCAACTCAACTCAAGCCCTTGGAGAACCTTGGAACCAGGATGTAGAAAGCAAAGTCCAGCCCTTTCACTCCAGGGACAGAAGCAGCATCAGCAGGTAAACACAGCAAAGTGGCAGTCCCTCCTGACAGCTATTCAGCTCTTCTTCCTGGCAGAATGTCCTCAACTCAGAAGTGTTCTGAGTATATGGTGCCAGAGGTCCAGCACTTATACCCATTTCAGCCTTTGATGTCGGCAAACTTCAAAGGAAAGTCTTTGTAGTGCACAAGACTCTGCCATTTGCTGCCCTGGCTCTAGAAACACTACAGGGGGTGGAGACTTCTTTGTTGGAAGACAAGCACAGCCCTATTCAGGTGTCAGTATCAACTCCTCCTACCACTTTAGCACAGAAAGAGCCATCAGCCTGGTGATGGGCCATCAGGATATTCAGGGCACACCTCAGCTCAATTCAATATATTTATTAAAGATTTGGAACTCCTAGGAGGTCCACATAAAATGCATACATATTATTTCAAATAAAAAAAAACACATAACAAGCACAATCCACTAACCATCATACAATTATCAAAAGCCTGCCTTAGATTAGCTAAATTTCTTGTAGATAGAAACAAACAATATTGTCAGAGAGCCCAGATCATACAGTACTTAAGATTTTCCACATTACAACTCCTAAGATGTACATAGGACATTAAAAAACTGACAATTCATTAAAAAAATCCAAAAGTTCAATTTCAGCCTAAAAATTAATTTAGAATTAGAGGCAAGATAAAACATGGGCATGTCCAGACCTGTACAAAAGGCAATTCAATAGCAGCCGGCTCATAAGCAAAATACCTCCTGAATCCCACTACATTTAAGTTTTTAAAATTAACAACAGAACATAGTGGGAAGCAGACGCAACCTAACCCTATTTTGAGAAAAAAGAGCGGTTAATAGCTGCCTATCAATGTGCAAAATACAAATTAATAAAAACTAGAATACTGATACTTTGCAGATGGAGGGGCTAGCTAAGAGGATAGCCGCCCGTTTAAAAAGTGTGCTGAAAAGGAAGAATTAAAATATGTACATAAACTCCCCAAAAAATAAAATAAAAAATTAAAAGGTTTTAGTCACACTGCTTCATTTTTGTTCAAAAGTGATAGTCTCGGGTTGATACTACATTTTTTACACAATCTTGTAAGAACACCGGTACAAGTTTAAAAAATATACATGAATTCCTTAAAAAAATTAAATAGTTTTACACACACTGCTTCGTTTTTAGGACAAAAGAGATAATCTCGGGCTGATGCTACATTTTTAACAGAGTTTTGTAGAAACATCGGGCGAAGCCAGCGATAACGGCTCAATGCCAATGCAGGACATACAAACAGAACATGGTCCAGAGTCTGGGTACTCAGCATACACAAATTACAAATTTTCCCATTATTCGGATTCTGAGACCAGTTTGCTGTAAGGTCATTTAAAGGCAGGAGATTCATACGACCTAGAATAAGCAAGCGTCGAATACCGTCTTCTAAATTCCAAAATAAATATTTTTGTGCAATTCTCGGTGAATTTGTCCTAATTATTAGTTTTAATCTTTCTTTAGAGTTGCAGAATTGAATGTCTCTATCGAAACTAATTTTGCCACTCAGAGTTTTCAGGAGTGACTTAAATCCTAATGATGGAAGGGTGAGCACTAGTTCTTCTTGTATACTAAAGGCTTTTAGTGCCAATGAGAAATCACGGTAAAAGGAGTAATTACCTGCCTTAGCATCAAAGATTTCATGGCATAGAGCACCTCTTAGTGAATCTGGCTCGCTATGTTTTAGCTGATAACCCCAGCGTAAAACCCTGGATAAGCCTTGAGTATAAGAGCTTTTCAAACCAAATTCCAACCTAATTGCTGCCGTAGGAACTAACGTGTTAAAATTACTTATTTTACGTAGTATCTGACCTTCAACCTTATCCAAAAACTCCAATCCTTAACAGGGATTGATTCAATCGCATAAAGCAGGGTTGGAGGGATTTTGCCTGTAAAAACCGTCAATAAGTGTAAAAAATGTCTTCTACCCATAGCGCTGTAAAAAATGCGCAAACCATTGGCGTGCGATGTAGCTTTACTAGTACAGTGTGAAATGTGAGGTTTATTTTTGAGCTGCTTGTTAAAAATTTCCCTAAATAAAGGTATGAATCTACCACCTCCAGCCTTTCAGGACCGATTTGCCAATTAAAATTATATGATTTTCTACTTTTAGTACTTTTCAAAATTAAAATTTTACTTTTGGATATGTTTATTTTCAAAAAGTGGCCCACAGTATATTTTTGTAGGGAAGCCAACTTTCTATTGAACCCAATAGGGGTTAAGTCCATTACTACTATGTCATCTGCATAGAGTAGACATGCAAAAGGGCGGGAACTTATCTTCGGGGCATCTCCATCAGCTTGAGCAAAACAATCGGGTAAATCAGCTATATATAGGGAGAATAGCAGCGGTGCTAACAAGCAACCCTGTTTGAGTCCATTTTCAGTAGGGATTACTTTTGATAATCCTTGATTACCACCCATTAATATCTTGCACCAAGTTTGCGAGTGGAGTGCTATGATCAAGGATAGCAGGGGGCAGGCAAACCCATTTTTGCAGTTTTCTCCATAATAGAGGTCGATCTACCTTATCGAAGGCTGTGGAGAAGTCAATAAAAGCCATAAATACATTTGAATTACGGTAGATTGTGTATTTTTCCTCTATTAATTTCAACATAAAAATATTATCTAGCGTAGAGTGATTTTTCCTAAAGCCTGCTTGCTCAATGGATAGAACTTTCTTCTCTACCACCCATTCCGTAAGGTGATCGAGGATTCTACGTGCGAATATTTTCCCCGTCGCATCCAGTAAGGCTATTTGCCGATAATTACCTGGATGCGATCTAAGGCCCTTTTTGTATAGAGGAATTAAAATACTTCCTGACCAAGAAGGTGGGATTTTCCCATTAGAGTAGCAAAAATTAAATAATGGAGCTAAATAGGTAGCCCACAAGAGAGGCTCCTTTTTAATTAGCATCATAGGAATTTCATCAGGGCACATTGCTCCTGAGGATCTCATTTTTTTAATAGCCCCGACCACTTCATCGATAGAATGGACATAGTTGGGTACTGAAATTAAAGGCTGGTCCAATGCCACAATATCAGATCTGCAGGAATCG
The DNA here is from genome assembly GCA_963921515.1 of Calotriton arnoldi. NCBI lineage: Eukaryota > Metazoa > Chordata > Amphibia > Caudata > Salamandridae > Calotriton > Calotriton arnoldi. The sequence goes on along the minus strand of CAWUFW010004374.1, from coordinate 1,073,425 downwards.
AAATTCACAGAGTACAATTCCAGCAAATAAAGTTTCCAATCCTCTTCTTTAATGGGTATTGGGAGAGATTTCACCCTAGTGTCTAGCAGTCGGAGATTATTTCCCAGTACCTTTTTGAATTATTTTTTTAAGCTGCCTCTTTTAGCTGTGTCCATGCACCATCTTCCTTTATTTGCCTTAGGGAGCGTTTTTTCCTTTGTCTTTTTCTCTTTAGCAGGTTTATTAAATTGCTTCGCTCCTGCGAAAAATACAGGAACTGGGCCCTCACTAGTTTATTTATTTCCCTATTTAGAGTGAGCAATGGGTTAAAATATGGTCTCCGTTTCACAGGGACATGAGTTGATTTACCAGATTTAGCCAAAAGGCCAATGTTATGGGAAAAGACATCAAGTAAATCAGGTTGAGTACCGTCACATTCAACTGATTCTAAGATCAGCTGATCTCTTATTAGTGTTGATAAGTGCGCTTTTAGTTTAGAGGTCGCTTGAGTGTTCCAGTGGCTTCTTCCATTTGTTACCTTAAACCCTACAGTAGCACCTTTAAAATTCCAGGAGCCTACCTTATCACAAACAAAGTTGTGCATTCACTGTCTAGAGTGAATGCACAAAGAACCTAATTGTCAACCTCACCCAGTCGTGTATTCAGAGGCAAACAGAGGCACAGAATGGTTAAAGTAAGAAAATGGCAACTTTCTAAAAGTGGCATTTTCAGACCTGCAATTTAAAAAGCAACTTCACAAAAAAAATGTATTTTTAAATTGTGAGTCAAGAGACACCAAACTCCAATTTTCTATCAGCTCCCAGTTGAAAGATACACTTGTAAGATATTACAAGGCTGGTCCAATGCTAACCTATGGGAGAGATAGGCTTTGCTGCAGTGAAAAACAAAATTAGCAGTATTTCACTAGCAGGACATGTAAACTATGACAGTACAAGTCCTACCTTTTAAATACACTGCACCCCGGCCATGGGGCTACCTTGGGCCTACCCGAGGGGTGCCTTACATGTAATAAAAGGGAAGGTTTGGGCCTGGATAGTGGGTGCATTTGCCAGATCGTCATTGCAGTTTAGAACTGCACACACAGTCACTGCAGTGGAAGGTTCGAGACATGTTTGCAAGGCAACTCATGTGGGTCGCACAATCAGTGCTTCAGGCCCACTAGTAGCATTTTATTTACAGGCTGGGCACACATGGTGCACTGTACTAGGGACTTACTAGTAAATCAAATAGGCCAATCATGAAGAAATCAATTACTAACAAAAAGGTCAGAAAAATAACTGGGGAAGGCAAAAGAGTTTGGGGATAACCCTGCAAAAAGGGCCAGGTCCAAAATAAATATACTAAGCTAATTTTACAAATCTGTGTGCAGTCTTTTTGTGGTGTATTCATTGTGTTACTGTGTGTATGTGTGTGTGTTGCACAAATACTTTATACATTGCTTATTTTGATAAGGCTGCCTTCTCTGTGCCAAGCTACAAGAGGATGAGCACAGGTTACCTCAGGTGTGTATCTAGCTTACCCTGACTAGAGTGACAGGTTCTGCCTGGCCTGGGTGTATGCCTTAGCCAACCAGAAATCCCATTTCTAACACTTGGCAAGTAGTTTTAATGCCAAGTCGGAGTGGCAGTAAACTGCACACATAGGCACTGCAGTGGCAGACCTGAGACAGGCTTGAAAGGCTACTTATGTGGGTGGCACAATGAGTGCTGCAGGCCCACTAATAGCATTTGAAGTACAGGCCCTGGGTATATGGTATACCACTTTACAAGGGACTTACCAGTACCTCTACCAGTACCTCAAATATGCCAATCAGGTATACACCAATCTCATCATGTTTAGGGGAGAAGCACATCCACTTTGGCCCTGGTTATCAGTAGCAAATTGCTCAGAGTCCTAAGGCCAGCAAAAAGAATGAGCAACAACGGGAGGTAAAAAGCAAAAAATTGTAGGGGAAAACCACCTTAAGGATGACAGGTCTTACACAGATTATCAGCATAAGAGAGAATCATTGACCAGCAAAGCACTGAAAGAGAAAAGTAAGCTTTGGGGCCATATTTCTGAAATGAACCCAGGGCACAGCAAGTGTTTGTGCTTCAATTGTGCACCCAAGATTCTATCATATTACAGAAAGGGCCACAGATGGTTGTGTGCCACGTTCTTTAATATGCATTGCATCTGTGCATATTTCAATTCTGCACAGTAAGGGTGTCTTGGGCCATAATGCAAACAAGGAAATTGGGCCCAGTCCCCTGGTTTGACAGTAAAAAACACACAGTAATTGGGGCAAAGTAGCATATAATTACTGTATAACACATAGCTATGCCCCTAGCACAATACAAAGAAGGAAAACTTCATATGCATAGGGTGTGTGGCCCATGTAAATGAGCGAAGACCTTTGCTCTTGCACCAATAACATATTAGCACTGTGGCTGCAGATACAAAATGGCCACCTTGAAAGTAGCATATGGTTACTGTGCCCTCTTACGGTGACTTTTGAAAGAAGCTACATGTTTCCCCTGGATTTACAGAGACTCAGCAGGGTGGTGAAGTGCACCATCCCTAAGGTGAGGCTAGTCCACTTACAGTGGAAGAACGAACAACAGTTTGAACCCTCCACTTGATTTTTCACTTCTGTACACTGCTTGCACTGGAAAAGAGGAATTTTTTTGTAATTAGATCTATGGGCCCAGTCTGAGCCCAGAAGCAGACCGGAGCCGTTAGCCAAATCCCTACACATGCAATTCTATGTACCATACGCTTTGGCAAAACATGCAGATACTCGAAATGAATGGCTCTCTTTCAGCAGACAACGTAAGGCATGCTGTGTGCTTTTTTCCATTATTTTAATACATTGCCTCATTACTTTTGTTACTCTTCTTGACCTTGTTATAGGTGAATAATCCTTGTAGATGCAGAAAACAAATTGCCCGAAAACTGGAAAGCCTACCTTTTCATAAATATGGAATGAAGGTTTGTCTCTTGCAAGGGGGCTCCATGAAGAATTTTGCTTCTGGCTAAAAAACATATAGTGCTGTTACCGTTTAAATATGTATAAGCATAGCTTGAAGAAGTATGATGGTGAGTGAGTGTTTGTTTTTATGACATTTTAATAGCTGTAAAACATTCCTAACTACCTTTATCTGAACTTACTAAGAGAAAATTATAAGGGGCATATTTACATGGGCAATGAAGCACCGGGACGTCACTTTTTTCGACGTTCCGGTGGTGCAGTGCCCTGGTCCATATTTACCAAGTTGCTTTAAGCCACTTTGCATGGCTTAACTCCGCTTTGTAAATATTGTCCCCTTTCACGCAGGTATCTGTGTGAAAGAGGAGTGTAAAGGGTGTTGCTGTCGGGGTTCTACGGCAACACCCATTGCAAGAGTCTGTAAATCTGAGGCAGCGCCCAAAACTAAGGCCACTGAATAGCAGGCGTTAGATTGACGCAACGAGGAGAAATACTTTTATTTGAGCTCTTTCAGCACACAATGAGCAAATCCCCTTTAAGGATTGTTTATGTGCAGGAAGGTCTCCCTTCCTGCACATAAACAATCATCCCTGCAACACAGACCATGGTGCAAGGTTGCCTGTGTTGCAGGGAATCATCACTGCAACGTGGGTACCCTTGCTCTATGGCGCAAGGGTGTCTGTGTTGGCGTTAGGCAGCTTTTTGTAGCACCAGCACAAGGGAGAACACAGGGGTGCACCATATTCTTGTAAATATGGTGAATACCTGCGTTTTTTAAATGATGCAGCACAGCGGTGTTAAATTACATGAAGCGCCACACTGCACCATTTCCTTGTATGAAGGAATAAAATATTTGGAAGTTCTCATTAACATTTAGAATATGGGTTGGTGGGTGGTTCTAATGGTACATTTCATTCTCCCTGTGTAAAAGGCGTAATCAATCCTTGTGAAAATTAAGGTTTGCGTGTGTGACGTGAGGATCCACTTGAAAAGCTAGACTTTTACAAAGCTTTTCTATTACAAGATCACCATTTTCACCATCTTTGTGAAATTATAAATGCATTCACTCACCTTTCCCTCACAAGTACTCAATTTCCATTCACTCGCGAGGAAAGCATGAGGAATATGCACTCATACATATCTATGTGCAGCCAAGTTCTGGAAGCTGCACAGTGAACATTGTTTATGCAGTACATGTAGCATTCCTGTGAGACATTCTCTACTTGGACAGAGTCATGCTCGACAGAAATGTTCGGGGTGAGCATAAACCTAAAAAAAAGCCAGAAATGACATCCAATCAAATCAAAGAATCAATCAAAGATTATTTATATAACGCACAGCTGCTTCAACCAGAGGCGTTCCTGCGGCTAAAAGCGGAGATTGATCACTTAAAACAAGTAAGTGCGATATAGGCTAATCTTTATAGAAAATAAAGGTTTTCAGATCCTTCTTAAAGGTTCCAACACGGGTAGCTCAATAATTGGGGTTTGTGTGAAATTACGCCTGTATAATGAAGAGTATAAAAATAAGAAGATCTTTCAGTATAAACCAAACGTTAAGAAAATTCAATTTAAATTATCATAAAATCCATATTTGCTATGTTAATATGTATATGGCAGCATTTGAATGGTTAAATTGATCACCTTCAGGACGTGTTCTATTTTAACAAAGAATGGTTGCCATGACACACAGTATTAGCTGGATTTACATTTTAAAACTATGAAGCATCATGACATTGAAAACTAGAAGTCATCTAGCATTTGACTGAGATAACATTTAGGAATGGAAGTATGTTTTTCATTATTCCTGCTAACGCATGCAAATTTATGTCTGAATTGCAAGCATACCATTTTTGCAAATGCATACATTTGAAAAGTATTACCTTCGACCACCTTTCAGTGTGGAGAACAGTCACACAATGTTATCAGCACTGACTGTTATGTAGGCAACTGTGTTCTCATGGTTCTGTGTGTGAAGTAGAAAAATGTAGAACTGTGTCCAATGTTATGTAATCAATTATAGGGTAGCTGCATATTGCTTTGGGAGCTTAAGTTTTGTTACGCTGCATCACATGTCTACTTTCTTAGTCTTCCCTGGCTGCTCCATGTTCATGCCCACCCACTGGATGGACAGGATTTTCGCCTCACCCTAACTTCCGGATTCCTCTGCTCTGCAAGCCTCAACAACAGGCACCAGAACCCTCTATTTATCTATTGTATCCTGATCCTGCCCCTATCTCTTTTCAGGTTTTTGGTTACAGCCAGAGACTTAGGGGCATATTTATCATTACTGACGCAACTCTGCGTTGCGTCACAAATTTCTGTGCTGTGTTGCAACATTTCTTTGTACCATGGATGCACCATATTTATGGGCTGGAGCACCATGGCGCAACGTCTGAGATGCCTGAAGAATTTCAACGCAACGGTATCCAGAATAGCACAAAGTGCCGCAATGCATGTACTTACTACATGACGAAAAGTTGATTTGTGTGTTGTAAATCACCTTTACGTGTCTCAAATCAGCATTGCGTCACACAGGAGTGCTTTGTGTCACCGGAACATTTGAAAGAGTGACACAATCTACACAACAACACTCCTCAATACAGAGAACCATGGAAGGAGCTTCAAGTAGCCAGTAGGGTAACAACCCCAACCCTGAAGATCAGCCATCATCCCAGGGGAAGAAGAAGAGGAAGAGCAACTTTAATGAAGAATGAGAACTAGATACTGATGAGCGAGGTGAAAAAGAGCAAACACCTCTTGTCACCTAAAAATTGCCATTACCAAGGAAGAATGCGATTTGGCAATCCATAGTGGACAAGATAAACTGAGTTGCACAAACAAAAAGGACCATCCTGGAGCGTAAGAAGAGGTGGCATGACTACAAATGCAGTACAAAAGAAAAACTAGCCAGGAACATTATGACATCCATGAGGACCGGAGGAGGAGCCGATGTTCAGGAGGAGTTGGACCCAGTGGAGGAGCAGGTGGCATCCCTCATTCCAACAAAGTTGTTAGCAGGAGTGGAAGGTCAGGACCACCAAGAGCTATAGGATGAGTGACAACAAAGGACCACATTGTTGAAATTGTCATGCAGCGCAACGCAGCAAGACACTTTGCTGCGCTCACATACAGTAGCGGCCGGTGGTGGGAGTGCTGCCGGGCGGTGACGTGGGGCGGGGGAGGGGCAGGGTGGGGGGTAGTAAATTACGGAATTCGGCCGAATACAGGTAAGTAAACATATAAATAAATAAAACGAATTTCGTTGCGCGCGCTGCATCGCCAAATTCATTTTATTTATTTATATGTTTACTTACCTGTATTCGGTCAAATTCCGTAGTTTACTACCCCCCACCCTGCCCCTCCCCACGTCACCGCCCGGCAGCACTCCCACCACCGGCCGCTACTGCTCACATAACTGTCCTTCCCTTGACCAGTACCAATTTTTCCAGCCCAGTCCAGCCCTTCCAAGATTCCCAGGTCCATGCATGATTTGCTGTTAGGTTGAGTAATAGTCTGGCAGTGGTGTGTTAGATAGTTTGCCACTTATGTAGCAGGTGTGCAGAGATGCTGTAGTAGAGGGCATTGGTGTAGTATAGTCTTCATGTGATGAGGACCTGGGTGATAGTCTTACAGGTGTCAGGAGGGAGCCATATGAAGAAATGTCTGAGCATGCAAAATATGTGAAAGCAGGTGGAGGTGATAGTGGCAATTTGAAGTTTCATGGTAAGGTTGGTGTCCAGGATGATGGGCAGGTTTCTGGGGTGGTGGGAGGGTGAGGGGTTCAAGCTTAGTTATATGGGCAACCAGGGTGAGGTCATGTTGCAGAATATCATCACTTCTATCTTGTCAGGTTGATTATGATCAACTAATCTCACATAGAGTTAGCCATGTTGGTCAGTTGCATAATGTAACAACTTTTTATGGTGTTGGTGTCTCCTGAGAGTTATTGTATGATCTGGGTGTCATCAGTGTAAGAGATGACATAGAGTCCCTGGGTCTGAATGATGGTTGCTAGAGGTGTCATGTATAAGTTGAGGTAAGTGCGGCTGAGCTAAGAGATTCTTGGGACTCTTCAGATAAGCTCCTTGGATTCTGAGGGAATGGAGTGAGCTTGAGCTGTTGCATACTTCCAATTATGAATCAGGCTATACACATCAGATATGGTCCTCAGTTTATTGTGCTGTGTAGGCAGACCCAGCCATATGCAATCTGGGGTGGCTAAGCGAGCTAAAGAACGATGATGGATTCAACTCAGATCTGTGACTGGGGGTGAGTGTCTGAAAAGTTTCAGCGCTCCATCCATTATCTCCATGTGTTTGCTTTGTTTGCCCTAAGTTGGCAGGGTATGCTCAGACTTGGGTCCCTTGCTCACTTTGCCACTGGATTCAAGCTAGCCTGGCTGATGAGGGGTGTTAACCTGAAACCGGTCCCAGGAGGCTTGTTTCCTGTCCAGGGAAGACCTGACTTGGCAGTTCGGGCAGGACTGTTCCTATGAGGAACAGGGTAAAGACTGATTTGCATGTGGCTGGGTCTGAACTCGGGTGGCGAAATGAGCTAAAGAACGATGATGGATTCAACCCAGTTCTGTGACTGGGGATGAGTGTCTGAAAAGGTTTAGCGCTCCATCCATTATCTCCTTGTGTTTGCTTTGTTTGCCCTAAGTTGGCAGGGTGTGCCCAGACGTGGGTCACTTGCTCACTTTGCCACTGGATTCAAGCTAGCCTGGCTGATAAGGGGTGTTACCCTGAAGCCGGTCCCAGGATGCTAGTTTTCAGTCCATGGAAGACCTGGCTTGGCAGTTCAGGCTGGACTGTTCCCATGAGGAACAGGGTCAAGACTGATTTGAATATGGCTGGGTCTGAACTTTGGTGGAGAAGTGAGCTAAGGAACGATGATGGATTCAAACCAGGTCTGTGAATGGGGTTGAGTGTCTGAAAAGTATCAGCGCTCCATCCATTATCTCCTTGTGTTTGCTTTGTTTATCCCCAAATACCAGCAGACTTGGCCTTGTGATATGTGCAGACTCAAGGCAAATATTTTGCAGTTTCTGGTTTCATGTGAGCTAGGGAGAAAATTGCATCTCATTTTAGCGAAAGTATAATATGTACATCATGTATCACAAAATGTAACTGACATTGTAGTGCAATCATAAGTGCCTCTTGTAGGAAAGTGCCCTTTTTTGACATGGTCACCCCCCACTTTTTGCCTGGTATTTGATGCAATTTTGACAGAAGTACACTGGGTTCCTGCTATCCAGGTCCCCAATGCCAGATCTCTTTCACTAAAACTATACAAATGTTCCCCCAATTGACAAGATCTTTAGCACCCCCTATAAGTCCCTAGTAAATGGTACCCCTGGTACCTAGGGCAGGGAGCCTGAAGAAGGTACATGATGGCTGCAGTATGTATTGTGCCACCCTAAGGGACCCCTCACCATGCTTATGCAAACTGCCATCACAGGCAATGTGACATGGTGCAGAGAAAAGTGAAGACACAGCTTGGCACACCTCCTGTGTTCCATGCCGACAGACACTGCATATAATATAAGTAAGTCACCCCTACAGCAGGCCTTACAACCCTAAGGCAGGGTGCATTATATTACATGTGAGGACATATCTGCATGAGCAGATATGCCCCTGTGCTTGCCATGTTGATTCTTGGACATTGCCAGTGAACAGGAGTGTATATATTGGGCACTGCTGATTACAAGTTCCCCAGCTACATGATGGATTCACTGAAACTAAAGATGTTTGGTATCAAACATTTCGTATTAATCAGCCCAAACTGATTCCACTAAAGGATTTATTAATACATGCACCCAGAAGTCACCTTAGAGATGCCATCTGAAAACCTACCAACCTCCAGTGTACTGGCTGACTGGTGTAGACCAGCCTGCCACCACAGACAGATTACTGAACCCCTGCAGGTGAGAGCCCATGCTCTCTGAGAGCAGAGACAATGCTTGCTCCGTCCGGAGGAATTGTCACCTCCTCCAAGCAGGATTGCTAAGTAATCAACATGTCATGGCAGGCGGCTTCAAAGGCCTCTGACACCTTTGATATGTAACCCCGGCTTCCCCCAGACTTGGGAGATGCCACCCCCTGTCTGGAGGCCCATTTGGCACCAGGACAGGTGGGAAAATTAGCTAGTCAGGAGGCGTGTTCACCATCAGGCCAGTTCCACCCTTAAGGTGGACTACCTGATGTGAACACGAAAACTTGAATTCCACCATCTTGATTTTTGGTGGAATTAGGCTCACTGGGTCAGGGTTATGCCCACAAAAACTGGTCATATAGGGGGTGTAGCGCCCTAAAGGTAGGAAGCCCATTGGTTACTACCTGTCACTCCCCTTAATGCATCTAAATTGAGTATTTAGGTGGCACCCCTGATGCCAGAAACTTAGATTTGATGGATCCAGAAGAAGAGGACAAAGAAGGCAGCAAGAAACCGAGAACTGAAGACGGTTGTGGACCTTTGGTGCCAAACCCTGCCTGCCTGCACCAGTCTTGACAATCGCGACATGGTGACTCATCCTGCAGCTGAGCCTCTGCCAAGAACTCCAGTAGACTGCCAGCCCTTTGCAAATTGCAAGCAATATGTCTTGGAGTAGAGGAGTTACTCTCTTGCAGTCCGCAGGCACTGAAGAAGCAGAGTCTGGTTCACTGTGTTGCCATTCCCCTGCCAGCTTCACGAGGCAGCCATCCAGCAAGAGGTACCTGTGTTCTAGAAGGTCCGATCTGTCCCCCCACCAAGTGAGAGGATACCAGGACTGTGTACTGGACCCTTTGCAGCAACCAAGGCCGGTTTAAGTCCAGTCTGGTCATTAACAGAACTGAGACCTAGCAGCCATCGATGAACGTCAGCACAGCAGAGACTCACTTCCAGAGTGGCCCAGCTGTCCTCATAACTGCACCCGTAACAGGTGGGAACAACAACCACTAGGGCCTTTAACGCACAGAGCCCAGCTAACCTATCCACTCTGCACTCGAGTGCCCTGACCTGGGTTCCAGAGAACCGGCTGTGGCCCCTTGCTCCCAGGACCCTTGTGACCCAAGCCCCCTGTTGGCAGCTCCCGGATTTCTCCCCAGGACCCCCTCTGCAGCCTGTTTTTAGAGAGCTCCTCTTCTTTCCATCGGCGTAGCGCGCATAGCTACCAACTCGATCAGCACCTCTGCACCCAGATGCCCCTGGGCAGGTAACAAGTAACTGCTGGTGGTACTTTGGACCTTGGCCCTTTACGACCCTAAGTCCAGAAGGAGACTCCCAGAAACTGATGCAACATATACCTTTTTCCCATAGGAAAGCATTGCTGATTAAAGACGCATTTAAGCGAACATTTTACCTACCTATGAAAATCATTATTTAAAAATGTACTTACTTGAACATGAAGTTCTTGGTATCAAAATGTATATAAAAATAGGACTTATTTTTCAAAATTGCTCTCGGTGTGTGTCTCATTTATTGCCTCTGTGAGTACAACAAATGCTTAGCACTCCTCTCTTATAAGCCTAAACTGCCCCCCACACTACCATAAAAGAGAGCATTTAGCATTATAATTTTTGCCTCTGTAAACCAATAAGGGTTGCCTGGACTCTCTGCATAGTGTACATCCTTTTAGTGCACTATATAGAGAGCCAGCTTCCTACACCCCTCCATACATACACCTGACCTTGGTGTATTGAAATGTACAATATAACTTCTTTACAATTACTTCTCCAATTACAATCTGTCAAAATAACCCAAGTAAGTTCAGTTTAGGTGTTTTAGGCACAATGTAGAACCATGCATTTCAGTCATTCCAGTGTTCCCCACTCATTCAGATGTACCAATGGTAAATAATATCCATGGCCGGACATGTATACTTTTGCTGTTGGTCTTGTATCATGAAAGGAGAGGACAAGGTTGAGGCAAAACCTAAGTGAGTTGTGTAAAGGTGAGCAATGGCAGCTTGTGTAACTCTGCATGTATTAAGTCATCTTGAGTTATGCAAGGCAGTGCACATTGCTAACTTACCTTACTCTGCAGCAGGGAGCCATTCCATAGATGGAGGGTGGGTGTCTCACTGCATCAACACCCTTATTTTGACAGCTTCAAAGATTAAGCATCAGTGCTGGAAACATCTCATAATGCATCAAGTCCACAGGTGAGCCTAAACCAGGAGACATAATCTGATTTGACATTTCTGTTACCTCATTCTCCCTGTGCTGCATTCTGCAGAACACAAAGAAAGAGCAAAAAGCCTCTCAGGAGTCAGTTTATTCAGGCAGCTGTCCTTACCTGTCCAAAACCACTTTTGCCCAAATTGAAGGCCTCCTTGCACCATGATGTAAGGGTGTCTGCGTTTGTGCTAGGCAGGCAAAAGTATACAACCAGTAGGAAAGGACAGGAATGTGCTGTATCATGGAATCACTGTGCATTCCTGCCCTTTGATGCAGTGCAGCAAGGTGGCTTGCCACGTTGCACTGCATGAAAGCTTGAGATAAATGCAACATATGTTAGTTCCTGTCCATGCAGCTGTATGGTAAATCTATAGCATATGTCCAACTGACCAATCTTAGGCTACTTACTTTGTATCCATGTAGTGAAGCCTACTGGGGCTGCATAGGTTTTGCAACAATGAAATTGCCACTCTGTGCTCAACAGATACATATATTACTGAGATATGCAGGCTACCATCCAAGGTACAAATGACAGCACAAGTTCCCTGCCATGTGGACATTTACCCTAACAATGTGCATTAGACAGGCTTAGAGCTATTGTGTTGAAGCAAACCTTGGATCGATACATGGGCTGCCGTACATCCACGCGGCCTTCAGGGCATCAGTGTAATGGCGGCCACTGTCACTCCATTCTACATAGGTCTGACATGGACACCTCTGATGGAGCCTCAGTCATCCCTGAGATAGGATCACAACAGCTATACCTCAGGTAAGTAGTAATAGTGAGGAGATGTTTAGATGTCATACAAATGACTCACACCTCTGTGGGAACACATGTTGAGATGTCAATTGTACCTTTTCATGGGTTGTTTTCAGGATACACCTAAAGTTGGGATGTCATTGGCACATTTCCAGCATCTATCTGTTGTGTAATGTGATGTGTAACCTTGTGACATTGTCATGAACATTTATGCAAAGTTTTGTTAGGTATGGCACTCAGGTACTGTCACAAGTATACCATCCCCGTATTTTAAGTGACGTGCCTCAGAAAAATGTACCCACACTTATATTGAAAACTACACCACATTAACATGCCTCCTTATTTATTTGGCAATCTTTTGACACATGTGATGTGTTTTCTCAATAAATCTGAGTGATTTGTTGTCAGGTGATGAATACCTCCCAATACACATCACCCTGTTACAACTATCATGAAGCACAAACACTTGTCACAGACCTACAACCATGTAGTCATGACACTTACTTACTGCATCACGGTCCCTGAAGCTGTTAGTTTTGGCTTGGGAGCATTGTCAATATCCACCTGCAAAATATAAATGGAGAAATTGCATTACAAATAGAGCAAGTACACACACTTCCAAATCCAAATTAAGCACTATGACATACCATGGCACAATTAGACACTCTTACTCACATCTGTATAATTTTCAGACTCTGGAACCCAGCTAGTCACCTCGTAAGATTGATCCGCCTGGAGGTGAAAGGTCAGAAATGTCTTTCATCATCTGTCAAAATCAGGCCCCATGCATGTGATGTTTTAAATGTTAATATCAAAAAAGTTGATGTCAAGATGAAGAACGATACATTAATTTATAAAACCAAGATTGCAACTTTATTAGAAATTCACTCGTTGTGAACTCCATTTCAACCCGACTCGGAAATATGTAGTTAAGCAGGCTCTGAGACCTAGGCCTGAGGTCACTGATTGACATGTCACAGGTGGGGCAACACGTACCCGATAGACATACGCACGAACAGGGAATCCCAGATCAATCACAATGGTCTAGGGAAATAGGCTCTAATAAAGCACACATGCCCGGAGGGGTACGTGCACTCCCAAAAACGACATAAAGTCGGATGCTGCATAAATTAGTAACATATAGCCAATCAGGTCATGCACTGATCACGTGCACCCCATGGCCAACTTCTGGTCACGGTACACACTGGCTGCATTGTGTCTACGTAAGGTCGAGACCCACCTGGATTCCCCATTGAATAAATTAATTTATGACCCCAAAGGCAGCGGTTCACATTCCTTACCATACAAGGATCACCTGAACTGTTTATGGCATTTAATAAATTGTATATAAACCCATCCCAGATTAATTGTAAATTGAGACAGTCCTCAGACCCGATGCCTGTAACTGTTCTCCCGGCCATTCTGTTTAATTGAATGAACTGTTCCCGTTTTGCCAAATGCCTCTTGTCTCTTGTTTTTGTCAAGGTTTATCATGTTCAAGCAACATCTTGGCGAGCCACTATCAGAGCTGATTGGTACCTCGAATCCAACTTCAGCCAAAGGAAGGAGACCCCGCCTGGAAGGATTCACATTTGTGCATCAAGGAAGGTGAGCAGACACTACAATTGATTGGAAGTTCTGCTGAGTGTGCGGGCTGGAGGTCCATCCTGAAGCAGCCATCACAGAGGGTAAAAGACTATAGCTGAACCTTAGTAAAGCATTTGGCATATGGTAAATTAGGGAGAAGCGTAAAAAGATAACCGGAGCACCCCGCGACTGACAGAATCTGGCTTCTTACCTATTTTATATTTCCCAGCTAAGTAGTCCAAGGCGGCTTCGTTGGCAATCCCACAGAATTCACTTTTATTTGAAAGTCAGCACACTAGGAAAGGTGAATATTTATTGTATAACTCTTTTATCATCTCCTTGTGTTTGCTTTGTTCGCTCTAAGTTGGCAGGGTATGCCCAGACGTGGGTCCCTTGCTCACTTTGCCACTGGATTCAAGCTAGCCTGGCTGATGAGGGCTGTTAGCCCAAAACTGGTCGCAGGATGCTTGTTTTCGGTCCAGGGAAGACATGGCTTGGCAGTTCGGGCTGGACTGTTCCCATGAGGCACTGGGTCAAGAATGATTTGCATATAGCTGTGTCTGAACTGGGGTGGCGAAGTGAGCTAAAGAACGATGATGGATTCAACCCAGATCTGTGACTGGGGGTGAGTGTCTGAAAAGTTTCAGCGCTCCGTCCATCATCTCCTTGTGTTTGCTAAGCTCTTTATGGCTCCCAGAATATTATTTTTTGTGATAATGCTATCCTGTTTGGGCGAAGTTGGCACATCAATCTTATTTCTTAGTCTAAAAGGGTTTCTCAGTGCCACTGGTTTCTTAACACTGTTGGTATCTGAAAGGAGTGAGAGGTGTTAGTCACTTGGACAGCTGGGCATGACACAGATGGTATACTTGGCCACTGAGTGTGATACAGGTTGCGATTAGGACATTTAGGGAAAAAGATTTGGAACTGGGAAACAAGGTGTAACTTGTGTGTGTCCAAGAGGGGCCAGTGGTTTGCGAGTTATTTCCTTTTTTCTGCAAACTATTGCCATTACCTTTGTCCCAGAGCCGATACTGGCAGACTATCAGGCTCAATTAGTTCATTGTACTAGGAGCCAGCTAAGAAAGTTTTGACAAAGTCATCATTTTTTCTCTGTCAGTTTTTTTTAGATTGGTGTAATATATATGTGATGTTATGGTGCTGTTCATTATTGCAAACTGCATTTTGTACAAAAGTTGATCAAGTATTGTCCTAAATGTTGTATATTTTCTTCATCAATGTCTTAATGTTTCATATGAGGGTACTGCTTTCTCATAAACTGTATTTGATGGCAAAAGTCAATATTGTTCAGATACTGTTTTTGTTGACAATTGCACTTTTTACCTCTGTTGCAACCCTTCATGTGCATTGTCATTTGTTTTGACAAAATGTTCATATTGAATTATTTGATGCATCAGTAGATTGCACTGAGCTCGTAGGATGTAAAGTACACCATGCACTTTTTATCGCACGATTAAATCAAAACCAAAGATTCCACAAAAAGAAGCTAGTGTACTTTGTCCACTAAAACTCCCAGATTTATCATGGATACACCATTAAAATACATGCAAACCAGTTTTTCCACAGAGGCCAAAATACTTAATAAGCTTTGCCAAGAATGGCATGCACACACAAAGGCACACGCATTTCCCTGGCCAAAGGAGGGAACTTTTGATGCTAACAAAATTGAGCATATGAAAACACACATACAAACCAAATATACAGGTCAAAAGAAAGACAGGCGAGAGACATTATTAGAATCATGGGCCATCTTCGAGGAGGCCCAGATTGATAATCCTACATCACAGATAGCAAGCAAAGCGGTAGCCCCTACCCTACCATATGCAGGTATGGAAGGTGCTCATGCCAGTTCCTCCCGCTGCATTAGGATATTCCAATCCTCCAATAGCAGAAGTCGGGGGCCCCCACTGAACAACGAATAGTTAGGCCTTAGCACGAGAAACTAACAGGCCAGCATCCTAAACAATTTCTTTGCACACCCGTTCTGCAACTTGTGAGCAGAATGAACTGAGTAGAGGAGAGGAACAAATTTGACCGATCCTGGCCTAGGGGAGTGTCATTTCAGCCAGAGGATGTGGCTACAGTAGAGGATTGCATAAAATATGGAAAGGGAAACCATAATTGGAACTTCCCCTACATGCAGCAATGCCTCGCAGGGTGGGAGAAGAGGCAAGTCAAAGAAAGAAAGAGAAAGGGCATCACCACAAAATCTCTGAGCTGTGAACGAACGGCCATAGATAGAACAGCTGTAGCTGAGATGGCACCGAAGGGGGTGGCACCGATTGGGGTACCACCGCAAAGGTTCAGAGAAGATAAAGTACGTAGTGGGAGGACCCAAGTAAGTAGTTCGAAGAACTCGCAAAGGCGTGACCTGGTCGCAATTTCTCCTCTGCTCCCAGAAGTAGATAAGCCATGGGTCAACAAGGGTCGATCCTGCATCTAGTAGATGACACACATTCACATGCCCTCACATGTCTCGTGTTATAGGTGACACGCCGATCCAAGGAAAAACCGAACATAATGGTAATAGTAAACAATACATCGTACAGCTTCCTGATTGACAGAGGGACAACCAAGTCATGCCTAAAAGAGGGAATCATCCCCCCCGTCCAAAGACTATGGACATGCAGAAGTTCTCGGGTACGGTTATGAGGGTCCCCTTCACAAAACCCCTAGAGTTTGACGCGGGAGGCAGACCCGTAAAGGTATAACTGCTATACCATCCCTCATCCCCAACCAATCTCCTAAGAAGAGACTTAATGGCTAAACTAAACATTACCATTCATTTCTCAGAAGATGAGAAAATGACCTGCTTGACCCCTGGGTTTTCTCCATTCAGACTCGAGTTCCTAAACCGCTCCATAGTACAGACGGGCCAAAGAGGGCGTCGCCTACCGACCTGACAGGCTTCACTAACAATGTCCCCACAATTATCGCTAACACATCAGAATTTCTGGGTCAAAAGTTGCAGCTGCCCAACCAATTTGTGTTCCGCTGGGAGGGACATCATGACTTGGAACCCCAAGAGGAAGTGCTGTTTTGCTTGGAGGCCATTAAAATATGGCCAGATTGTGGGGTCTTGCTGGCCACCGACCAAGCGAATGTGATGTGGGCGTTGTAGTCCCGCGCCATTCGTGGGCGAGAATTCAAAGATGGCGCCCGCGACTAGACCGCCGGAACGAGAAATAGGCGGTCTAGTCTTTCCGGAAGAGGATCCAACAGCGCGGCAGGAGGAGGAACAAATAGCGGGAGGAAAGAACGCCAAGAGAGACGGACGTTCGTTTTACGCCGCTTCGGCAGACTGCTGTTTAGGAGACTGGACCGGAACCTCGTCCCAGGAGAAAGACGACGCCGAGGAAACGGAGAGCTCCTCGCCAGAAGAACCGCCTAGTGGCAACACGCAAGAGTCCAGTCGGCCCGGAGAGGAGGAGGGCGGCAAGACTCCGACAGCCATGACCCAGGAGGGCCGTGGCCCTAGGCAAGTACTGTTTTTTAGTTATTTCACTGTGGGCTGGTGGAGGTCAGGACTGTGAGAAGCCCCTTGGTTAAAACCCCTTCCCTAATCCTCATCACATGCACAAGTCCCTTCCTTCAAGACACATCCCTGATTGTGGGTGACGATGGCGGTGAAGTAACCGACCCAAACCCTGTGTTGCTGATCTTGTTGTTCTTTTGTTCTCTTTGAGGATACGGGCCACACCCACAAACCCCCCTGGCATCCCGGCAGTAAGGAGAAGCCAGTCAAGGACCACAGAAGCGCACAGCCAGGTTGGGGGTGGACACTACAGACAGGAGCACACTCTGCGCTATTTACTAGAGAAATTCTATTGGCCTGGGGTCTACAGGGAAGCCACCAGGTTTTGTGCCTCTTGTCCCAGATGTCAGTTAGTCAACCCTTCCACAGATAAAAAGGCCCCTTTGAGACCCGTGCCTATCATTGACGTCCCCTTCAAACGGGTGGGTATGGACTTGATAGGTCCCCTGTTACCATCATCTCGGGGTCACCAGTACATATTAGTTTTAGTGGATTATGCCACCCGATACCCTTAACGAGCATGACCACCTTTGTGGTTGCTCAAGCCATGATCTCTTTCTTTTCAAGGGTTGGTTTTCCATCAGAAATTTTAACTGATCAAGGGACGCCCTTCATGTCCCGGTTGATGAAGGAAGTCTGTACTTTACTGGGTATTCACTAGCTCCGAACGGCCGTTTACCATCCCCAGACGGACGGTCTGGTAGAACATTATAATAGAACCATAAAGACCATACTGAGGAAGTGTATCACAGATTCAGGGAGGGATTGGGACCGTAAACTCCCTTTGGTACTATTCGCCATACGTACCCATGAACAAACATCAACCAGGTTCAGTCCCTTCGAGCTAGTCTTCGGACAAAGGCCTCGTTCCCTTCTAGACATGATAGTGGAACAGTGGACTGAGGAGGAGGAGGAGGGAAGGCCTTTGTTAACTTACTCAACCGCCCTAAAGAAAAACCTCATGACTCTCTGGGTGGAGGTCCACCAAAACCTTGAGAAGGCCCAACAAAAACAAAAGAAACACTATGACAGGGGCACTCAAGTCAGACAACTGACAGTAGGAGATAAGGTACTCATATTGATGCCCACCTCAGAAAAGAAACTGTTAGCAACCTGGCAAGGCCCCTATACCATCCTTAGTCAGGTAACCCCTGTCACCTATAGAGTGGCTATACCCAGAACAGGACCTCAGGGACAGGTCTACCACATTAACTTATTAAAAAAATGGGAAGAACCGCACCCTCAGGTCAGAAACCCCGTGGCTTCTGTAAATCACATCACCTGCACGAAGACCCTAGAAATACCCGACCAACCCTCAAGTTCACCACCTGCAGAATGGCCCAATACGGGAGAATCACTCAACAGCCACCAAAAACAACAACTGTATAGTCTGTTGGACCGTTTACCAGGCGTTTGCTCCAGCGCCCCAGGGAAAACCACTTTAGTCTATCATGATATAAAAACGGAAGCAGGGACATTCATAAAGCTAAAACCCTACAGCATACCTGCCGCCAGACGACAGGCTGTGGAGCAAGAAGTAGACGCCATGTTACGGGCAGACATCATAGAACCCTCACAGAGCAACTGGTGTTCCCCGGTGGTGTTAATGCCCAAACCGGACGGTAGTCTCCGGTTTTGCATCGACTTCCGCCAACTGAATGCACATTCCAAATTTGACAGTTACCCAATGCCGAGAGTTGATGAGCTCATAGAAAGACTTGGAGGGGCTCGTGTGATGTCCACCATCGTCCTGACAAAGGGGTACTGGCAGATTCCTCTCCATCCTGCTGCCAGGGAGAAAACGGCCTTCTCCACCCCGTCCGGCCTGTACCACTTTAAGGTCATGCCCTTTGGATTGCACGGAGCCCCCGCGACTTTCCAGAGACTAATGGACATCATTCTACGTGCTCATCAACAATATGCAGTGGCCTATCTAGATGATATTGTGGTGTACAGCCCTGACTGGGAGACACACCTAAAGCACCTTCGGTGTCTTTTCTCCTCTCTCCACCAGTCGGGTTTGACGCTCAATCCAAAAAAGACCACCCTGGGAACTGACCATATAGAATACTTGGGGTACTCCATCCAAGCAGGGACACTACGACCACAACGCACCAAACTAGAGGCAATACAGAACATACCTCAGCCAACCACCAAAAAGGACATAGGTGCCTTTCTTGGGTTGGTAGGGTATTACCAACGCTTTATTCCAGACTTCTCCTCCATAGCATGCCCCCTAACTGATTTGCTGGCACACCGATACCCCAACAACCGGTTAGAATGGACCATCCACCAAGAACACAGCTTTCAGACCTTGAAAACCCTGTTGTGCCAGGCCCCTGTACTACTGTGTCCCGACTTCGGAAAACCCTTCGTCCTACAAACGGACGCCTCTGACCGTGGACTGGGGGCTGTCCTATCCCAACCTGACCAACAGGGTGACTTGAGGCCCATCATATATCTCAGCCGTAAGTTGTTCCAACGAGAGACCCACTACTCAACAATGGAAAAAGAATGCCTAGCCATTAAGTGGGCTATGGAGGCCCTACAATATTATTTGTTGGGTCGCTCTTTCTTTTTGGCTACTGACCACGCCCCCTCACCTGGCTTGCCACTCACAAGGACACAAATCCCAAGATACTCCGATGGTTCCTATCCTTACAACCGTTTTCTTTTCATACCATCCATGCCCTCGGCCGAGCCCAAGGCAATGTGGATTTTCTCTCACAGTACCCGTCAGAGTCATGGCCCAAACGTCCATGCCTGGAAGGAAGGCAATGTAGTCCCGCGCCCTTCGCGGGCGAGAATTCAAAGATGGCCCGCGACTAGACCGCCGGAATGAGAAATAGGCGGTCTAGTCTTTCTGGAAGAGGATCCAACAGTGCGGCAGGAGGAGGAACAAATAGCGGGAGGAGAGAACGTCAAGAGAGACGGAGGTTCGTTTTACGCCGCTTCCGCAGACTGCTGTTTAGGAGACTGGACCGGAACCTCATCCCAGGAGAAAGACGACGCCGAGGAAACGGAGAGCTCCTCGCCAGAAGAACCGCCTAGTGGCAACACGCAAGAGTTGAGCCGGCCCAGACAGGAGGAAGGCGGCAAGACTCCGACAGCCACGACCCAGGAGGGCCGTGGCCCTAGGCAAGTACCGTTTTTTAGTTATTTCACTGCGGGCTGGTGGAGGTCAGGACTGTGAGAAGCCCCTTGGTTAAAACCCCTTCCCTCATCCTCATCACGTGCACAAGTCCCTTCCTTCAAGACATATCCCTGATTGTGGGTGACGGTGGCGGTGAAGTAACCGACCCAAACCCTGTGTTGCTGACCTTGTTGTTCTTTTGTTCTCTTTGAGGATACGGGCTACACCCACAAACGCCCCTGGCGTCCCGCCAGTAAGGAGAAGCCAGTCAAGGACCACAGAAGCCCCTTCCCGATGAGAAGGCCACAGAAGTTATCCTCCCCGTGACGCTCTGACCGGACTGGCAGCCAAGGAGCCCCCTTGTTGTTTAAGCAGAATAGCCCTGTCCCCTTCTCTTCTTGGGACCCCTCAGGACCTGTACACTGTCCTATACCAGCAGGGCAATAAAGTATTCATCACCCCTCGACCCCGACTCTGCGCCCTCTATATATGGGGGGAGATCACAGGTGTGTATTATCTTCATTACACCTGGCCTCACTGTACGGGATATAATAGATGATCAGCTGTTCGACGAATGCCCAGCAGCCTTGGAGATTATTTTCACTGATTCAATTAAGGTGAGGTTAGGGCTGCAGAATTGGACCTCACTGACCATGGCGGTACTGACAACATGGCAGGAGAAAGACTTGTCAGCAGTGCCGCTGCAATTATGGGCAGAGGGGCGTCTGACGTGGACCTTATCAACACCGACAAACCCATATGGATAACGTTGTGGGAAGGGACCACCCTGCACTGAGTGCTCCTGTACCCACTCTCCAAGGAAGCTGACAAGTGTATAGCACTCGCAATCCAGGCACTAATCGATCAGGGGTCCTCCACGTGGGAGTATCTCCCTGCAATACGCCAATCTTCCTGTTCAAAAAGAGTAAGGGGGGACCTGGCATCTGGTGCAGAACTGGTGCCCCCTCAATGACATCGTTGTCCGAGAATTGCCCATAGTACTAGACCCCTCCATCATCCTAACTAATATATCTGCATATGCAAGCCACTTTTCTGTGATATACATGAAAAACGTGTTCTTTAGCATCTTGCTGTACCAGACAGTCAGTACCTAACCACATTCACATTTTGAGGGGTTCAGTTGCTATACCCATAACTATCACAAGGGTATTGTGAGTCTCCCAGTATCTTCAATTCAATACTGAAGCAGGATCTCTCTAACTTCCAGTTGAGCAGCACCCAGATACATTAAGCAGACAACATTTTGATTTGTAGCCCCTCTGAAGATCTATGTTGGCAGGACATGATAGCTCTCCTCACTGCACTTGCCGAGTGGGACTACAAAGTAGAAAAGGGGAAGATGCAGTATGTGCAGCACAAGGTTAATTACTAACCCTGGGCAAAGCACTACGCTACGCTCACGTAGTTTTCGAAGTTTGCGCTACTTCGCACAACGCGAATTGCACGTAGCACAGTGCAAACACGCGTAGCGTAGCGTAGTGCAGCGGTCATTTTTTGCTTGTTCGCGGTCCTCAACGTCAAGTTGGCGACCGCGAGCAAGCAAAATGACATCCCGGCGAGACTTTTTCCTCGTACGCGATCAGCAACATCAAGTTGCCGATCGCGAGCGTGGAAAATAAACCTCCCGGCGAGATTCTCAACGCGGGGAGGTCAGTTTTCTCATTGCGAGTGGTCGCGTATGCTCGCGACCACTCGCGATGAGAAACTACCAGTCCGCGTTGAGAAAGCTGCTGCTCGAGTAAAAATCTACTCGAGCGGCAGTAAAAGACAGCTCGCACTGTGCAAGATGCCGTTTTCAATGATTGCACAGTGCGGACAAGCATCCGGCACTGTGCAATCATTGCGAACAGTGCACTACGCAGTTCGCGTAGTGCTACGCGTAGCTCGCGTAGTGCGAACTGCACTTTGCGTAGCTTTGCGTAGCGCTACTTCGCGAACTACGCCCAGGCTTATTAATTACATCTTATTTGTATTCCGGGGCGGGAGGGCATGGGTCGACTACCACACCACTGTAAAAGCGCTACAGTGCGTAGCTTATCTCTGCCACGGGCAGGAGCATAATCAGTCTGCATACTGTTAACTCTGGTCATGATTTCTCCATCTCTTTACCAATGTCAGTGTCTGGTAGTACGTTAGTAATCCTGGGCAAGAGCATTTTTCATTTATGCTGGTTGTACATTGCCTATTGTGACATCGGATTTCCGGCCCATACCAGGGGCATGCACTAAAGTCCATAATATTCATCATGATACGCAAGATACCAATTACTGATTTGGTTTAAAAAGCTTCTACTTATTCTTTTGAAATTCTGGGGGAATTGTTTTATTACCATTTTTGAAAACATTCTACTTTTTTACCTTGTGTGTGGTTGGCAAAGGATTACAGCCTATACCACTGAGAGCAACATTACTACACACTCATCACAAAATATTATTACATCTGGATAAGGGCTACCATCCGTACGGACCAAGTGCAAATGTAATAATTATTTTTACCCTTCCACATCCATTCACAGGATAGTGAGATCTTTACATACGTCCCTGACAAAAGGTTTAGACAGAGTGTTCTCCATTTACGTTTCGCTAATCCCACTTGATCAGCATTGTAAGAGTTGTAGCATCCACGTTATCCCAACGGGTCCAAGCCTGAATTTAGGAGGGTAAGAGAACTACTCTGTGTGACTGGCATAATAGGATATGCATGACTTGACACACCTCACTTCATCTCACAATTATGAAGGCATGAATTTGGCATGTTATGCTCACAATCTGCTTGAGTCACCAATGTGTGCATGTGGATACACCCCTCAGGGTACGAGCTGATGCTCTCTAGACCACAAACAACCTCATATACTGGCACACACCCACGGGAGAACAAGTCATGCCTCAGAGCCTAGTCAACATAGCATTGTTGTGCTGCTTGAAGATTTGATAATTGTGTCCCCTGGTGGTCCACTGGTACATACATACTAGCATTGCTACTCAGCTATACCTTATACCTTGTGCATGGTGGATAATGATATTTATTGTGAATGTAGCCATAGGGGCTGATATAGCCACAGATTGCGCAGTGTTTGCTTCACATGAGTGAGGGAAAACATGAGTGAGGGAAAACAGAAATAAATGATTAATCCAATTACATTTCCAAGACCAAACCTTCTTCATTTCTGATCATTGCTATATTGTAACCCTCATTTGGAGAAAGGGCTGCTTTTCAATACTTAGGGGCCGATTCCAATCTCGGCCGGTAGGGCTCCGAATCGGATTCGGAATTACCGGATCCGATTCGGAGCCCTGTTTCCCGACCGAGTCGGACTTGCGTCCGGGCGAGCGAGTACGATGCGAGCGCACGCGAAATCGCCGCCCGACTCGTTCGCGAGACCCAACCGCTCCGACCGACTCGCTCGGAATCGACTTGCACCGCGCAATGGAGACGTTCCCCGGCCGGGTAAGTACGATGCGCGCCTCGAGCAGTCCGACCGACTCACGCCATCCGGCTCGAAAGAGCAGTCGGAGCCGTACTTTGGGGGTCCGTGTCAGACCCCCCTGTACGCCTAGCCGTGCGAGTCGCACACAGGGGGGACCCATGGGTCCCCCCTACCTGTGCATGTACGCCGCGACCCGCTTCGCCACGAACCCGCTGTAGGGGGCGCCCTTGTTCGCCTCGCACCCATTGAGTCAATGGGAGCCCGCGTACCCTTTGTACGACCGGCTCCCATTGACTTCAATGGGAGTCCGACCGAATCGAGTCTGATAGCATGCGAACGCATCGTACTCGTCCGGTCGGACTGCTAGGGTCCGATTCGGTCGGAAATCTCACCGGGTCCGGCTCGGTCGGAGAGATTTCCGGCCTGAATCGGAATCGGCCCCTTAGTGTCGAGTGCACACTCCCTGTAACTCAAGACAGCATTTATGCCAGGTGTGCTGCTTTGTGTGACAGTTTGATACATCTGCCACCTGGTGGCACTATGCGTTGTGTCTTGTGTGTCCCAAGGCATCCACACATTGCAAATAAATCTTGATATCGATATGTACCTTAACTAAGTTATCTACATTACTACATGCTGATGGCACATTAAAACATACCAATGGGGCCTCCAATCACCAAACCCAGCAGGTCCACCACATCTGCTTCTCGGGCAATTACATCCGCACAATGATGCTTCAGTTGAGCGCTCATAGAAAAACCAAAGGGGATGATGGACGGAGAGTTGAACATTGCAAGCACTCACCACCAGTCAACTGATCTGGGTTTAATCCATCATCATTCTTTAGCTCACTCCGCCACCCCAGTTCAGACATGGCCATATGCAAATCAGTCTGACCCTGTGCCTCATGGGAACAGTCCAGCCCGAACTGCCAAGCCATGTCTTCCCTGGACCGGAAACAAGCATCCTGGGACCGGTTTCTGGCTTACAGCCGTCATCAGCCAGGCTTGCTTGAATCCAGTGGCAAAGTGAGCAAGGGGCCCACGTCTGGGCATACC
This sequence comes from Calotriton arnoldi, assembly GCA_963921515.1. Taxonomy (NCBI): domain Eukaryota; kingdom Metazoa; phylum Chordata; class Amphibia; order Caudata; family Salamandridae; genus Calotriton; species Calotriton arnoldi. The sequence continues at coordinate 1,048,754 of CAWUFW010004374.1, read as the reverse complement.
CTGCCAACTTAGGGCGAACATAGCAAAACCAAAGGGGATGATGGACGGAGTGTTGAACATTGCAAGCACTCACCCCCAGTCAACTGATCTGGGTTTAATCCATCATCATTCTTTAGCTCACTCCGCCACCCCAGTTCAGACATGGCCATATGCAAATCAGTCTGACCCTGTGCCTCATGGGAACAGTCCAGCCCGAACTGCCAAGCCATGTCTTCCCTGGAACGGAAACAAGCATCCTGGGACCGGTTTCTGGCGCTCCTCATGGACCACCTTGCCCATATACTACCACATCTGCTCCCATCAATCCTTGCAATCTTTTGCTCTGAAGCCTTTGCTGGCTCTTCTTCCATGAGCCAACATCTGTGGCAGGAGGTTCACAACCAGCCAGATTAGACTTCCAACTTCTCCCCCATAAAATTCTTCCCTCTCTCCTTTGCTGACAATGCCACAATGGCACAAGCCCTACCCATCCTTAACAAATTAAACAAAATAAACACCCCTTACACCCATACCTGTACCTAATATACTATAGCCCCAAATTGGACAAACACCCAACAATACAAATACAATTACAAGAAAAAACAATTAGCACAAAAACAACACAAAATGTTATACACAGGGACAGAACAGACATAGACATCAACAAAAACAGCCAAATATCCACCAATCTCAAGCAGCACTCCACAAAGCACCAGCACCTACCAACAGACACTAAAAGAAAGTGGAAGTAACATTTACATTTCCTGGTATGCAGCCAGCTACACCCATTGCATCATTTCGTGGGTGTGACAGGCACGTTCTCGACATTTGCATCAATTTTGTTTGAGGCATTGCTACACAACAGAATATTGTGTGATGCACTATGCAGCTGCACTCATATAGCAACGCTAAGGGCCATGCAATGACAGCAAAGTGTTGGTGCTGATCCACGTAACAGAGGCGATACACCGGTTCCGAACCATGTACAGAGGCTATGCGCCGGCTCTGATCTGCGCGGAAGCGGCGATGCACCGGTTTGACAGAAGATGCGCAGCTTCTGCTGGAGCAAACTCCTTATGCCCACTTCCAAGGGCCCAGGACTGAGGTGGCACCACTTGGCAGGACAGGTTGACATATGGCAGAGTCCAGGTGCAGACGCAGGGTGGTTGGAAGTCTTTTATGTCCCTGAGACTTCAGCCATCCAGCTATCCCTTGGAGTCACTCTGAGTTCAAAGTACACATGTCCATTCCTTCTCACCCATTTCAGCCAAAGTCCTTTGTGCATTAAAAGGTTAATCCCAGGCCGTCTGCCCCACTCTTTTTGATTCTCTAATCAGCCCATTCTCTCTCTTTCTGAAATATGTCCAGGCCCATTCCTTGTGATCTATCAGTGAATCATCAAACACTAAGGGAAGCACAAAGACAGTCCGGCTCTCCCATCCTCCAGTGTATGTCCCACCCAGCTTGCAGCTTTGCTGGACTGTAAAACTAAGTATGGTGGGATTGTCTACTCGTCATGCTTTCCCTAGGCAGGCATGGCCTTACCCAAAAAGAAACCCAAGGTCCTCCATTTTATGTAGCAGTTCAGGTACTACTGCACTCAGTGTACAGTCGTCACAGCACACTCAGTGCAAAATACTGTAATCTACATGTATTGTGCTTCCACTGGCATACTCACTTGCAGCACACATACTCATCCTGCACACAATCTTCAGTACTACAGTCCCATTGTACTGTACTAGAGTGTCACTTTGAACATACAATACCAGCACACACACATTTATCATGTGCACACTGTTCCACATTTCACTCTATGTGTTGTGTATGTCTTGAATAGGCACATGCATTCAGTACATGATTTCATCACACACACACTTCCAGATCAACCTAATTTTGGGCAGGGATGAGTTGAACACACAGCAGCAGAACTTTGGAAGAGGCAAGTGAGCTTGTAGGCCTTATTCCAGTGACCGAGGGTAGAATGGTCATGTTCACTACTACTGATTACTACATGGCTTTCTGCCACCACAACGCTTGCACTGTTTTACTTCTGGCAAAGGCAGTAGCATTCCACGACAGTGAGGGCAGCTCTTTGAGTCCCACTCCTGGTCCAAAAAGACCACAATCCATGATACAGGCCTACATAATAATTGCAGGAAAGGGGAGTGATTCAATTCCAGAAACTCAGAGGCTGGAATCAATGTAACAATATTAACAAAAAATGCCTCTGAGACCATAAATGAAACTTTACTTGTGCCACAGTAGTCCTTTTTATTAACTCTGGCCTTCAATCTTTTTGAATTGTTTTTTCTATTTTTTTAAGAAATGAGGGTTTCTTTCACCCAACACATTTAGAACATACACCTCTGTTTTTTATATATATACACACACAAACTTTTTCAACACTGATCACAATACGTTTAACAAAGACAATATTTACATCACATACAAATATCTTTGCTACTAACAGCGTGTACTTTTTTCACATAGAACAACACCCTAGACCATAATTACAAACTTTCACTTTTCACAGGAAAAGACTTCCTATCGAACCTATACAGTCCTACTGTCTTATATCCACTATTGGGACTTATTTCTTTTTATTCCTCAATCTGATCTGCTTCTTAGGTCCTAAAGAGGTCAGAGTTTCTTTTCAAATTCCGAGTTCGAGCTTTTGCAAGTCCAGCTCGAAACACCTAATCTTAGGTGTACTATTTCTCTCGATTGCTCTGAACCTCTTGATGTTACAAGCCAACGCGTTTCGACCTTCAGTTGGTGGGACGTGAGTGATGAATTTCTACGAAGGTCTTCATCAGGGCAGGGCAATATTCAAGTAGGACAGATGTTACCGGCTCAGATTCTCACGATGTACCGGAATGAACTTCTTGTTTCATAAAGTCAAACGATTCTTTAGGTTTTCTTCAAACGCTCTTGATGTGGCACACTGATTATGCGTCCACCGTTCTCATCTACTCTCCTTCTCTGGCGTTCTTGCGTCTCACACGTCGACCGGCATATGTTTGGCCGGTCGAGGTGTGAGACGCAATAACGCCAGAGAGGACAGAATTCCCCATATCTATCTAGATATAGGGCAATCCTGCCCTCTCCCTTTCATGCAGTGCACTGTATCACATTGGCTTGCTGCGTTGATTTGTTCTCATTTTGAGATATGCCCAATGTTGATCAACAGCTCAGAAATCAAGATTCATACATGTTGTGGCCTACATCTAGTTGAGAAGATGTGAGTAATTATATATGTACCTAGACATTCACACAAACACCACAAAGTGGATAGATTGATATAAATATTTATTGGATGATAGGTTGACATATTTTCTGTCCTTATTACCATCATTTTTATTTCATTATGAATAAAATTAGTCACTATTTGGTCCCGTCTCACATGAATTTTGTGCTCTGTATCTGCATCAGTTTCATCCTCCTCTTACGGTTCATGTGGGATTTCAGGCACATTGTCCCACAGGACATTTGTTTTGAGACCGATGTTATGCAATATTGCACACACTAAGATAATCTTGCAGACCATAGGAGGTGAGTACAGGAGTCTTACGCCTGATTTGTCCAAGCAACAGAAATGGGACTTTAGGACCCCAAACATCCGCTCTGCTACAAACCATATCCTTGGTCAGCTGAAAAGTGGAAAATACCAACAATCAATGATTTGGTACATTGTTACATAGACATAACTAACTATGTGTGTTATGTTTGCAAGCAAACCCATACACATTTCTTTAACTTTTGACAGCTATGTCTTAGGTACTGTTGACCATTGCTTTACCCATGTATATTTAACATATATGTGTCACTGCACATATTGTACATGGTGTAAAAAACAGACAACACATCAACATGCTAACTTTCATGTTTAGCCAGTAGATTACTATGATAATTAATTGAGAATATTTGTATCAGCTATATGAGAATTGCACGCAATTTGTATGCGAAGTATCAAACTTAGGATCAGATTAACTTGCATACTTCTTGCACTATATAGGTAGTGACAGTGCCAACATGTTGACACTACCACATACAACTGTCCTATTTTTGCATATGATGTACTTGCTTTCCTACATACCAGTTGCACAGTCTAAGATTAGTTTCATGGTTTAGCATGGATATTTTCTTAGTAAATGTTACCAATATTCACCATGTTACATGGATAGTTTAATTGGCTTTATTCATTCGTCAGCTACTGTTTTTTGTATGGCAAGTTGTCTTGCTGAACTTAGATTAACATATAGGTCTGGCAATGTTGCCATTTTTCATATGGGACAACATGATGTTGATAAAAGTGGCTTTGTACTACACACCTGTAAACAACCCTTTCTGTATTCACAAGTGTGTATGTGATTCTTTCCATGTAGGCAATTGTGTACTTATATGCCTTGATTCTTAAACCCTTTCTTTTGCATGAGATGGTTCAGATTTTGATTATAAGTACACTGTGACACCATACCATGGCTACATTTCACCTAGGTTATTTCCTCCTGTATACCATCTTTCACAGCCTATTTAATGACTATGTCAGTTTTACACTGAAGTACTGAGATGCAGAAAATGTAGGCAACTTGAGACACTAAAGTATTCATCTATCACATTGATGAGGTATGTCAATGTGACTTAGTATCTATGTGTATATTTTGACCTAGAATGTTGGAATGCCTTAAATTCAGGTGAATTTTGAACTTTTGATATCACATATGTACCTGGAGTTGAAATTTACACAAGATTTGATACTACGCATTCAGTGCATGACATACATGGAATTTAGATGTTATTTTTCCATTTGTGCTCCTGATACTTTGATCAGCCTACAGGTATGCTGCCATGTGTGACACATATGCTTCGGATTACATGATTTGCTCAACAACCGTTATTTTAGTAGAACATTGAAAACTAATTCAGACTTGCCACACCATTGCACATGCACATCTCTCACACTTGCCTAAGATTTATCCTTTGTTATTATATTATCCAAAATAGTGGAGCACATTATTTGTCAGTTGATGTGTTCGACATTGCAAGAAATTGCGCACTCTTCACTCACGCAGTATGAGATGACACAGTAGAATTTCTCCAACTTCCATTGCAAAATCAGTGAGGGAATCACAGAAGAGTAAGATACTAACACTATGTGCACATGACTCAATATTTAGACAAAAACACCAAGATAGCTATTATGTCATACCTTACAACTTATTGGTTAGTAACGTGCCCCATCGCACAGGAATACTGCAACTACACAGTCCTTCTTTGCCCCACCAGGCGCTTTGGCTTCTCGCAGGCCTTATCGGCAGAAACGCTCTACTCACTGTCTGTGATCACCCTTCCCAGCTGCTCATGCTGCCCCAGTGGTGGGGCAAGCAGGATGGGTGTGCTCCATTTTTGGCCCCCTGGCTATTTGTGCACCATCTGGTCTGTGTTTCCAATGTTCCTGTAGCAGAGAGTCCTTCAATTCATTCAGGACTCTCTGCTACCTGTGTGGTGTATAGATGTGGAAGGACAAGCCTCCTGTCCCGACTTCCCAGCCCAAAATAGACAGGTTTTCCACTCTGGCCCCTGATCTTCAGAAACAATTGTGTGTGTGGGAGTCATTCCTCACAAACCAGCATAGTTTCACCTGATGTGCAGTATATTCTTCAAGCCATTCAGGCCTCCAAAGGAATGCTTAAGTCTAAAATAGGTGAAGGGGAGATGGATGTGACACTCCTACGACAAGACCTTGGGAAAGTAGCGAGCCACATGACGAGGCTGTGGGTTTCATCTCTACCCTCATGGATGACTCTTCAGACATAAAAACCAATGTATCCAGCCTGCAAACCACATTCCCACCCTTAAAGCCAGTGCAGAAGATGCTGAAAACAGATCCTGTCAAAATAACCTCTTTGGTGGGCTGCTCTGAGGGCACCTAAACTCCCGGAGTGGCGTACTTAGTTGAGAATTGGCTCAAATCCTGGCTGCAAGAGGGCGCCTTCTCCCCAAGGTTCGTGGTAGAGCAAACCCATCGTTTGTTGACACAGAAACCCCCCCGGGATTCCTCCTCATCCATTGATCATGCATATACTCAATTACCACGACCGTGACACAGTTCTGCGTGAGGCACGCACCCAGAGGAACCTCACCTATCAATCCACCATCATATGATATTCCCTGATTATACGAGGGCGACCCAATTGCAACCCAATCCTTCGATGCAGTGGTAAAGAAAAAGCTTAGAGCCATGTCCATCCCCTACATGCTGCTTTTCCCCACCAGACTGTGGGAGATACATGCCTCTCATAATATTTGTTTTGACAGGAGGCGGCATGGAAACGGGCCACAGAACAAAGATCTCTCTGTAGTCGTGACTCTTCAGGAGGTGCTAGATGGATCGCCTTACAACCTTGTCAACCTGCTGTGGATCCTTCAAGTTCTCATCAATGCCGCAAATCGAGGGGATGGAGGGAAGGCCATGCTACATCCCCTGCATCTTCGGACTTCGAACATCCTTGATCGCAAACCCACCTGGGGGATGATGTGTGTCAGATCAGTATGACTACACTGGCTGATATTTGGCATGTCACAAATATATACTTTTACTGACCTTCAATCACAGTTCTCCAATCCACCACCCAGTTCCACCTCTACCTCCAAATACTTCATGCCCATGCCCCTTACAATGCAAAGCTACATGATTTCCAAGCTTCAACCCCCTTCAGGTTCCTTGCCACTCAGGAGACTGGTCAAGGGTGGGATTTCCCAACTATATTGTGCCTTGGTGGGTAACGCACCCACGTTGTTGAACTGATTGCATCAGAGATGGAGGGATGGGTCGGTGAACTGGACGAGGAGGAGTGGGATTAGGCTTTTATGGCTCCCAGAGAGTTGGCAATATCTTCTCGACTCAGACTAATTCAATTCCATTATCTCCATCACACTTATCTGAACCGCCTGAGACTGGGCCATGCGCATCTTCTTACTGATGCCGGCTGCACTCAATGCCATTACCAAGAGGCCGACTTCTTCTACATGACATGGCTATGCTCCCGGATTGTCCCAAAATGGTTGCATGTGGGCTCCACCCTTTCAGCATTATTGGGCTTTCCCCTGCATTTATCACCCAAACTAGCATTGTTGGGGATACTAGATGGGCTGGAGTGGTCTGATGGTGACTGAACGCTGATTGGACTGGCAAACGTTGGTTGCGAAGAGAGACATTGGTCGCACTGGAAACAACCATCTCCACCAACCCTGAAGCAATGGTGCATTGGCATGGAGTAGTGTTTTCAACTAGAAGAACCTATTTACACTTCCAGTGGTTGCCCCATTAAATTCTCTAAAATTTGGTGTACATGGTGGAACCACTATGGCTTGTATTCGACATCATGATCTTTAGTACAGCAAGTCTATTGAATTTTCTCTTTTTTAAAGGGGGAGGGTGAGGGGTTTTGGGGGATGGAAAAAAACTTGAAGCACCTTTCTTGTTGTTTTTGTATTCATTTTCCTTTTGTACTAGTTACCTTTTTTCTAAAAGTTAATAAAATCTGCTTATCAAAAAATGAATTAGTTTAATTCCAGTTTGTTGGGTTATTTCTCCTCTATGTGGACCAAACCAAAATATTACCTAAGTAAGCCCTTCCAACTGAGTGTAAGCTTCCCTTCATTCACTAAAAGAATGTGGGGCCAGATGTAGGAATATCTGGTCACAAAATACTGCTCGCAAATTGTGACAGGTATTTTTGGGATCAAGTAAAGATGTTTAAGAACCGGCCTGTATGTACTAATAGGTCTGTTCTTAAAAAAATCATCAATTGAATCATAGTGTGTAACAACCTGAACTACCTCATATTTAGTCATGAGATAGGTCACAAATTGTGATTCACTATGATTGGAGACCATCACAGTGATGGGGGCTTGCAAGGGCCAGCAGACCACCATGCCTATGATTGCCTTTAAATGAAGTAAATTTTTTCAAATGTAGCCCCTTTTCTTCAAAGGAATCAGGACTGTGTTTAAACAGAAACAATTACTTTTTTTGTTTGGGTAAGAGCTGACAGTGGTCACGTGGACCACTGCCTACTCTCAAACAAAATCTTTTTTAACATTCACAAAGGGAAGGGTGTCCCCAAGAGACACCTTTCCTTTTGTGAATGGGTTACCACCCAAATTTGGGGACTTTTCATTGTTTTGCAACTGCTATTTTGGTCCGAAACCATTGACACATGTGGATAGGAGCCGATATTTTGAAAGGAGACTCACTTCATGCCACTTCCACATAATGACTGTTTATCCATTTCTTAACCGATTTTAGGAGTTGGTAAAAAGATCTCTTTAAATGGCTTTAGTAGCTTGCAAACTCTGAAACTGAGTGTTTGCAACGGAAAAAGTGCTTTTTACATCTGGCCTTTAGCCCCATGTGTAATATTCAGGGCCTAATGTACAAAGATTCCTAATAAGAAATTGTAAATTGCACCAAATAACAATTTTAATTTGGGGATTTCTAATTAGGAATCTATTAAAAATGGATCTAGTAGAAGTGGGTAAAATTTACACACCGACTTCTACTGAATGGATTGCCATTTTGTGAACCAATCTCTGTATAAATAGGTTGGTTCACAAAATTCCAATTCCTAGTGAGTTTCAATCAGGGGAGAGAATGTGGTGTAAAAGGCTAGGGTGGTCCACCTCGGAGCTGGGAAACCGGGTTCAAATCTCGGCAGGGACTAAACATTCTGTGATTCTGGGCGAATCACTTAATCTGCCTGTGCCTAACAAAAATGAATGTGTCCCTCTGTAATGTAACTGGTGCTCATGCCATGTAAAGCGCTCTGATACCTTCGGGTCTAGTTCGTGTTTTATAAATCTACAAAAAAAAAAATCGACCTAGCTAATAAATATGCATGAGGTAGGCTGCAAATTGAGACCCACTACCATTGTTTAGACTCACAGTCATGGTGTCCTGCTGGGGTCAGCAGACCTCCATGCCTGTGATTAATTTTAAATAAAGCAATCTTTTGTTTTGTAAATGCAGCCCGTTTTCCTAAAAACAAAAAAGGATGTGTTTAAGAAAGACACTGCCTGCTCCTAAAATATGCGAGTCTGCATACATTCACCAAGGGACCCCTTCCCGATTGGAAATAATTACCCTTAATTTGGATTTACTGGTAACATATCATTGTTTTGCGAGAGGATTTTGGTCGCAAAATAATAATGCAAAAGTTAAGGAATCTGGGATTTTGTTCATTTAAAAAACCCATTTTGTAGTCACAAAGGCACAAAGTTGGCCTTTGCGACTGTAAAATCGCTTTGTACATAAGGAACCTAGGGGCATATTATCAAGAACGGCGTTAAAAGTATCGCCGGTATAGCGGCAGAAAACTGCCGCTAAAGCGGCGATAATGGGCTTGATAATATGCCCTTGAGAATTCCAATAGAAGTCCATGTTCTGGTGTGAACATGGGCTTCTATTGGAATTCTCAAGGGCATATTATCAAGCCCATTATCGCCGCTTTAACGGCAGTTTTCTGCCGCTAAACTGGTGATACTTTTAACGCCGTTCTTGATAATATGCCCCCTAATTCCTTAATACATTTTTTTCGTGAGCCACAAAAATCCTGTGTTATTGGTGGTAAATAACACTTGGGCAGCTTGGTATGTAATACTACAAAAAGTTGTATTTTTTTATCATCGGATGGTTCTAACGAATAATCATACTTTTACTGAACATATATACTAACTAGTTTAGCAATGTAAAATAGAAAGGACGAAAGAAAACAATGCATCTTAAAATCTGACCGGTTTATTTCAGCAATGTGTCTTCTCTGCAGTACATTATGCTAATGCACTCCTGTTTTCTTTCAGAACATATTCAAACATGTTTCCTTTTAATTTGTCTACTGTTTGAGATAGTATTTTTTCTATACTTGTGATTTATTGTGGCTGTTTTGCTTCATATTCTCAATAGTTGTTTAGCCTTCACAAAAAAACTAACAATATTTTAATTTCATGTTGTATTATTATTATATGACTTCTTAATTGTTTTAAACAGTGAAGGGTTCTCCCCAAAAAACTCCTGTTATATATAGCCATTTTTGGTTTCCACACACAATAAAAAAACAGTACTCAGAATAGAATGAAATGAGTGATTTCTTTCCCAACTCAACTAGTTCGGTATAAGTCAGTTATATTGAATGGTATTAATTTTTTAAGACAGTGTTATGTAAACAAAATATTTTCAAAGTAACTTCAGGGCTGGATCTGGTGGTATATAAGATAGGATAAAGAACACGCATTTAAAAGTGAAGTAGGTTGTGGCTTGTCAGCCCTGTGCCTAAAACCCAAACTGCAGAGGCATTTGTCTTGGGCTTTGGAGAGGTTGGCTAAGCAAGTACACTAACATACTGTAGAACATATGTTCACTTGCTCTGGTTTCTTGCTTTTCTGAGCCTGCATGAACTTTAATCTATTCAAATGATTTACATTTTGCCTAGGCACTATCATGCCATGCCTGTTACAATATGCCTAATATGCCAGGGACTAACACCTTTGTGCCTGGGTCAATGTGATTCAAGTGATTACCACCATTGTGCTAGAGGTGGCATGGCATTTTACCAGGAAGTACTACCATTGTGCCAGGTTAAGCATGTTGGAAGGCATTCCTACCTTGGCGCCTGTGCCTGCATGATGCCAGGGGTTTCTACCATTGTGCCAGGGCCAATATTTTATAAGGAAATACCACCACTGTTCCACAGTAAGCATGTTGATAAGGATTAATTCCGCTGTGACAGGGCCATAATGTTGCCAGGAATTACCTTCATTTAACTAAGACAAGCAGTCTACCTGGAATGTGCAAAGCCAACATGTTGCCAGGAATTACCACCACTGTGCCAGGGCCAGCATGTTGACAGAGATTACCACCATTGCACCAGGGCACAATTACCAATTGAAATGACCAATATTGGCCATGGGCAGCATATTGCTATGGATTGCCACTAGGTTGTCACGGTCAGCATTTTAACAGGATTTTCTACCATTGAACCAGTGTCTGCATGTTGGAAGGTAATACCACTATCACACCAGAGCCAACTGATTGCCAAGAATAACCATCATTTTCTCAGGTCAAACAATTCGCAGACATGGCAATCGGCAACACACTCACTCCTCACCAACACTCACAAATATTCATGCATGCACAAACACAAACATACAGTCATGCACTCAGAGACATGCACCTGTGCACATTAAATACATATATGCACACCTACAAATGCAGACAGATATTCACCCACATACGTGCACACAAATAAATGCGCATGCCACAGACATGAACACAAAGACATAAGTGCAATCACACACACACGCATACAAGCACATACTCACTTGTGCTCACACACAGGGCAGAATCTTTTTTTTCAACTTACCAGTTTGAATGACGTATGCTTGCTTATCTGGTGTGGGATGGCTCTTCCCTCCTCTCCCAGGCTTTACAGCTCCTCATCAGCACCTCCATGTGGGGTAGGGTAGGGGCAGTGCTTCAGAGAACCCCAGTGAATGTAAGACAAGAAGGGGTACTAGCTGTGGTGGGAAGGGAAATGAGAGGGGTGCATACTTCCTGCCTATGGAAAGACTCCTAATGTTGCTGCCGTACATGCCTGTTTCTTCTGTTCCCTCCAACACTCTGCAGCTCTTGATCAGCTCCCCTAAGAAGAGGAGGGAGAGTGCTGCAAGCAACCTTGGAAGGTGTGTATCAAGATAGTCAAAGCAGGTACATGGGCATCACAGTGTCAGGCCTGAGCTCATGATGGGCCCAGGAGAACTAGGGACACAACAAGAATGCACAGTGGGATAGGGGTATCAGGTGTACAGGTGAAGGTGTCAGCACAGTGGTGCCTCGGGTGGATAAATGTGCTTCCCTCCGCCACTGCATCTCCGTAGAATTGGTGAGGCAATGTAGGCAGTGCTGGCCTGGTACTCCTTGATATATCAGTGGATGGGCACACTTTTCAGCTCACATAGCAACGGGATGTGTGGTATGCCTCGCGACATGCTTACAGCCCTTTTCTATGTTAACTCCAATGGCTTCACCTCAGTGCTTCCACTGCACAGCAGCACTAAGATGACAATTAATAAATGTAATATGATTGAATAGTTGATGGCATATTTCTTGCTTAGGTAGCAGTCAATTGGATATTTTTTCATATGAGTTTAGGGTCAGATGTACGAACAGATTGTGATTCGGTAATTGGTTGCAAATAGGTTAATGACTGGTTAAAGGTAAGTTTGGAATGTATCAAAATGGTTTTCGTCTACAGTTGCAAAAATAGCAAACAGAATCTTACAACTCACTATTTTTCCAACTGGAATTTGCTATTAGCTATTACCAATTTGCATTTCTTATTTTGGAATGTATTACTGATGCGCTAATTGTGAATGGTCACAAAAACAGGCTTTTGTACTTGCAAATTATGATCAAGTGGGTGCAGGTTGTAATCAGGTGCAAAGTACAAAAGGGGTGGACACTTTGAATTTTTTCCACATTGGTTACTCTGTATGCAATTGTGCGAGCGAGGAGGCGTTTTCCTCCACACCACCACAGAAGAATGCAAAGACAGGAGCTCATTGTCAGACTCAGGGAGACTTTGTTTCAGCAGACTGAGGAGGAGATATATAACAAGTATAGGCTCAGCAGCATTGTTATTTTAGATTTAATAGCTGAGTTAGACCCTGTGCTGTGTAAGGGGACACACACAGGAGTGTTCCTATACCAACCCGCATTCAGATACATTACTGCCTTCGGCTTTTAACCTTAGAAAACTATATAGGGGTTATTGCCACAGCAAGAGGTGCTTCCCAAAGTGCTCTTTTACATTCTTGTCATAAGGTTTAGATGTAGTGCTGCTAAACATTCATAGATATATTTTTCCCAGGTCACAACAAGACTCACAGTAACACATTTTATTTTTTTCGCGTGACACGTTCCCCACAGATTATAGACTGTGTTGATGGGACACGTCTTAATTTGCCCTCCTAGTGATACAGAGGGTTTTTTTTCGTAATCAGAAGAACCAGCACTCCTTAAATTTTCACATTGTTTGTCACGATCTTTTTAAAATTCTGGTGATCTGTAGAGGTTGCCCAAAGGTTTGTCAGTCCCAGTTGATTTAGAGAGTCAAACAAGATCTCCCTGGCTGGTGATTTTCCACAGCATGACAATTCATCCCAGAGGTGTGAGTTTAGGGAACCTATTTCGGCGCCTCTGATCTTGTGCCAGCTTTTAATATAAGCGCCCCTTCTTTCCACTGATTGTTTTTGTAGCCCGAATTCTAGACGGATTTGAGCAGGCGACACGTAGTTTGGCAGATGGAAGATTGCTCTATAGGTGTTGGCGACTATTTTGTCCAAGGCCGCTGCATCTTTCCCTTGCATTGATTCGCTCCCATACATTATCGTTGGTTGTACTTTTGCTCAAATCACCTGTAGTTAGGGATCAAGGGTTAAGTCTGGTAGCACTTTCCTCAGAGGTTTCATTGCTAAATAGATCGTAGTGCCCTAAATATCTTTTGGATTTTACAAAACAGACATTAATGCATCTTTCTGTGTTTGCTGGGAGTGGGCCTCTCTCAGGGGGATATTCACAAGAACGTGCGCTAAACATCTCCAAAAAATGTTAACGCAACTTTACACATCGCAGTCTATTGCGGGAAAATAACCCCGTGTTAACCTGGAATTCACAACAGGGCGGTACCATGCGATAGTCTTCCGAAAACGTGGCCAATGTCCGCGAAACAACCACAGCGACGGAGTCAAAAACACAAACCCCATCGCGTAAAAAGACGCGATGGCCCCAAATGCGACAAGAAAACAGTGATAACCTGCAAGAGGCCAGCAATACCCATGCGTAATGCGGGAAAAAGCACAACAACAGCCCACAGAAAATGCCACCAAAAAGGAAATGAACTGCGGAGTACCACGGATGCACCCTGACCGACTGCAGAGGACAACATGAACCCCACAATCCCCACGGAGGAACACCCAGGAATCCAGGGCAATGAGAAGAGGAAGAGGAAGACGGGCCACAGGCTGCATGAAAACACGATCATCGGCATGGATGAGATAGAACACCACCACCAACTGCACGTCACCTCCAACGTGTCATTGGCAACAAAGAGGCAAAGATGGCACACCACCTCGGACCATGTGAATGCCGTCGCAGTGCCGAGGAGGACAATGGAAGAGGACAAGAGGCGCTGGATTGATGTGAATGGCAAAACCAAGCAGAAACACGCTGCCAACACGAAAGCAGCAACGCACTTCGGAGGAGGGGGGCCAGCAGGATACCAGGAGCTGAATGACATGGGGAAGATGGTGGCCACAGCCATCAGTCGGGAGACGGTGACAGGAGTTGGGGATCCGGACACTGCCCAACATGACCCAACACCACAGCAACAGGGCGCGTACCGACCAGGGAGTAGGGGGAATGGGGGAACTGGGCACAATGGCACACATGCACAATTAAGCAGAGCACACTGCATACCCACAATGACTCCGGATCATGTCGCTGATCCCACGGGAACACTTCGGCACACACACAAACACCAAGTAGTCCCACGTACACCATGTGCCCAAAGGGGCACCCACCCAACACATCAACAATCACACAACCAACACATGCACACGTGCGAAACACAGCAAACATGCATATACGTCAGCCACACTGAAAATGCAAGAGACACCACATGACGAGTAGCATGGCTGCTGTCCAATCATCATGACAATGTACGCGGCATGACACTGAGGTGGCTGAGTGCGGACCACAACCGAAAAGGAGCAGGTCACACTCGGACACAACCACCTGCACAAACAACCCCTGACGTCAACGACACATCTGCAGACAACCCATGCCCAAGAGTCACAACTCGACAAAGAGCACAAGTTACCCAAGTCTGCAACATCTCAGCACTGTGGAAGCACAGAACTGAAAGACACACCGCATGAAAGGGAGAAGTGGCAGACATATCAGAGCCACTGGAGCGCCTCACCCACCGTGCAGCATACGCACAGAATAATAAGTGCACCTCGAAATTGACAACATCCTGGTACAAACAGCAACACCACCACAACAGAACACAGGACACACCTGGTGCCGCATATGTGCACAACATGGCCAATCACATCTGGCACAGCAGGAAACTGTGACATGACAATGTACAAGTACAACCTGTAACCTGCAAATATTTATTATTCACACATGCCGTGCTTCTGGACATTTAGTACTGTCCCATGATTGCCAAGGACGGCCACAATGTGACGTGCTCAGGAGAAGAAATTGGCAATGAGGGTGTTCCTATGGGCTATTCCTTCCGCAGCTGCAGTGGCATGTGGGCCACCTGCCCCATCATCCTCATCATTGTCAGGTACCTCTGGAACTGGGATCCATGGTGCATTGGTGTGTACACAGATGTTGTGCAACACACAACATGCAACGATCATCTTGCACAGGATGTCTGGGCTGTACAGGAGCCTTCCACCTGTGACGTCCAGGCACCTAAAATGTGACTTCAACACGCCAAATGTGCGTTCCACGATGCCCCTGGTGCATATGTGGGCCGCATTGTACTGCCTCTGGGGAGGGGTGTTCGGGTCTCGGAGGGGTGTCATCATCCAAGGGCAGAGTGCATATCCTTGATCACCTGTGACAGTGCAGAGAGATAAGAGTCAATACTTGGTTCGGAATGATGTGTTGGCAGGCCCACTAGTCCAGTGACGCCTGTGCTGGCTGTGTGTGGGGTGTGTGTAGGCCATCCCTCAGGGAGTAGCTGGTGCTGGCAACAACTTCAACAGTCATCAGGCACTCAGGAATGCAATGTACGAACAGCAAGGGAGCATGACTTGAGTTGCATGGAGTTAGTGGTCCCGGATGCACAGCGGCCGACACGGGCCTACCGCCACGGGACGCTGACTTGCGGGACACTAGGGTAGGGTCATGAGGGCAGAGCAGGGTCTCGTGTGTATCAAGGGTGGTTTTCGCGGAGTGTCCCAGGGGAGAGTGGGACGTGTACCCCCAGGGCATGGTGCAGAGGGCACATACCAGCTGTGTCCAGCAACATGGTGGATATGAATGCCACAGACTCATGCCAAACACCAAGTCCGTACCTGCCAGTTGCTGATGACAACCCCCAGGCCACAGGCTCAAACACCAACAATGTTCGGCCGGAGGCTGACGGTGTCTCACGGCGCACAGGGTAAGTGGCACCAGGTCAGTCCTTGCGAGTGGTTGACCTCCTCCGTAATGGTGGTCCGTGTTCCCACTGGACTGAAATGCATCTGTATCTCACTCCTCTCCCTGTATCCACTGGCATGAACTCAGCCATTGATGAATGTGGACTCAATACTAGATGGGGACATACTGGACTACAGTGTAGGCCGGCTGCAGCGGTGGGGTATGTCAACGAATGTGGACTCCTGGGGGCCTGTGTCACGGAGGTCAGCGGTGGTCTGAGGAGGCTGCCAAGCTCGCGGGCATGGGTCTTGGAGCTAGCACCGGCACGTGGTGGGCCCTTCTTGACACACAACGGTGTCGGCAGGTGAGCAGTGCGGCCTTGGAGCGCTGGGGCAGGCAAGCCGGGTATGGGTATCAGCGGCCTGGGGTGCAGCAGGCGCACAGGCTCGCAGGCCCCGCTGCTCACGGCGTTGGCCTCGTGGTGGGCTGACAGGCACCACCCTGGCAGTGACGTTGGCCATTCCGGGAGTGCACCACGCTCAGCGCAACGGTGTTTTCATCCACACCCCTGCGCAGGCCTGGCATAAGCCGGGCCAAGCCACACGCTCACGCACACAGGGGTGGACGCAGCGAGCGACATTTCCGCGATCTACCCCACAGCCTGAGGTGACATGGTTGCGTCCACTGTTCACTACTCCCTAGACACCAGCAGTTGATGTCTGCATGGACATATCTGTGGTTTGCATACCAGGTCTGTCCAGCACATTCACGCCACACTTGTCGTTGTGAACATTCCCATTCATGGGTCACTTGCGTCCCTCGCACATGCCTGCTTTCCGCCTCTCCACACGTTCAGCTGTTGTGTGGCTGTGGTGCCATGATATGGCTGGCTTATGTACATGGGAAGCCCAGTATCCCAATGGTGTTGTGTTGTCGTGTCTGGTAGGTGGGCATGTTGACTGACATGTTGTATATGGTTTGGTCACGTGTGCATTCCCACAGTTGTGCGTTGTGTGATGGTGGGTTTGAGGTGTGTGGTGTGTTGATTTTGTACTTACCAACGAGCAGTCCAGTTCCATAGATGCCATCCTGGAAGCGCTGGTTGATGATGGACTGTAGGAAGATGTAGGAATCGTGCACACTTCCTGGGTAGTTTGCGATGACATTGGTGAACATTCCCCGGTGGTCCACTATTGCCTGCACATTGATGGAATGCGTGTGCTTTCTGTTGCGGTAGATGTGTGCAGTGTCCGCAGGGGGCACAAGTGGGACATGTGTGCAGTCAATGGCCCCCAGCACGTGTGGGAAGCTAGCAATGGCGTAGAAGCCTTGCTTGGTCCCCAGCTGTTCCTGCGCAGTGTTGGGGAAGTGAAGGTACTGGGGAAGCTGATGATGGCATACAGGACAGGTGTGAGGAACTTTGATAGGGCTGGCTGTGAGACTCCTCCGACTCTGGCCGTTGTTGGTTGGAAGGTACTAGAGGCCAACGTGTGCAGCACAGCCAGCAGCTTTGTCTGCGGAGGGATGTTGGTTGTCTGCTGTGTTGGGACCATCAGCCTGGGGTTAATGTGGGTCATGATGTAGAGGATGGTTGTCCTTTTGAGCCTGTAGTGGGCAATGACTTCCTCAGGCTGTGAGACTAGTGCGTTTTTGGTAGGTCTGCTGTCTCACTCTGCGCTGCCTCTGTGGTGGTCCGGGGGGGTGCCGGTCCCGGTCCTGGGGGTGGTGGCGGTCCTGGGGGTGGTGGCGGTCCTGGGGGTGGTGGCGGTGGGTGTTGTGGCCCTGTTAGGGCCCCAAGCTGCATGATGAGTAGCTCCATGGCGCCGGTTGTTCTTCGGGTGTGGCTGTGTGCGGGGCTCCGTTGCCTACTGCAGGTAGTCGTCCTGCTTATCACCAGCAAGAGGCAGGTGTTAAATAGCTGCTGCTACCGCGGCTTATTGCGTGGTTTTGGTTCACATCGCAGATCTGGCAGTTCGTTGTGAAAGTGGTGTAGTGGTGTTTTCGTGTGTTTTTGCACGGGAACGCCTACTCTGCATCTCATTAGGGTTAGTTGGTGGTGTCACCCGTGGAGGTAAGTTTTGCGGCAGTTATCGCGGGAATACTTGTGTTGTCTGCAGTTTGCACCCGCTTGTGAATGGGGCGTTAAATCTATCTCCACTTTTGTTGCGTTAAGGTGGCGATAACTCGGAGATAAGTCCTTGTGAATATCCCCCTAAGTCACTTGCCAACATACCTCTTCCAAATAATCAGTCAGACTGTGTGTAAGCTTAAATTTTATAGAATCAAATATAGACGTACTACTGTGGCTAGAAGCTTCCTCGCTCTCTATAGCAAAGGCAGTAGTATTACGAGAACATGTTTGTAGAAATTTAAGACCTGATGCAATCTTACCTAAACTCTTACTACATCTTTGCAACTGTGAGACATTTCTTGCTGAATATGTATGGTGCAACAACTGAGTATTGCTGCTGCAGTTGCCAATTTTCCTAAACATTTTCCAAAATGTTGCATTTTAAATATGACGTGACAATATCTTCTGTTTTGTTGCTGCCTCCTCAACATTAGAATCTCTTAGTGACTTCATTGTTTCATTTAAATTGTGAATACTATTAACCATAGCAGACATGCCTGCGTCCATGTTTCTTGCAAGCATGTTAATTGCTCAGATTGTTTTTTTTTTTTATGTCTAACTGCTTTTTCCTTTTTCACAAATTCTGATCTAGATGGTGTGGCATCTGAATCAGCAGGTCTGATTGCAAACTTTGGTCAGAGTGGTAAGAATCTTTGACTCACGTGTCTCTGTATAAAAGTGTTTGATCTACGTCATGTCGTTAGCTGGAGATTTTACTAGATCTAGGTGTGTGTCTTCTTGTAAGCAAAGTTGTTTCAGAGAATATTGCTATTGGTGTGATCTCCATTGCTTCAACCATATTACTGTTGTTAAACTCCACATCGGTTACATCTTCCACATTGTAACCATGATGTTATTCTGTAATGTTCTCGTCTATCACTCCATATAAAATGTCATGTAAATGTAATTATTATGAATGTAATTTGGAATTGCACATAAAAGCATCTACAGCCTATGATGCACTAATTTATTTCATCTTTCCAGATTCATGGTATGTGTTTTACATTATTGTTTTTTTGTTGTGTCATTACACTGTAACATATATTTAAACAAGGATTCTTGAAGCTCTAAAACCAGTAAGACTGTTATTGGACAACAAATCCCATAATGCAATTTATTGAACATAGCAAATGAAAATGGAGTGAAAAGTTACATTATACCCAAACATATTTTATCTGTTTTTATATAATTGAATTAGAGTTAAAATAAAAAAGCAAGCTCCAACATTTGTATTGTGCTAATTTAAAACATAAACAAAAAAACACTATCAATCAATCAAAACAGCTTTATTCGATTATTACAAAATAATCATAAAAGCACAGTTAAGAAAAGACATCAAGTTAGCACATATATAAAATTCACATATTAATACACATAAAATTCATCACATCATAATTGATTTCCTACATCTTAAAACATTCTTTAAGAATGATAAAACAGTAGCAACTATTTGTATATCCACTAAGGATTGTAACATCAAATAGGCTGGACGACATTGTCTTAAGCCACTGTTTCTTAAAATTGGGGAAATCCACCTCTTCCTTTGAAAGGAGTAAAATTTACAGAAAAACAGGACATGGATTGTCGTTTGTGAAGACGAATCGTCACAGGGGCATTTGCACAACGTCCTTGCCCAATCGTTCTGCACCGGGAATGTAACTAATCTATGGAATAATCCTAATCTCAGTCGGGTCAATAAAAATCTATTATGATCACTTATCATCAAACCTAAATATGGCTGGAATCTGTCAGTAGACACAGTGAGCTGATGGGCTAATACAGATACTTTCTTCAATTCATCATTGCTTCTAATACCCTCCAAATGATTCAAACATATGGCTCTCAGATCTTTCCTCGATATATCACATAAACTTGTTGGATTCAGAAAATATTCGGGATGGCCTAAGGTGCACACAAAGTTTTTAATATACATAAGCCATCTTATGTGCGCCACCCCATCGAGACTGCCACAGTCCTGTAATATCTGTCGGTTCAGCCCCAACTGTTCCTTCGTCCAGATCCTATGCCACATAAGTACAGGTTGAATTTTACAAATATCTGATAAAAAGGTCATCCCCAATTCCATGTGACAAATATAGGTAGAGGTACTCTGTGGAACAAGCAAAAGAAATCTTAAGAACTTATTCTCAATTAGTTGTAATGAGTGAACCTCCTCGTAACCCCAAATGCCCGCCCCATAGGTAGCGATGGAGATGCACTTTGCCTTATATATTTGTAAAAGTGCCTCGGGAGCCCGTTTCCCTAGCTTTCTACTAAAATTCATTAAGGCGGCAACAGCTTTTGAAAACAACAGCTTCCTAGACTTTATCGCTTGGGTCCAGCTCCCCCTTCTATCGAAGAGAATCCCCAGATAGGAGAAAGTTTTACAACTTTCTAATTGATTGGTGCCTAAAATTACATTTCTACATTGTTCGCTACCAACCCCACATTTCATTACAAACGTTTTTGAGATGTTAATATTTAAGCCTAATTTTGCCATAAAATTTGAAAAACTGCAAACCAACCTCTGGATGCCCACTGGGGTGCGGGACATGAGAACCGCATCATCGGCATACAACAATGCAGGAATCGAACGCTTACCTACTCGCGGGAGGTCCTGGCATTCCTCCTCCAACGTTTTCCCCAGATCATTTATATATAACGTAAAGAGGAAGGGTGCCAGGACACACCCCTGCCTCACGCCCTTCATCACCTTAAATTGTTTCGTACATTCCCCCCCAGCCCAAATCGGATCCTTGCATTTGCCCCAGCGTATAGTTGTCTTAAAAACACTATTAGAGGAAGATCCACCCCTATATTCTCTAAGATTCTCCATAATTCTTCATGAATTACGGAGTCAAACGCCGCTGTCAAATCGACAAACGTCAAAAACAGCCTGCCCTTTTTGCTTTTGTATATTTGCCAAGCAACATATTTAAGTTTAGGCCTTGGTCCACAGTTCCAAGGCCCTTACGAAATCCGTACTGTAAGTCACTCAGGATGGAATGATCTTCCGCCCAATCTTGCAATCTGGTTAGCAGGACCCTCCCGATAATTTTAACGGTGGAGTCGAGCAAAGATATCGGCCTATAACAGGCTGGGTTTGACCTGTCACCTTTTTTAAAGATCGGAACCAATACCGACTCAGACCAAGATGTTAAAATACCAGAGGAACTGCAGGCGTTTAAAACTTGAGTCAATATTGGGCCCCACAACCCGATATTATATTTAAAAAGGTCCACCGGGATCCCATCTGGCCCGGGGCCTTCCCCCCGCACATGCCTCAATAGCCAAATTGACCTCAAACAAGTCAAAACTTAATTTATTGTCATCACTAGATTGTGCACGTACTGAGGGCACTATAGTCAGAGTCCTCCTTGACTAACATTAGTGCATTATGACTATAAAGCTTGGAAAAATGATTCACCCAATCTGCCTCCGTAATAGCAAGCTCTACAGAGGCCCTATCACTCTCCAGAAGAAAAGGTGCATTAACAGCCTTCCAAAAGGCAGAGGAATCCCTAGTCTTTGTACTGTGATATAAGTCCTGCCAAGCTTCTTCTTTAAGAGCCTTTTTTCTTATTTTTAGTGCCGCATTGTACTTGCTTCTGGCATCCCTTACCTCCTTCAGAATTCTCGGTCTGTTATGTAAGGCCTTTTTAAGTCTAATATGGGCTTTGGTACACTTTGCATCAAACCAACCTAAATTAGGCTGTTTGTTTTTATTCGTCTTCCTGAATAATTCCTGCTTAATGCAGTCTGCAATATTTAAAAACCCATCAATTATATTTTTATTCGGTGAATCCTCATCTAGACAAACCAGAACCGACTTCTTACAATTTAAAATAAGTTTCTTCAAAAACATATCCGGGTCGATTTTATTCCATTTTAACGCATACCCATTCTGCCTAGATAGGGCTATGGTACCCACAGTATTTGTCCTATGATCTCTCTTCCCAGTCAGACTAGACTTCAACTGTATTGAGATGCTCAAAGGAAAATGGTCGCTCACGGCTATCTTATGAGTCAAAAAATCTCGTACCCTTGATTTATGTCTACAGGACATTAAAATAAAATCAATTAAAGAGGTTTTGCCACGACCATTATAAGTAGAATTAAATGGTACAGACTTAAAACATAATAAATTGGCAAAACCCAAATCTGCATTGAACATAATTTCATTTAAAATTTCTCCGTGATGATTATGTGCAAAATGTTGGAAAGACTGAGATTTATCGCAAGAAATCCCACAACACCCAGTATCAGCATAATTACAAATGTTACAATTGAAGTCCCCGCCCCATAAAATACATACATCTCTATTGGGTAAAATCTGGATATTTTGTATAATAGTACCAATTGATCTCACGACTCCCTCAAACCTATCATGGGGTAAATTATTATAAAAGTTGACTACTAATAGGCTAAATGATTTATCAATAACTAAACGCACAACCTGGTAATATGGATCATCACCTATTATATCAATTTTATCAAAATTCAATAAATTTGCGACATATAAACATAGGCCCCCTTTTGCTCTACCTTTGGTAGACGGGACAGCCGGGGTGTGAAAGGTTCTAAAACCATTAATATGGATAGGATCCTCAATCCAAGTCTCCTGTAGACTAATAACATCAAATCGATTCACAAAATCACACCAAGTATGATCTGTCACCTTGGATCTCAGGCCTGCGACATTCCAGGATAAAAACTGACAGCAGTTCTTCCTGCTATCTCTACTAGCTTCAACAGTTGAACCAACTTTGGCTACAATAGTAGGAGGTGAAGAGTGCGGGATAATGGAAGGCCAAGAATTGATAGAAGAGGTGGCCGCACTTGGGGTAGATTGCACCGCATCTAACAAGTCTACCACGGTTAAATCACCTTTCTTGCATATAGGGCTCCCAGAAACACCATCCAATGACCTTAGTTCCTTACACAATTGTGCATTTACAGTGTTATCCTGCTTCATACCATAATAGCTATCCATCCTCCTCACATGATCTAAATCCAGTCAATCTACCTCCTCTAAATTAGGAAGAATGTCAAACCTATTATGGACTTGTACATTGTACCGATGTTCATGAACCAATAAGTGGGAGTCAGTGGGTACAGTTGAACAGGTTTCGGTAGTAGGTTTATAAAAATAACCCAGGGGAAAAATATTAATATCGGAATTCAGAAGAACCCGATTACCTACCCTGGAAAGGATCATTTGAACGAACTGAGGATGACAAAATGATAAAACCACACAATCACCACTTAACTTCTTAGGGCCTCTACCCACCCAGCTTATCCTTCTTGCCATCTTGAACTCAGAAAATAACCTTTCAGTCTGGCCTAACTTAGTTCCCAACCAGCAAAGGCATTTATTTCTGAGTGAGTCCCAGGATTCTTCAACTCCTGGAGATAAACACGGGACGTTCGCTAATACAACTGTGTATGGAGTGACCTCTGGGGGAGGTCCAACGTCGTCTGTGAATAAAAAATCTCCTGGCTGTCACGTACGGGGTATGGGTCCTTGCCTCTCTTCTCACGAGATATTAATGGACGCGGGCCAAGGTTGATCCTCTCCTCTAGCATATCCCTGTTATGTGACCTCATAGTAGATGTACTAAGTGAGTTAGATGACAGTTGTAAGCCCGCCAATGTGGGTTTGTTCCGGCCCCCTGACTGAGAAATATTCCTACTCGGAGCCTCAGGACCCTCAGGACCCAAGTCAACCCGCTTTATTTGTTGACTGCATAATCTAAGGTCCTCACCACAGTTAGATTGAGAAGGAATATGCCCGTCCGTGTCTGTACAATTATTGTGCGGTCCCACTAAGCTTGGTAAGCACGGTTGATAGAGGACCGGGCGTTTAGACAACGCCGCCTCAATATTGTCTAGTCTAGTGGACAAACCTGCCAAAGTATCTCGGAGAAATATATCCAGTGACTCTAATCTGAGTTTCAAGAAGTTGGAATCAATTTGGTTATTACGCAGGGCCCCAACTACTGGTCTCTCCTTCTTACTAAGTTTAGGCTTATGATGGTGCTGAGCTTTCTTAAGTGTGTTACTCGGGGTTTTAACGATGGTATTAGTTGGAGCCGGTACAGAGTCCGGACTTAAGATATGTGACAGATCTATATTACGAGGTCTCTTATCCGGGGGTTGAAGGACACTCTCATGGTCACTAATAGAAATTTGTTCCACAGTGTTTACTATACACCCGTTACTAACGCCAACCTCGCTAGGTACACATGACTGTTGGGGGGCAGAGGAGGGTTGCTCTGCAGGTATCACCTCCGCTAAAGAGACGGGCTCGATACTTAATTTCTCCGTATTGATGACTTCCTCAACTGAGATAATCTGTTGTTCTATAGCCCCCATAGCCCCGGTCAAATAATTTAATAGGGTCTGCCGGGGAGCCGCCTCCCGACCTGGCCTTGGTGCACTCTGTGTTCTTCTTTTCCCCATAATAAACTAAGAAAGGCACACTAAAACCCAACTTATTATTAAAAATAGAGCTGAGGATTAAAGGTGAGACAAGGCAGCTACTAATTCTATGAGTCAAAATAAAATATAGAATATATGACACAGTGACCCCCACTCAGATATAATCCCTCTACATATACTACGCACAACAATGCACAACAACCTGAAAACACAGACTACAAGCTTACTAGTTGAGAACAGTCCAGCCAAATAAGAAGTAACCCAGACCAGCCTCTTCCGGACTATGATGGACTAAGACGGGCCCGGGGGCAAGGTGCAACGTGCGTTGCGTTGCGGGCTGCAGCGAGTACGACTATGCTGTGTCTTGAAAGGCTTATCCAGATGGAAATGTTCAAACCAACTTGTTAAGGGGGTGGCCCTACCCTGCCTCTTCCTGACGATGACGGGCAAGGACGGGCCCGCCCTTGGCCGGGCTTCGCCCGGGCGCGGCCCGCGCGCGTCCCGCGCCGCGAGGTAAAGTCGGCGCTTTTCAGCGCGGGTGATGGAGGCTCCTCCTCCTCCCCTCAGTCCGCAATGCAGCAGGGCACTTTGGGGCTTGTGGTCTCCCCAGCAAGATGCTTCCGCGACCAGCAGCGCGTCCCGCGCCGCGAGGTAAAGTCGGCGCTTTTCAGCGCGGGTGATGGAGGCTCCTCCTCCTCCCCCTCAGTCCGCAATGCAGCAGGGCACTTTGGGGCTTGTGGTCTCCCCAGCAAGATGCTTCCGCGACCAGCAGCGCGTCCCGCGCCGGGAGGTAAAGTCGGCGCTTTTCAGCGCGGGTGATGGAGGCTCCTCCTCCTCCCCCTCAGTCCGCAATGCAGCAGGGCACTTTGGGGCTTGTGGTCTCCCCAGCAAGATGCTTCCGCGACCAGCAGCGCGTCCCGCGCCGCGAGGTAAAGTCGGCGCTTTTCAGCGCGGGTGATGGAGGCTCCTCCTCCTCCCCCTCAGTCCGCAATGCAGCAGGGCACTTTGGGGCTTGTGGTCTCCCCAGCAAGATGCTTCCGCGACCAGCAGCGCGTCCCGCGCCGCGAGGTAAAGTCGGCGCTTTTCAGCGCGGGTGATGGAGGCTCCTCCTCCTCCCCTCAGTCCGCAATGCAGCAGGGCACTTTGGGGCTTGTGGTCTCCCCAGCAAGATGCTTCCGCGACCAGCAGCGCGTCCGCGCCGCGAGGTACAGTCGGCGCTTTTCAGCGCGGGTGATGGAGGCTCCTCCTCCTCCCCCTCAGTCCGCAATGCAGCAGGGCACTTTGGGGCTTGTGGTCTCCCCAGCAAGATGCTTCCGCGACCAGCAGCGCGTCCCGCGCCGCGAGGTAAAGTCGGCGCTTTTCAGCGCGGGTGATGGAGGCTCCTCCTCCTCCCCCTCAGTCCGCAATGCAGCAGGGCACTTTGGGGCTTGTGGTCTCCCCAGCAAGATGCTTCCGCGACCAGCAGCGCGTCCCGCGCCGCGAGGTAAAGTCGGCGCTTTTCAGCGCGGGTGATGGAGGCTCCTCCTCCTCCCCCTCAGTCCGCAATGCAGCAGGGCACTTTGGGGCTTGTGGTCTCCCCAGCAAGACGCTTCCGCGACCAGCAGCGCTACACTCGTGTGCTGCTGAGGCAGTTGAGAGGTATCAATATTAGTGAGGCCAGATATAGCCTCCGTAGTGAGTGTGCTTTCGATGGCCTTTTCAATTAAGGTTGATGGTGGCTGAGTAGAAGGTCCTCCTACTGTGGCAGCAGCTTTTTTCTCCTACAAGCAACCTTCTCCTTTTTGCATGAGCGAAAGACATCCACTCACTTACCAAGTTAAGGAATACAGTGAGTTTTTATGGCCACAGCATTGATCCTTTCTTGGATACAACAGCAAAGTGCTTCTTTGTGGCTTCAGGCATAGTTAGGGAGGATTTGCCAAAAAGTTGGTCGGTGTTAGCTGCACAATCCTCCACCAGTATAGCTTTGTCATCTCTATCTCATCATCTGAGAACTTGTGTTTCCTCTTTCTTGATGAGTACTTTTTCTGCCCTTCCTGAGTTGATATATATTTTTTTTAAGTAGCAGGGAGTTCAAACCGGTCCTTGCCTGCAAGCTCTTGTGCTTCAGAATGGTAGGGCAACAATTTATTTCCTGATTTAGATGTCATCACTTTGTGTCTGGGCGCCATTTGCAATTTGCATCCGTGTAGAAATTGCTTTTAGAGATTCAGGATTTTTAGGAAGCAAATCCTAAGAAATCCCTACTAGGAACATGTACGTGATAGCACATTTTATTTATTGAATAGCAAAATGTGATTTCTTAAGAACAGTTATTTACAATTTGGTAATACAGACAATAGCACATTTGGCCATAGTGCTTTGCTGTACAAAGTAAATAGTTTGTTTTTTGTAATGCAAGGGTGTAGCCACCACGGTGCAGCAAGTGCAGTGGCACGGAGGCCCAGAGGACTGAGGCGCTCACTGAATCATGACTATTGCTGTATTCTACTACCAAAAAAAGCAGTTAGGGGGACCATTGTGTTGCACGTGGTAAGGGACACCCATATTATGCCCCTGGCATAATGGAAGGATTTCCTGAATAGAACCTTTTAAAAGTGCATATATATTCATAAGTAAAAGTTGCCGTTCCCTAGGATCTTTGAGCTGTAATTGGCTATTAGTTTGAAATTATGATGCTATAAGTAAAATGATCTTCCAGCGATCCTGTACTGCAAGTTCAATTTACCCCATTAAAAAGAAGAAAAGAAACAACAAAGTGATGAACAGACATTAGTGCTAATGGTGTTATCAATTCCTCTCCAAGAGGAAACAACAGCGCTCTTTAGAGCATTATCTAACCAGGGTCAGCGATTTCTTTGTACTTAGCTCTGCTCTTTTGGAAATACAGATGTTGGAAGCAGAAATTGCTAAAGGTGGGGATCTTTGACCTCCATTGGCCTAACTCCATGCATTTAATCATCTGAATTCTGCAGATACAGCAGATACAGCTTATACAGCTTAAATGTTCTGTTACTAACAAGGTTTTTCAAATGCAAGCCAAGGTTCCAATGATCCTATGATTCAAATGAATACCAATAGAAACGAAAAAGTGGGCAAGCAAAATATAAACCTTTTTTTAACTTCTGCTGATGGAAAATACATTGTGTAGTAATGTTTTCAAATGCAATGTAGGTGACTATGAGGTGACTATGAGAAAAGCAAATTCTCTTCAAACACAAATGTAAAACAGATGCGTGTTGCTTGAACATGAAATACCTTGAAAACTCTAGAGACAAGAGGCGTTTGGCAAAACAGGAACAGTTTGTTTAATTAAACAATACAGCCGTGAGCACAGGCACAGAGTCTGAGAACTGGCTCAATTTACAATCAGTCTAATATAGACTTTTACACAGCTCATTGAATTAATTGCAATGGATCCAGTTAACATTTTTTGGGTGAGGAATGTGTACCTCTGTCTTTGGAACCATAAATTAAGGTATTGGAGGAGGAATCCAGGTGGGCATCAACCTTGCGTGGACACAATGCGGCCAGTGGGTAATGAGTCCAGATGCCCGGGATGGGGAGCGTGTGATCACTGTGTGTACTATGTGTTACAGTGTCTTGATTTGCTAACTGTTCCTAACTTCATGTGGCATCTGACTTTATTGTGTTTTGGGAACGCGCACACCCCTCCGGCCATGTGTGCTTTATTGGGGCCAATCTCCCTGGGCCATTGTGGTGTCACTGCGCCTATCTGTTGGATTGATGAGGGACTTCCTGTTCGCGCGTTTGCCTACTGGCTACGTGCCGCCCTACCTGTGATCTGTCATCAGTGACCTCGGACCTGGGTCTCGGGGCCTGCCTAACTATTCTTTTCTGAGTCGGGGTCGAAGTGGACTTCACAACAGTTAAATTTGTCAATAAAGATGCAATTTCATTTTTATACATGAATGTATCATTATTCATATTGACATCGACTTTTTCAATATTAACATGTGAATAGTTGTATGATTATCAATAAAGAACTGCTTATTCAAAGGCAGATTATCATTGCTTATTTATTCAGCCTCACAAGCTATCCAGGCACCTCAGCTTACAGGTCGTGTTGAAAAGCAGTCAAGAGGCTCCCTAGTTCATATGTTTTTTTCAGAAGTCCATCATGTCTGTATAAGTAAAGGACAGTACTACCAATTTTCAGAAAGAATGCTGCAGTATAATTGGGAAGAACCAGGATTTCTCAGCAGAACGGCTGCACTAGTAATGAACTAGCGAGCCTCAGGAGCGATGCTGTGCTTTTAGTGGATAGTACAAACAGCTTTCAGCAACATTACCTAATGTGAAAGAATAATGGATGCTTGAGGTCCAGGGAATTTAGTGCTTTTGGACATCTCTGCAATATTTGATAGATAGATCTTACAATCCTATTGAACAGACTGCCTGAACCAGGTATCAACGGACTCACTCTGCAGTGGTTGGAATCATCATTATTAAACAGGATGCAAACTGTATTTATTACTCCATTTTTCTCATCCTCAAGGATGTTAGGTGCAGGGATCCCCAGGGCTCTGTTCTTTCACTGATGATTTTTAACATCTTTACGTGGCCATTGGTGCATCTGCTTCACCATCTAGTAACTAAGGGGCATATTTATGAGAGGGTTGCATAATGTTTGCAATACGCAATGTGGTACATGTGTGTCGCAATCCTTAAAGTCAGATTTTTGAAGCCACGCAAAGCCACTTTGCGTGGCTTTGAGTATCTCAAAAATACTGGAGTAATGCAACACAGCGTAAAGCACTTGGTTGCGTTACTCTGACTTGGGGAAGGCGTTCCATGGGAATTGCGTGGCTGTTCCACGCACCTCCCATGGTGTTTGACTCATTCCCAGATGTAAACCTGGGAATGCGCCAACAGGATAAGCCTCCCCAGGAGAGGTGTAATGAGGAGAAATATTTTTATTTCTCTCTATTATTTCCTCTTTCTATGAGTCCTAACTTTACTACTACTAAATGCCTTCTGTGAATACCAAAAGTAGTAAGTTTAAGATTTTATCTCAGTTTAGTAGTAGTAAAGTTAGGAGTCCTAACTTTACTACTACTAAATGCCATCTGTAAATACCAAAAGTAGTGAGTTTATGATTTTATCTCAGATTAGTTCTGTGAATCGGCCCCTTAGTCTGATTGTTTAGAGGCCAATCCCCATTGTCTACATCACCCCTTATGTCATTGTCTGCCTTCCATCACCATTATTTTCTCCCCATCCTTCACCTACTTGGCGCTTCCGGTCCAACTCTTCCCATGATCTTCTTGAAATTGCAATTTTTGGGCTTTTTTTGCTTCATTTAACTCTCCTTTCTTTCTTCTTTCGCCTAAACAAATTTGCCTTCTCCCCATCTACTATCTATTTTGCTCTCCTAACATATCCAAAATCCTCTCTTTCCTGCTATCACTTTTACACATCTTCCTTCCACCTTACAGCATCCTTTTTACCTGAGGTCCTCTTCCTATTTCCCTACTTCCTTACATTTCCTCCTAGCATCATTTTCTTTTCTTTCTCTTCTGAACTCACTATGTTTTTATTCTCCTCAAATATTCCCCTCATCTTGTCTCTCCTCTTTCTAATACTCCCTACTTTTTCACTCCTTTTCCAAACTCTTGTACTGTTTGTCTTTCTCACCTACCTTTTGCCCCATAATCTTGTCTTTAGTCATCTTTGTGTCCCTGCTCTCACTCCTCAAACCCTTTCCATCTGTCTTCCGTCCCTCCCTATTCATATTCTATAGTGTGTCTCCAACGCCCTCCTTCTCTTTCTTATTACTTTAATTATACAATCACCATTTCA
This sequence comes from Calotriton arnoldi, assembly GCA_963921515.1. Lineage (NCBI taxonomy): Eukaryota > Metazoa > Chordata > Amphibia > Caudata > Salamandridae > Calotriton > Calotriton arnoldi. The sequence continues at coordinate 1,018,161 of CAWUFW010004374.1, read as the reverse complement.
CTATCTTTCATCTTTATCTCGTTCACTTCTTCTTTTTCCATCTCCCATTCCTTTTTTCATGTGCATGTCTCCCCTATATCCTCACCTCATCATTCTACCTTTATCTCTACTCACTCTTCAATTTGTTCAACCTTTGCTCCCTGTTCATATTAATTTCTCTCAAATTCTCCTGTCCTTCACCACCCATCCCTTCACCCATCTTTGCCATTCACCTCCTACTTTCTCTTCTGTTTCCTCACATCCTTCCTTTATTCTTCATTTCTTCTTTACTCTATTCTCCATTGCCACCCTCATTTCATCTATCCTGTCTTTCACTTTTCTTCTTCCTCTACAACTCTAGTTGTCCTTTCATTTCCATCAATTCACTTATTTTGGGATCTATTTTATTTTATTTTCTACTCCCCCATTCATTCCTCATCTCCACTACCTCACCCTTACCCTCTTCATTCTCCATCTATTTACCATTCATAATTTCTCACCTCCTCTCATTCTACCTCTTACCCCTACTGTCTGCCATTCACATACATTTCTTTTCCTTCTCTTCAACTTCACTGTTCCTTTTCTTTCCAACCCACCGTCTTCAGAAGTTACTTCCCTAAACTTTTCCCTTTACTCCCACTATCCTCTGTCTGACCCACTTATATGTTTCAAAAACATTCTTTTTGTTAGACCTGTCATCCGTAGGGTGATCTTCCCCCAAACCTGAAGTCTTCACCCCTCCTATTTTTACTGATCACGTTTTGTTAGCCTTAGGACACTGTGCAATTTACAATTGGTTCCCTTCATGTGATGGGGTAGATGGGGGTGGGGGGGGTCTCAGATTCTCTGAAGGTAGCTGTGAGCACTGCCATGCCTGTGGATTGTCTGCTAGGGAAAGACTTGAACAAAATGTCTGAAAGGACGTGAGCTCAAGTCGCACAAGGAAATGTTGGGGTTGCCTGAGTGGGTCTGTGTGACCACTTGGCCAAGGACTGCCTAGGAGGAGAGTCAAGAGAGCCTGGAGCCTGGAAGACCACACTGTCGACTGCAAAGAAGGGGAAGGGAAGGGGGCATGGGAAACCAGCCCCTGAAGCTCCCGCAGTACCGGTGGCTGGGGCACCAGAGGAGGGGGCCCCAGAGCTGACTGGGGAGAACACTGTCTCTCTAGAAGACCTGGCTGAGCTTGCTAGATGGTGAGTTGAGTGTGGACCCTCCAGAGAGGAGTTCTGCAAGGTGCAGAGAAGATGCCGAACCCCAGAGGGGGTAAGGTGGCAGGCCAAAGCCCAGGCAGCTGATTTCTGCTCTGGAGATCACCTTATTTACTGGGAAAGCAACCTCCTTTACAGTGAGCCTAAAATGTCTGTGTTCCAGAGCCTTCTTAGTGGGTTTGACTCACAAACTACTCCTGTCAAGACATCTGGAGCAGGACAAGACATTTGCCACTTCTGTTAGCCCTGGATGAAGACAGCCTCAGATACTTTCTGTAGGACTTGTCTTACCTGCCAGGCCAGTGGACAGACAGGGAAGAAGCTCAAGGCTTGCGCGACTCTCATGCCTGTCGTTGGCACCCTCTTTGAGAGGGTGGACATCGACATTGTTGGGCCCCTCAACTGCTGAACTACACTTGGCAACAGGTTTATCTTGTTTTAGTCGACCATGCGACTAGGTACCCAGAGACTATCTCTTTGAGTACCATAACTGCAACTGCAGTGGCTAAGGCCCTAATGGGGATTTTTACCCAAGTGGGTTTCAAAAGGAAGTGATGTCAGGCAGGGGGGCCCACTTCATGTCTGTGAACATGAAGTTCATGTGAATGAATGAATGAATGAATATAATCTTGTATAGCGCTAACTTAGCCCAAGGGCGTCAAGGCGCTGATAACGGGGCGAGACAACGGATGGTAGACCGGGTAGAAATGCTCAGGGGAAGGTCTGTTTGAAAAGCCAGGTCTTCACTGCTTTTCGGAATAGAGAGTCTGACACCTGACCAGAGAGCTCTTGCGGCAGTGAATTCCACAATTTGGCGGCAGCAGTGGAAAACGCTCTACCTCCCCATCTGGCCTTCTTGAATCTCGGAATTCTAAGCAGTTTTTTTTCCGAGGATCGAAGCTGTCTGGTGGGGACATAGCGATGAAAGAGAGCTTTGATACCCTCGGGGCCAGCATCATAGTAGGCGTTATGGGTTAAACATAATGTTTTGAACAGAATCCTTCGGTCCAAGGGAAGCCAGTGTAGAGATCTAATTGTTGTGGAGACTGAGTGGTATTTAGGCAGGTCGGTCACCAGCCTTGCAGCCGCGTTCTGCACCAACTGCAGACGATTAATCAGTCCTTTGTTAATGCCCAAATAAAGGGCATTGCAATAGTCCAATCTGGGCGTTACCAAGGCGATGACCGCCTGCTTGCGTGATTCAAAGGAGAGGTAGGGAGTGATTTTTCTTAGGATTCTGATAATCCCAAAACAGGTGGAGACTGTTCTACTGACCTGTCGATTTAGTGACAGGGAGTTATCCACTATGACCCCTAGGGTTTTACCGTAGGAGACTGGGCAGGGACAAGCACCGAGTGAAGCTGGCCACCATTCTTTGGACCAGATATCTGAGTGGTTGCCAAAGATAAGGACCTCCATCTTTTCCCCATTTAATTTCAGGAAGTTTTCCGTCATCCAAGTGGAGACTGCCTGCATACAATTTCTGAAATTAAGAGCAGAGTCCCTGACATCATGGGTGATTGACACCATTATTTGGCTGTCGTCCGCATAGGACAACACCTCTAAGCCAAAAGATCTCACCACCTCAGCCAAAGGGGCAACATAAATATTAAAAAGTGTAGGGCTCAGGGACGAGCCCTGGGGTACACCACAAGATACAGATTTAGCGGCTGAGTAAAAAGGACCCAGTTTGACAGTCTGTGCACGCTCGCTGAGAAAAGAGGCCAGGAGATCCAGAGCCGAACCCCCGATCCCAATCTCCATGAGGCGGGCAACCAACCTTTGAGGAGAAAGGGTGTCGAAAGCTGCGGTTAGATCAAGTAAAACCAGTAGAGTGGTGTGTCCTGCATCAACCTGGGTCCGAATATTATTGAAGACAGCAGTAAGGGCTGTTTCCGTACTATGTTGGCTTCTGAACCCATGTTGTGAGCCATCTAATAGATGTGGAAGGAATGTGGGGTAACCTACAAGTTCCCCACACGTTACCATCCACAGATTAGTGGGCTTATTCAGAGGTTGAACAAGACCCCCAAATTCGTGATTATGGGCCTGCCTGAGCCAATGAGGTGGAAGTGGGCCATCCTATTGCCCTGCCTGCTCTTTTAATACAAGGAGGTACCACAGAAAGGAGGAGAGTTTAGCCCTTTTGAACTCTTCTATGGTCATCCTGTGAGAAGACCTCGCAGTTTGGTGAAAGAGTGGTTAGAGCAAGCTTCCATGAAGCTTCCTCAGGATGAGGTCAGCTATGTCATGAGCCCCTCTTGCACCCTCTCTGTCTTAATCCTTTCCAGTGCCTCCTGCATAGTGGTCTAGCGTGCAGGGCTCATGTTGTATTACCCCTGTGGCACTTTAGAGCACGCTATAATACCATGACTGATGTTCCCTAAAACTCATGATTCCATTGCGCTTGAGTATTTGCAAGTGTCCACTAGAACCCATAGTTCCAGTGTGCTTGAGTCCCTATAAACTTCTCCCAGAATCCCATGAGCCAATGGTAAGTGTTGCTCCCGCTGTTACTAAGGCCTTGGAGTTTTTTTCCATTATGAATGTTCGAGCCAAAACAATACATTTGTTTCTTGTTATTTGGTTCTGATCATCAAGTTGCACCTGCCCTTTCTGTAAGGTCAAAGCGAGTGTACTAACAAGTGTTTTTTTCAAGGGTTCAAGAACCTTTCAGACGGCAATGTGCCCCACGTGCCACATGTGAGCTAGCTACATCCATTGAGCCTTTGAGAGGGTATATAAACCCTGCCCAACCCTGAGTTATTGCTTGACCTGCTCCCTGCGGAACAAGCTTACCCCTTCCGACTCACCTGAAGTATCCAGCCGGAACCAAGAAGTGCTCCAGTCTCCTTCGATTCCAAGTGAACTGGTGGTCCAGTGGCACCAGCTACCTTGACATCTTCCTCACCAATCCCTCTTGCACAGCTAGTCGATACCCCCTGTGACTCCCTGAGTCAAAGCCTTGAGATCTTCGAACTTCAGTAAAGTGGAAGACCTAGGCTAAGTACTTGGTATCATGTTAGTGCGCACTAATCCTCCTACAGTAGTAAGCAGGACCTAGTATCAGCATTTTCAAAGACTATAGACTTTTCCTCAATGCCCCCTCTGTGATTTACTCCAGTGCTTCTTGTGTGTTTATACTCTGGACAGTAGTACCAAGAGAAAGCACTTCAGAGTCTTTGAAATATGCATGAAGCTTGTACCCTGTGTTCTGAGTTTATCCTTGGGAGTGCAAGTAACTTCAACCTGTGTTCCGAGTTTATCCTTGGGAGTGCAAGTAACTCCAAACTGTGTTCTGAGTTTATCCTAGGGAGTGCAAGTAGCTCCAACCTGTGTTCTGAGTTTATCCTAGGGAGTGCAAGTGACTCCAACCTGTGTTCCGAGTTTATCCAGGGAATGTGCAAGTAACTCCAACCTGTGTTCCGAGTTTATCCTTGGGAGTGCAAGTAACTCCAATCAGTGTTTTGAGTTTATCTGTAGAAGTGCATACACTCCAATCTCTGATTTTGGTTATTCTGCTCTCATGCCGAGCTGCTGATGAAACCTGTAAGTGTATGTTGCTGACGCCAATACATGGTCATTGTATGTAGAGACCTGTTAGTGTACTAATAGTAACTGCCACCTCTTGTTATTTTCAGTGTATTACGTCATCACAAAATCTGAGGTTCTGTTCCAGTACACAGCTACCTCGCAAACGCAGGTCTCAGAAGTGAAAAATCCTGTTATTCAGTGTCACACAGCCGCTGACCAGATATAATACCGCATGTCTCACTTTTCTTAGTTTATCCCAACCCTCTTTCCCTCCCAGGGGTCATGTGTGATCTAAGGAGTTTGGTCCCTTGATCTTGTGTGGCTCCGAGAGGGATAGGAGGTCCAGCATCGGCTCCAGTGTCAGCTCCACGTTTGGGACCAGGTGAGTGCATGACAAGCTACATGCTTGCACTCAGCAAACAAATGCAGAAGTTCTGGAAGAGGCTTCTGAGAACTTGGCAGCTAGCCAGGAGGTGATAAAACAGTGACATGACCAGAAGGCCATTCTGGTCAAGTTTCAGCCTGGCCAGAGGGTGTGGGTGATGGAGCCAGTTGAGCCCAGGGCACTCCAAATCATTGTATAGGGCCCTATGAGGTGATTGAGAAGAAGTGGAAGGCCACCTACCTGTGGACCTCAAAACCCCCATAAACCCCTTACAAGTCTTCCTATAAATTGCCTCAAGCCCCACTACGAGAGATCTGAGGTCACCATGCTGTTAGTGATGGATGAAGGAGTAGAGGAGGAGAGTTAACCTCTCATTCAAGGAGAAAGATCAGTGGAAGGCGTCAACCCCTCCGTCATCCTGACCCCAGAACAGCAGATGGACTGCACTCAGCTGTTGGGACAGTTCACCTCTCTGTTCTCCCTCACCCCTTCACCCCTGGGCTTACACACATGTCTACCCATGACATTGACACTGGTCAAAAACAATATCTACAGACTGCCAGACAAGGTAAAGGCTAGTATCACGGAGGAAGTCTCCAAGATGGAGAGTTGAAAGTGATTGAGCACTCCAGTAGTCCCTGGTTCAGCCCAGTGGTGCTGGTTCCTAAGGCTCCCCCAATGGGCACCACCACAGAACTACAATTCTGCGTGGAGTACAGGAGGCTCAATTCAGTCTTAAGACTGATGTTCACCCCATCTACTGAGCTGCTGAGTTCAGCCATCGTTTGGGGCTGCCAAGTTCCTCAGCAAGTTTGACCTAACGTCTGGATACCAACCGATCACCTTGACTGAGGGGGCAAAAGAGAGGTCTGCCTTTTCCACTCCAGAGTGCCATTTCCAGCTTAAAGTGATGCTCTTTGGAATAAATAATGTCCCTACCACCTCCCACCAGTTGTTGAAACAGTCCCTGGCTGGGATGTAGGCCTTCAGTGCTGCTTACCTGGATGACATAGCTGTCTTAAGTAGCAGTTGGAAGGACAACATTTTCTACCACCAGGAAGTGCTTCAGCTCTGCACCAGGAGGCCTGACTTTCAAGGCCAGTAAGTGCTATATAGGGCATGGGCCTGTGGTGTACTTGGGACACCTAGTGGGCAGGGGTCCCTCCAGGCCAAGATAGAAACAATCATGGCGTGGGGGCCCCCCAAAACTATACAGAAGTGAGGACGTTCCTGCCTGGGCCTTACTGGACATTGCCAGAGGTTTGCCAAAGGGTATGACACCATTTGTACCCGTTTGGCTGAGCTGACTTTGAAGAAGCAGCCAAGGAAGGTGATCTGGACAGAGGCCTGTCAGAAAGCCTTTGGCTCCCTAAAATAGGCCATGTGTATAACCCCAGTACTCAAGCCCCTGATGTTCTCAGGAATTTATTGTGAAAACAGATACCTTACAACATGGAATAGGGGCAATATTGTCACAGTTAAGTGAGGAGGATCTGGATCAACCTGTAGCCTTCATTAGTAGGGGGTTACTTCCCAGGGAACAGAGGTGGAGTGCTATAAAGAGAGAAGCCTTTGCTGTGGTCTGGGCACTAAAGAAGCAGAGAGAGACCATACTTGTTTTGGACTCACTTCTGAGTTCAGACAGACCACAGGCCCCTCAGATGGTTGATGCAGATGAGGGATGAGAATCCCAAATTTCCCTACAGGTACAGGAATTGGACTTTATTGTGGAACACCGTCCTGGGTCAGAGCACGCAAATGCTGTAGGTCTCTCCAGGTTTTTTCACCTTAGTGATATGAATTCCAAGGAGGTTGGGTAGTTCTACCCACTTTCAGCTGGAGGGACACGTGTTAGCCTTATCAGCCTTAAGGTGGTCTTCTCCCAAACATTTTGCCTTCATCCCTTCTATTTTTACTGATCTCGTTTTGTTGGGCTTAGGTCTCTTTGCACTTTACCATTCCTAACCAGTGCTAAAGGTTTGTGTCATCTCTTTTAAAAGTGGCAGAACTGGCTTCCCTCCAATTGTCATATTTTATTTACTTGTAAGTCCCTAGTGAAGTGGTACTACCATGTACCCAGGGCCTGTAATTTAAATGCAATTAGGTCTGTGTGTTTCCTACATGGACGTTGTCGTTTTCCCTATGTTAGCCTAACTATGCATGTTGTAGGCTGCTTTCACTTATCACACGTTACCAAAGCGCAGACTTGTTTTTGTACCACATTGTATTTCCACATATAGTCAGTGCATATTTTTGTATTTATTCCTTTTCCTGGGATTTAGTCTGTACAGCCTAGACAAGGTCAAACAGCACTACTCCTTGTTATTCTTTGTGGTTGGACACTAGCAACTAAACATAATACAGACTTCTGCCTGTTGTTTTTGAAAACACATGTTTTGTCATATAACCCGTGACGTGTCATTCTAAACACAAAGAGCGGAGATTTGAACACAGAGCAAAGGTCCTGAGATGCGAGAACTGCATCAGCAGGGATGTAGAACAACTATCTATGAATGCTAAGGCATGGGGTCTGCTGCTGAGCCCAGGGTTCTGTAATCTATAATTATTTTGCTTTCGTAGTGATGGTGGGTTTAGGCAAATATGTCAGATAATATGACAGGGCTTTTTATTGTATATGGTCTCATGCTAATGACATTACTGACCTGTATTTGTTTGCTAGCTGTGGTGCAATTATTGCATATTAGGGCACAATAGTTTAAATAAATATTATAAACTTTCCTTGTGTCTCATTTCTATTTATTGTACGAGTGAGAGAACGAAAGGGGGTGACCTGCTACCATGATCCCTGAGAGGATTCGGGAGTGTTGTGTTCTGGGGTGCCAAATAACTTGTCTCTCTAGAAAGCTTAAGAGAGCAAGTGAGGCACTATAAGCTAGTTAGATTCGGCCCATAGATACTGATGAAGTATGGTGACTCAGTCCCTACATGCTGACGTTCTCTGGTCCCAAGCACAGTTCTGTTCTAGAGTAGAAACCCTGAAACATAGTGCCCAATGTGGAGCTTCCTAATGGAGGTGGTCCTATTATTTTGTTGTTGAAGCGGATGCAGCATACGACTTTGAAGTTTTTTATTCTTGGATCACATTTCCGGCTATGGATGGTCAATCTAATACATTCCATACATACACTACACAGTGCCCATTGCATATAGACCTTATGCACTTCTTGAGATTCCTCTCTAACCCTGGGTGTAGTCTGCGTAGTAGCGCTACGTGTAGCTACGCGAAGTGCACTTCGCACTACGCGAGCTACGCGTAGCACTACGCGAACTGCGAAGTGCGGTAGGAAATGCTGTTCGCAATGATTGCACAGTGCCGAATGCTTGTCCGCACTGTGCAATCATTGCAAACGGCATCTTGCACAGTGCAAGCGGTCGTTCTCTGCCGCTCGAGTAGATTTGTACTCGAGCAGCAGTTTTCTCAACGCGGTCTAGTAGTTTCTCATCGCGAGCGGTCGCGAGCATACGCGACCACTCGCAATGAGAAACCTGACCTCCCCGCGTTGAGAATCTCGCCGGGAGGTTTATTTTCCACGCTCGCGATCGGCAACTTGATGTTGCTGATCGCGAACAAGGAAAAAGTCTCGTCGGGATGTCATTTTGCTCGCTCGCGGTCGCCAACTTGACGTTGAGGACCGCGAGCAAGCAAAAAATGCCCGCTACGCAGCGCGTTTTTGCACTGTGCTACGTGCAATTCGCGTAGCGCGTAGTTGCGCAAACTATGCAAACTACGCGAGCATAGCGTAGTTTTCTGCCCAGGCCTATTCCTCTCACCTACTTCGAAAACCAAAATTGGTTCCTTGGCGCCCTCCCCCATGAAGCTACACCTGTACGTTTGGATCCCCTTAGTAATGAAGGAGTGACCTGGCCAGATTTAGCTGAATATACACCTTACCCTGATATGCAAAATTAAAGCTTGCTTCTAACACATGCATTATACCATGGTCTAGTGACTTTATACATACTCTTAAGTCACTTTGTTCGATGCATCTTGTAAGCAGGGCCAGGGCGCGTTGGACTGCAAGGGCAAGCCCAGTTGCCGGCAGCACCTGCCATAAGTCTTGTAATTGTTAATTTAGTTATGGGCAAAAGACCCACTAATTGTGAGGAAATTCCATTTTGGATCGCCCCAAAAATTGGTCAACTTGAAGCTTTGTTTCCTCTTGCAGGTCCACAAGACAAACACAGACTTTTGACAATGGGCCTACCCAATGGGATGGTTCCCGGTATTGTGACTGTAACACCTGGGGGATGATTTTTGCTGCTGTCTGCCATGGCACTACCTCGATGTTCGTTTTACCAAACATTCTTAAACAGATACAGAATAAGCATAGGGAAGGTCCTTCCCTAGATTTGGGTATGAAACTAATGGGGAATTACCCCGTAGTATCTGAAATGATTCTTTCTAATGTTAAAGGTGAAGCAGCATCTCTGGCTATATGCCAGCGACTTACTGTGGTGGCAGTAGTCAACCGCGAATGTGAGTTGCCTATAAATATTGCTGGTGTGCACACATCCTTAGGATGCATTAATTTGAAAAACAGACCTATTAAATCACCTTTTGGCAAGCCTAGTACAGATAAGGAAGCCAACAGGCCTGTGAATTTGTGAAAAAGCCATAGGATAAATCTAAACAACCACAGAGAGGTAAACCTCATGGAGGTTCTCCACCCCCGGAGTCCTCTGAGAGGCGGTATGATTTTTGTGATTGCACTAGGATCAAGACTCCAGGCAGGTATCAGTTCCTGATACACATTCTCCTTGTTCCTTTCAGGAATTGTCTGATCAGCAGTACAACATAGGAGAACGATGTGAACGCAGACAAGAATAGTACGTGAAACCAAAAAAGAAGCCACAATGTTCATCTGACATGAAGATAATGAAGGAATAGAGACTGCCTCAATATGGAGCCCTGTTTCAGAAAAAGAAATTAGCGGCTTTAACTGCTAAATATGCCACAGATACTGAGAACCCTCCTCCTGAACAGGAGTTGGATGGTGACTCTCCTCGACAGCATGGCAGAAGTCACCATAGTATGCCGGAATTTCGAGGAGTTTCTGGTAGCATAAGCACCTGATACCTTTGTTACAGTTGAAACTGCAGATGCACCTGTGGCCCCTCCAGACAGATTATATCACTTAGATATTCAAATTGACGGTGATGTTAAATGCACCACTAAAGCAATTTTCTGGGAAAATTTGACTTTGTCCTATGAAATCCGGTTGGCGGAGTATGATTGGCCCCCACTGTTTGTATGAGCATCCACCCAAGGAGAGGATGTGATTCTTCCTTCCTTTTCTGCTCTTGTCCCTGAAGAAGTCAAACAAGCTTATGCAGCTGAGTGGGCTCTTGCACTAGCCCCTGCGCTCGATCGCAATCATGTTGGCTGGGATATGGATTCTCCTCATCGTATAATACCTATTAGATCTAGCCCGCAAGTGCAGCCACAATTTCCCATTAAACAGAACGCTAAAGCGCCCGTTAAAGAAATTCTCTTACAATTGGAATACCAGGGAGTATTTAAAACCTGTGCCTCGCAGATGAATAATCTTCTTTTTCATGATTTAAATCCAGATTATTCCTATCGCATTGTCTTAGACTATAGACAGATTATATCACTTAGATATTCAAATTGACGGTGATGTTAAATGCACCACTAAAGCAATTTTCTGGGAAAATTTGACTTTGTCCTCTGAAATCCGGTTGGCGGAGTATGATTGGCCCCCACTGTTTGTATGAGCATCCACCCAAGGAGAGGATGTGATTCTTCCTTCCTTTTCTGCTCTTGTCCCTGAAGAAGTCAAACAAGCTTATGCAGCTGAGTGGGCTCTTGCACTAGCCCCTGCGCTCGATCGCAATCATGTTGGCTGGGATATGGATTCTCCTCATCGAATAATACCTATTAGATCAAGCCCGCAAGTGCAGCCACAATTTCCCATTAAACAGAACGCTAAAGCGCCCGTTAAAGAAATTCTCTTACAATAGGAATACCAGGGAGTATTTAAAACCTGTGCCTCGCAGATGAATAATCTTCTTTTTCATGATTTAAATCCAGATTATTCCTATCCCATTGTCTTAGACTATAGACGTTTAAATAGTCATACACACACATTCGCTCTGCAAATTAACCACAGTTCCTCATCAATTAACAATGTTGTCTGTAAAAGATACAAAAGCACATTGGAAATTTCCAATGTTTTTTCAGTTACACTTTTGCTCATGAAAGCTGAGATTGGACCGCTTTTATCGCCCTTGGATTTCAAATGCGATATGCGCAAATTCCAATGGGATATATAAATTGCCCAAGTGTTTTTGCAGCACGTATTGTGTCAATTCTTCATGATAATGACTCTGACATGCTTTCCTACATAAACAATATCTGCTTAATTGATGATTAATTAAATCCCCACTTGGCCAGAGTAGATCGCATAATAATGGGATTTGCTGAACTTGGTTACAAGTTCAACTTTAAAAATTCAAAAATAGCTTTTTGAGTGTCCTTTTCTTAGGTCATGAACTTACACATGAGCGAAAGAGCCTAGCCCCTCATTTTTTTGAGAGATTCACAATTGCAACCTCCAGACACGTTGAAAAAAGTTCAGTCCCTATTGGGATTTCTGAATTTTGGCAAGACTTACATTGCTGAATATGCACAACGCATTAAGCCACTATATAAATTAATGTGCCCTGATTTTCCCAGTGCATGCTGGACACCAGAACACACAGATATGCTCAGATCTTTACAATCTGACTTGCTTGAAACACACCACTTGCATAAACGTGTTAATACCATGAACCTGCTCATTCGTATTTTACCAGGTGCTACTGGATTTACTTACCTCACTTTTAATGAGAGTGAAACAGTGCAGATAGCATATAAATTGCATGGCCACTTGCTCAAGGGAAACGCATTTGCGTTGTTACTCCCGTGCCGGCCTTAGAAGCTGTCACCAAAGCTAGCATTCTAAACGCTAAAGCCCTCCATCCTAGATGGATACAATGGGCCACATCCTTACCAGCTGTTGATGTTGACTTTGTCTTTGAGCCTTCTTTGCAGACACAAGCATTTCTACAGTATGAGCATGTTTACCCTTTACCCTCTACTGTTCTGCCTCTTGATCAGTATAAATATATTATTTGCACTTATGGTTCAGCTCAACCTGCTATAGATTCCAAGCAGCGATACTCTGGGGCATGCGCCTTTGTTAGTGGTGTTATGTTGGACGGTGTATTCCAACCTCAAACAACTCGCACCCAGTCTTTGTGTGACTGCACTGCACAGTTGGCTAAACTGAAGGCTTTGCTTCTTGCACTTGAATGTATGGATACTGAATTTCCCACTCTTTTTGTGTGTGATTCGTATTACTGTGCACAGTCCTTTAAGTTAATCTACATTATTGGCAACAAAATGGATTCAAAGATTCTAAAGGTAACGCAATCAAACACAAGATGCTTTGGGTTAAAGTGGCAGACCTCTAAGACAGGTTGCCAGGGAATTATGTAATACACACATTGAGTCATCAGCATGTGGAAACACATGCTGTAGGGAATTCCCTGGCTGATGAAACAGCCAAATCTGCAGTTGCCATAGCTACTGTAGCAGCAATTACTTGTTCTAAAACTAAAGTAGATAATGATATCTTGACTGTCGTTAATGCAAGCAAAAACAGCACCCCTTTACCTAAGGGCTTTTCTTCTAAATATTCAGTTTCCCTTGAATGAACAGAACATCCCTTTTGTAACAATTCCAGGGGTTGGCAATCGTTTGATTCCCAACCAAGAATGCAGACTTGCTTTAGTTATAGCTGCACATGACAGTGTTGCTTCGGCACATGCTGGTGTGGCGGCCACAATCTCGCTGCTACAGCAACATTATTGGTGGCATGACTTATATCAATAGGCCAAGGAATATGTCCTGTGTTGTGACATTTGTCAACAAATTAAAGCGTCCACCATGGCTCGTCTACCGCAGACACACCTGTTAATTTCCAACAAATCTTTCAGCTGCATTTATTTGGATCTCTGTGGTCCACTAATTTCGGGCACTGCGTTCAAATTTATTTTGGTTGCAGTCAATTCTTGCTTTGGGTTCCTCCGGTTTGGCCACAGGGCTTGGCCGATGCTAGAACTGTTATTAAAGACCTGCAAGTCTTTATCGGGACACATGCATGCAGTGCATTCCACTCAGACCAGGCCTGGCTTTTGCGTCAAAAGCATACCAGAATTCTATGGCATCCCTGGGCGTACAGGTGCATTATTCCTTTCCATATAGGCCCAAGGGCAATTTTGTTGTGGAAAGAATGAACCATGACTTAGAGCAGTCCTTAACAGATAGAGTATTAGGCACCGGGTGTAGTTGGATCCATCACCTATATGAGGTTCAACGAGCTCTAAATAACCTCCCTAAAAGATCTCTGGGTGGGCGCACCCCCATATAAAGTACTTTTTGGCATCAAGATGTATGTTTCTGACCTTGACGGACCGGACATTGGGACAGCTGTCACGACCTTTGACGTAGATAATTGCTGTGCTGTCTTACAGGATCTACAAAAGTTCTTTGACGCCCAATCTAGCAAACACGTCTCCCACTTCAAGTATGGATGTGAAATCCAAACTTTCTGGCTGGATCTCAAAAGTTGGTGATCTTGTTTGAGACTGAGAGATGGTGGTTATTAAAAAGGAGTCTGGCCCATCCTACTATGCTCTGGTGCTCTGGTGCCTGTCCTTGAAGGTCGATGTACAAGAACTGTAATCTTGCCACTGCTTCCTGGTTCTAAAGACAAACGTTGTGTCTCTTTCGAACATGCCAAATTACAGCATGTGGCTGATACTCAATAGTATGCCATGGGGTGTCCGTGCTACCACACAGGACATTCCTCTGCAGCCCGTGAGCACCACCGATGATGATACTCCCAGGCTGAGGGTGAGATTGAGTCCTCAACTGACAACACAACCGAAGTGAGTGCAGTTTCTACTACTAAGTCTTCTACAGCTGAAGTCATTTATACTGATCCACCGTTGATGGATCCACCTCTGTTGAACTTTTTGAGTCCTGTTATTGAACCTGAGCCTCTGGGTATTATATAATCAAGATGATTATTCTTCGGACTTTTCTTCTGTTTTACACACTCCTCCAGCATGGATTAGAATTTTCATTTCATGGTTGAAATGCACTAATTTAGTCCCACATTGGATCTATGTTTGGATTACACTTGGCTTTCCTCTTCATATGGATTGGATTTCTAACCATTTTTTTACTATTGATTATTGGTCACTACATCCCGGGATGTTCGGCCAAATAACTGGTTGACAGGGTGTTGGCCCTCCATTCTTCTTCCCATAAACAGAAAAGAGACTTGTCCCTCGTGAACATTTCAGCCATTCCAGTAACTGATGGAATTGTTTGGGGATAAAGTTCCATTCTACATATTCGGCCCCAAGGAGATCCTGCTGATAATATATGTGTTTAAAGTCTCTATGGGGGATGTAATAGTACCTGGGTTACATTCAGATGAGTGGGTTGTTGAAACTGTAAGTTCTATGCTCTTGGAGCTGGAATATTATACTGTTTTTGAATCAGAGGTCCTATACCTCAATTCTGCTAACTATGCTGATATGTTCTGTTGTCACCATCATTTTCTACACAGAGCCAGTTGTCAACATACGCTTTTTAGTTATATACAATGGGAACAATGTCCAATTGCCCCACAAGGGAGCTCTAAAATGCATAAGGACAAATTCACATAATTTACAGGATTTAACACTTTAGACCCCACATCATATTATTTCAAATTAGTCCCTACCCTACCCAAAAAATATATGCTTGCACAGACCAAGCTCATATATACAGCTTCGTTTGTCAACCAGTTAGTCCTTAAAGGCTATGATTACTGGAAAAACACCATTGATCTGAAATTGATTTGGGGAATGAAACCTTGCCAGGTTCAGGGAACGGGAACCTTATTTCGAGCCTGCTTAATTTCAACACAAATGATTTTTTTGAATGATACCTTCCAGCATACAACATGCCTGGGATCGGCAAAAGTAAAGAAAATAATGCCCCAAATATTCCCTCCATTGCCCGCTTTGATAATTCGCAATGTTTAACAAATTATACTGAAGAACAACTCAATAGCATGGTGCAGAATGGTATATTAATTCCATACTTTCAGGTCCTCATGGGTGGTTATTGAGGCCAGTAGACACGAACGGTTGTCATGCTTGTTTTGTCAAATCCACAACTGGTTTAAAATCAAGCAGACGCGACCCCCGATATTCTAATTCACAACATTCATGTATTGTTCCCACCTATTCGTGAAGAAATTGTGTCAACAATAGATCGAACATTCATACTGTCTGCAGTGGAACAACATCTTTCTCACCTGTCCGAAGACATGGACTTATCAGAATTTTTATTGGGTCCTAAATCTCCATGTTCTAAAAAGTTTATTTATGCAACATATAACGAAATTTGGAAATTGTCCCAAATGGAAGCTGCTTCATGTCTAAGACAAATTAACCAAGACAATTTGGATAAAATGCTTGCTGGCTGTAGTAGAATAGTATTAATACGCTGTATTCTTGCATTTATACTTTGAATAACATTGTGTTGTCTCATTGATTTTATACAAAGTGACATGTCAACATTGTATCATGGGCAATGTCAGCTAAGATCTATCATGCAGTTTAGCTGGACATTTCAAACACTTAAAAATGAGTGCGTACCATGACGTTATCTGAATTCCAGTACCTTATTTAACATGCAAACAACAATTCATGGCAATGAAAGACGCAGCCTACACAATTCTTCATTTCGAGAAGTTGCATTCACTATAGCCGAAACACCTTCAGCTGTGTGGTTGATATACGGTGTTTTGACATTTCAGTTCATAGCTTGCATGAAGCATTTTCCTGCTGGTAGATATGAACCCCTAGTAGGCAGCCTAATTCCAGAATTATGGTCACTTCCGTTTACCTATCATTGTGAACGTGCTGGCAAGGAAGTGTTATTTACTGGAAAGGAATGCGGCTCTTCGATTGGGCACTCACATTTATGTTAACAAATTACTGTGCACAGCGCATGTAACTCTCCCGTAGCGAATTTGGCCTGTTTTTTAATGGAATCCTGGCCACAGCAGTACTTCCACTTATTACTGTCCCTTCAAATGGTAGTTATTTGGGTGAAGATGTACGACCATTTGATTTTGCGAGTCACTAATTACGTTTTTCTGCGCCTCGAAATTAGAGACTCGCAAAATCAAATGTACTAATGTGTCTGGGACACATTTAGCGATTCTCCAATGGTTCACAAATGACCTGCCTCATTAATATTCATAAGGCAGATCAGAATTTGCAACCCATTGGGATTGTCTGGCACTCACTGGAATGCTGGTCTACTGGGGTCAGCAGACCAACATGTCTGTGACTGTTTTTTCAATAAAGCATTTTTTTTTTAAATGCAGCCTGTGTTCCTTAAAGGAAAACGGGCTGCATTTAAAAAAGAAAAATGAAAAAAAAAATCATTTTTTTAGAGTGGGCAGTGGTCCGGGGAACTTGTGACCTGGGCTGTCGACCAATCATCTTCTGCGGAGATGGACTCCATCCTGGAGTCCCTGGTATTTGATTTTGTGAGTGACATCATGAATTCCTCTGACTCACCATAATTTGGTTACCTTTTTCTAAACTGACATATTGGATTTTTCTAAACTCATAGTATGACAATGCTTAGTGCACATGCTTTGAGTTTGCTTATCTTGTGATGACATTGATTTTCTTTAGCTATTTGTCATGCTATTGCCCTGACCAAAGGGAGGGTGTTGTGTGTTTCCTACATGGACATTGTCGTTTTCCATATGTTAGCCTAACTATGCACGATGTAGGCTGCTTTTGCTGTGTACTTGTTACCAAAGCGCACACTTGTTTTTGTACCACATTGCATTTTCACATATAGTCAGCGTATAGTTTTGTATTTAGTCCTATTTCCTGGGATTCAGTCTGTACAGCCCAGACATAGTCAAACGACACTGCTCCTTGTTATTCTTGGTGGTCGGACACTAGCACCTAGACATTATAAAGCCAGCCCGCTGTTTTTTCATATAAACCGGGATGTGTCATTCTAAACATAGAGAGTGGAGACTTGCACACAGAGCAAAGGTCCTGAGACAAGAGAACTGCATCAGCGGGGATGTAGAACAACTATCTATGAATGTTAATGTATGGGGTCCGCCACTAAGCCCAGAAATCTATAATCGATAATCATTTAGGAAAATCTGTCAGATAATATGACAGGTCTTTTTATTGTATATGGCCTCATAATCATGCTAATGACATTACTGACCTGTATTTGTTTGCTAGTTGTGGCGCAATTAGTGCACATTAGACCACAATAGTTTAAATAAATATTATAAACTTTCCTCATGTCTCTTTTCTATTTATTGTGGACAAGCACGAAGTGAGAGAACGAAAGGGGGTGACCTGCTACCGTAATTCCTGAGAGGGTCGGGGGTGTTGTGTTCTCGAGTGCCAAATCACTTTTCTCTCTGGAAAGGTTAGGAGGGCAACTGAGGCCCTATAATCTAGACTGATGCAGGTCCATAGATACTGATGGGGTACGGTGACTCAGTTCCTTCATGCTGACGTTCTATGCTGACGTTCTCTTGTACCAAGCATAGTTCTGTTCTAGAGCAGAATCCCTGTAGCACTAGTGGGCCTGCAGCACTTATTGTGCAACACACTTAAGTAGCTCTTTAAACAAGTCTTAGGCTTGCCATTGCAGTCTGTGTGCAGTTTTAAACTGCCAGTTCCACCTGGCAAAATAAACCTTTTTCCAGTCCCAAGCCTTCTGTTTTATTACATATAATTCACCCCTAGGGTAGTTCCTGAACAGCCCAGAGGGCAGGGTGCAGTGTATGTAAAAATTTGGATATGTACTTCTAAGTTCTTCACGTCCTGATAGTGAAAAACAGCAGGTAAACAGTTTGGTGTCTAAAGAATTGTGACTTCACACCCACTATAATGGGAAAGTCATATTTTTAGTTACAGTTCTGAAAATGCCACTTTTCAAAAGTTGTCACTTTCTTGTCCTAACCCTTTGCTGTCTCCAGTCTGTCCCTGGGTCACATGACTAGGTGTAGCTTGCAGTTGATCTTTGCGTATTGCTCCCAGGCAGTGAGACACAGGGAAGCCAGGTGTTGGCAGGATGGGCCACACTGACTTAACGAGGGGGAGGAGCTATGACCTACCACACTTGCACGTCACAAAGGGTCTGCCTGAGCACACTCACAAAGGGTTTCGTGTCTCCAGACAAGCTGGGGCCAGGGCAAGGAAGAAGGGAATGGTATGGAAGCCTTTAGAAACATCTTCTACTTCAAAGTCGGCAACAGGTATAAATAGTGAACCTCAGACCCCAACACTTCAATACACATCTAGAGTTGTGGAAGACTCAGAAGGACTTCTTTTCTGATTTCTAAAATAAGGACTGCCACTGTGCTGCCCTGCTGTGCTGCCCTGCTGCCTTCCTGCTTGAGTGAGAAGGACTAGACCCACATCTTGAACCCAGGGCCACCAGAGTGACTCCAAGAACTAGTTGGCTGGCCTCCTGATCAGAAGCCTCTGGGACAAAACAGGATTCCTCCATCTTGAACCCAGCACCTGGACTTTGCCAGCTGTGAGTCCTAGCCTCCCAAGTGGTACCACCCCAGTCCTGGACCCTTGGAAGTGGGCCTGAACATACTTTGACAGCTCAACTGTAGTGCCAGCAGACACAATGCATTGTGACACATCTCCTCCCAGAAACTCAGCATCGGAGCCACAGCCTCACCAAACTCTGCATCAGAACCGCTGTGTGACACCTCCCCAGTGCCTCCTGGGAAACACCACTGCGCAATACATCCTCAGCGCAGGTCTTCGCATCACAAGCTTCTCATCAACCGCATCCTCAGTGATAATGCAGGACTCTACATTGCAAGCCCCACAACTGCTTAGGAACCAGCTGGTTTGTGACGCATCTTCAAAGCAGGTCTTCACATCGCAAGCCCCTCATAATTGGCATCCTCGACGATGACGTAGGACTTCGCATCGCAAGCTCTGAAACTTCTTAGAAACTGTTGCTGTGCAATGCATCCTTGATGCAGGATTCCACATCGCTCCACAACCATGATTTAAGGCACTTTGAGCAGCGGGCCTAACTTGGTCCCTATGGCCAGCCCGTGCGCCATCTTGGTCGGCCTGAACTTGTGACTTTGTCCTGGTCCGGCGCAACTAAATAACCACAGTCCTTGTGATCCAGCGCGATATTAACAAACAGCATTCAAACACTAGATACTCACTTGGGCCCATACATTCATACTACGCTAATACTTACGCTGGGTTTTATCAGTTGTTACTCTTTATCAAAATCCCTGCTACCAATTACCTTTCGATTGAAGAGTAATGACTTACCAATGAATCCTTTGCTAATTGGGAAGTTTAAAATGAGTGACATTCATTATAGTACATAATCCTGAAATAACTACTGAGTCAGGAAGTTTTAAAATGTTTATCTAAAGATTTAGCAGAGTAAATTACATAACCACATGGTACTTAATCGCATATCACGGGTGAAGCATAGAATAATAATTATTGATTAATGACGGTCCCTCAGAAAGGAGAAGATAGAGACAGCAGCGCAACTAAAGGTTGCATTTATATTTACCTAAGTGCGAGAACCAAACCCCTTGGCCAAGGAGTTGGAAAGAATAGGACCCAGGAAAGATAAAGAGCAAAGACCTCCTCCAGGTTCAAAACAGGACCGGTGACCTCTCTACAACGACACCTGCGTCGTTCCCCTCTCTGATACTCGGCTTCTCCTCGATTCTCCCGTGTCTTCCTTCTAATGGACTCCGGCTCCCCTTCCTCAGGACCTTTCTGGACAGCGATTCAGTCTGCAATCGATCAGCTTGACGGTCTGGAGCTCTTCTAGTCAGCATGCACGCCTGATCTTCTGTGTACGTCTGCTCTCTTGCAGCATCTCCTTCTAACTGATTAGCTAATTCTATATCTATTATACCCTTCTATGCCATGTACCTCCCCTTAATGTTGCCAAAATATGGGACCACTACTTCTGATTGGACGGGGACAGGGGTTTGATTCTCACACCATATGATTTTAGTTCATTTTCTGTAGGCCATTGTCTTTAAACTACCGCCCATCCAATTTTATACATTTGCTTTATTTCCCACCCGTCTCACGACAAATGTTATATATTCTTCATATACAAAGTTTCAATTTTCCACAGGAAAGGCAAGAGCACAGCAGCTTCGGCCATCAGGTCATGGCCTTGGATGACGTCCAGGTTGACTTCATTTTTATTCTTTGGCAGCCAAACAGGACACATGCGCAGAATCATTGTCTCTCGAGTTTCAGATCACCAACCCCAGGCCCAAGTTTACGAACTAACAAAAGTCAAAGAAGAAAATATTAAAATCACAAAATAATATGTTTCACTGTATACCCACTCTTTCTACTCTATCCCCATTTACTTAAAAATCTATCCCGCATTAGTAGCGTTAAGAAAACGACAATTTAATAATAACACAAGAGCAAGCTGAATCATGTGAAAACATCAAGCAGCCATTTTAATGCACACTGCGCAGAAGCAGAAATTTCCCACCAAGCAAAGAAAGACGTCACACCATGTGATATGGATGAGACATGCGCAGTAAGGTTCCCGCGCTTTAGCGGCCATTTTAGAAAAAGACAAGCGTTACTTGTTAGTTAGAACACATAGGCAAGCTTCCTTGCTATTCATGTAGTGTATGCAAAGTTAGTATACACAATACATAATTAATAAATTAATACTGTGAGGAGATTGTATTCGAGCAAGTCTCATTTGTGAGTCCTTGCTCCATCAATCCCCTCTCTGATGGCGTTTAAGAGCCATTAAAATACTACCCTCAATCAGATACCAACTTCTAGCAAGTAGTTTCATTCTCATTTTTACGCTTTCTATTTTTACCATCCCCTTTCAATTTCTTGTATAATTCACTTCTCCACTCTTCAAGTTCTATTTCGTCGATCTTTCTCTTCTTCCCTTTTCCTGTCACATTATATGTTCCCTTCTTTCTACAACATTTGCACCATATTATTATTGTCAGTACTATTATTGCTAACCCTGCTAGGGGTACTAATATTTGGCCTATAAGTCCTTTTCCTATATTAGAAAACCAGGTACCAATTGACGCAATACTACTTGTCAATCTTTCCCATACACTATCAACGTCCAGTGGTTTAAGTTCCTTCTCAAGTTTAGTTATATTCTGTATATACGTTCCAATTTCTGCACTTTTATCAGGAATGTAAGTGCAACAATGTTTCGTCTTCAGTAATTTACAGACTCCACCCTCTTTTGCCAATGAAATATCAAGAGCAAGTCGATTTTGCATAACCATAGATCTAATCGCAACCATCTCCGCATTAATCATTAGAAATCCTCCAGCAGTATCCGTTGATAAACGATCAACCACTGTAGACAATTTACATATTTTCCTTGAGTTCAGAATTATTCCCACCGAAGGTATCAATGCACCAAATATATCACCTACAATTTCAGAAAAACTAGCTCTTTTACTATGTGTTAATTCGCCATAGTTTTTATTACTCCCAGTGTTTCTTTTTACGTTGTATATTTATGGAAATACTTTTCCAAAATAACAACTTCCATACCACCGTGCAGGAAGCCTAAAGTAAGCCTTATTCCCGCATACATAATAGATTCCAGGAAAAACTGCATCTGTTCCTCCTTTTATTCCCCAACCTCCAAGAATTAAGAAATTGTGTTCACATTCACTGGTACCGATGAAAACATTGTTATAATCAGTCTTTAATCTATGTAGACAAATTTTCCCCGTTTTTACAAAATCCAGAGCCATAGCAGCTTGAGCCTTGCCAGGTGTGTAACTCCCTTCTTTCTCAGCCCAAGGTGGTAAATGAGCCTTATGCTCAGAAGCTTTCTTTTGAAAATCTTGTCTTCTATCTTCTACTAAATTCAAAAATATCTTTTCTTCTTCGTGTAAAGAACATGTTAGATTGTGTCTATGTGCATGTGTTATGTCTATCGATTTCATTGTTAAGAAAAATTCTCCCATAAACTGTGCGTCCTGACTACTAAGCACTGGGTTCATACTCTTTCGAATCGGAACCTCAGAAAATATCACATCTATGTTTGAATAATAATATTGAAGTCTCCCTGTTCTATAAAATAAACTAGCTAATACACTACATGATATGCCATATGTCAATGGTAAGTGATGATATGTTAATCCTTCTGCTACTGATTCGGGTAACTTTATACAGACATAACAATTACTAACTTCCATGGTATCTACATACTGAAATAATAACTTTGTGAAAACATTTAAACTAGTGTCGTTATCAGTTATTTCATTATGAAATTCTGGTTCATTTTCTGCCATTAGTTCTACTCTATTTCCCTTCATGTGTGCTGTCTTTCCTTTAGTTTCGTTATTAATCTTTTTATCCATATCATAAGGTAAGGAACTGCTACGATCAGGACTAACCAAACTATAAGCACCATTACTAGACTACATATGCATATTGCACAGCATCTTCTACAACATCTCTGTTTTGGTCTCCCAGCAACTCTATCATCAGACATTTCGACAAGGAAGATTGCTCTTCTTATCTATTTTTCGCTTTTTTTTCTTTATATGACTCTTTTGCTTAGTCAAGGTGGTCTTGTTTCTTTCTCGTACGTTAGTTCTGCACTTGTTCATTCGTCACCACTTTCACTTGACTCTGAGCTCTCGTAATCTTCAAGAATAATGTAAGTCCAATCAGGACCCTTGAATTTGTTATTTACAAGTTTCAGTCTCTTGCTTCTTCTTTTCTTAGTTCTGTTTTCTTGTTCGGTTTGACTTGTTACTTCATTTACTTGATCTGGATCTTCACTTCTGGTTGTTATGTGGTATTTTACTCTTTTAATGACACTAGGCCAATGATCCCCTTTTCTTGTTTTCTTTGTTTGCACTGTTTCTTTATTTTTGTCTTCAGCAATCTCTTTATTTTCACTTTCTGACACTTTTTCGTTTTCTGCAATTACTGTTTTTCTTTCTTGCTCTTTTTCAGGTCTAATTTGTTTTTCTTCAGCAGCTCCACTGTGAGTTTCCAATAATTGACCTTGTGCTTGATTTATTTCTTCATGTTCATTTTTCTTGAGATCTTTTTCTTCTGTGTGATTTTCTTGATCTAACTGGTTCTGATCAGGGCTTATTGCACTTTGTACTTCTGCAGCCTGACCGGATTCTTCTAAACCTGTCTGTCCCTGCTCAAAACTTGTTGGTTCTTCGTTATTTTGAGCCCAGTTTCCTTTCCCTATCTGGTCCTGCTCAGGTTCTTTTATTGTATGTTCTTCTTTTCCCTGAGCTGCTTCTTCTTCACCTATCTGATCTTCTTCGATTTCTTCCAATTTTGTTTGACTTCTTGTTCTGTAGTAAACTTCAGGAATTTCTACCACCGGTATCCAGTCCTGACTTGTGCTCGGTTGTTCTTCTGCAGCTTCTCTTGAATCTCGAGCCTGAGATTCTTCAGCTGGGCAACTTTCAGCTTCCTCAGTGATTGATGCTGTCTGAGGATTTTCTTCTTCAGGGTCTGGTACTCTTTTGGTGTGGCTTACATGAATCCAATTAGGAAATCCTGCACACTTCACTGCTGTATTGGTAGTCAGTATGACTTGACAAGGTTTTCCCCATCTAGGTGATAGACACGTCTCTCTGGTGTGATTCTTCACTACCACCCAGTCACCAGGATTCAGATCATGTTCTTGTTCAGGCTGCCTCGAAACTGCGTCTTCTCCGACCTGATGAGAGACAGAACGCACTAGGTCAGCCAATCCTTTGCAATAATCCAGAACCATATCATCAGATATATTCAGCAATTTGTTTATGGGAACATGTGCTTGTCTCATTGCTCTTCCCATCATTATCTCGTGTGGGCTCAATCCCGTATTTCTATCAGGAATGCTTCTTAGTCCCATTAAGACAAGTGGCAATGCATCTGGCCACTCCAATGATGTCGATGCACACATTTTTCCCAGTCTTGATTTTATAGTGCCATTCAATTGTTCAACCACTCCAGAAGCCTCTGGACGATATGCACAGTGCAATTTTTGTTCGATTTGGAATGCTCCGCAAATTATTTGAATCACTTCACTGTTAAAATGTTTTCCTCTATCCGATTCCAAAGTTACTGGGAAACCAAACCTAGTAATGATTTCTCGTAGTAACAGCTTTGCGACTGTAATGCTGTCACTCCTCCTGGTAGGGTAAGCCTCCACCCACTTTGAAAACAGACATACTATGACTAGTACATATTTCAACCCTCTGCATGGTGGTAACTGTATAAAGTCGAACTGTAGTCTTATAAATGGACCTTCTGCCTTTCCAATCTTCCCAAACCAGATTATTGTCTTTCTTCCTGGATTATGCATCTGGCAAGTCAAACATCTTTGGCAAAGGCTCTCTGCTACAGCCCTGAACTTGGGATTGTACCAGTTCTGTCTGAAAAGCCTAATCATTGCATCTCTCCCTCTGTGTGTGTCTCCATGATACATACTGGCCATTTGAGAGAGCAGACAGTCAGGCATGACTGGTCTGCCATCAGCACAAATCCACACTTCATCATCTCCCCTTTGGGAACAACCCACTTTGACCCATGTTTTCTTCTCACTTTCATCAGCACCATCTTGCAATCTTCGAACCTCATTCCATGTTTCTGGTAGCATATACAGCATAAGTTGGCAGCTGATTCCCATTCTTTCCACCCTTTTATTGACTGACAATCTATTTCTGGCACAATGTTGAGCCACAAGATCTGCATATCTGTTGCCGACTACCACCCAGTCAACTCCTGACTGGTGTGCGGCACATTTCACCACAGCCAATTCTTTTGGTGATTGTATTGCTTCCAGCAATTCCCTTACAAATTGTCCATTTTTAATGGGGGATCCTGAAGAAGTCATGAAATCCCTCTGCATCCATAGTTGGCCAAAATCACGCACAACCCCGTAACCATATTGGCTATCTGTAAATATAGTTACTTTTTGATTCCTCCCAATTTTGCACGCTTTTATCAAAGCAATCAATTCAGCTACTTGTGCAGATTTTACTCCTGGTAAATAGGATGCTTCGACTATTCCAGTTAATTCACACACTGCATATGCTGCAGTCAGTTTACCGTCTTCATGCCTCTGGCATGAACCATCAACAAACAGTTCCCTGTCTGGCTTTCTAAGTGGCTGTTCTTCAATGTCCGGACGTGGTTTTGTGCATAACTCTGTGACTTGTAAACAATCATGTTCTTCTTCTTAGTCATTTTTAATTTCCTCATGATACGGGTCTGGCAGTAAGGTTGCAGGATTTACTATTGTACACCTCACTATGTTCACATTTTCAGCACCCATTATTATTCTCTCATATTTAGTCAGCCGACTAGGAGTAAGATGCTGAGTTCGTGTTCTTGTCAACAGAATCACAACCGCATGTGGAACAAACACCTTTACTGGGTGTCCCATCACAATTGACTCCCTTTGTTCAATACTTAAACAGGTAGCCGCTACTGCTTTTAAGCAGCCTGGCAACGCAGCTGCCACTGGGTCCAATGTAGCAGAAAAATATGCTATAGGACGTCTGTCTAGACCATTTCTTTGTGTTAAGACGGAAAGTGCACAATTTTCTCTCTCATGACAGAACAATGCGAAGCTTCTCTTATAGTCGAGCATGCCTAGGGCTGGTGCTGAGCACAAAGCATTTCTCAATTTTACAAAAGCTCCTACACTCTCATCGTCCCATTCAACTGGGTCCTTTCCTTTCTTTTTTGTCATTTGAATTAGGGGCTTCGCTAACAAGGAAAATCCTAGTATCCATTGTCGACAGTAACCTACTATTCCTAGGAACATTCTCACTTCTCTTTGGGTTACAGGCATTTGCATTTTCTTAATCAATTGTACTCTTTCCGAGGTTATTCTTCTTTTTCCCCTCTCAATTTGGTGTCCCAGATATTTAACAGCTGTTGTACAGAACTGCAATTTTTCTGGTGAGACTTTATGCCCTTCTTCAGCCAAATGATTTAATAGTGCTATGGAATCAACAACACAGTCCTCTCTGGTGTTCGATGCCACCAGTAAGTCGTCGATATATTGCACTAGGACTGAGCTTCCTGGCATCACTAGTTTCTCTAAGCACTTTTTCAATAACTGATTGAAAATAGAAGGACTTTCCGTGTACCCCTGAGGAACACGATTCCATACATAGACTTTGTTCTCAAATTTAAATGAAAAAAGATACTGGCTGTCTGGATGCAATGGTATTGAAAAGAACGCTTGGCATAAATCAATCACTGTGAACCATCCTGCACTCCAAGGAATCTGGTATAGGATTACTGCAGGATTGGGTACTATAGGACAACAAGGTTCCACAATCTTATTTATTTTCCGCAGGTCCTGAACAATCCTATTTTTTCCGCTAGGTTTCTTTAAACCTATTATTGGTGAATTACATGGGCTACTCATCACTTCTCTTAGTATGTTTTGTTCTACCATTCGATTGATTTCTTCAATGACTCCTGTCTTTACTTCTGCACTCATTTTGTACTGTCTAGTATTTGGGAAAATCGCACCTTCTTTTACAGTAATTTTAACCGGGTCTATTTTGGCCATAAGTCCTACTTCCTTTCCTGTGAAATCCCATACTGTGGGGTTTACTGTAGTTTTTAATTCTTCTGGCAACACATCTTTTGTTATCAAAGAAAACATCTCATCTACTTCTGTACCTTGTTTTGCAATCATAAACTTATATACATGATCTTCATCTGGGGTCTGAACTGCCACACCATCCGGTGTGCAGAAAATTGTACAGTTCATTTTGCACAACAAATCACGACCTAATAAATTTACTGGACTAGAATCACACACTACAAATTGATGCATTTCTCTGAAATTTCCAATTTTAACTTCCATTGGTTCGGTAAGAGGTGTTCTAATCTTTCTATTAGCTACTCCCACTACTTGGATAGCTTCTCCAGAGAGAGGAAGGTCTGGAATGTCTGCTGTTCTCACAGTAGACCGGGTAGCACCAGTGTCCAAAAGAAAAGTAATATCATTACCCTTCACATTCCCTTCAACATATGGACCTGACTGATCTACCGATAAGGATGCGCCAAGTACGCACTCCTTCTCCCCCTCTCCTAGGCACCGTCATGAACTGTATTGACAGAAATCGTCCTGTAAAAGAAACTGTGATGTTACATAATCATTCTTACCACTTCCTCCTTGATATCAGACGTCTGTACCGTGGTTTGCTCTGCTTACATTACCCTGAATAGGTGCAGGTGGCAACTGACTCTGAGGATTTACACCCTGCTGTGAGTCATTCTGCGTCTGTGGATTTAAATTTTGATTTGGGCCATTATTATTCCGAATCTTTTTACATTCATCCTTCCAATGCCCCAATTTTCCGCATCCATGACAAGGAAATTTCTTTTTAGCGTCTTCTCTACTCATTCGTCTTCTCACTTTTCCACCATTCCCAGTATCGCCATTCGTTCCAGAATCCTTTCCTTGATTTTCACTCGGATTATCCAAATTAATTCTCTGTTTCTCAGCCATTTTCACCTGTGCCCACATCACTTTTTCCTGCAATTTCTTGTGCCTATCCCCAATATCGTCTCCACAGTATTTCGCATATTTCAAAATTTCATCTATGGGTTTCCCTTGCCAACACAACATGTGCTGCTTAATCATCTGACAAATTTCTGGCTTCAGACCATAAACAAATTGATACACAAACTGACTCATGTTCTTGTCTCCAATGTCCTCAAATCCACTATACTGCTTAAATACCTGCAATAAACGCTCATAATAGGCGTGTACCGATTCACTGGCTTCTTGGGTGGTTCGGTCTATTTTCACCCAATCTGTTTCTTTCGGTGGTATTTTGCCTTTCAGGTAAGTTATCACCTGCTGATACTTTTTCATTACATCATTTGACGGGGCACCTGTCTTCAGATCTCTAGGATACTCGTCACTTGGCCAATCAACTGTAATTTTACAATCTGTCCACAAATCGGCAGGTACCACTATGTCAAACAACCCATCTAAATCTTTCAACAATACCTTTGATACCTTCACAAACCTCTCAACCTGCTTGTACCATTCAATTGGTTTTTCTCTCAATTTTGGAAAATCGTTCGTAAATGACAAAATATCCTGTCTACTCCATGGAACATGTACATAGCCCCCTCCTGGAACTTCTCGCATCGGGTACATTTGATCTGTCTTCCCGGTTTCTTTCATCACATATTCAGAGGCTGTTCTACTGGATCGTGCCTCTTCTTTTTTCTTTGCCCATCGAACTCTCCATTTATCTAGATCTCCCCATTTTTGCAAAACTATCATTAACTCTTTTACTTGTAACTTTCTTCCATTAGCATTCATATTTTCTAAATCTTTGTCTGAGAAATCTGCTCTATAGGGTTTCTGCAACACCTTTGATCTCCCTATTTCAATTCCCATCTGCAGAGCCAAATCTGATAATTTTTCATGAAATATTTTTACATTTCTGGTGATACTTCTGCATACGAACAATAATTCTTCTTCATTGTAAGCATTTAGGCGATCTAGCCCTAGATTTCCTGCTATTATTTCTTCTAATTCGACTTTTAATTTATTAATATTCAAAAATGTTGGCGGTGTACACTGCTGTTCTGATCCTTGTGCCCACCTTTCTAAGTCTTCTGGACTAACTACAGTGACACTTTTTGCTCCTGATGAAGTTATCAAGTTTATCTCTTTCGAGCACCCAGGTGTAGTTCTTCTGGGAGTACTATTGACAGAATCTCGAATTGGTAAATCCATTAATGATATTGTTGATTCACAATCACTAAAATGATCCTCAACCATTACTGTTGCTTCAGGTTTAGGAATATTCACAGGAGTAGGCATAACTAACGTGGAGGACAATTTCCCTGACCACCATATAATGGAACTACCGGACCAATTGTTTCAGGTATGGTCAAAGAATCAGGATGTACCTTTATCTGTGTTATTTTCTGTATTAATTCTGCTCTGGTCTTCTCTAGGGCTTCTTTCTCTTTATCGTGAAGTATCCTACTGGGGGTGAAATCATGCATTACTTGTGGTACTAATGGAGTTTTTAACAGTGGGGCACTTGGGGTGCATCCACTTATCCCTTCCTGATAAGGTGGGGGGTTCCTTAATATTTCTTCTATAAATTCATCTTCTGAATCTCCATTTCTCATTAAATGTTTTGTCTTTTCTGTGCATTTCTTCCCTAACAGTTCTTCTTCTGTAAATATTGGACATAATCCTTCTGTAAGCATTGCTCTCCTCCACTGTTTCATCTGACCATCCCTATTCTCATGTTGGTTTCTTGGGGAAAATCCTCGATAGCCCCTATTACTCCTGGATCGGTCACGCTCAAATGCCTCGGTTTCCCATTCCTCTAAGGCTTCGTATTGAGTTAATCTAGATCTGGGTTCTAGGTCATTCATCCTCAATCTCAAATTTTGAAGAATTCTTCCATTGAAGGTACCATTCTCGGGAAATGCTAATATTCCATCAATTTTTGTATATTCTATCCAATTCTCTATCCATACACAAGTATGATAACCTCTCTCCATCATCATGAATGAAGCGGGCGTTTTAGCTGGTGGAATGATAATTCCTTCCCTAGTTTTAATTGGTTTATCCTTTTTAAAATAATTCTTAATCTTTTGCAGAAAGGACATTTTTCTCTTCTCTCCGTACATCTTGGGCAAATCTCGATGTATAAAATTATATTCTGCAAAACCTAGGAATCTCCTATCCGGACGAGTTCCTGTTAAAGTCGGATCGCATTTTAACATGCAATCCCTATCCACTAAGATTTTAGCTTCTAGAATCTCAACCAATCAAATACCTGCTAACTTTTATTTCTGAACCAATCCTAACGCGGCCTTTTGGTGACGTTTGTCTGTCAACCCCTCCTTTACAATCTGCTCTTCACTGTCCCTCGTTGTTTCAACCAATCCCAGCGCGGCACCTGTGACGTTAGTACTACTCCTGACTACTGACCCCTCCTTTACAAGGGTCTTTTCACACCTGCTGATTCAACCAATCCCAGCGCGGCGTTTGTGACGTCAGCTCCCTCTCCGGCAGCTGACCCTCCCTTTACAAAATCTTACGCAAACTTATTTCCTCTATAAATCTTAATTAAATTTCAGTAACAACATAAAACATTCGCTATCGTGCCAGTTTCTCTAATTTAGAAAAGATAGTTTTCTCTCACACTTAGTAAAACCTTTCCGTTTACTAAACATACACTACGAGTAAAACCCTTCCGTCTACTCTTCACACAAGCTCCAGAAGTACCTGTTACTTCTTCAATGTTACCCTTTCTAGGTGATATAACATCCAATTTTCACCAGCGTACTCTTTTGCTATTACTCACACGCATAGATTCCCTAACCAGTACTGATAGTCCTGCT
This sequence comes from Calotriton arnoldi, assembly GCA_963921515.1. Classification (NCBI taxonomy): domain Eukaryota; kingdom Metazoa; phylum Chordata; class Amphibia; order Caudata; family Salamandridae; genus Calotriton; species Calotriton arnoldi. Next base: position 987,501 of record CAWUFW010004374.1, on the reverse strand, counting down.
TAACTTTTCAGCACTATTTCTGCCTGACAGATAACCTCACTGCAGTATGGCTTCCACTTACCAACCGCTATTCATTTTCCCCGGGGATTCTAGACAACATAAAACAAACTTTGAATACACGGATGTTAGTTCATAAAAAATAAAATTCTCATTACCCAATTAACAAAGAGTAACCATCCTCTGATTACCAGAAAACTGATCCAGCGCGATATTAACAAACAGCATTCATACACTAGATACTCACTTGGGCCCATACATTCATACCACGCTAATACTTACGCTGGGTTTTATCAGTTGTTACTCTTTATCAAAATCCCTGCTACCAATTACCTTCCGATTGAAGAGTAATGACTTACCAATGAATCCTTTGCTAATTGGGAAGTTTAAAATGAGTGACATTCATTATAGTACATAATCCTGAAATAACCACTGAGTCAGGAAGTTTTAAAATGTGTATCTAAAGATTTAGCAGAGTAAATTACATAACCACATGGTACTTAATCGCATATCACGGGTGAAGCATAGAATAATAATTATTGATTAATGACGGTCCCTCAGAAAGGAGAAGATACAGACAGCAGCGCAACTAAAGGTTGCATTTATATTTACCTAAGTGCGAGAACCAAACCCCTTTGCCAAGGAGTTGGAAAGAATACGACCCAGGAAAGATGAAGAGCAAAGACCTCCTCCAGGTTCAAGACAGGACCGGTGACCTCTCTACAACGACGCCTGCGTTGTTCCCCTCTCTGATACTCGGCTTCTCCTCGATTCTCCTGTGTCTTCCTTCTAATGGACTCCGCCGCCCCTCCTCAGGACCTTTCTGGACATCGATTCAGTCTGCAATCGATCAGCTTGACGGTCTGGAGCTCTTCTAGTCAGCATGCACGCCTGATCTTCTGTGTACGTCTGCTCTCTTGCAGCATCTCCTTCTAACTAATTAGCTAATTCTATATCTATTATACCCTTCTATGCCATGTACCTCCCCTTACTGTTGCCAAAATATGGGACCACTACTTCTGATTGGACGGGGACAGGGGTTGATTCTCACACCATATGATTTTAGTTCATTTTCTGTAGGCCATTGTCTTTAAACTACCGCCCATCCAATTTTATACATTTGCTTTATTTCCCACCCGTCTCACGACAAATGTTATATATTCTTCATATACAAAGTTTCAATTTTCCACAGGAAAGGCAAGAGCACAGCAGCTTCGGCCATCAGGTCATGGCCTTGGATGACATCCAGGTTGACTTCATTTTTATTCTTTGGCAGCCAAACAGGACACATGCGCAGAATCATTGTCTCTCGAGTTTCAGATCACCAACCCCAGGCCCAAGTTTACGAACTAGCAAAAGTCAAAGAAGAAAATATTAAAATCACAAAATAATATGTTTCACTGTATACCCACTCTTTCTACTCTATCCCCATTTACTTATAAATCTATCCCGCATTAGTAGCGTTAAGAAAACGACAATTTAATAATAACACAAGAGCAAGCTGAAGCATGTGAAAACATCAAGCAGCCATTTTAATGCACACTGCACAGAAGCAGAAATTTCCCACCAAGCAAAGAAAGACGTCACACCATGTGATATGGATGAGACATGCGCAGTAAGGTTCCCGCGCTTTAGCGGCCATTTTAGCAAAAGACAAGCGTTACTTGTTATTTAGAACACATAGGCAAGCTTCCTTGCTATTCATGTAGTGTATGCAAAGTTAGTATACACAATACATAATTAATAAATTAATACTGTGAGGAGATTGTATTCGAGCAAGTCTCATTTGTGAGTTCTTTCTTTTTGTCGCTATATTCATTTATATCTTTAAAATTGGATATTACCGGGTCTACTGATAGGATTGTTGTCATTTTGGTCTTAAATTATTTAATAGATTTTGCTCTATTTTTCCAAATTGGTGTGGTATTTTTCTTGTGTTGTGCTTCACTTTGTTACGGTTTAGAGTGCTGTATAAATAACTTTACACTTTGCCTCTAAGTTAAATCTGAGTGCTTTTGTGCCAAGCTACCAGAAGGTGAAGCACAGGTTAATTTGGGATTTGCATGGGACTTCACCCTGAAAATAATTGTGTTTGTTGCTTGTTGTAGGGTTTCACCCCCTCACCCAGTAACCCAATTCCTTACACTTCTGCACTAAGACATGCAGTCATTCTCTATTTCTATCGTTTACTTCCCCATACAATTTCTACTATTTTTGACTACCTTTATACTACTCCTTTTTCACTAAGTGCCAGATGTATGACGCGCAAAATAGCGCCTTGCAAATTGCGAGTCTTTTGCGACTCGCAATTTGCGAGGCGCTATTTTGCATGTACAACAGTGTGTTTAACACTGTTTGTGATTCCCAATGGGGTCGCAAATTCCGAGGCTCATGAATATTAATGAGCCTCGCGCAATTTGCGAGCCCATTGGGAATGACAGGCCCTCCCAGGGATTGTGGCCTGCTGGGCTCAGCAGACCACCATGTCTGGGATTGCTTTTAAATAAAGCAGCTCTTTTTTTTAAATGCAGTCCATTTTCCGTAAAGGAAAACGGGATGCATTTAAAAAAAAAAAAATGAAACGTTTTTGTTTCATTTTTTAAGGGCAGGCAGTGGTCCCTAGGACCACTGCCTGCCCTTAAAAAATATTTTTGGAGCCAGTCACAAAGGGGAAGGGGTCCCCTGGGGACCCCTTCCCATTTGCGACTTCATTACCACCCTCTTAACGAGGGTGGTAATTTGCGAGTGTTTTGCGACCGCAATTGCGGTCTCAAAACATTCATACCTGGCTCTGCGGTCGCTATTAGGAAGGAAACGCCCCTTCCTAATACACTATTTTGCGAATCGCAAATTATTTGCGGCTCGCAAAATAGTGTAAGTACGTGGCCCAGACTAAAATTGCGTGCGCAAACGGGTCACAAACCCGTTTGCGCATGCAATTTTACGTCGTACATCTGGCCCTAAGTCTCCTCTCTGTCTATCACCACCATTGCCATGTTCCTTATCATGCCTCTATCTTGTATTTTTTGTGTAACTCGAATCATCTTCTTTTCTCATCTCCTTCACCAGCTCCACTCAACCCACCTCCTGCTCCCCCTACAGAATCCTATGTCCTTCTTCCCTAGTCTTTCCTAGTATCCTTTCCACTTCCCCACTTCTTCAACTCACCTCTATCCCATACTTCTCCCAATTTGCTCAGTCCTATGTGAAGCCACATGTTAAAGTTTTTTAACTCTTTGAGATTGGACACTTTGGATCACTTCTTTCGAAGTCTTAGGGGGATATTCACAAGAACGTGCGCTAAACATCTCCAAAAAATGTTAATGTAACTTTACACATCGCAGTCTATCGCGGGAAAATAACCCTGTGTTAACGTGGAATTCACAACACGGCGGTACCAGGCGATAGTCTCCCGAAAACGCGGACGATGTCCGCGATACAACACCCGCGACGGTGATAAAAACACAAACCCCAACATCAAAAAACGTGCGATTAGCCCATTCGCAATGAGGAAAGCAGCGATAAGCAGCGCCAGGCCCGCGACACACACACGGCAGGCGGGAATAAGTACAACAAAAGCAGGAAAGAGAAAGCCAAACCAAACAGAAAACAACAGCGAAGCACAATGGAGGCAACCTGAGCCAGTACACAACCCCACAAGCCCCATTGGCAACAAAACATTGTACATGGCAGGCCATCGTGGACAAGGTGAATGCAGCCGGAGAGCGGAGGAGGGCAATGGAAGAAAACCAGAACAGCTGGAATGATGCGAAACGCACAAACAAGCAGAAACACGCTAACAACCAGAAGGCAGCAATGCACACCGGAGGTGGGAGCCCAGCGCCACACCAGGAGCTGGATGACATGGAGGAAATGGTGTCCACCACATCAGTCTGGAGATGGTGGCAGGAGTCGGGGACCGGAAATCGCTCAAAATCAACAGACACAACAGCAACAGGGAGAGGAACAACCAGGGACTGGGGGAACGGGGGGAGATGGGCACAATGGCACACATGCACAATTAAGCACAGCATAACTGCAGACAAACCATGCCCAAGAGGAACAACACCAACCAAGAGCACAAGTCACACAATGTCGGCAATATCACACCATTGAACAAGCACAGAAGTGAAAACCACACTGCCTGAAAGGGAGAAGGGTGAGCCAAATCAGAGCTGAAGGGCCATCTCACACACAATGCAGCACACACACATAGGAAGCAGAGCACCCCAACATCGAACACAATGTGGTACAAACACCAACATCTGCACAACCGAACACAGGACACAAGTGCACCCGCTTGTGGCCGGTAAATGGCCATACACATCTGGCAAAGCACGAAACAGGGACATGATAATGCACAAGTACCAACCCACAGCCCTGATGGGGTAGCAATGCATGTATGGCAGGGACCCAGATAGGCCGTGACACACACATTGGCATACAAATAAACACTCAACACAGTTGGAGACAAGTGAAGGTGCGGAAACTTTATCAACGATTGCGTGTCAGTACGGCCAAGAGAAGTGCCACGACATGCAGACCAATGCAGCAGCATGTCTGAATGAGGAACGTTGGAAAGCGCACATGTCCACCCCGGGGAGTCCATCCCCAACACAAGTCAGTGCCAACCCGCGTTGGTTGTCCGCGCATGGATCAGGAGTCCAGGCCAATGCAGCCATGTCCACTGTCGTCTTGGGACATGTGACCAGATCCCCAACATGCAACCAGGCGTCGGGACACGTGCAATGGGTCACATTCAGTTGTGGCTGCAGGTACCTTGTCACTCGTCCATGAACGCGAGTGCAGCAGCGTAGGCCAACATTTCCAATGAGAGATCGTTGTCCACCACATCTAACATGTCGGCGACGTAACCCATCAGCTGTCCCGGACAGATGTGCTGACTCCAACCCCTGGCCCCAATTTGCACTAAAGCCCAATCGGGGAGCGGCTCAATGTGGTCGCTGCACACGACGACTCGTGCAAACTCCCAGGTCCAGTTGCCTGCATGTGTGCCAAACATCCAGGCATGCCATAAACGGGCATCACAGTGACACTCCTGGTCGTGGGCCAACAGGGGGCGCACACACACGTCGAAATCCATGTCAGCTACCGTTAAATTGGAGAGGCAGACATCCATGGACCACTCGAATATGCACGAGTGACAATGCAACACAGGCTGAACGCAGGTGACGTTGGCAAGGCGGAAGCTCAGCCGGTAACTGATCCGCAGCACTGCCAATGGCAGTGCCCCCAGTACATGCAGCAGACGTGCATGGTACAGGTCCACGTGACTGGAGTTGAGCATGTGTCCGGGATGGTCTGCCATTGCTTCAGTGGCTCGGCTTGAAGCGTCACTGGCTTGCCCCGCGCCAGTCCTGTGGATGAAATGGCACAGCTCGGAGCAATGAGCAGTGTCTGTGTGCAACGGGTGCAGGCATGGGGTGGGGTGGGAGCACGTGTGAAGGACATTTCACGCATGCTAGCTACGACCAAGGACTTCTGCATGTGGGATGTGTACACGTTGGTCTCACGTCGGGCTTTGCATAGTGTGGGAGTCGCCAGCAAATGCTATCGTATCTGTCAGGGGGTGCTGGGCACATGCAAGTCCCAGCTCGGAGCTGCAGATGTGCTACCGCCTGATAGTTCAGACAAAGGACCTTTCATCCCTATAGTAACTTCACCATCTGCATGCATACAGGAGATGTACAGAGGCCTGTCGTGGGTGGGGTGGGATGTCTGCGACCCAGGGAATCATGGATGATATGCCGAGCACGTGGCACATGAGCGGCCCCACTGTGTGTTACGTTGCCTCACAGCTGCTCCTCCCTCCCACGAGCCCCCACACTTGTGTGCGCTGCGCGGTTGTATCACGTGCACTCCTGTGGCACACCATTGTAATGCCTGTCCGCGCATGTCCAGCGGCATGCCAACAACACCTTGAAGCTGGCCGTTGAGGGTGTGCGGACACGTGAGTGTAGGCCAATGGTCCAAACAGGGTGGACACAGGTGTACAGTCCATGGCTGGCTGTGAACGCGCTGCGATTGCGGCTATGCATCTGACTCATGCAGCCACGGGACTGATACACATAACACTTGGCATGCATGTGCCCAGACCCCGAGCTGTCTTACGCTCCTGCAGGCCCGCCCTCCGGGTGCATGATACATTGCAACATCGACTACTGTGGCCCTGGTGGCGACAACACCCCAACACAGAGACACACTTACCTCACTTCCAGCTCAAGGCCAGACCAGAGCCATGCCCTGATCCCCCTGCTGAATCAGCACACCCCTGCGCTGACCTGACGTACGCCGGACCAGCACACGCCGCTTGTGCATTCAGGGAGGTGCGGGCGAAGCTTCATGTCCAAGGTCTTAGCCACTGCTGAGGTGACATGGCATCATCCACTGAAGACAGCACACTGTGATGTTGCAGGGCACGGGCCCATCATGCTGACATAATGACCACACGGACACACTTGCTTAGATGGTGTGAATGGCTACGGGCACGTGCGCCTGGCCACTTTTATTTGCAGGTTCACAAGTCGGGTGACACCTGTCTTGGATGTGTGTGGGGGTGTGTACACCAGCCGTCATGGAGTCCCTGGTGCAGTAAAAAAAGTACAACAGGGTTCCCACGTTAAGGACACAACCATTCAACCATAAAGGCCCCATGACTTGAGCTGCACAGAGTTATTGGCCCCGGATGCACAGCGTCCTGTACGGGCCTACCGCCACGGGCCGCTGACTTACGGTGCACTGGGGCAGGGTCACGAGAGCAGAGCAGGTTCTCGTAGATGACTAGGGGGGTTGTTGCAGAGTGTCTCGTGGACAGTGGAAGGTGTACCCCCAGGGCATGATGCCGAGGGCAGAACCAAGCTGAAACAGTCACCATGGTGGAGATGAGTGGAGCAAACACATGTCAGACACCAAGTCCGTCCCAGCCAGATGATGATGCAGACAACCCCCAGGCCATGGACTCAGACGCCACCAAAGTTCAACCAGTGAGTGCCCATGAGTCATTGCGCACAGAGTTAGTGGCACCAGTGCTGATAGGGGATGCCGCCTGCGATGAGGCGTGTCCAATGGTGTGGACTCCTCCATATATTACCCAAGACACAGTTCCACATGTAGGACCCACTGGACTGCAGTGTAGGCCTGAGGCAGCGGTCTGCAGGGGCCCTCATCCGAGTGTCGCCGGCTTACGTTGGATGGTCCCACCGGCCTGCGTAGTTCGGGTTCAGTGGCACCACAGGACGCGGACTTGCGGTGAACAGGGTTAGTGGCACCAGGTCAGTTGTTGCTAGTGTTCGGTCACTTCCGTAACGAGGATCCGGCTTTCATCCGGACTGAACCGCATCTTCCTCTTACTCCTCTCCGTGCGTTCACTGATAGGGACTCTGCCATTCATGAATCACGACTAAGTGCTGGATGTGGGGCCTACTGGACCGCAGTGTAGGCCGGGGGCAGCGGTCAGCACGGGCCCACAGACACGTGTCGTGTGCTTGCGATGCATACCTTTGCTTCACTGATAGAAGGGAGTTTAGTGATATAAACTCTGCAATAAACATCTGGTCACTGCCATTCATAACTCAGGACACAGTTCCACATGTAGGACCCACTGGACCGCAGTGTAGGCCTGTGCCCTCATCCAAGTGGCGCCGGCTGGCGTTGGACAGGGTTAGTGGCACCACGTGTCGCCGGCTGGCGTTGGACAGGGTTAGTGGCACCACGTGTCGCCGGCTGGCGTTGAACAGGGTTAGTGGCACCATGTGTCGCAGGCTTGCGATGAAGACTTTTGCTTCACTGATCGGAGGGAGTATGGTGATGTGGACGCTGCCACGGACTTGGGGTCACTGCCGTTCAAGACTCAGGACACAGTTCCACATGTAGGACCCACTGGACCGCAGTGTAGGCCTGAGCCCTCATCCAAGTGGCGCCGGCTGGCGTTGAACAGGGTTAGTGGCACCACGTGTCGCCGGCTGGCGTTGAACAGGGTTAGTGGCACCACGTGTCGCAGGCTTGCGATGCAGACTTTTGCTTCACTGATCGGAGGGAGTATAGTGATGTGGACGCTGCCACAGACCTTTGGTCACTGCCATTCAAAAGTCACGACTCAGTACAACATGTGCTAACAACTGGGCCGAAGGGTACGCCAGTGGAGTATGTCAACGAAAATGGAGTACTGTAGGCCAGCGCCGTGGAGGCCAGCGATGGTCTGTGGAGGCTGCAAAGGTCGTGGGCCTAGGGCTTGGAGCTTGCACCGGCACCTGGTGGGCCCTCTTTGACACACGCCGGTGTCGGCAGGTGAGCGGAGCCTCCTTGGTGCGCTGGGGCAGGCATGACGGGTCTGGGGACCAGCGGCCCGGGGTGCAGCAGGCGCACAGGGACGCAGGCCCCGCTGCGCACGGCGCCGGCCTCATGGCGGGCTGAGAGGCACCGCCCTGGCAGACACGTTGGCCATTCTGAAAGAGAACCACGCCCAGTGCGACGGGCTTTTTATTCACACCCCTACGCAGGCCTGGCGTACGCAGGGCCAACCCACTCCGCCCACTCATACAGGGGGGGACGTAACGTGCGACATTTCCGCGCTCTGCCCCACAGCCTGTGGGGACATGGTAGAGTCCACTGGCCACTACACTCCATGCACCAGCAGTTGATGTCCACATGGCCATTTCTGTGGTTTGCACACTGGAGTCTGTCCGGCACATCCGCGCCACACCTGGCATTGGGTAGGTTGTCATTCATTAGTCACTTGCAGCTCTCGCACATGCCTGCTCCACGCCTCTCCTCACATTGTGCTATTGTGTGGCTTTGGTGCCATGCCGTGGCTGGGTTGTGTGCATGGCAAGCCCAGGTTCCCAATGGAGTCGTGTTGTCGTGTCTGGTCGGTTGGCATGTTGTGTGGCATGTTGCATGTAGTTCTGCTGCGTGCCCATTGCCAGTGTCGTGAGTTGCATGACTGTGTGGTGGAGGTGTGTGATGTGTTCATTTGGTACTTACCAACGAGCAATGCATTTCCATAGGTGCCATCCTGGGAGCGCTGGTTGATGATGGACTGTCAGGAGATGTGGGAATCATGCACACTGCCTGGGGAGTTGGCCACGACATTGTTGAGGAGTCCCCGGTGGTTCACTATTGCCTGCACATTGATGGTATGCGTGTGCTTTCGGTTGCGGTAGTCATGTGCAGTGTCGGCAGGGGGCAGGAGGGGTACATGTGGGCAGTCGATTGCCCCCAACACGTGAGGGAATCCAGCTATGGCGTAGAAGCCTTGCTTGGTCTCCAGCTGCTCCTGCGCAGTGTGGGTGACGTGGAGGTGCTGGGGTACCAGGCTGATGATGGCATCCAGGACAGGTGTGATGAACTTGGATAGGGCTGGCTGTGAGACTCCTCCGACTCTCGCAGTTGTTGGTTGGAATGTACCAGAGGCCAACAGGTGCAGCACAGCCAGCAGCTTTGTCTGCAGAGGGATGTTGGTTGTCCACTGTGTTGGTACCATCAGCCGGTGGGTGATGTGGGTCAGGATGCAGGGGATTGTTGTCCTTTTGGGCCTGTTGTGGGCAATGTCCTCCTCTGGCGTTAGGTCTGTGCGGCTGGTGCGTTTACGGTGGGTCCGCTGTCCTTGTGTATTCTGCCTCTGTGGTGGGCCTGGGGGTGGAGGCGGTGGTTGTTGTGGGCCTCATGGGTCTCCGAGCTGCATGATCATTGTCTCCATGGCATCTGTGGGTCTTCAGATGTGGCTCTGGGCTGGGCTCCCTTTCATGCTGCAGGTAGTCGTCCTGCTTAATACCAGCAAAAGGCAGGTGTTAAATCCCTGCTGCTACCGCGCCTTATCGCCTGTTTTTGGTTGGCATCGCAGATCTGGCAGTTCGTTGTGAAAGTGGTGTAGTGGTGTTTTCGTGTGTTTTTGCACGGGAACGCCTACTCTGCATCTCATTAGGGTTAGTTGGTGGTGTCACACGTGGAGAGGAATTTTGCGGCAGTTATCGCGGAAATACTGGCGATGTCTGCAGTTTGCACCCGCTTGTGAATGGGGCGTTTAATCTATCTCCACTTTTGATGCGATAAGTCCTTGTGAATATGCCCCTTAGACGCTAATTCATAATTCATATGAGAAAATGAGCAAGGTTGTGGCTGAGGCCTTCTTCTACTTTTCCTTTACATTTTAGTCCTAAAGAGAAGAAACTTCAATTCTGCGAAACAAGTGATGGCTGTGATTATCTAGGTTGTAATCATCGAATGGACTGAACAATCAAACAATTAATTGTTCTAAAACTTTGGATGGAAGTTTGAGATTTACTTTGTATTACTTTTATGCTAATGTAAAAAAGCTTATACAAATTTTTATGGATTCTAAATATGATTTTGTATTGTTAATTCTTATTTGATTGTTCTTTAATTAACAATATATATTTTGAGGTTTTACACTTCCCACTTTTATTTTTGATTCAACCCATTGTAGTAGATGGAACAGGCTAATAAAATATCCTTGACTCATCCAACCTTATGTTAGACACAGACAAAGTCAGGCTTGAGCATTTCAGTTTATAACTATGTAGTTAAGTTAAGGTGCACGGAAAGAGTTTTAGTCTATGTTTTCAATTGTGGTCCACCAGTGCTCTGAACTACATGAATCCAAAACAGCCATAACAGGTTAAGCACAGGAGCCACAAGATCAGAACATCCTTTGCAGTTAACTCACAGAGAAAGTCCATTATCTATATAAATCTCATACCGGTTGGCTGACATATTGCAAGACTCACTGCCCGAATCAAGCCAGGATGGGGACATCACACATGCTCACTCACTTGAGAATACAGCGGTTGGCTGCTCCTTCACAACACTACCCACAAACCACATAACATGACATTACATCATGGAACATAACATAACATAGCATAACACAACATAACATAACATATTATAGAGGCTGATTACTTCAGTCTCAGGGAAAGATCTTAGGAGACCCCCTAATTCTTACCATCTTCTCATGTACTCTGGTGTTTCACACAATATCCTATTTTCTGAAAGTGATTAATGATAGGTTATCTTCTACTTTGCAAATACCATAAAGAATGGTCCTGTTATCCTTCTTCAGTATTTTTTATTCTTTTTGTGAAGTTGTTTACCTATCTTGTTTCTGCTATGAGATTCTTGTCCATGATGATTTCCAACTCTACATAAGTTTTTCTGCAATGTTTGTAAACCATTGTCGTATCTGGGACTGAAAACTGCTCCACAAGCTTTAAAAACTCATTGTCATCTCCGACATCGATTCTTTTGATGGGTGCAAGTCTTCCAATGTTGTTAACACAATTAACACTTGTTCTCGCATTATTTCATGTCTCCCCCTGCACCCAGTGCAATGGTAAAGAACTTGGAGCCTCATTACGATGGCAGTGGGACCGCCACCGTCAGCCCGTCGGTGGCGGTCCCACCGCCATGGGAGTCTGCATTACCGCCCGCCACATTATGATGGCGGCAGATGCTTGTCGGTCAGAGAGACTGACCGCACACAGAGGGAACTGCAATCCCTACAATGCCAGGCACCGCTGTAGGGATTACAATATTCCTTCCCACTGGCCGTTTCATTGTGGTTTACCCGCCATGAAAAGGCAGGCAGAAAGGGACATTGGGGGCCCGTAGCGGGCCCCCCTTCCCTCTGGACCTCAGATATGGGACCTGGAGGGCCATATCCCTGCACCATGTGGCAGGCACCGCATGGTGCCTACCACATAGTGCAGGGATATGCAAAATGTGTATTTTTTGTACTGCGGTGTGTGCTGCAGCACATGCCACAATACAAAAAATACACTTTGTGACCGCCTTCAGGGCGGCCGCATTGTAATTCCCATGGCGGCACTGCCGACAGCAAGTTGGACGGTCCTATTACCGATATGATGGCGGTTGGACAAAAGTCCGACAGCTAGCATAATGAGGCTCATAGGTGTGAAATTTGATAGTCAACTTCCCCTTCAATCCCAGATGGTGTTTGTGGTTGGCTCATGCTTTGCTTAGCTCCACCCAAATAAAATATTTCTCTTTATATTACCTCTTGAGAAAAGAAAGACTGTAGTCCATGCTCTAATCATGTATAGATTAGACAACTCAAAGAGCTTTTGTCTGGCGCTCCCAGAGAAACTGGTCAATCATCTGCAGATTGAGGTCGGTAGAGTGATGGCAGGTGTAGCCCACATGCTCTGCCGTTAGCACATGTGATTCGTCCTGCCCCCAGGCATCGCTCCAGACCGCATTGGAACATGGCTGTAACAGGAGGTTACTGCTGAAAGTTTCCGTACCAAGGCAAGAAGCCAGCGTCAGAAAACAGCACCTGAATCCCGGACTCCGTTCATGGGAGGATTACTGTGGAAGCGCGTGCAACAAAACTCTCGCTCCTTCCCTTTTTAGGTCGAGCATCAGCACGCATGCGCTGATTGTAAGACCTGCTGTAATCACTCTACGGAGTGTAATTACAGCTGCTACTTGCCATTGGTTAAAAACTCTTTTGCTCTAGTTTCCTGGCTCCTTATTGGCCGGTGCTCCTGATAAATCACTTCCGTTTGTAAGCGAGGAGCACCGGCCTACTACAGTTTCCTTACACTGTAGGTTTTGATCTTTTTGTTTAGGGACTATTTTTTCTTTTTTTTTTATATGCATCCCATTCCACGCTTTACCTTTAATGGCAGTTGTGCCCCTTTCTTTAGACGAGCCACGTCTAAAGAAACTGAGTTGCCGGCCAAGGAAATAATAAGCATTATTGCATTGCAAATGTTTGTTATTACCTTAGCCTGCAACTCTGTTTCTTTACACGAGCCACGTCAAAAAAAGGTGTGCGGCAGCCATTAAAGAGAAAGTGTGGCATGGGGCGCTTTTACAACAAAAAAAAAATTGTTTGTGAATTTCACAAACAAATGTTTTTATTTTTTAAAAGCGCCCCATGCCACGCTTTCACTTTAAGAATGGCTACGGCGCTTCATTTTTATTACCAATGGCACGCCTGACTTGTTTTTGTTACCGATGGCGGCGGTGCCTACTTCCCTTATGAAGAGCCGACACTGCTGCAGCCACATCTCCCGGCTCCTCCTGGTTGCACCACCAGTGCATACTCAGCAACCTATGCTCAGGTCAAATTCCTGGAAGCGCAGGTAAAGCAAACAGTACTTTCTGCAGTTTCTCAGGGAGTAGCCGGGGAGCATTATGGATCCATCTGCAGGCTTTCCCACAGAGCCAGCACCTGCACCATGAACTCTGACTAGCAGGAGAGCAAGCCTGGTGGGTGACGAGTGGGCGGAGGCAGAGGAGAACACCTCTTGTGTGCAGGCACTGCTGACTCGGAGCCTGCTTGCCCAGTCCCTGACTGATGCTGGGTCATCAGTGGCAGAGCCTCTCACAGCTCCTGACCCAGCTGGATGTTTAAAAATGTTGTTGGCTTTGTGAAGTGGGAAAGCTGGAAAAGTAAACAAAAATCAGATAAAAATGGAGCCCGGAGTGACAGCAGGAATCATTCCAGATGCTTCTCGGAGTTGCCAGCCTCCCACCACAGCCCTGGCGAATCTCACCTTCTCAATCCTCTGACTCGTGGCTGCCCTCCCTGCTGGATAGAAAAGAACATGTGAAGTGTGAGCATTTCAGCATCTCCCAAAGACCGATCAGAGCTAGGGACCCATATCGCTGCAGCCTGCTCTACCTCCAGTCTTGGGCCGGAAGGACAACCAGCAGCAGTGAAATAAAGATATTCTTGGTGAGGTGAGGTCAGAAAACTTTGCATGATTCTGTGGGAGAAAAGAATCTTGCAAACCACTCCTCGAAATGCCAATTCAACTGTTGCGATAGAAATTGTTAATCTTAATAGAAACTCTAAACTCAGCAGTTTGCGGCAGGTACCTGGATGTTGTGGTGGAGAAGTGACACTTCGAGCAAATTAAGAGACCTATTAAGGAAACATCATTCACGGTGGATTTAAATGCATGTGCAGCCAATTACACACACATTACACTTTAAACAGCTACAGATTTATCTTGCAACCTGACTCTACCCTAAAAGCTAAAAAAAGCTTTCTTGATATTCCAGCTCTGTTCATCTTGATTATCCTGTTTGAGGGAGCATGGAGTTGTATTTTAAAAACGGATCAAACATATTTGATGAATTAGCCCTGTGTTTTACCATCTTCAAATTAGGTTCTTTATTGTTTAATAAAGCACGATGCAGAACAATTATGTAAGCAGTTACCTTTGGTTTAATTGTAATATGAGCATAATAATCAGGTCTGTCACTTTATTTTACCGTTTATTACTAAAGAATATGTAAACTTCAAAAGCGGAAGTCAGTCAAGTAGGGCAAGAATTATATTCTACCAATTTGTTTTATTGAAATAAGATCAATGTTTTATTGAAATAACTTGTCGTTAGCATTAATTATGTTTTACTCACTCAGAGCTCTGCTGCTCCGTTTCTGTAAACAGGGCTGTAAATCTTGTTCTTTATATGGTCACAAATGTGGCAGCTGTGCCTATTTATGTTCCCGGTGGTAATTCCATTTCTTAGTCCTCTAGGCAGTGCTGCAGCTGTGTCTATGTTCCCGGTGGTAATTCCATTTCTTAGTCCTCTAGGCAGTGCTGCAGCTGTGTCTCTGTTCCCAATGGCAATTCCTCATTCTTAGTCCTCTAGCCAGTGCTGCTAGCTGCTTCTCTGGTCCTAGTGGTAATTCCTCATTCTCAGTCCTCTAGCCACTGCTGCGGCTGCTTCTGTGGTCCCAGTGGTAATTCCTCATTTTTAGTCCTCTAGGCAGTGGTGCATCTGCTTGTCTAGTCCTGTCAATAATTCCTCATTCTTAGTCCTCTAGACAGTGCTGCTAGCTGCTTCTCTGGTCCTGTTGGTAATTCCTCATTGTAAGTCCTCTAGACAGTTATGCTAGCTGCTACTCTGGCCCTGTCGGTAATTCCTCATCCTAAAACCTCTAGGCAGTGCTGCTAGCTGCTTCTCTGGTCTCATCGATAATTCATCATTCAAAGTCCTCTACACACTGCTGCAGATGCTTCTCTGGCCCCAGTGAAAATTCCTCATCCAAAGTCCTCTACACACTGCTGCAGCTGCTTCTCTGGTCCCAGTGGTAATTCCTCATTCTAAGTCCTGTACACAGTGTGGCAGCTGCATCTCTAGTCCCAGTGATAATTCCTTATTCTTAGTCCTCTAAACAGTGCTGCTAGCTGCTTCTATGGTCCCATCTGTAATTCCTTATTGTAAGCCCTCTAGGCAGTGCTGCTACTCTGGTCCTGTCAGTAATTCCTCATTATAACACCACTAGCTCTAACTCTAACAATTGCGAGACCTATAGCATTGCAAATGTTTGTTGAACTTTTAGGAACGACTCGGCTATCGCAAACAGAGGTGAGTGCTGCCGGCTGCAAGGAGTCAGGGCAGGCTAGCATTTTGCCACTGTTTCTGTGTATTGGATGCTTGGCAAGCAGCAGCCGCTCCGGTTCTACCGTGCTCCAGTAAATTAGGGAAGGAGAGGTTGGGGAAATTGGGGGTGATATCTTGAAATTCTCGTACTTCACCCCCCTCAGCTTTAGTGCCAGAGTTGATAATAAAGTCTCGTTTAAAAGTCATTTTAACGCTTTAAGAGCAAAATCATCATCCAGCACTTTGTATGGCTGCCGACTTACGCTCCAGACACTCTCATCGATGGAAGCGAGGTTCATTATTACCCCATATTTCAACATTATCCATTTGATACCGATCAACTGAAGAGGCATCTACCCTATGTATTAGGAAATTTTTATTAGATGTCCATATGAGAGTTATATACCTGTACTCAGTAAGCTATAGTGCTATTTTTGAATTACCTGTGAAGTGCCTTCCACAGGTTATATACACATGTATATACAGTTGATCCATTTTTTAACCTTCATCCGACCGTGTGTCTGCGGCTTTGGCTTGATTTATCCATCTTTTCCGCCCACAAACGTTCTGGTTTTTATCATATTCAGATATCTGTCCGTTCTCTAATTTTGATATCTTGCCAAAGTTAACAGTTGGAATCTTTGTGGCTTTCCTGATGAAGGTGACGTGTACGCCGAAACGCGTGTAGAAGAACCATCACTTAGCCACCTGATTTTCGTGTCTAATTCTTGGATGTAAAAGTGTTTTTTTGAAACTGTACCAATATCATTTGCTTTTGTGATTTTTGTTAATAAGTTTATGTCTATCTATTGTACCTTGTATCCTGTATCCTTCTTTTGTGATTTATGTTGCAATGCTGTCTCAATTGCATATCAAGATTTTGATGAATAGAATGATTTTAAAGAATTTTGTATTGAATAAATGAATTTTTAATGACTTACTGTGTACACTGAGTCCTTAACAGAATCATGCTCTGTAGTTAGGTCGCTAAACTATTTCAGACCTTTAGGTGCCTAGGAGTTGTTTTCTGAATTATATTTGAGAAATACAATATCAAGCATTTCTCCCTATGCCACCCTTCTCATGTGCAAAAAAAAGTGAGTGAGAAAAGCAAGCTGAACGAGTATTGATAGAGGTGAGGAGCCTGGGGAGCTGAAGGCACATCAAGGGGTAAGAAACTATGTCAAGCTATTGTGCAAAGCTGGTGTCAAATATGAGAAATCAACACTCCAAGACAGTGAATGTCACTGGCACCTTGAACTCCTCTACTACGCTGGTACAGAAGGCAAGGAGATGTGCCGTGCAGGCAAAGTCAGCTGCTTCCCGGGCAAATTGCAGTTTCCAGTTGAGATTGGGGTCTAGGAGGGCAGCGAGCTCAGAGAACTGCCTATTCAGCATCCACAAGAGAAGTATGATGGCGGCTTAAAACAGCGATCAGCATGCAATATCAAAGCAGGCTGCAGAAGGCTCAATGGACTCCTCCCTAAGGACTAAATTTATAGCTCAGAATAACGAGATGCATTTGGAGGCAGATTTGAACCAGGGAAAAACAAAAGAATAACCCTTGTTTGCGAAGGGGAGATCAACTGTATCTGACTCAATGGCTTTACCTCCATTCATCACTATAAGAGCCCCATTAGAGGTATAGGCATCTTTATCTATAGCAAGCTCGGGCTCTTCCCTTGGTGAGTTTTCTGTCCCGCATGCATTGTAGCCATACATGATCAGCCGCAATCCAAGACAGTTGCAGGACTTCAGGTTCTGGAGCAGCAGGGTCAGCAGCAGGATCAGCAACAAGAGTGTGAGAGGAATGGAGGCAGCAAGGAACATCATGTTAAAAGCATCCTCAATAACTTTTTGGCTAAGTTAAGGGAGTTGAAGGTTTTGCAAGCGCTTGAAATAGCTGCTTTGCATGAGAGACTGTCTAAGATTGAATAAAGCATGGTAAAACTTCCAGAAAGACTGAAGGAGGCTAAGTCTAGAATATCTGAACTTGAAGATAAATTTCTTACTATGCAGAAAGAAGTCAGTCAATTTGAAAAGCATAGGTGCCTGTTGGAATATAAGATTGAGGAGCGTGAAAGCCGCTCAGAACAAACCAATCTTTGCATTGTGGGTGTACCAGAGGGAAATGAGAGTCAGCAGGTATCCCAATGGATTGACTCTTTTATCAAGTCCTATGTACTGCCCGATTTTTCAGGGGTCTATTCATTACAAGGGCCCACAGTGTTCCGGCAAACGCTCTCCCAGCGCAAAATATCCTTGTACCATTTTTGTAAATTTCTCTGACTACCAAATCAGGGAGTGCGTCTTGGCCAAGGCAATCGAGAAAAAAAGTTTTTTAAGTCTGGAAATACCTCATTGTCACCTCTTCTCAGACATGTCAGCATCAGCGGCTCATCATCAAAGGGAGTTTGGCAAGATGTTAGATTTATTCAGAGCTCAGGGTGCTCAGGCATCCATAGTGCTACTGTCCAAACTGAAGGTGCCAGTAAAAGGTAAGCCTGGGCGGTGAACTCCACTTCATTGGCAAAGTTTACAGAGTTTTTCGCACTTCGTGCTCCTCAGAGCTCACGGCGTGGAGCAGAGTTTTTTCCTTGCTCGCACACGCCAACGGTAAGGAGGTGAGCGTGAGCGAGGAAAATCCAAAGCTAGACCATTTCCCTGCGAGATTTCTCAATGCGGACGGTCACAGATGATCACTATCACTGACATTGAGAAACCTTCCGTTCACGTTGAGGAAGCTGCTGCACGAGTAGAACTTCTACTCGAGCGGCAGAAATAAGCAGCGCCCTCTTGCACTGTGCAAGATGCCGTTCGCGCTAATTTTACAGCGTGGGACAAACACCCGGCATTAAAAATCAGTGCGAACGGTGCGAGGTAACCCACTCTGCCACTCTTTGAACTACGCGTAGCTTGGCAGAGTTTTTTGTCACTTCGCGGAGTTCCATGTAGCAGAACTCCGTGAACTCTGCCCAGGCTTAGTGGAAGGGCAATTTTATTTGTTCACCAGCCTTGGAGAGGCTCAGACGTTCCTTCAGAAAATGTCGAACAAATAATGAACTATTTCTGGTGTGGTCCTCTAAACTGAAATGAATTACACTGTTGATGGTTAATATTGCGGGCGGGTGTGTTTTTCTGGGTCACATGTGCAGTTGGGTGCAATACCATGGCACTCTTGTTTGCTAGGGAGTGTGGCAAGGGGGTATTGTGGGCAATTTCCCTGTCGGTGGGATGGGGTGTCTAAAGGGTCACTGGGATTTTTTGGGGTGGTGTCCGGGTTGGGGGGAAGCACTTATAGTGAAAATAAGCAGAATTGAAGTTGGTTTTGATATATTGATGGCCAGGTACATGAATACTGTGGTAGGCAGTGGATTACATCTTTACAATGATGCTCAAGGTTACACTTATCTCTCGCAACATTAATGGCATTGCAAATAGGCGTAAATACGGGGGGCTGATACAATGGTTAATGTCGCTTTTCCCCGACGCAATATTTTTGCAGGAGTACCGCTTCAAGAATAATTCCCCCAGCATTTTTATTCCAAATCAAAATCCCTATTCTCACTTCACCAGGATTAGGATTAAGGGGTGTTGCGATTTTTTGGGGGAGGTGGTTGATTGGGTGATAAGGGAAGTAATTAGGGACCCATGAGGCAGGTGGTTATGGCTTAAAGTTGTCACCAATGAAGCCCTCTGAATGTGGTTAATTCCTACAGCCTACTTGCTGAATGAGGTGGACACACTATTGCAGAGTCACAATGGGTGCTGAGGAACAAACGATTCTTGAATTGGACTTTAACTACATGAAGGATTTAGCATACGATACATCAAATAAAGCTAAAAAATAGTAAAAGCCCCACACCAAAAGAGTGCTTGACACATTAAAGCAATATTTTCAATTAAAAGATCCATGACGTCAGGATCAACTGCTTCATGTCTGGATATTTTAAACATTTCCCAGTCAATTAAGAGGTCGGGCTCAGACATTAGGGCAAATGCCTTTCCTGATCATTCAGTGGTCTCTATTCTTGTGGAGTTGGAAATAGTAGGGAGGGAAAGGCCAAGGTGGCAGCTGAATCGGTCTCTCCTCTCCCTCCAAGAATGACTGGAACACATGAGGAAATGTATTGTTTAATTTTTCCTTGTACCATTGAGTTGGTTAACAATAAACATCTGTTCTTCAGCACCAAGATACCTACGGGTGAATGTGCGCTTTACAAATACACATGTTATATTATATGTTATCTCTTGTTAATAGAGGTATGGCCTCGCTTTTTTCAGTTTGGGAGGCTTTTAAGGCCACAGCACGGGACAAATTATCACATACAAAGCTAGCAAAGATAAAGAGTGGGACCATCAAATAGCTGGTTAGCAATCAGCAGTAGACAACGCCCTGCAAGCCAAGAACAGCCATATCGGTTCACCGCCTCCATTTGAGAAACATTTAGAGAAGGCAAAGCAGAGTTTAGGAGAGTTTTTCATATTAGAGGAAATAAATAGCTCTAAGGCATAACAGCAACATGTCTATGAGGAGAACCAGCTGATTGGCATGTTTTAGCCTGGTTGATATGGCTTGAGGAGGGCACTTCATTAGTCAGATATCTAGAAAATCCAGCCACCTATAGGATAGCTATGGAGGAGCAAGAGGTGTCTCAAGTTTTTCTAAAGCATTATAAAACCTTTTAAGAAACTAAGCATCCGGTCTCGCAGTCTAGTATAAATGGGTATTATGGGTCAATAACACTGCTTCAGTTGCCAAGTTCTCTAGCCGAGAAAATAACAGCTATCATAACAGTGGTTGGGGTTCACGAAGCCCTTCAAAAAATGCCCAACTCGAAGGTGTGTGGCAATGACGGGTTTCCAATAGAATTAAAAAATATATTTGCAGCAGAATTAGTACCCTTCCTAACTCATCTATTTAATTTTATTAGGCAGGGTGGGGACGTTCCCTCTACCTTCAAGGAATCTACTATAGTGAGTTTCTTAAAAAAAAGATAAGAACCAAAGTAATGTGAATTCTTATCATCCAATTAGCTATTTGAATGCTGATTATAAGCTGCTGCTCAAAATATGGGCTACCCGAATTATTCCCGGTGGTCAAGTCATAATTCATTCGGACCAGAGTGGTTTTGTTTCTAATCGTTTGATGGCCGTTAACACCAATTTTTTAATACAGGCACTGGATTACTTTTCATGCAATCAGATTAGTGCAGCAACAATAATGATTGATGCAGAAAAGGCCTTCAATCTGGTTAATTGGTAGGCAATGTTTTATAGTTTAAGGAAGCTTTTCTTCCCTGTACAATTTAGGGGCATATTAGCAAGACCGGCGATAAAATTATCGCCGTTTTAGCGGCAGGAAACTGCGGCTAAAACGGCGATAATGGGCTTGCTAATATGCGTTATGGAATTCAATAGAAGCCCAGGTTAGATGTGCAGGACATCTAACCTGGGCTTCTATTGGAATTCCATAACGCATATTAGCAAGCCCATTATCGCCGTTTTAGCCGCAGTTTCCTGCCGCTAAAACGGCGATAATTTTATCGCCGGTCTTGCTAATATGCCCCCAGGTTCCATACTTAAGAATTTCTATCAAGGTGCACAAACAAAGATATTTATTGTTTCCAGTTTGATGGGGAAAGTGGCAATTAATAGAGGCACCCATCATGGGTGTCCCTTATCCCCAATTTTGTTAACATATTTTACTGTGACCCTGGCTGTTAAGATTCAGAGCAACAAGGGGATCTGGGGACCGCTGGATGGGATGCCTAAAATGAAGTTATTCACGGGTGACATAATTTTATATTTGAAACCTGATAATGCAAATATACAGAGGGCGCCTGATGAGTTTGAGGAATTCACGGGAATGGTGGATATAAAATCAATCACAATAAAACAGAAATGCTGCTTTTTAATGCATTTGTAGGTAATTTGCCCTTCTCTCTGCAGCAGCAAGCTAGTACTTATCGCTATTTAGATATATGTTACTGTTAGATTTGGGGGTCTCTAGTTGGCAGAGGTAGGTACCTTTGTCCAAATAGGGACCCTTGAGTCTAGTCAGGGAAAGTAGGTACACTCCTAAAATAACCCCTGCTCACCCTCTTGGTAGCTTGGCACGAGCAGACAGGCTTATCTCAGAGGCAGTGTGTAAAGCATTTGTGAACACATACAGTAATCAAATGACAACACTACAAATGGACACCACACAGGTTGTATATTTATAAAAATAAGTATCTTTTATATAGATTTATCACAAGACCATAAACGACAAAAATAATCCACAATACTGTCAAGAATGCTTAGTTCTTATCAAAAGGCTTAATGCAAGGTTCTGTGCGAGTCGGTAGCCTTCTCTGGCTACGGCGATGTCAAGAACAAACAGAGTCTAACAAATCCAGCTGACCGCGTCGAGACGGGTCAACACAAGCGTAGACAGACTCGGTCACAGTACCTTTTACTTGAAGCGGCAGGCACGGGCGTGCAAGCCGGATGGCTGTTCGTCCCGGTCGCGATGCAAAAATGGAAGCGTTGCAGGACGCGTTGTCCCTCGATGCGGTGCAGGCAGCGGCTCGTTGACGTCGTCGAGACAGAGTCGGTGAGACCAGGGCCGGGCGTTGCAGGGCGAGACGGTGCTTCGATGCGGTGCTGGCAGGTTGTGGTGCGGCGACAGAGCCGGGTTCAGGAGCTGGCGTTGATCAGTCCGGACAGCGGTGCGAGTCGGGCGGTGCGTCGCGAAGCTTGCGAGGTGGTGCCCAACTCCAGTGCGGTCACAGGACTCGAACTCAGCAACAGTGACCGTGTCGGTCGGACCAGATGGATGCGGTGTAGCGAGGCGTTGCAAGGTGCGGTGCTCACAGGTTACAGTGCAGGCAGTGGCTCGTTGACGGAGTCGGTGAGACCAAGGCCGTGCGTTGCAAGATGCAGGCGTTGCTCGATGCGGGGCCAACGGACACCGAGCCGGTCGGGAGAGTCGGTCACAGCTCCCTACCTCTGTAGCCACTGAAACAGAGTTTCCAGCAGCAATTCACAAAGGGGGTGAAGTCCAATGGTCCTGGGACTTCGATCAGGGGGCAAGCTCTCTTCCAAGCCCTTGGAGATCCTTCACAAGTTGATGAAAGTCACAGCAAAGCAAAAGTTCCTTTCTCCTTTCTTTGGCAGTCAGGCAAACCACTGCAGGCCAATCCCCCAAGCAGCACTTCAGCTTAGGGATAGTCTCTCCTCAGTTTCTTCTTGGTTCCGCTCCTCAGCAAAGGTTTCTTCTTGTTCCCAAAAGTGATCTAATTTCTTGGGATCAGGGTCCCAATATTTATACCCCAAAATCCTTTGTCCTCTGAGGGCAGAGGGGCCTTTGCCCAGTCCAAACCAGTTCTGGAGCACTCTGTTTACATGACTCCTTCTTTCCTTTCACAGTGCAGGGCAGAGACATCAGACGCCCCACAGGAGGTGGAGCCAGCATTGTGGAGGGAAAGCCCAGCCCTGGAGCACTTTGTTGACATGATTCCTTCTCTTCTTTCACTGTGCAGGGCAGAGACATCAGACGCACCACAGGGGGTGGAGCCAGCACTGTGGGGGCAGGCACTGTCCTATTCAGGTCCCAGGTGCAACTCCTCCCACTCATCTAGATGCAGATCTCTCTATTCACCACTGGGCTGACTCATTCTGTCTCCTGGAATCCCCAGCCCTGTCACTCAAAAACACCAGACAAGGAATACACAACCTAGCAGAGGCAGGCTTTGGATAGTTAGACAAGAAATACCTACTTTCTAAAAGTGGTATTTTCAAACACAGAATGTTAAAACCAACTTCACTAAAAGATGTATTTTATCATTCTGAGTTCAGGCACACTAAACTCGAATTTCCACCATGTTCCCTGAGTCAGTTAGGATTATAAAATGTAATAATCTAACTGCCCATTCTGGCCTATGGAGAACAGGTAGCCTTGCAATAGTGAAAAACGAAAATGGCTGTAATTCACTATTAGGACATGCCACACACACACCAGGGCATGTCCTACCTTATACTTACAATGCACCCTGCCCTAGGGCCTACTTTAGGGGTGACCAACATGCAGTAAAGGGAAGGTTTAGGGCCTGGTAAGTGGGTATACTTACCAAGTCGACATGGCAGCCCTAGGCTGCACACAGGCTCTGCAATGGCAGGCCTGAGACACACTTTACAAGCTGCTCCTGTGGGTGGCACAACCAGTGCTGCAAGCCCACCAGCCACATTGGATTTACAAGCCCTGGGCACACTCAGTGCACTGTACTAGGGACTGACAAGTAAACCAAACATCCAATCATGGAGTCACTAATACACAACACAAATTATCATAGGGAGCACTTGCACTTTGGCACTGATTAGCAGTGGCAAAGTGCCCATGAGCATCTAGTCCAGCAAAAACATATCGACAACAGTGGAGGCATTATGAAAAAAATGGAGGGAGACCCACGCAAGGATGCCAGGTCTAACAGTTACGAATAACTATTTACAGCTATTCCAGTTAAATTATAGGCAACCCTGAAGAAGATTCAGGGGCTACTGGAAAGATGGTCACTTCTCTCCCTGACAATGTTTGGTAGGGTTGCTCTTATCAAAATGTCTATTTTGCCTCTACTTTTATTTTTGTTTTCAAATGTTCCGATTAAAAGTCAGTAATTGCTTTTTTAGGATCTAGATTCACTTTTTAGAAGCTTTATTTGAAACAGGAAAGCCCCTGGGGTGAAATACTCTTACAATTAGATATTGTGCAGGGAGATTTGGGCCTACCTCATGTTCAGACATAATATGAGGCATCATTTTTTGATATTTTTGAAAGATTGTTGGAATGCAGTGGGATATTATATATATATTTTTTTTTTAGAAATAATGGTCCAGGAATCAGAAATTAGCTTACCATCTTTTATTAAAGTAGTGCAATTGCCAAAGAAAACCAGGTACAAGTCGCTTCAGGAGATGGGCAGCCGGATGAAAGCTCTGTTCATATCGAATCACATCAAGTAGGTTATATGTATCTCAAGTTGCAGGACTGCTCCCACTTTAGGTTGATTATATCTAAAACCGAGATGAGGTATTGGAAGTCTGGTGGCTTTAAAGAGCTTAGTCATTTTGTTTTAAGGGGTAAGCACATTACATGGCATGAACTTCTCGATTGGTGTGGCAATCAGTGCTTTCATTTTTTTCTGAGTTTTCAGCAGATTATTCATTTTATAATTACTAATTGTCAGGAAGCAAGTCAAGATGAGAGAGGATGTGGCGCAGCAGCCGGAGCTGTGAACCCAGGAGCTGGGGCTCCGGGTTTGAGTCTCAGCGCAACATCCTGTGATCTGGGCAAATTACTTAATCTCCCCGTGCCCATGGACAGTGCCTGGATACCCTCACGGATAATAAACTGTGCCATATAAATCTGCAAATTTAACTTAACTTAACCTAGCCATGCATGCAGTTGTAAGATCTAGACTCCTGGGAACTGGTACAGGTTGCTACATAATGAAGGGGCTCATGAACATGTGATTAGCTTCTTAGAGAAGATCTGATTGAAGACCGTATGTTGTGTTTCTGAAAGATTATTTCGGAGACTGGGTGTAAGTCTTTAAGAGTGGCACATTTTAAGAGAATGTCATTCATGTCTAGATGGATGCCGTATTGTACCCCTGTTGCCCTTCTCAGAATGTATCCAGCAGTTTTGGATCATTGTTCTCGCTGCCAACAGGCAGGCAGGACTGGCTTCATATTTTTTATACCTGCCAGAAAATGGGGCCTTTTTGGGAAAAATTATTTGCCACTATTAGTATCAGTCTCCATGATAAGATCGTTTTGGGGGCATGTCCATTATTTTTTGGGTCTCCAAGCAGAGTCAGAGGACCAGTATTGGCAAATGAGGGCAGACGTTTATTTCTATTGTAGTTTTGATAGCTCACTCTTTGGGGCATATTCTCAAGGACTCATCGCCGATTTATTGGCACTTTAGCGCCGCAAAAGTGGCGATAGATTTATCGCCCTATTCAAAAGCTGGTGCAAACTGCCAATATCGCCAGTTTTCCAGCGATAGCTGCCGCAAAAAACATCGCCACGGATGAGAGAGACAACTAACGCTAATGATATGCAGAGTAGGCGTTCCCGTGCAAAAACACATGAAAACTCCACTTCGCAAGATTCACAACGACCAGCCAGATCTGCGCTGCGACCCAAAAACAGGCAATAAAGCGCGTTAGCAGATGGGATTTAACACCTGCCATCTACTGGTGTTAAGCAGGACGACAAACTGCAGTATAAAAGGGAGCCCAGCCCAGAGCCACATCTGAAGACCAACAGGTGCCATGGAGCTACTGATCATGCAGCTCGGAGACCCAAGAGGCCCACAACACCCACTGCCTCCCCCAGGCCCCCCACCCCCTAGGACCACCCCCGGACTACCACCGAGGCAGCGCAGAATGAGACAGCGGACCTTCCGAAACGCACCAGCCTCGGAGACTTAACGCCAGAGGAAGTCATTGCCCACTACAGGCTCAAAAGGACGACCATCCTCCGCATCCTGACCCACATTGCCCACAGGCTGACGGTACCAACACAGCGGACAACCAACATCCCTCCGCAGACAAAGCTGCTGGCTGTGCTGCACCTGTTGGCCTCTGGTACCTTCCAACCAACAACTGCCAGAGTCGGAGGAGTCTCACAGCCAGCCCTATCAAAGGCCATCACACCTGTCCTGGATGCCATCATCAGTTTCATACCACATCACCTTCACTTCCCCCAAACTGCGCAGGAACAGCTGGAGACCAAGCAAGGCTTCTCGCCATAGCTGGCTTCCCGCACGTGTTGGGGGCAATTGACTGCACACATGTCCTACTTGTGCCCCCTGCCGACACTGCACACAATTACCGCAACAGAAAGCACACGCATTCCAATGTGCAGGCAATAGTGGACCACCGGGGACTCTTCACCAATGTCGTCGCCAACTACCCAGGCAGTGTGCATGATTCATACATCTTCCGACAGTCCATCATCAACCTGCGCTTCCAGGATGGCACCTACGGAAATGCACTGCTCGTCGGTAAGTACCAACGGAACACACCTCAACTCCATAATCAGACAACTCACAACTGTGGGAATGCACACATTACAACATCACATACGACATGCCAAACAACATGCCCACCTACCAGACACGGCAACACATGGAAATGTGGTAACAGGGGCCAGACATCCAGACAAGATGTCCACGTAATGGCACCTCTGCCACACAATAGCAGGATGTGGTGAGAGGCGGGAACCAAGTATGTGCGAGGGAGGCAAGTGACCCATGAATCAGAATGTACTCAATGCCAAGTGTGGCGGGGATGTACTGGACAGACTTAAGTATGCAGAGCACAGACATGTCCATGTGGACATATACTGCTGGTGTTTGTAGTGTCGTAGACAGTGGGCGCAACCATGTTACCTCAGGCAGTGGGGTAGACCCTGGACATGTAGCTATGTCCCCCCCCTGTAAGCGTAAGTGGAGTGGGCTGGGCCAGCGTAGGAGTGGGAATCAATAGCCCGGGGCTCAGGGCGTGGTTCACTCCCGGGATGGCCACCAAGGAAACTACTGCATGTGTCTCTGTTTCTGCCATATCCTGACCATAGGCCTACACACACGTGGCCGACCACCTTCAATGGCCAATATCACAGTGTCGTTGTCAGGCTTGTAGACATGCGCAGACAGTCATGACAATGGTGTGTCCTAGGAGTGCAAGTGATGCAACCGCACAGCGCACACAAGTAAATAGGCTCGGGGAGTGAGGAGCAGCTGTGAGGCACCGTACTACACATGGATGCCGCTCATTTGCCACATGCAAGACATGTCAGACATGTATCCCAAAGTCCCACACGTCACACACCAATATACTAATGAGCCTGCCAACACAGAATGCCGAATTGACACATCTCTCTCCCCTGTCACAGGATCAAGGATATGCACTCTGCCCGTGGATGATGACACCCCTCCGAGCCCCGAACACCCAGGCCCAGAGGCAGTACAATGTGGCCCACATACGCACCAGGGGCATTGTGGAGTGCTCATTTGGCGTGTTGAAGTCACGTTTCAGGTGCCTGGACATCACAGGTGGAAGACTCCTGTACAGCCCGCAAATAGTGTGCAAGATGATCATTGCATGTTGTGTGTTGCACAACATATGTGTACGCACCAATGCCCCATGGATCCAAGTGCCTGATGCACCGGACGATGATGATGAAGATGAGGCAGGTGCACCACACCCCAGTGCAGCAGCAGCTGGAATGGCCCGAAGGGACACTATCATTCGCAATTTCTTCACATAGGCACGTCACATGGGGACTGTCCTTTGCAGTCATGGGACAGGTCAGAGTGACCACAGGCACGGCATGTGCAAATAAATTCATTCCTAGACACATTCCCTGTGTGCATGTCACTCCTCTGCATTGGCACATCGCTCGGACAAGTGTATGTGCAACATTTAGTGCTGACAATTTCACCAATGGCAATTGGATGGTGGGAGTGTCACCTCCATTATCGGGATCCTGTTTTCCTGCGGACTGAACCGCGTCTTCCTCTTCTTCTTCTCCTTGCCCCGAGGTCCCAGGCTGGTCCTCCGTGGGGCTTGTGGGGTTCGGGTTGTCCTCTGTACTTGCTCCGACTCCCTCCATTGTGCTTCGCAGTTGTTATGTCTTTTTTATTTCTTTCTGGTTTTTTTGCTGCTCTTATGGTGATTTTACCCGCCTGACATGGGAAGTGCAAGCCTGCCGATGCTTGTCGCCTATTTTTCTATCGCGGTTGGGCACATCGCAAATTTTTTCACGTTCGGGTTGAGATTTTTATCGCCGTCTCGGTAGTGTTATCGCGGACATTTGTGGCGTTATCGGGGTACTATCGCATGTTGCCGCCATGTTGTGAATGCCACGTTGAAACAGGGTTATTTTCCAGCGCTAGACGGCGATATGGTGACTTGCGTTAACCTATTTTGGCGATGATTATCGCACGTTCTTGAGAATATCCCCCTTTGATTCTTCAAAATTGGAGAGCATGACTAGTTTCAATACTGCCGGGCTGGTGGGAAAAAATGTTTAGGGTAAAGAAGTTTGAAGAAGGATATGCAAAATGGGTCGGGGGTATAAAGAGGTTTACCACTATTTGGCAGTATTTAGAGCTAATCGAAAAGGTGGCTCCTGACCCACTGAATGAATGTAATTTGTAATACTATATTCTGTTTTTTGAGCCTTTCAAAATACTCGTACCTGCTGTGTTTTTAGTCTCGGTTAAATTTGATATTTCACACACTTTATGATGAAGAGATTCAATTACAGGTTTAATGCCATTCTATTAAGTGGTACCCATTCAACTTGAGTTGTTTTTTTATGCCATCTGCCCTGTACTGTGAAAGCTCACTGTGCCACTTAAATAAAGTGCAATCATGACAAGACAATGTCTTGTCATGATTGCACTTTATTTGGGCAGTTTGTATATTTGTCCATGTATGCTGCTCATCTCATTTTCTGCAATATGTACTATGTCACTTTATCTGTTCATGGGCACTGTACAGCTAGATTTGTGACATGATATTTTGTGCCTAAAATCTTCTTATATGATTGTCTATATTTTGTGCACTTCATGATTAGGCGACGAGAATACTGGTTTAATGGTGTTGAATTAAGAGACACCTTTTCAAAATGTTGGGAGGCTACCGAAATGTTTTATGCTACTTGCTTGGTGCTGTCAAAGCGCACTATGCCACTTTACTCGTGTTATTATGATTGCACTTTATTATGGGTAGTTTGTATATCTGCCCATTTATGCTGCTCATCTCCTTTTTGGCAATATGCACTATGTCACTTTATCTATTTCATAAGTACTGCACAACTTCGATTTGTGACATACTTGGTATCTCAAATTTTATATTAATATATCAATGTTTATATTTTGTGTATTTCATGATTATGGGACGAGATTATTGGCTTAATGGTATCGCATTAAGATACACCTAATGGACTTGTTTGGGTGCCATTTGTTCGGTACTGGATAAGCGCACTCTGTCACTTTACTTCTGTTTATATGGTTGCACTTCATTATGGGTAATTTCTATACTTGTTCTCGTATGCTGCTTATTTGCTTTTTGGTAGTATGCACTTAGTCACTTTATTTATTTCATGAGTATCGTATAAACATTGATTAGTGATGTGGTGCTCTGTATTTAAAATTCCTCGATTGTCTGTTTAAGTGGCCATCGAACGTTATTATGCATTTTTCTACCATATGATTCTCAGTATTGATCGCATAATTCTGCTTAATAAAAATAAAAATAAAAAATCGCCAGCGGACTGCGCACCCACATGATCTTGAACAGTTTTGTGTCACAGGTCTATTTCACTTCATCACTGAGATCTACACTGGCTGCCGATCAAATAATGATTTCATTTAAAAGTCTTGTCTTGGCTCATTGTATGTTTTATTGTAAGGGTCCCAGGTACCTAAGAGGATCTCACACTACCTCCTGCTGGAGTGCTCCTCCCCCTCTCCCCCCCCAAGCCTTGCTATCAGGGATACTGAGGTACAGACAGTCAGGCCAAGAGAGGTGGCAGCTCCTTCTCTAGGTTATCAACGGGGGCCTAGAATTCTCTTCCTATTAATCTTGGCCAGCTTGCAATGACGAGCTACAATTCCATAGACAGCTAAAAACCTGGTTGATTTTGCTGCCATAAGTCAGGAGCGCCGAATTGTTTTACCGTCTCTAATCACCGCCCGGATGCTCCCTGAAGCTGGGCGCTTTACAAAACCCGCTCATTCATTCATTCATTTCCACATGTGAAGTGTGCAGACGGCATGATTACGTCCAATGTGCACTATTTAAGCAAATTCTGGGAACCTTCTCAGTTTCGGTGCCATTGACATCATCTACATCTATACCTATACAGTATATATCTATACAGTTTTTCTATTATGATTACACAAGAGTGATAGTTGTTAGAAAGACTGTTCATCTATAAATCTGGTCACATTTTATTCGTTCTGGATACACTCTTGTGTAATCATAATAGAAACACTGTATTGAATATGGAGTTATGTAATTTTATACATGTCTTGCATCTGGATTATGTGTTGTTATATATGAAATTCTACTTGAGTAATTGCAAGCCCGTACAGGAGTGTCTTGACAATATACATTCCTGTAAAATGTTTTATGCCAGAACTCAATTTGTCTCCCCTGAGATCTGTTACTCTACTGATCCATTACAGGCATTAAGAAATATATACACCCGAGATTGCCCCCTCTAATCATGCTACCACTTGTTAGTGATGATCAGGACACCCCCGTGTTCTAATTAACCCTGGGCGAAGTGCTACGCTACGCTCGCGTAGTTTGCGAAGTTTGCGCTACTTCGCACAACGCGAATTGCACGTAGCACAGTGCAAACACGCGTAGCGTAGCGTAGCGTAGTGCCGCGGTCATTTTTGCTTGCTCGCGGTCCTCAACGTCAAGTTGGCGACCGCGAGCAAGCAAAATGACATCCGGCGAGACTTTTTCCTCGTTCGCGATCAGCAACATCAAGTTGCCGATCGCGAGCGTGGAAAATAAACCTCCCGGCGAGATTCTCAACGCGGGAGGTCAGGTTTCTCATTGCGAGTGGTCGCGTATGCTCGCGACCGCTCACGATGAGAAACTACCAGTCCGCGTTGAGAAGCTGCCGCTCGAGTAAAAATCTACTCGAGCGGCAGTAAAGACAGCTCGCACTGTGCAAGTTGCCGTTTTCAATGATTGCACAGTGCGGACAAGCATCCGGCACTGTGCAATCATTGCGAACACGCACTACGCAGTTCGCGTAGTGCTACGCGAAGCTCGCGTAGTGCGAACTGCACTTTGCGTAGCTTCGCGAAGCACTACTTCGCGAACTACGCCCAGCCTTAGTTCTAATATTTTGCTGATCTAGTAGAAGACCTGCGTGGTCTCTTTTCTAAGACACCCATGTCTTTCTATACCGATTAGTACTCCTTAGCTCATAATAATATTTAACTCCTTCTTTGCAAATTTTTCCTCAAAGGAATGCCCATCGCAATTAAATTAATAACCATCATCCCCCGTTTGTTTGAGGCTTGTGCAAATACATTCCAGTTAGTAATTTTTCTATGCCTATTGAAATCTTTCCGGTCACCGGCGGCTGCATCCAGCGACTGTGCCTCCGACATGAGCACAGCCGCCTGCACGCCACGCCGATCAGCATCTATTTTTAGATGCGCGTCTGCCAGCTGCCCAACAAGACGCTACAGGAACGCGCTGAATTGAGGTATGTGCTTTCTGACTCCCAAGTGCACGCATAGCATTTCGAGCGGACGGCTCCATAGCGCTGGCTGTCTCCTAACCCCGCTGTCGTTCTCCTTCCTCCTTTTTTGTAGAAACTTGATTTATTCTGCAACATTGAATCTTATGGTCCCAAGTTCAATTTGGATTGAATTCAACCTGACGCGAGCCTGCCGGCCGGCAGGCACTCCATCTTACATTTTGCACGAGGTATGAATTTCTCTCATCAGCTTACATAATACTCACTGAAACCGGGCCATTAGGAGGCCCTGTTTGGTTTTTCCAACTCTCATGATTTCCTCTCCTCCTCACTCTTAGACACAACGTGATTTAATCCTTTTGGGGTCATACTTGTTTACGACTTACTGTTGTAAGTATATTTTAAACATGGGCAATAAATAACAATTAATTAATGAATGGCCCACATGGTAATATTCGAATTCTCCATTCTTTCAGACTCAAGCAGTCCACGGATGGGACTGGGTTGCGTCTTTCTTTCTACCCCTCTGACATAGGAGCCTATTGGCCCACATTTGTATCGTGATTCCACCGCTAAAACGGTTGGATATAAGGTGATCATTTATTGTCCCTACTTAATTTATTCTAGTAAATATGTCCATCACTTTTATGGATTCTGTTTTTCTTTTTACTTTATGTATAACTTTAGGTGTCTCCCTCTGTCCTGAAGAAGACCCCGGTTTAAGAACTTAATGCAACTTGCTATTTGATGGGGTCGAAACGTCGACTGCATTTCAATGCCTGTACTGATTATGTTACACAACTGGGATAACAGTAATTGTGTTACTGTATCTAATAACTGATTGTATATGTAAATGCTCTGTGGCCTCATTGGCTATTAGACAGGTCTTCTTTTAAAAGATACTGTAAATACTGTATAGACACTCGCCTTTTGACGCTTCCGAAACCCTCACAACGAGCACTTCCTTTGAGCACTTTCCCACCCGAAGCACCTATGGATGTGTTTATTTACGATGCATGACTATAATGCAACGATAAAAAGAGAAGTGAACTTTTGAAATTGTTTTTCTTTAATTTATGGCATTGGTGATGTGATGTTTGTTTATTAGGCTCTACACTGGGACCGCCTGTTTTTCTGTACTGATATTGACCCAGGTCCGGTGTCTGATTTTGGGTTCTCCCTAGTGAAGTGTAATGCTGTGTATCCCAGTAGAGCATTGAGTGGGGTAAGGCACACATCTGTTCCCACTATTTGGGATATAGCTTTTCTGACCCCCTCCCAATAAGTCAACACATATCTACAGGACCAGGCCAGATAAAAGAAGTCAGCACCCTCTGCGCCACATCTCTCGCATTGATCTGTGGGTTTAAGACGGTACCCATGCATTCTCGCCAGGGTATAATACATCCTATGTATAAATTTATAATGAATAACCCGTAACCGGCTACTAGCCGTTATTTTTCTGGTCTGCTGGCAGCAGAATTCCCACTGTGCATCTTCAAGCAGTAAGCCCAGCTCTCCCTCTCAGCCTTCCTGTTATCTGTCCTGGGGATGCTCCCTTTCTGTAAGTGCATTTGTGGATAATCGCTACACCATGTGTGTGGAGCTAGCGACCTGAAGCATGTTATGCAAGGGGGCTAAGGTTGGCAGCTCCTATGGAAAAGCCGGGGTGAAAGCCGCCACATCCCCCCTCAGCCTAATGTACATGAACAACTCCATTGGTGAGGGGTCACGCCCCCCAAAACATTCTCCTTTCTTATGGAATTTCCCATCACAATACATATCTCCCCATGTGTTTATAGCGCAGCGGCACAGCATGCAGTGGCAGATTCCCTTGTGGGTCACAGGGAGGTTGCTGTTGCACTCTAGTGGTAACTTGGGGGAGTAAACCACAGGGGACCCCAATTTCTTTTCAATGCCCTTCCATGCTGTGTTCGTGTAGGCCACCATGGAGTGTCTATCCCCTGTCTTTTCCCAGTTTGCACCAAGGAAACCAGACAGTGGTGTGGGAGCCATATAGCCCTGCTCCACCACTAAGTGTGGCATAAACGGCAGAGGATGAAACCAATACAGAGCATAATGTGCTTGTGCACACAAGTAGTAAAGTTCTGGGTCCGGAGCTTCAAACCCACCCTTGGCAAAGGGCAAGGTGAGGGTGGCCCACTTTATTATGGGCTGTTTGCCCCCCAGGCAAGGTGAGTCAGCTGCGTCTTCAGGGCCTTGAAAAAATGACTCCCAAAGTCATATGGGATATTGCTAAATAGGTACAGTAGTCGTGGTAATATTATCATTTTCATGAGCGATATGCGGCCTGCCATGGATAGGGGCATGGCGATCCATCTAGTAATGGAGTTGGTTATACTGTCCAATCCCCTGCCATATTTGGCTCTAAGCAGTTCCTCTCTGCTGCGACAGATCACAAGTCACAAATATTTCAATTCCGCCTCGTTCCAACGGAGTGGGTAATCTGAATGAGAAGGCGGGGTGTTAGAGGTGAGGGGAAAAATCTGGGATTTTTCCCAATTAATTGTGATACCTGAGTACCCTCCAAACTTGATAAACTACCGCAATACCCCATTGAGATTTTCCTGGGGGTCTTGAATGTAAAGCGTGGTGTCATCCGCATAGAGGGACACCAGCACATGCCTGGTGGGTTCCTCAGCACGCATTCCCTGTGGTGTTGCCATACAATGGCCACCAGCGGCTCCACCACGAGGGCACACAGGAGTGGGGACAGTGGGCACCTATGCCTTGTGCCTCTAGTGATGTCAAACAGGGAAGAGAACTTACCATTGATAAGTAGTTTTGCCGTGGGATTATGGTATAATAGCCGTACCCATGCACAGAATCGTAATGGAAAGCCCCTACGCTGCAGAACAGACAGCAAATAGTCCCACTTTAGGGTGTCAAAGGCTTTAGTGGCGTCAAGAAATACGGCCACAGCATTGAGCTCCGGATCAATATCTTGAATAATTGAGAACAGGGTGCGCAGGTTACACAAGGTGGCCCTTCCTGGGACAAAACCCGCCTGATCTGGTCGCACAAACCTATCCATCAGCAGGCTTAGGCGATTTGCCAGTAGTGAAGCCAAGATTTTTACATCGCAATTTGTTAAGGACAGAGGCCTGTAAGTGTCCGTGTTATCGGCAGGCTTGCCTGGTTTTAGAAGGGATATAATGAGGGCCTCTCTCATCGTGGGCTGGAGTGTTCCCATCTGTAGTGCCTCCTCGTAGAGTTTTTTTAAGAATGGAAGCTAGAGTGTCTATGTATGTTTTATAAAATTTGGCCAGCAGCCTGTCTGGTCCAGAAACCTTGCCCGACCCCAGCTGCATAATGGCAGCTCTTATTTCGTCCTCCTCAAAGTCTGATGTAAGAAATTCCCTTTGTGTGTCACTGAGCCATGTCCAACTCCACTCTTTCCAGGTAGGGATTTGTGTCTAAGGGAGCTACCCTACGCGTAGCATACAGCGTGGAATAATGTGCCAGAAAGACCATCAGGATCTCTAGTGGTTTTGTGGGGAGACCCATCTGCACCCCAAATTTCCATGACTACATTAGAAGAACGGGGTTTGTGTGTTATCTCTGCTAGCACTTTCCCTAGCCTCTCCCCATCCCTATATTGCCTAGCTTTGTGATATTTGCAACGGAACAGCCCCTCTCGTTCAGCTGTATTTTGATATTCTGTTAGGTTTCACTTATAGGAGCTCGCACCTTCTCTGCCACTGCGTCTAGTTCAGCTTCTAAGTTTCGCAGTTTCCTCTCCAAGCCTTTTAAGGTATTGCAGATCTCTTTTAGGATGCCTCCCGCTTTAGCAATACCTATACCCCATATTGTCACTTTCAGGGCCTCCAAGACCTTTTCCAAAGCGGGAACCGATTCTATGTTACATTCGAGGAATTCATTTAGTTCCTGCCCCAGCTCCGTCCTAAAGGGGATATCAAGAAGCGATTGTGTGGGGAGCCTCCAGAACGAGCGAGTAACAGATTACCTCAGTGGGCACAGCCTCAGACAGACCGGGGAGTGATCTGAGTGTGTTCTAGCTAGATGTTGAGTGTGAGAAATCCAGGGCTCAATGCCCTTAGACACTAACCAAAACTCCAGTCTGGACCAGGTTGAGTGGGCCGCAGAATAGCACATTCCCTCCTTATGTGCCCGGTGTTCAACCGCCATGTGTCGATCAGACAGTGCTCTTCGACAATAGATTGCAGTTGGTGCTGGACCTTTGTGTAATGATGTGGCTGAGGGAGTGAGAGGGCGAGATATGGCTGATGGTGAGGTTGAAATCCCTTCCCCAAATAACATAGGAAGACCCAATGTCAATAACCAATCCCCATAAAGTGGTGTAAAACATCTCATCATCAATGTTGGGTCCATAACAGTGAACTATTGTGATTGAATGAGAGGCCAGCCTTCCCCAGATTATATTATATATCCCTTTTGGTTGTTAATGGCCCCACTGCCACAGACGGAGCCTCCTACCACATAATAATGGCAGTCCCTCTCGAGTAGGAGAAGTAGGAGGAGAAGTATCTAAGCACTGCACAACATGAGGCAAATGTAGGGGCAGTCGCCAGGGCACTGCCTTCCTGCTCTATTATACTGTGCGCGATGTGTCATCTATGTGCCCACCCACCCCCCCTCCCATATCGACTACCCCAACTTGCCGTGAATTATCCTGCCCCCCTCCCATTTCCCATAACGGGCCAACATGCCCTCAAATCAATAGCACAGCCCAATGTTGGAGTATTCCAATAGCTCGTGACTAGATATGTAATCTTCTCCAGTTCTTTGGGGTGAATTTTTGAAACAGTGGTCAGTACAACCAGGGTGAAATGAGTACCAACACAAAGAGGTGAAATAGTAAGATGAGAAGAAAGGAGGAAAAAGGTCCATAGAAACAGCGAGTGAAAAAGACCCATATTGCCTTGGAGGGTCCTCCGGCTGGGTTATCTCGCTCTGAGGGTGGTGCAGTGCCCCCTCCTCCCTTTGCATTAACAGAGGGGGGGTGTCCAGGGCCACAGTATGGTGCGTCCGCAGCATCCAGTGTCCTCAGTTGGATGCACTGCACTTGAAGCAATAAACATAGGGACCAAAATTGTCCATTCTGGGTGCTCTTGTAGAACTACAGCAGGGCCCAGCTGTCTCCTCTCTTGTTCAGTGCGAGAGTCCAGACTGGTGCTGCGTTTCGTTCAAGTTTTGCGTGATCTCAGCCAATCGGGTGGTTCTCTCCCCATCAACAGTATGTAGCTTTAGTTCCTGTGATTATCCCTTGTCCAACGCTGCCGATGCAGCTCTACCTCTAGGCGACGAACTCGCTGCCCACCTGGGGCTTTTGGGTAGCTTTTTTATGAAATCCAGTGCTTGTTGTGGGGTAACGCAAAAATGCTGATTGACCTGGTAAGTGATACGAAGTTTTGCCGGGTATAGCATTGCAAATGTTATATTGGCCTGTTGCAATTTCTTCTTGGCCGGAAAGAACTTATTTCTAGCATCTTGGACCGCCATTGTAAAGTCCGGGTATAGGGCAATGTTATGGCCCTTGAACGTCAATGGCTGTTTTTCTCTTCCCAGTCTTAGAGCGGTGTCGCTGTCCATGTAGTTGAGGAGTTTGGCCACTCTAGGCCTTTGGGGTGCCTCGGGGTGGCCTCGCTTCTAGCGACCGATGCGCTCATTCAACTGCTAGTAGTGAGGAGAAAGCTTCCTTTCCGAAGCAAGTCATTCTAAATATTCCTCTATCCTCCCGGTGTTGGTGGATTCAGGAAGACCCAGGATCCGAACATTATTCCTTCTGGATCTGGCCTCCAAGTCTTCATTTTTGGCTGCTATGTTCTTCAATACGCGATCCATTTCCTTTACTTGCTCGGCTTCATGGGTGGTGCTGTGCTTGCACTCTGTTTATTTAATATCTTTATGACTGACCTCGACAGCCACTTGGCCCTAGTGCAGGGTGATCCACCCAGGTTGGGCACGGCACAAATTAGAAGCCTGCAATATGCCTCCTGAGTAAAGCCCCAAGTGGGCTGCAGCGATCGATAGATCAATTATTGGGGTAAACCAACAATCTGCGCCTGAGCTTGAACTACAGCAAAATGAAGGTTCTTTGCTTTAGATGTCAAGGTAGCAACAGGCAGCCCTAAATCGCCTTGGGGGCTGACAGTAACATTTTTTAGAATTTGTCACTACCTATAAGTATCTCGGCATCCACCTGGACTACCATTTAACATACAAGCTGCATCTACAATGAGGGGGCAGAGCTTGCCTGGCTGCAAGATGGCCGCTTACTAAACTCTCTTTACCGCCCGGGCGCAATATCCTACAAAATCCTGCAGTTTAATAAATTCTACGCACTGTGTTCACTTGCCTGCTGTCTCCCGGTCCCTGTCCACTGCTGTTGCAGCCGGTGGGGTGGCTCCGGAGAATCTGTGGCGTTGGATGCCCGGCGGGGCCTGCTGGCTGCTACGATCCTGAGGTGTGGCGCGGGCTGCTGGGGTGGCCCCCTGATCGGAGTTGAATGAGTGTCAGCCGGATACTGCGCAGGGGCTTGGGCCTGACCACCGCTGTCCCGGAGCCTGTCAGAGGGCGTGGAGGAGTAGGCATCTTGCTGATTTCCCATCCGGGGGTGTAGTGGGCGGTGGCTGGAGTTGGACCCCGCCTGCGGGAGTCCGGTCGGGGCATCGCCTCGGGCCTGCCCCGTACTTGAAGTCTGCGCTCCTGGTCGTTATCTGCTGGGTGCTGCTGTGGCTGAGCCTGCTCGTGGCTGGAACCCCGTGGGGTCTGCCTCGGCCTGGTCCTACTGCTCGCTGAGGCGCTCGGCAGGGGACCCCTGCCGGCCTGGTGCTTCCACCCGACTGGGAGGCCTGAGGATTCTGGCGGCATTTCCTGCTGACGGTGAGTGCACAGGCCCTGGCGTGTCTGGACCGTTCCGAGTTTGGCGTCCCGCTTGGCCTGTGGGGTGACCTGAGTGGGGCTATACAACTGGCCTGAGGGCCTTGACCTTGCTGCAGCTGCTCCCCCTTGGATTTGGCTATCACCTTACTGCCCCTGGCCCTCTCTGGCTCTTCTGCACCCGCCGCTGCTGGCCCTGGGTCGCTGAGGCACCTGCACTATGCTTTGCGCCAATGGCGCGCTCCCGCCCCATCGTAGGGCCATTTATTGAGCCAGGGCTGCACAAAAGCCCTCATTACAGCTGGACTCTCTTGCGGGTGTCCCCTTTGTTTGCTGGGGGTGAGTGCCACTATCTTGCGAACTCTGGGCCTGGTCGCGTGCTTGGCGCAGTATTGGAGGACCATTGGGACATCATCATCATTATGGGAAAGTCAGAAAAATCCCAATCTAGGCTGCCATTTGTGCCACGCAAATCCTGTAGACAGATGGAACAGGACAAAAAAGCTTCCGAATCAGGGTCCGAGGTGGGCGATTCACTCACGGACCCAGACATTAAGCAAATCTTGGAGGCTATGCAGAGCAGTTTGAACAAGATAGATGGAAAGATAGATTCCCTTTCCTTCCGCATGGACAGGATGAACGAGCGCCTAGACAAGCACTTTGAACGCCTAGATACGGTCGAAAGACAGGTCTTTGACGCCTAGGACACCTTGAACTCTGCATCACTCTCCCACACTGCACTGGACAAGCAGCTAAAGTCCACCAGCATTTCCAACATGGAGCTTTTCGTGGAAAAATTGCTAATCACCCTGCTGGGTAGAGACGGTTTTTCCACCATATTCGTTGTTGAGAGGGCGCACCTCTTACTGGCCCCTCGCCCGGTGCCTGGAGCGCCGCCACGCCCAATCATAGCGAGGCTCTTGAATTATAGAGATCACAACAGTTCGCTTCAGAGGGCCCAGGAGTTGCAGGAGCTTCGCTACAAAGGCATGGCCCTCTCCTTATATCCTGATTTTACCCAGCAGGTGCAGGACGCCCGGCGGCTTTTTGCTCCAGTCAAGAGAAAGCTCAGTGATTTACAGTTAGAGTATAACATGATGTATCCTGCAAAGTTAAGAGTAAAAGCCGATGGGAAGTCTCACGTATTCACGGATCCAGCGCAGGTCCTGCAGTTCCTCAAATGCAGAGATGGTGCAAGGCCACAGAAGATCCCTGCATGCCCACATGCGGATCGAGGGGCGACTCAGAAACTTGTGAAGACTGAGGTCTCCTCTGCTCCCCCCTGTGGGGTGTCCCGGGACAGGTTTGTGTGTGGGCTCAGCTGCTCTAGCTATTGTCTGCCCACATGCAGCTTTGGCCATTAAGAAAGGGACTAATGCACGAGAACTGGTACCACGTATCTCAACATGCTGGTATGATCATGATAAAGCTGCCTATCTTTATGCTCTCTATCTACTTAGTTGAACTTGCTGGCTCAGTTTTTGTCAGGTTTACTCACATTTCCACAGGAACGCCATGCAAATGAGGAAAGGTCCTCAACCTCTCCTGGTCACCTATTGTACCCAACTGAGTCAAAGTACCAATGGTAACCCGGGGAAGAAGGGAGAAAACAAGGAGAAAACCAAAAAGGTCCCATGTTGCACCCCCTTCTCTGGGACCGAACCAGTCAGCCAAGAGAAACTCTGTTAAGAGAAAGGACAGAAAAGGAGGTAAGTATGCAAGATTTTTCTAATCCGACAATTAAGTCTTTTCTATGCGCGTTTAGATCTACCTGAATTATTCCCTTCTTCCGTGTATTCTGCTGATCGGTGTAAGCGAATGGGTGTTTTATGTCTAGAAAGGAAAAAGGTATAAGAAATAAAATGTTCTGAGTTGAAGAGTAATGAATAAGAAAAATATAGAAGAAAAAATGTACAGAAACCCACCTAAAACATGTAGTGACTGACCAGAGGTATTCCAACATAAGGTTCTCTGTGACGTTACTTAATGCACTGTACAACATTCACCTTAGCTTCAGGTAGACCTAACAATATTCCTTATTTTTTCAGGAATCTACAGGACTATTAAAGAAACTCAACAGCTAGAGCAGACCTCCATAAACTCGGAGCCCATGTCAGATAAGTAGTGAAATGAATCAAATTATAATTAGTAAAGTCAGGGCTAAAGCGCTGTTACCGTAAATGAAATTATGCAGCTTTTCTCTGTTTTGTGTTTTTGGTTTCAGGTATAAACTTCCCAGGGGACTGGAGTCTACAGCCGTCGTAACAGGGACCCAGAGTTGTTGTGAGAAGCCCAAAAAAGTAACGCCGGTCCAGGAGACGCCGACTCTACGAAAAGGATGCCGACGAACGACGACCTGGAAGTGCAGGTAAGTGACCCCGAAGAGGATTACTCTTTCCCGAAGCAGGAACGCGAAGTGTCTCTGCTCGGGATCAAAGAGTATTTGAGCTCCTCGGCCGGTTCCCGCGCATGCGCGCTAGCGGGAGCCGGCCATATA
This sequence comes from Calotriton arnoldi, assembly GCA_963921515.1. Classification (NCBI taxonomy): domain Eukaryota; kingdom Metazoa; phylum Chordata; class Amphibia; order Caudata; family Salamandridae; genus Calotriton; species Calotriton arnoldi. The sequence continues at coordinate 946,431 of CAWUFW010004374.1, read as the reverse complement.
TGTAGTTCACCGGTCGTACGCGACCGGCAAGCATGACAGTTTTCAGCCGGGGTGGGTGGCCTGCGGGGGGGTGGGGTCTGGGATGGGTGGGTTGGTCCCTGCGGAGACAACCATGTTGCAAGCATATGTTTATGACATGGTAGAAACATTGTCGTTATTACTGTCAATGATGCCGGGACGGGGTGCACTCTGAGTCAGGCGACATATGCCCCGCAGTGTGCTCCACAAAGGGTGTGTTGAGAGAATTTGTCACATTTGTTGGGGGTCGTTTTGTTTCATACTGGCACATGCATCAAGCATAATTGCACTGGCAAAAATTGCGAAAATGCAAAATAGGCCGTTAGCGACCGCAAAACGAACATTTCCAATGCATCAACCGAAATACCGAAAAAACTAGAGATTCGCAAAAAAAGCCCTCGCAAATTTAGCGAGTCGCAAAATAGTGAAACCATAATAGCGAAACATACAGTTGCTCCCGCAAATAGCTATTAGCAAATAAAGAATCGCAAAGCAATGCATCAAAATTCGCAATTAGCGAATACAATGAAAATCGCTATTTAGCAAGAGCAGAATAAGGGGAATCTCAACCAGGAGGTAAAGATACAAAAAAAAAAAAACAGGTGCAAACAATCAGAAACCCTTGAAAAATGCCTCAGGAGACCCCGTAAGCCTTTCACAATGGCAGCCCTCTACGTGCTGGCAAGGAGGATGAGGATCAATGCAGCAGCCCAGCGCAGGAGGAGGATACAGGAGAGGGTATTCCGAGTGCGCATAACATTGCTGGGCCAAAATGAAGACGAAATATATGATAAGTACCGGTTGAACCGTGCAATGATCATGAGCCTCATTGCAGATTTGGAACCCCTGCTGCAGCACCAGACCCGTAGGACCAATGCCATCCCTGCACACGTACAGGTCCTATGCAGCCTGCACCTACTAGTGTCAGGCAGTTTCCAGGGGGTAGTAGCCGTAGCCGGAGGTGTATCCCAAAGCGCACTCTCACGCTTCTTCCGAAACTTCCTTGACGCCATGTTGTCAATGATACACACCCACATCACCTTCCCCACAACCCCACAGGAGTTGAACCAGACAAAACTGGAGTTCTACCAGGTGGCACATTTCCCACATGTCATCGGATGCATTGACTGCACGCATGTCCCCATCTGTCCACCAGCAGCCAACGAGTACATCTTCCGGAACAGGAAGTCGTACCACTCCATCAATGTGCAGGTTGTGTGCAATGCTAAGCATATAATAACGGACATCGTGGCACAATTTCCAGGGAGCACACATGACTCGTATATATTCCGCCACAGTGGTATCCACAGGCGTCTGCTCAGGGGTGAATTTGGCGAAGGACACCTACTTGGTACATACATATACCTAGTTGCTACATCATGAGGCAAACTGTAATAGCATTACTGTGTCTAACCCTTTGCTTTCCACCCTGTAGGTGACAGCGCATATGCCCTGCGCGAATATATCATGACGCCATACCTCAACCCAGCCACACCACAGGAACAGAGGTACAACGCGGCACACATAAGCACAAGGAATGTGGTAGAATGGACATTCGGCATACTGAAAAGTCGTTTCCGCATCCTTCATAAAACTGGTGGTGCATTGCAATATAGCCCAGAGACATGCTGCAGGATTGTGGCTGTATGTGCCATGCTGCACAACATTGCCACCAGAAGGGGCATTACCATTGAGATGGACAACAGTGACTCGGATGGCGACGAGCAACCACCCGCACAACACCGACAGGCGCATGTGGCAAACACTGCAGAGGGTCAGAGGAGACGTGCACACATCACACAACATCATTTTTGAGGTAGGTAAGAATGAGCCATGACAAACAAATGCTGTACGTAAATATTTATTAACATGAGCACATGTCAAACTTGAGACGTGCGTTCAGAAATATTGGAAGGTGATTGCATTGGTCTATAAAAACAAAATAAAACTGTACTCAGCACTGGAGGGCAATCACCAGGTATAAATTGCCCATGGTTACCCCACCATGGCCAAACAGAAGTATATGCATGGCTAGTGCCTCTTGCCACGTACCCCCAGCCTCCTGTCGCCTCTATCACCCTGACGTGATCCCATGGAGGTTGAGCTGCGCGAACTGCGCCTCCTGTTAGTGGTCACTGGCACCGATAGGCTACTCAGGCTAGAGGCCTCCTCACTCCCCTCCTCCCTTCCAGGTGGATGGCACTCCCAGTCCCGGACTGGATGTGTTCCACGGCAGTGGTGACTTGTCCTAAGGACCTGGCAACATCCCCACAGAAATGGCCTAGATCAATCTGCATTGACACGGAGCGCCGTGCCAATAGCGCAGTGGTATTACAGAGCTTGTTGATGGCCCTGGTATTCGCTGACATGCGGATCAGGCTCTGGTGATGCCTTCTCCGCTTCATGCGTTGTCCTGCGAGGACTGCACGGGTGAGCTCCTGTAAGCTCAAGTTTGTCTGCCGATTCCCCTCGGCAACCACTGATGTCAGTTCGCGCACATTGTCTGCCATTGTGCTCATGTTTTTGGCCAGCTTTGTGAGCTGCATGTTGATTGTGCCCATGTGTCTCCCTGCAGGCGCTGCACACGTAGCATCTGAGACTCCACGCCGCCATATACATTTGGGACCTGCTCAGCATGTGCCGCAATACGGGCCCTGGACCTGCGCCGTCGTCTTGTTTGGAGCTGTGCCGGTGTTGGAGTTGGTGAAGGGACGCGTGGCTGGCTGGAGGATGTAGTGGGTGCTGGAGTCTGTTCGGATTCCATTTCTGCCAGTGAGGGTACATGTACCCTGCGTTTTGGTGGTGGGGGTGGTGTTTTTCTGGGACCACAGGAGTCTCTGCATCCGTCTCTGCAGGTGTTTCTGAGATGACGAGCTGGTCACTGTCCTCGGAGTCTGCCTCCGCTGCATCTGTGATGTGAAACAGTGCAGTGTTAGTCTTCTATTATCCTAATTCTGTTTATCATTTGGCAAACTCATTTCTGAATAAATCACTGACTTCAACACACTGGCTGGCATGCGGTATTGGTATGTTTAATTTCCCATGTTGGCTTTTGAATGACCACTTGTCTGACATGACTACAACTCCCATGATGCATTTTGTGTATGAAGAGAAACGTGGCATGGGGTTTTACCTGTACACTGTGATTTGCCTGGGGGATTGTGCACGGTTATACAGTACGCAGAGGAGTAGCGCTTGCATGCTTCTTACCTTGTGATGTTCCTGCTGTGCCGGATGTGTCCAATTGTGTCACTCCGACGACTGCCTCAGGCTCGATTGTCCCCTCAACAAGGTCCTCCAGGGCTGTGTTTGCGGGTGCATTCGATAGACCCCCTCCTGTTCCAGCTGCTTCCTTCACCCTTTCTGCTATGCACTCCTTTGCGCGTTTCCTCAGGTCATACCACCTTTTCTTTAAATCATCAATGCTGCGGTGTGTGACTCCCACAGCATTCACTTTTTCCTTTATGCGCAGCCATATTTTGCGCTTCATAGCCTCTGGCACCTTCAGGGACAATTTACCAAACAGTTTGTCGTGGCTACTGCTGACACCTTCAATGAGGTGTTCAAGTTCCCTCTCAGAGAACTTCAGCTTCCTCTTCCTAGGCGTGGCACTCTTCCCTGCATCGTTTTTGTCCATCCTGGGTCTGGGTACAGTGGCTGGATACAGAGTGTGAGGTTTCTCCACTCAGATTCAGGTCTCTGCCTCTTCCTCTGAGCTCCTCAGGGCACTGAATGAAGCATGGACTGGATGACTTCCTGGTTGTGATGTCATCAGCCTGCTTCCAGTGCGACTCATTTTAGCGATTTCGGTATTAGCGATTTCGCTAATACCGAAAATCGCTATTACCGAAATCGCTATTTCCGAAATCGCTAATACCGAAATCGCTTTTTTTCCGATTTCATGTGTTAGCGAGTCGCTAATGTGTACTCGGTCCCGAATTAGCGATTTATTGCGAATCGCTATTTATTAGCGATTTTCATGATGCATTCCACTTAGCGATTTTTTAATTGCGAATCCTTATTTTTCGCAATTAAGGAATCGCTTTTTCGAAGTTTGATGCATGTGCACCATAATCTCTATCTTCTTTTCTAGGTAAGAGTGTGAATGCTGGGGGGTTATCTCATCTATGCACAGTTGGGGAGGGCATAGCGTGGGAGGACAGGTGGGGTTATGTGGAAAGTAAGACAGGCGTATGTTTTGGTAGGGATGCAATGCTGAGTACTGGTTTTATGGATATCTACATGCACACCTCCTTTGTTATGGCCCAGGTATGTTATCTCAAGCTGGATCATGGCCTCTAGAGGGGACACGAAGGTTCGATTTGTAATATGGAATGTCAGGGGGTTGAATGACCATAGAAAGATTCAGAAAGTTGTAGCATATTTGAAGAGGCACATGGTGGATGTCGCTATGCTCCAGGAGACGCACCTACCACTTGATAGTGTGCTAGCACAGAAACACTTCCTGGGTTTGATATGCGCAGCAGGGATCACAACTCACACCAGGGGTCTCCTAATATGGGTCAACCCTAAGTCAGGGGTTACACTTTTTGAGTCCGAAGTGGATTCAAATGGGAGATACATTATAGCGAAGTGCCAGAAGGAGGGTCGTACTTTAAAATTGGTTAATGTATATGGCTCTAATTACGATGACCCGCAATTTTACTGGGAGCCCAACTCCTGCAAGACCCTAACGTGGCTTTGTTGCTGAGGGGCGACTTCAAATGGATCTTAGACCCTGACAAGGATCGCTCCAAGGGTCCCCCTAGGCTCCCCTCAGCCACAGCTTGTGCTATTTTTAACTTGATGGATGAGTTGGGCCTGATAGACGTTTGGCAACAGTGCTCGCCAGACGTCGGGGGGTTCACTCACTATGCCGCCTCTCATGGCACGCACACCCGTATTGATTATTGGCTGCTCTCTAGGAATTTGCTCTCCTATGTCACGGACTGTTTCCCACTTGCACGCACATATTCAGACCATTACCATTAGATATCACATTTCCCTTCAGGCAGGCAACGCCCTTTACTTGGAGGTTCCCCCCGTATTCAGTGCTGGACTCGGTGTTTGCCGCCGAAATGGCAACATCGATAGAGGTCTTTTTTGAAAAAAATATTGGCTCTGTTGAGAGTTTTGCGACAGTCTGGGAGGCTTTTAAAGTTTATATTAGGGGCATAGCTATACCCAAACACGCAGGGGTGCTTCGTTCCCTAAGAGATAGATTAACTAAATTGGAGCACGACATTTCCTCCCTGGAACGCACCTTTCAAGAAACTGGGGATAAAAAGTTATTGGGGAATATAAAGACTGCTCTGGAGGAGTTTCAGGAGGCTGCTGATAGCGAAGTGAAACACCTGGGTAAATATGCCACTGCCAGGGTGTACGTGATATCATTATCTGAAACTGTATCAAATAAAATGAAGTTTTAATGAAAGTTACTGTGTACAATGAGTTCATAATATCATGACAGTGTTTAAGTAGGTTGCGTTAAAAGTTTGACCATTTGTTGCCTAGGGGCGTTATTTTTTAGAATTGTATTATCCCTGCCCTAGGAACTATTAGCAGTAGCAGCTGGTCCTTTATTTTGACATTATACATATTGTTGCTTAAACCAGGGAAATCCTCTGTGGAATGCTCATCATATAGGCCTCTATCGCTTTTAAACGTTGATACCAAGATATATGCTAAGATTCTGGCGAATTGCTTAGCCCCTTTGATCCCATTGGTAGTTCGCCCAGAGCAGGCGGGCTTCGTCCCCGGTCGCAATTTGACCCTCAACCTCCGTACAATTTTTGGTACTGTTCAGCAACTTAAATCCTGACGTTGAAGCTGCGGCGGTCTTTTTAGACGCCGAAAAGGCCTTTAACTCCGTGGAGTGGGCGTTTATGAGGGGAGTTTTAAGGCTTATCAGATTTGTCAATATCTTCCTAAAATTGGTTACAGTGTTATACACCCTGCCCACTGCCAGGATACGTCTGGGCGATATAATTATGGACCCCATTGCCACTTCAAGGGGCACTTGACAGGATTGCCCATTGTCCCCTCTCCTTTATGCCCCGGTGGCTGAACCGTTGGCATGTGCATTGCGTGAGGGCAGCCAAAGCAAATTCACTGGCACACCAGTGTTTGGTGGAAAATCAAAAGGCAGGCCCACATAAAGAATTTGATGTTTCCAACACTACAGTTCTCAATTGCAGCTCTCTGACTAGAAGATACCTGGCACACCCCCATGGACTATGCTAATTTTTTAATGTATTACAAATAAAGCTCCCACATTTTCATCCTTTCTTATTGATAATGCTACCACAGCAAGAAAATGGCATGCATGGGCAGTCATACCATCATACGCATCTTGGGATCCCAGCCATATTTATCTGTGCACTTTTCAGAGGCCAAGAAACACAATCTCATGCTTATACGTCTGAGCGTGTTCACGTAGAAAGATCTTATGCCCCCTTGGAAGCAGAGAGCTAGCTCTGTGGCCAAAACAATGAATCGCTGCTCCATCTACTGTGCATTTGTCTGGCCTTGTTAACACACAAAGGGGCATATTTATAAGCCCCTATCGCCACCACAGCGTTACTTTTAGTGACATTGTGATGGCGATAGGAGCTTTGCCTTATTTACAAGGCAGCATTAAGCCACTTAACGTGGCTTAATGATGTCTTGTAAATAAGGCCCCCTTTCACGCTACACTTAGTGTGAGAGGGGTGGCCAATGGGTGTTGCGGTGGGTATTCCACCGCAACACCCATTGATTTTGACGCTGCCCCCTATTTAAAAGAGCAGCGTGAATAGGATGCAGTGCCAAAATTAAGACCAGGAAAAACCTGGCCTTAAACAGGCAAAAAGAGAAGAAATGCTTTATTTCTCCTCATTTTTACTGTTTCCATGTGTGCTGCCTTGAGCAGCACACTTGGAAACAGCAAAACGCCAATGATTGTTTATGTGCAGGAAGGTCCCCATTCCTGCACATAAACAATCGTTTAAAAAAATGCAGTTTTGTAACTTCTATGTGTGCTGCATTAAGCAGCACACATAGAGGTTACAAAACTGCATTTAAAGATTGTTTATGTGCAGGAAGGGAGACCTTCCTGCACATAAACAATCTTCCCCTCAACACAGGCACAATTACACTCTGGTGCAAGGGTGCCTGCTTTGGCGCTAGGCAGCTTAATTTAGCAGCAGCACTGGGGGAAACGCAGGGCTGCACCATATTCCAGGAAATATGGTGTAGCCCTTAGTTTCTAAAGTGACAAAGCGTGTCGTTAGCCTTGTTGGCTAACGACACGCTTCGCCACTTTCTTGTAAATATGCCCCAGAGACTCTTAGGTCCATCTCTAAGAGCTCTGCAAACCAGGTCATGTCATCCAGTTGTTATTTTTTTATTGGGGAGAGTTTCAGTGCAACTGGCATGTAAGACAGTGAGATTGTTGAAGCTTACTGCTAAGGAGCTGGAAAAATGCAGCACCTAACTCTTTGACTTGTGTTCCCAGTCGAGGTCTGATCAATGGTTTCCCTTGGAGATAGCAGGCACACAGCACTTGTACACTTTTGGGACTTCCCAGTATTTTACCTCTTTAGTAGAACTTTACTTCCAGGCCAGTGATTGTAGTATCCTACAAACATTAAGCCCTGTAGTTTTCTTAGATTCTCCTATCAGGAGAACAGCACTTTACTCAGTCCACCATAAAGTGGTATAAAAAGGACCTTATGGCAACATGTTTGCACAGCACGTTTGCAATTTTACTATCACTTGTTGGATGGGTTTCCAACTTAAAGCAGGCCTTGGTCTATTCTTATTACTCTGGATGTTATATTTTAATTGACTATATTAAATTATTATTCTGTGCGCCTCTGTGGCTCAAAAGTTTAATTTGATAATATGCACTGTTATGCAGTTTCTCTTATTTAAGATGTTTTAATGGCTATATTGTAATATCATGGAACATTTTAACCCGTTTTTATGTATAATTAATGGTTTTAATTAATTATGCATGAAATAAACTCCCATACTTACTTACCTTTGCACTATGATGCAAAGGTGTCTGTGTGTGTCTGTGTGTGGCACTGGACAGTCTGTTAGAGCACCAGCAGAGGGGGTTACAGAAGCAGCGCTATATATTTGTAAATATGACTATGGGCCATGTTTCCCCGCTTGTGCAACGTAAAGCATCAACTTTGGCTGTTACTTTGCGTCGCACAATTTGTTAATAAATTTGACTCATTGCCATTGCACTACCTGCCTCCTCTCTGCTTTTCTTGCAACTGAGTAGAAAGCAGCAACCGCTTCTTTCTCTATTTTCGTGGCCTGGGGAAGATCGAGGGGTCAGCGTGAAAGGTTGCTGCAGTTTCTCTGACGTCACACTTCGGTACAATCAATTTGTTTATCAGCTGGCAGAAGATGCCAGAATAAAAAAAAATGTTTTGTAAAATGGCTTGCAGTGAAACCATAGACAAATGTGAAGCTCTGGGTGTACCCATTAATACTTATTTCAAACTGCACTGCTTATTATGTGGTTTGAAAACAGCGGGGCAGATTTACAAGCCCCTTGCGCTGCCAGTACATCACTTTTTGTGGCGCACTGGCAGCACATTTCTCTGCCCCATATTTACAAGGACAGGAAAAGCCACCCTGCGTGGCTTTTCCTGTCCTTGTAAATATGGCCCCTTTACACGCAGCACTTTGCGTGAAAGGGGCGTTCCATGGGTGTTGCTGTGGGTGTTCCCACGCAACACCCATGGAACCAGACACATTTCCAGATTTACGAGGAATCGTAAACCTGGAAATGCGTCAGTATGCTACGCCACCGGCGTAGCGAGGTGCAACGAGGAGAAATGTTTTCATTTCTCCTCGTTTTTTTCCTCTTTCAATGTGTGCTGCATTCTACAGCACACATTGAAAGAGGAAAATGCCTGTAGTGATTGTTTTTATGCAGGAAGGTGCCCCTTCCTGCACAAAAACAATCTCCCCATGACGCAGGCATCCTTGCACCATGGTGCAAGGGGGCCTGCGCCGGCGCATGGCAGCTGTTTGTGCACCAGCACAGGGGAGAGCACAGGAATGCGACATATCATTGTACATATGTTGCATTCCTGTGCTCTGAAAGTGCCGCAGCGTGGCGCAGCCAAAGGGCTTGCGGTGCCGCGCTGCGGCACTTTCTTGTAGATCTGCCCCAGCGTTTTTACAAAGCATAAAAGAATCATTATTTGTATAATCCTAAATGGAAGTTTTGTTCATAACATTGCATCAGAACATCTCTACTGCTGTTCACGCGAATATTGACAGAATGAAACAAATATATATTAATATATTTAAAGTTAAACATATTCTTAACTTTGCTAAATATTTATAGCCTGGGCATTTTTGCAGGTTGCAAAGTCATCTTTTCAAATTGCAATTTAGTTGGCAGCATCAGCACCGAGGTCAAAGTATAAAAAGATTTTACATTTTAGATACTTCTGGTGCTTTCACACCATAGAAGGTTTGGGATTTGTCGATGGAGGCCTGTGAGGTAACATTTGCTGTGCGCTTCCCTCTCAGGACATGCCTGGACGTCTACGGTTTCCATTGCTGGCAACGGCACAGATTCCGCAGGCTGCACAATCCCAAAGAACAGTGAGAGGACCCGCTTTGTATGTACGACACACGCAGCAGCGCTCTTTGAGGAAATGAAGGTGGCTGATCCCTCAGATTCTGTTGCTCTTTCATGAACTCAATCTCTATTCCAGTTCAGTCTCATGCAAATGTGCGATAAGCATATGGATTATGAAAATCCTGTCCGCATCAACCGAGCTTTCAGTGTAGATAAAATGGAACCCCTGATGGCGTACATGCAGCAGATCTAAGATTTACTTAAGTTTATTGCAGGTTGTCCGTCTGCACCTTAAGGTTTATTAGCTCGCGTGGGTGAAGGTTTATAACTTTCATTCAGTCACAATATTTTCTAAAAGCATGCTTCAAAAACTGCCGCACTTGCGGGTTTCTAGGTGGACGTTTGTTTTTGACAATATGGAGGCATTTTCTGGTGTGTAATTGTACATGTTGTATAGCTACGACACATGCGGAAAATCTATCACATTGGTGTATTGGCAACATCATATTATTGTTTTTTTCTTTAGGGAAAAGTATTTTTCTTGCATAGAAACCACTTTTCACACACCCACGCCAAATTTGGCAGTGTTCTCCTTCCTCTTGCCACCCTTGAAAGTGATTTCCTCTGCTCTTGGCAGGAGTAAATGTCCAGTGTTTTCCAGGGAAGGTAGGAGATCGAAGAATTGATTGAGATTACCCTTAACTCTTGAGTTTGGGAGATTTTTTCAAATTTATCAAGCATATAGAGACGTGGAAGCACATTTCCTGTCCTTTGAGTGACATTTACTCATTGGAAATATATTTTACACAACCAAAATCAACTTTTGTGAACACCTTTCATTTGTAAATCAAGCCCGTTTGGCCGTATGTCAGACTTACATGCGTAAATGGCTCGGCACATCAAGCTCTAAGGTGTATATTTACAAGGGGATAGCACCACCAGAACGTCACTCTTAGCAACGTTCTGGAACGTCACTTTTAGCGGTTCTGGTGACTCTATACCCTACTCCATATTTACAAAGCGGTGCTAATCCACTTCGAGTGGCTTAATGTCGCCTTGTAAATACGGCCGCTTTACACTCATCACTTTGAGTAAAAGGGGTGTGCAATGGGTGTTGCTGTGGGCGTTCCACTGCATTTTGACACTGCCCCAGATTTACAAGGATGTATAAATCTATGGCAGCACCAAAAACTAACGCCATGCAACAGCAGGTGTTAGAATGGTGCAGCGAGGAGAAATATTTGTATTTCTCCTCGTTTTTGCTTTTTCTATGTGTGCTGCAGAATGCAGCACACATTGAAAGAGCAAACACCATTATTGATTGTTTATATGCAGGAAGGGACACCTTCCTGCACATAAACAATCATTCCCGGCAACGCAGGCACCCTTGCACTATGGTGCAAAGGTGCCTGCGGTGGTGCTAGGCAGCTAATTTTAGCGCCAGGGCTAGGGAAAACACAGGGGTGCGCCATATTGTTGTAAATACGGCGCATCCCTGCATTTTGTATATGTTGGAGCACGGTGCTGCCAAATTTGGCGCAGCTCCATGCGCCAACATTTCCTTGTAAATATACCCTTAAATGTCTTTCAGGTCTTTTGAGTCAAATCTACTCCCATAGCTGACAAGTCTCCCCTTGTATGTGACAACCTGAGTCAGTTATAGCTTTTTAACAAACAGTGCTTTACACAATCCAATTATGAAGGCTCTTGATTAAAACTGGCATAAAGTAGTAAGCCTGCATCTTATAGAAGCCTGGGCATTGGGAGCATATTTGACCAGCGGACAGCATGAACCAGCAGCCCTGAAAAACCTTTGCCGGTATCATAATCCTGAATACGTACAGTGTTTGAGGAATAGGTTAGACTAATTTGTGACCTATTGGGACACTTTTGGCAGGTGAGGGTTGATGGAAAGTCAGCCAATCAAGGACTTCTACTACGTCTGTGAAAGGAAGGTAAAAGCTATAGGAGAGAACTAAAAAAGGGTGATGCCCATGGTTTTCAGGAATACTTAGGGGAAAAGCTGAGGGAGGTGCCAGAGGCCAATTTCATCCTCACATACAGACATTAAGCGTAATGCTAAAAACAGAGAGTGACCAAATGAATGGTAGACATATACATAGAAGGGATTCAGGTGCTGACCTGATGATCACAGAGTATGGTCCTACTGTTACATAATTAACATATGATGCAAAAATTAATTTGCAATGTTAGTGAGCGAAGGACAAGGACAACAGAATGAATAACTCGCACTCAATGCTGAATTCTACAATCAAGGTATATTATTTATATATCAAAGATTCATTTATAATCCATTTAGCAGAAGAAAACTTCAAATTCATTACACAACGGTTGCTCCACAGAGAGTGAAAGGAAAAGTGGTGTTAGAAGTGCTCATGTGCGCAGTGATAAGAGAGAAGAGTAAAAACAAGCATTTGCAATGCAATAGGTCTTGCATATACGGGAGTTTAAGCTATTGGCATTGTAAATGACAATGCGTTTTATTTATGGTTCAAAAACCAAAACATGAATAAAAGGCATTGTCATTTACAATGCCAATAGCTCAAACATGCGTAAATGGGAGACCTGTTGCATTGCAAATGCTTGTTTGCATGTGCTACACTGAACTGATGCGGACCGCGTTGCAAATTAATTAAATAAAGCAGCGCGGCCGCTAAAGTGAAAGCAGACCACGCTGGAATAAGGAAAGACCATTAAAGAAAATAGTGCTTACCCACTAAATAACGGAGACCATGTAACGAGCCAAGTAAAAGGTCCAGTCGTTATGGGCGGTAACAAATGCGGACAAGGCGGTACCAAGGCGGGACTAACAAGCCTATGTACGAATCAGAAGCCATTATTTTCGAAGGACAATGACAAGCCAATGATAAATATGGGTGGAGAGTGGGCGGGGCTTCCAGTGCAGACCCTAATACAGCATGCCTCGCAGAGCGAGTAGGGTATGCGTGCTGCCGCTAGGCTCGACCTAAAAATAAAAAAAGAGCTATTGGCGTTGTAAATGTAAATATTTTTTACTTATGTGTTGTGGAGTGGATGTATGTGGTGTGCAGGGGAATTATGTGGATAGTATTTATGTGGTATTTAGTGTATTGGAATTATGTGGAGTGGGATTGTGTGTTTTTGAGAGTAATTTTGCGGTATGGTATTTTGTGTTGTAGAGTGTTATGTAGTGGAGTTTAATTATGTTGCGTGCTATTGAATTTTGTGGTGTGATGTGTCATTATATGGTGTGGATTGTATGTATTTGGAGTGTTATGTAATTGTGTTGATTGTATTATGTGGTTTCTTGTTGAATTATGTGGTGTGGAATGAACATGTGTTGAGTTGATTTGTGTGTAACTGTGTGGCGTTGAGTGAAATTAGGCTGATTGGAATTAAGTGGAGTGTGTTTAAGTGGATTGTTGCTATGTGGTATAGATTGGTTTTATGCGGGGTGTATTTATGTGGTAGTGATTAGAGAGCTATTGTGTGGAGTTGAATTATGTAGTGCTGAGTGGTATTATGTCTAGTGTAATTATGCTGGGTGGGTTTGAATTGTGTGCTGGTGAATTGTGTGTTGTTGTGTGTGACAGTAAGCATCAAGTTATAATGGAGGAAGGGTGGGTTTGAAGGAAGGATATAGGGAGGTAGGGTGGAAGAGATGTCAGAAGAGAGAGTAAAAGAAGGTAGGAGGTTAGGGTGGGTTAGAGGGAAGGAGGTAGAGTGGAAGAGAGAGTGGAAGAGAAAAAAAGGAGGAAAGAAGGGAGGAAGGAAGAGATGAGGTTTAAGGAAGAAAGAAAATGAAAGGATTTTGTGAGAAAAAAGATGGAATTAGTGAACGAGATATAGAGGGAGCATTAGAGGAAAAGAGTGGGTTGGAGGTTATGTAAGTAATGAAGAGAATGTACAGAGGTAAGGAAAAGTGAAAGGAGTGAAGGAAGGGAATGAGGGATGAAGGAAGCGATTGTAAGGAAGTAGTACCTGATGGATGGAAGGACATAAGGCGGTAGAGAGTGGATACAGTGGAGAAGAATTAAAGTGAAAAGAGGATTAGAGGTTTGAATCAAAGAAAGGCAGGAAGGGAGAGGAGGCTGTTTCGGCGTCCCTGAAAAAATACAATAGTGAGTATGGATTGCTACAGCAGAATGTGCCATCCCAAGCAGCTACCATGCCTCAATACCTTTGTGACTACAAAGTTGTAACCATTAGGAAGGGTCTACTCCGCCTTTCATCTTTCCAAGCTCCGTACGATAAATACCATTGAGTTCAGTAATAACACACTTCGTTTGCAGTGCTGTGAAGCTACCGTGTGGTGATAAATGGGCTGTGTTTTGTTTGACCCTTGTTATCTTTTCAAGTGTAATCTCAGAAAACTCAGGGCTATAAATAAAGGATATTAGTTGCCAGAACTATTGGTGTGTGCTTGCCCAGTTATGAATGTTCATGCTATTTTGAATAAAACATTTTTATTATAATTTCAAAACATCAGGCAATGGGAATTTTGGGGCGCCGCTATGAGAGATTGCATAACGCCGCCTGACTGTAGGATGTGACTGGTAGCTTGGAATCTGTGTACTCAGCCAGGCTTAGGTAAAGGGTCTGACTGTCAGCTGCTATCCCTGACGAAGGTGGATAAACAGAGTATTATTGAGGGAAGTTCGCTGGATCTCCTATGGACATGATTGTATAAAGTGCATTGTTATGGCTATATCACATCACACGTCATTGGGATGGACAGAAAAAGGATGGAATAAAAAGGGAACTGCTTAAGTAAAGTGTTCCAATACTTCTGAGTTTAATTGGCGCTATAGCGCTTTACATGAGCACCAGTTACATTACACAAAGACACCTTCATTTTTGGTATGCTCGGGGACATTAACTGATTTGCCCAGAATCACAGGATACGGATCCGACGCCGAGACTCAAACCTGGTTCCCCAGTTCCAAATTCGTCTGCTCTGGTCGTTATGCCACATTCTCTCCCCAATGTTTAGTTAGACATGGTACAATCTGAGGGTCGCTCACCTCTAGGTAAATGTAGCATTGTTGTGTAAACAGCACACAACGAATGCGTGCGGTATCAATAGCGGTGTAGAAACAAGTTGGTTAGTTTGTTGTTTAAAGGGCTGCAGAAGTCCAAATGTTTATAGGGAAATCCATGTGGAGAACAGCAGACCTTTGCGAACTCCAGTAGTAATCTTTATAATTACATGTTTGTGAGAAATTCTTTGTAGAATTGCATGCCTCAAGATAGGGCCACCCAAAATTTAGATAGGAGACACGTAGAGCACTATTCCCTTTAACTACTAAAAGCAGAACTGACAAGAAAATGTACCCTGCTCACCTGGGCGCATTAACTGTTGGCAACCCGCACCTTTGTACGGCATCCACACACACAGCAGACAGCTATTAAATGACCTTAGAGCACCGTGTGATGCCACATTAAATAATTACGTGCAAAGAGAGATCGACAACAGCAGCTGCCTCACCGCCTCCATCAGTGCCGGGCTGAAACACTGAAACAAGTATAACGCAGTGAACAGCAAGTCGCCACATCTGAGTTTTTTTTGTGACAAAGATCTCTTCTGACTACCCTGTAAATAAACCAGCAGCACTGCGGGCTAGGCCGAGGTGGTCAATAGAAACCAGGGACTGTCTGCAGTTACTGTTCTACTGCAGTGTGACCCGCTGTGTGCTCCTAGACAGGGCCGAGTACCAAACCAGAACACGTGACATCTCACTTGTTTACCGGGTGCACAGCAGTGCGCGTTCACTACTGCGGCTTGAGTGGCACTGGACAGGGAGTAGGCGCACCCCACTCTGCACCAATGAAGAGGGACTGGATTGCTAAACGACGCAATGTTATATCACTGCCCTGCCCACATTTGTATGTCTGGCTGGAAAGAGCATTACCACTCACTGCTAGGGTAACCGGAGAACAAGCACAGGGTCACCAAGTAAACACACGTGCGAATGACTGCAGCGAAGTAGAATGCTGGGCTCTGATTGGTGGTCACACAGAGTCTGCAGTAGTTATGCACATAAAGCGGGTGTTGATATGAAAGCGGGCATTTATAATAGTGAAAGCACGGGCCGTGTGGCGCCGGTGATGCTATTAATGAAAGCGGGCGCCACACTGATGATATGAAAGTGGGCATTTATAATAGTGAAAGCGGGCGCCGTGTGACACCCGTGTTGATATTAATGAAAGCGGGCGCTGTTGTCCGAAGCTGCTTGGAAAGTGAAAGTGCCATGCGCGAAGCAGGTCGTGCCTGAAGTAAGAGAAACTCAAGAAAATAGTGCTTACAAAACTAAATAAGAGGTGTAACAACCAAAGTAAAGGGGCCAGTCGCCATGGGAGGTAACAAATGGAGACAAGGCGGTACCAAGGCGGGACTAACAAGCCTCATAATGATTCGGAAGCTAGCGTTTTCCAAGGACAATGACACCAGCCAATGAAAAATATGGGTGGAGAGTGGGCGGGGCTTCCACAGCACTTCCACAGCATACCCTACTACAGAATGCCTGGCAGAGCGAGCAGTGCATGCGCGCTGCCGCTAGGCTCGACCTAAAAAGGGGGGAGGGTTTCTTCACTATTTAGTACACAAAATGATCATAGTTCAGTGGCTATGGCAATGAGGGAATCCAATTTAGCCAAAGCCAAGAAGCCTGTTTGGTGGATATATATAATCAGTTAATCCTTCCTGAGTCAGAAAAGGGTGGTGTCTGGATAGATCGACCACCCCCCCACAGGGTATAAATATTCAATCCAGGCTAAGTAGTTCTTGTCGACGTTTCGACCCGACTTGTGCAATAGGTAGATTGGGTCCTAGCATGCGGGTCGTCATCAGGACAGTATATAACAGTGTTAGAGGGCAAATGGACCGGATATTTTTCTACGCTGGAGTAAGATCTCGGTACGATTCACTTGTCGAGACACGGCAGCATTAGGAACTAGATTCCTTTTGACAAGCGGCCGCATACCACGCACTGTATCATCTCACGAAGTGGTTGCCACTTAATGGACGAAAGAGACTGCGCCACATTCATTGGGGACTATGAATGGATGATGTTCAATGAATCAACACATCCCTCAACACTCGGTGTGAGGTTGCCTTCTAACACTGTTGCATACTGTCCTGATGAAGACCCGCATGCTAGGACCCAATCTACCTCTTGAACAAGTCGGGTCGAAACGTCGACAAGAACTACTTAGCCTGGATTTAATATTTATTACCCTGTGGGGGGTGGTCGATCTATCCAGACACCACCCTTTTCTGACTAAGGAAGGATTAACTGACTATATATATCCACCAAACAGGCTTCTTGGCTTTGGCTAAATTGGATTCCCTCATTGCCATAGCCAATAAACTGTGATTATTTTGCGTACTAAATAGTGAAGAAACCCCACCCACTTTTTACTCTTCTCTCCTATCACTGCGCACATGAGCACTTCTAAGAACACTTTTCCTTTTACTCTCTGTGGAGCAACCGTCGTGTAATGAATTTGATGTTTTCTTCTGCTAAATGGATTATAAATGAATCTTTGATATATAAATAATATACCTTGATGGTAGAATTCAGCATTGAGTGCGATTTATTCATTCTGTTGTCCTTGTTCTTCACTCACTAACATTACAAATTAATTGTTGCATCATTTGTTAATTACGTACCAGTAGTACCATACTGTTTTACGTACCCAGGTCCTATGGGTTAAATAATTCGGGTTACCCCTGTATTTTGTAATACTAATGATCAGAGAGGCCAGTATGTATGAATGAGTGATTGATCTGCGATTTGTAGAGTTTTCAGTCAATCATGAGGATGCTCTGGTGCTAAGAAAGGGAGATCAGCTGGAAGAAAGAGAGAGCCTGAACAGAATTATGTGAACCGATACGTTTTGAGAGGAGGTTTACTGAAGGTTGTAGAAGCAGCTGCAGGGAGTTTCAGTGCCTGGCTCCCAAATAGGCCAAAGACCTGCCTCCCATGCGAGTTTTGCTTACAGGAGATTAAGGAGGTTCATTTTAGAATACTGGAGGAAATGTAATGGTAGAAGAGGGACTAAAGGTAAGGGGGGCAGACGTATGGATGGCACTATGACCAAATAGATGAACCTGAAGAGGACACAATGCGCAATAGGGAGCCAATATAAGCTGGCCAGCTTAGCAAAAACAAAAGCCTGACTAGCGATCACCAAAATGAGATGGGCTCTGCATTTTTTACTATTTTAGGTTTAGACAAGATAGAGTTAGAAAGCCCTTCGCATATAGAATTATTGCCATCTTGTAGAAAGAAAGATAGAAAGATGGCTGGGACGATGGATGTACAAGAACATAAAGGAAGAATTGGAATTCATTTCCTAAACACCCACATATAGAAAATTAATTGGCGGAGTTGCAGGTAATCTTGCTGAAGAAAGGCAGATCACTTTAAAAGTGAAAGCCTGGATTCATTGACATTAGTGAACAGGATGCTGGATATTGGTTGGTCACCAATCAGGTAACTACCGAGTGGTAGGACCATGATAGGGCTGCATTGTTTCCTTCCAAAGGCAAACTACTTTAGAAAGACATTACATAGTGCTCTTGCAGGGAGGTATGAACATTGTTGTGCTGCATCCTGCTCTTCCACACGGGCATTAGTATCTGAAAGGATTTGTTGAAATCACACTGATGAGCTAATGAGCACACTGGAAATTGTGTTAGACTTCATCCACTGTTCATGTACTTACCTTATCTTAATAAAAATCATGAAGAGCAATAAATCAGGGTGTTAAGCTGAAAGGTTCACGTAAAGCGTATTATAACTAGAGTCCGACATTTGAGTTTTTAGCTTTTTAAAAAAAAAACTTTATTTAATGATTTTCAGTCATCTACAGTGTACCACAATATGAATAGTGAATCTGGTGTCCACAAACAATTACAATCATTGCTTTACAGAGCTGACATCAATAGGCAGTATAACATAAGTCAAAACCAAAGTACCAGGCAGTGTAAACGTAAAAGTCACGGCATTACAATCCAGCTGATTATGAGTTATCAATACACCAATTGGCTCCCATACCATCCTCTTAGTTAAATCGGATGCCCTATTGCCTCTGGGAGACAGGCAACCACATTTTCATTAGTCATGTAACACAAGCATGAAAGAGTAATCAACACTAGAGCACGCACTATCGACTTATGAGGCCCAGCAACTGGTCAAATAAGAAAAACACTTAGGGGCATATTAGCAAGAAATGGCGATAACTATCGCTAACCTAGGTTAGCGCTAATTTTTCTATCGCCGTCGATCCCTGCAAGTTATCGCCCTGTTAGCGACGTATTAGCAACGTTTTGCTAACAGGCGATAGCTGCAGGGATCAGCGGCGAAAACCGTTGCTAACATTAACGCAACAGTGTTAATGGAACCGGCGATAGCGGGTGGAATCCAGCGATAAGCCCTTAGCGATAGAAAAAGGCACGCTAACCCGCAATTTCTGACTTAGCCTATCTGGCCACCTCCAACATAAAAGATGCACCAAAAAAAAGGATTAATGCAGATTTGAGCAGCCAGGGCATAGTGCAGCACACACTAACAACCCCCTCAAGTCACCCAACATCCTGGTTGACCAGGATGAGATCCTGGTCCCCACGCAGGACCTGTGTCTGGTTCCTGGATCCCTTTCTGGACCTGCGTCTGGTTCCTGGATCCCTTGCTGGACCTGCGTCTGGTTCCTGGATCCCTTGCTGGACCTGAGTCTGGTTCCTGGATCCCTCGCTGGAGCTGCGTCTGGTTCCTGGATCCCTCGCTGGAGCTGCGTCTGGTTCCTGGATCCCTCGCTGGAGCTGCATCTGGTTCCTGGATCCCTTGCTGGAGCTGCGTCTGGTTCCTGGATCCCTTGCTGGACCTGCGTCTGATTCCTGGATCCCTTGCTGGACCTGCGTCTGGTTCCTGGATCCCTCGCTGGACCTGCGTCTGGTTCCTGGATCCCTTGCTGGACCTGCGTCTGGTTCCTGGATCCCTTGCTGGACCTGCATCTGGTTCCTGGATCCCTCGCTGGAGCTGTGTCTGGTTCCTGGATCCCTCGCTGGAGCTGCGTCTGGTTCCTGGATCCCTCGCTGGAGCTGCGTCTGGTTCCTGGATCCCTCGCTGGACCTGCGTCTGTGGCCTGGAGTGAGATGTGGAGTAGATGTGGATTCGATGAGCCGTGGGGAGAGACATTGATGTGCGACGATCACCCGTACCTAGTGGTGAAGTCTGGCAGATCGCATGGAGACACGTTGCTGACCTGTGTGAGAAGCCAGCCTTGCGCACCTTGGTGCAGTCAATGGTAGAGGTGATCCTGCGCACCAACGTAGTGATGTCCGCTTTGCATACTATGATCCACCACTACACCGGGGTGCACGGAGGGGATTACCAACGGTGGGTGCCATCTCCCTGCATCACAGGACGAATGATGTTGGGCTGGCCGGACGCCCTGGAGGGTGAGGCCCCTGTGCGACACCGAACTTGTGTGGACTGAGCGCTGCAACTACACGCCTAAGGGAGCCCTGCTGCATCAACTGCATCGGGCGGTCCACCAGCCGACTACACGGTGACTGCTGTACCCAGCCCAGTGAAAGCACACCTGTCTCGGGAAACGACCTTAACAACGCGGTCAAAACACCGCAGTACATTTAGATCGCTGCTTTTACAACGCAAGTCGTTACCACGACTTGCACTGGAGGGCGCTCTAGACTAAGGAATAGTGTGATTTACTATTCCAACACCTTCCCTACTGTACGTAGGCTGGAGTTGGAATAGTAAATCATACTATTCCTAAGTCCAGCGCCCTACAGCGCAAGTCGTGGTAACGACTTGCGTTGTAAAAACAGCGATGTAATGTACTGCGATCTAAATGATCGCGTTGTTACATCATACATCCCCTGTCTCAGGCTCCTGCTGGCTGAGTCACAGATGTGGAGAGAGTGCAGTGGATTGCACCACAGGGTCAATGTCCAGGTAAGGAGAAGGTGGGACGCGTAGCGCAGGAGGGCCGGGGGGGAGTCGCTCATACCTATCACACGTAGATGACGCACCCCCAGTGGCGGGTCTACCGCTATGTTGGAAGAGCGTTGCCCCACTACCTCAAGCAGTGCCGAAGAGGAACAATCATCACATGATGATAACTCAATCAATCAATCACTCAGGGAATTGTAGCGCGCCACACACCCGTGAGGGTCGCAAGGCACTGAGGGGTGGGGGTCCGCAGATCTGTAAGCCGAAGAGCCAGGTCTTGAGGGTCTTCCTGAAGGTGTTCAGGGAGGGGTCACCTCTGATGTCTGCCGGTAGCTCGTTCCAGGTATTGGATGCAATGTGGGAGAAGGATCTCCCGCCTGCTCTGGCTCTGTGGATGCGCTGCGTTTCGGACAGTGCGAGGTTGGAAGATCGGATGTCTCATTTGTGTACGTGGAAGTTGATTCTGTTGTTGAGGTATTTGGTTATATTGTTGTGTAGGCATTTGGAGGCGTGAGTGATGATTTTGAAGGTGACTTTTATCACCACGGGGAGACACTGGAGTCTACGTAGGTGTCGGCTGATGTGTTAGTGCCGGGGGATGCCAAGGACGAGTCTGGCGGCGTTGTACTGTAATGTCGGTAGTTTGCGGAGTATGGACTTGTAAATGGTGGCATAGAGTGCGTTCCCAATGTCCAGTCTTCTGGTGATAAGTGCATGGGTGACTGTCTTCCTTGACTCTGGGGGTATCCATTTGAAGGTCTTGCGGAGGATGCGGAGGGTGTTGAAGCGGCTGGAGTTGACGGCGTAGACCTGTCTGTTCATGGTGAGGGATGGGTTGAGTGCGATGTCGAGGTTTCTGGCGTGGTCCGAGGGGGTAATGGGCTTCCGAGGGCGAAGGCCAACAGGTGTTGTCCCATGCTGAAGGTGTGGTCCCAAGGACTCCTGTCTTCCCGGCGTTGAGCTCCAGGCAGCTGTTGGTCATCCAGACTGGGACGTCCTGTATTCCGTTCTGGAAGTTGAGTCTGGCAGTGCTGGTCTTTTTGGTGAGGGGGAGGATGAGCTGTGTGTCATCAGCGTAGGATACGATGTTGAGGCCGTGTTGTTGGACGTTGGCGTTGAGGGTGCCATGTAGATGTTGAAGACGGTCGGGCTCAAAGATGAACCCTCTGGGACTCCGCAGGTCATTTACGTGGGAATGGAGAGGAAGGTTGGCAGTCTGATCCTTTGGCTTCTTCCGGGGAGGAATGATCGGATCCAGTTGAGGCCTGTTCCTTGTATGCCGGCGTCGTGTAGTCTTGCGACTAGTGTGTGGTGGGAGACGGTGTTGAAGGCTGCTGAAAGGACGAGTATGATGAGGGCTGCGGAGTGGCCTTGGTCCAGGAGTGTGCGGATGTCGTCTGTGGCGGCCAGTATGATGGCCTCGTTGCTGTGGTTGGTTTGCAATCCGGATTGGGACGGGTCGAGGATGGCGTTGTCATCAATGAATCATGTCACTTCCCTGTTGACTGTTTACTCTGCAACTTTGCAACTTTGGCTGCGAAGGGGAGGAGCGAGTTGGGCCGGTAGTTCTTGAGGTCGGTGGGGTCAGCTGTGGTCTTCTTGAGAAGGGGCTAGACTTCTGCACGCTTTCAGTCGACTGGGTAGGTACCTGTCTTGAAGGTGGTGTTGATGGTGCATTGCAGTTCGTGTGTGATGGCGGCCGGTGCTCTGTGGTAGATGTGGGAGGGCATGGGTTGGTGGCGGCCCACATGTGCATGCCTTTCATGGTTGAGGCTGTGTCTTCGGCTGTGACTGGCGTCCAGGTGGAGATGGTGGGCTGGCTGGTGTGTCCGGGGCCCGGGGTGTCTGTAGACGAGGGTTCCTCGGAGTGTGGAGTTGTGGCTGGTCTGGATCTGGAAGTGCAGGTGTTTGGCAGAGGGGAAGGTTCCGCTGGGGGTGGTGAGGCAGAGGGTGCTCTTGTGTGCAATGGCGAGGCACCCTCCCGGGTGGTTGGTGTGGTCCTTCCTCTGGATCCTGTATCCATCCGGGATGGCGGTCTTGATGTCGGGGGCGGAAGAGGCATTGGTCCAGGTCTCCGTGAAGAAGGTGATGTCGGGCGAGAGAGAGTCGAGTAGGTTCCAGATTTCCACGGCGTGTATGTGCATGGAGCGCCCGTTGAGGGGGATGCATCCTAGGGTGTAGCCGGTGATGGTGTCGGCTGTGTTGGGGTCCGGGGTGGTGGTTAAGCTCCGGCGGCAGTGGAGGCAGGAGAACTGGCCGTGGGTCGTGTTTGCCAAGGCCTGTTGTCAGTCTCTGACTTTTCCAGGTTTGAGTGCGTAGAGGGTGGCTGTGCCGTAGCAGTGGGTGGCCCGTGATCCAGGCTTACTGGCGCTGGTCGCGGTTGGGTTGCAGACGTGCACAGACGGGCTTGCTTAGGTGCACCTTCTGTGCGCCAGCAGCGCCTGTCCGCTGCGCGATTGCACAGCGTCCGCCATTAAGTAGGGGAGGGCGGAGGAACGATCAGCTGGGAGGCGGGAATGTGCAAGGACAGTGGCGCAGGGCTGCAGGGGCAGCGTGTAGTGCGGGCTCAGAGAAGCCAATGAAACAGTTCAAATAAGGGACACACAAGGGATAAATAACGGATGTAATCATGCTATGTATCCTCAGGGGTTGGGCGGGTGGGTAGGACTGCTCCAAACACGGAGCAGGGAATGTGCAGATTGGCATGCACACTCAAGTGCGCAATGACTGTTTGGTCGGCCCACTCAGGCCGCCCAATGCAGACATGCGCACTTCTCTGTTCGCAATGCAGGCTGCATTGCAGCCTGCATGGAGAACATGCGCACCCCTCCGGCCCCTGGCTGCATGACTTGTCCTGTTGCCAAATTACAATACCACCGCCGCATCGCAGCGTTGTGAATGACTCATGCGAGGGAGCCTGGCTGCCTACTTCCTTTTCCTGGAAGCAGACGCAATAGAGCAGGAGCTACGTAGACACGGGACACGGCTTAGAGGTGAGACTTCCCTCAATAACTTCTTAACTACACATGCTCACACACACATCCCCGCGGCCACGCACCATCCAGTGTTCATTACGGGGTTTACCACCTCACAGCTGTCCAGACACCCACCTCCGCACTTCTCAGTGGTGGCCGCTGTGCGCCCATGCACATCGGGCGTACCACTCGTGTGCCAAAGGCACATACGTAGTTGCGATGCATGCCATGACATCGCATTCCATTCTAATACATACTAATACTAGGCACATTGCAACAGTAGAGTAGGTGTTGCATAGCTGAGACATGACGATCACTGTTCCCACTTCAGTGAGTGCGACCCAAGAATAACCTTTGCACTACAGACCCAACCGTGAACCCTGGAATTCATTTCTGAACCCCCAGAAGACACCCAAAAGATCACATTTGAGACAAATGCACCCCCCACATTTCTCTTTATTTTGGCACAAAACACACCTAGGATTTAGAAATTTGACCCCAAAAAATACACACAAAAATTCAAAAACTTACCCCAAAAAACACCCCATTTATCATATTGTACCCCAAAAAACACCCCATTTTACATATTTTACCCCAAAAAACACCCCATTTTTCATATTGTACCCCAAAAAGCACCCCATTTTTCATATTTTACACCCAATACCCATGCACACCTGAAAAAGTTGAAATTACCCCATTACTGACCTCACAATGCGTTGTAGTCAAATGCGATGTTAAGGCACCTGCGTTGTCAGAGTTGCGTTGTTAACGATGTACTGCCTGCGTTGTAATGGTCGTCTCCTGTGCCAAAGGCAACCCATAGGCTACGCTGTTTGCGTCCATCTGCCCCTGGACCGCGCTCAGCACCAAGGAGCATTCCTCTTGGACACTCCACCGATACGACGCCTGCAGCCTCCTCGCCATCATCCCTGGACACCACCTCGCCTGGCAGGACCAACCTCTGCTCCGGACCGGATATCGCCATCACCATTACTGACGGCTGCAGTATCACCCACAAGGAGCACCCCAACCGTCAGGGAGGAGGCATTGCCATCACCAACAGAAGGACACTCTGACTGACCACGCACTCTAATGACCCAAGGGTGACTATGGACCACGTGAACTCCAAGATCCGGACCAGGCACAGGTGCATCCTCTGCGGCACCCTCATGTGCAGGCTCCCTGGGCCATGGCCCCCCATTCTCCAATACCATTTTAGACCTCATTGCACCCCAGGATCTCCCATCCACCAACGACATCCTACTCGGTGACCTCAAGTTCCACCTGGAGAACCCCAGTGACCAGGACACCACTCCCTCATGGGGAAGGTCCCCTACATCAGACGCAAGCAGCAAGTCACTGCAAGAAGCCACATAGCAGGACACATGGTCGAGCACGTCACCTCCTCCAGCGTGAACTTCAAGTGCAGCCACAACACCGGACTTTCCTGGACCGACCATCATTGGTAACATCACGTCTTCACCTTGCCCACCGGATGCCACCGCCATCATCGCACCACCGCCATCATCGCATCTGTCATTACTTGCATCATGGAGCACTGTCCAGTGAGTACAGCGCATCCATGCTGTTGCAAGGAGGGCGTAATGAGAAGTGTTGCATCGCTGTCTTTTCATGACTGGGGCCCAGGAATGCGCGCTATCTTATTGATGGTGCACATTCCTGCACTGTATTTTTGTCGCAGGGCAGCGCTGCAACATTGCTTGCAGCGCTGTCCAGCACCAAAAACATGCATGGATGTGGGCCCAAGACTTATTCCCATTTTTAAGACCAGCTATTTTCTGGTCTTAAGTTCCTGCAGCTAATGGGCCTTAACTTTTTTTATCGCTTCGCGGGTCCGGCCTTTCCTTGCTAATAAGACGAAGTGCGGTTAGCGGGAGTTTTTGCTGGATTTAGAGACGGAACGCCTACCTTGCATGTCATTAGCGATAAATATCGCTGGCATGCAAGACGATAGTAAAAACGGGTGCTATCGCCGGAAAGCTGTCGCTAATGCCTGTTAGCAACAGCTTGCTAATAGGGCGATAAAAATATCGCCACTTTAGCGTCAAAAAAGTGCCGCTAAAGTGGCGATGAGCCCTTGATAATATGCCCCTTAGACTCATATTAACTATTATTCACACAACACATCGCTGTACTAATATGAGCAGGGCTTCGATGCTCAAATCTGAAACAAACGTGCAGCACCAGATGCAGTATGAGTCACGAGCAGATGATGTCATCCGTTTTGCTCACTCAAGCCAACTTACCAGATTCCCAAACAATGGGGCATATAACAATGAAGGGATATAAGGAAAACCATACCAGTGAGACCAGGTAAAGGTAGGTGGAAGCCTAGCTCCAAGTGGGAGGACCTGGAAATTGTAGCAGATTAAGTAATTAAAGAGAATGCTTATTGGACGACAACAACATGTTTGTCCACTCAGCATACAATTTTGCATTAAGTCAATCCATCAGAGACAGGAGTACCCTTCCATAGATGGGTTGGCAGGCCACCTGTCATACTCTAAAAAAGCCCATTATTCATTCTTTTTGAAGTTAAAAATCCCTGAGTTAGGCAATGGAGAATGCAATAGCTGGTGAAGGCTCCACGAGGCCGTATGTGTATTTTTCAGGGTCCTGCTGAATCTTTGGGCTTTGTCATGAAAAATCTAGAGCAGGTCAAAGTTGAATATCATAGCCAACGTAGTCGTTTCTTTACTGAGGTTACTTTGCTGTCTTTGCCTGCTCTCACTGTGAACACTTGGACTTTGTCACTTTTTAAAGCTCAGTAGTGTCTAACAAAACAAGTTTGAGAGCAAGGCTCCCCAAGGTCAGTTACTTGAGTGCTGAAGTTTCACTGAAGCCTAATTGCAAAAATCTCCTAGCTTCGTAAAACAGGACATCTTGTCCTCAGAGGCCACATCCCAATCTCATCCCATTTGTGAAGAGGTTGAAGAGTCTCAACTTCCTTCTTTGCTGAATTTGTTCTACTAGTCACCCTGAAGTTTCAAAATTGCAATGGGCAACATTTGGGTTATCAGGGCTCAGATAGCAGACTCATCCACTCTCTTCAGCCAGGGCCCTGAAAGAGTTCAGTCCATTGGTCAACTAATAAGTCTGTAAAGATGTCTTTCTTGTCATTAATGCCACTGGGACACAACAGGCAGAGAAGCTCTTGGAAGCTTGAATACAAGGGAAAGCGGATACCAACCCTCAATCCTTTCATCAGCTGGCGCAAACATCAGGTTTTATTTTTTTCCCTTCTAAGTCCACTTTTATTCTGAAGTGCCTAGCATGGCATACGTCCTTATATTAGTCACTGGCTTTTAATTGGTGATGGGGTCCAAACCTATGCAAAGCAAACTCTGAACCTTCAACACCCGCCAGTCATTAGCTGCATATTCTCTAGTTTACTGCATAGCAGTCTGAGAAAGCTGTCATGCAAGGGGTTTCAAAGATGGAGGAATACCACGGTGTATGTGTGTACTTTATAAAGCTTTGTGAATTCTATCAGGGGGTGGCTCATTAATTAAGAACCTTTTCTTCAGAGCAACTCACCGTGACTACTTCAGGATCCTCAGGATCTTCTAGGGAGACACATGCCCGCATGCTCGTGGGTAATGCCAGGGCCAAAGGTAAACTGAAATCATAATTATGTTTAGTATAATTAAAATGCTTCTATCAGGTTTCCAGTTTCCCCTCTGTAAGTTATCTTTTTCTTTCTCCTATCGTCACATTCACACACAACTAGTAGTGTGTAATGAACCTCCCCTGTTAAGCTACCGGATATCTTCCAGAAGGCCATCTTCTCCCAAAGGCCCTTTTGTTTCCCTGAGAAATAGGCAAATTTAATTGTAGTCATTGGAAGAGGTTTGACTGTTGCAGGTTCAGTTCGGGGACTGTCAAGCTTCAGACAGAGATAAACAACTTTTAAAATACTCTTGATTGAATATTTGCCTAAAACCTATGTTCATCAATGACTTCCAGAAAAGTTTCCAAGTCTGAACGTAGAGAACTTCCCTGGGTCCCATGCAAAACAGCATGAAATCGACACCGAGGCCTGCCTTGGCACTAACTTTGCACGCCTTCCTGCCTTCAATGGCGACCACATCAGGACCATGCTCTTCTGCAGCCCGCTGTCATTGAGCCATGCTTTGGATCCATCTTGCAGTTTGTCCTTGTTAGAAATGGGGTCTCTAGTTGGCAGAGGTATGCACCCGGTCCAAGTAAGGACCATCAATCTAGTCAGATACACAGTAAAAGATAACCCGTGCTCACCCTCTGATCGCTTGGCACAGAGCAAACAGGCTTATCTAAAGAGGTAATGGGTAAAATATTTGTGTAACACACATATACACACACTAACACAATGAAAACACCACAAAAAGACTCCAGATAGGTTTAGAAAAATAGACAATAATTTTATAAATAAATCAAGACCAAAACAACAAAAATCCAATAAGAAGTAGTTGAGATATGAATTTTTAAAGTGTAAAAGTGTGTCTAGCGCTTAGAAGCAATAAGTGCCTATGGGGGTTATCTGGTCGTGCTGGACCAGGGCAAAGTCAACATTTCAGGCCGACTGCAAAGGGGCGAT
The DNA here is from genome assembly GCA_963921515.1 of Calotriton arnoldi. Classification (NCBI taxonomy): domain Eukaryota; kingdom Metazoa; phylum Chordata; class Amphibia; order Caudata; family Salamandridae; genus Calotriton; species Calotriton arnoldi. Next base: position 918,267 of record CAWUFW010004374.1, on the reverse strand, counting down.
GGCCGGTGACAACAATCACACAGGCCCAGTGAACAGAGTACCTTGATCCTGGTGAGATGCCGGGTGCAGACGAGTGATGAGTGAGTGTCGGGCCCATAGTTGAGGTGATGCATTGATTTTCTTCATGGAGTGGCAGCGATGCGTCAGGTCTGTGGAGCAAAGTGCAGTTTCCTAGTGCGGCGGTTCTGGAGACAATGCACCAGGTCAATCCATACTGGAGGTGTGATGCATTGATCTTCTCCATGCAGTGGCGGAGATGCTTTGTTTACAAAGTGATGGTTCCGGATGTGATGCAGCAGTTCCGAGTGCAATGCAATGATCCTACTCCCGCAACAGGGTTCATGCACCAGTTTTCCTTCATGCAGACTGGAGATGCATCAATTTCTCAGGTGTAAATATCCGGGTCTACATCCAGTGAACCAGGCACAGGAGCAGCTGAAGAGACTTTGATAGACCTGAGTCTCAAGTAACAGGAGGCATGCCAACAAGCCCTTGGAGATCACTTCAGTTGCAAGCCAGAGTCTAGCTTTCTTCAGCAGGGTCAGTCAGAGAGCAGCAAGCAGTAGGGCAGCACAGCAGAAAAGCAAGCCTTCCAGGTCAGCAGTCCAGCAGAGTGCCAGTCCTTGATGCAGCACAACAGTTCTTCTGACAGAGTCCAGTTGTAGGTCCAGAAGTATCTGACTTGGTGGGGTCAGAGACCCAGTACTTATACCCAGTTATGCCTTTGAAGTGGAGGTGACTATAAAGAAGGGGCTTTGAAGTGCACAAAGGTCCTTTCTTCCCAACCCTGGGATCAGTAGGGGATAATCAGCCCTTTGTGTGGGGACAGGACACTACCTATTGAGGTTCAAATGTCAGCTCATGCATCCCTTCCTGCCCAGGAAGAGCCATCTGAATGTAGATGAGTGCTCAGACGCACCCAACCTTCCTGTGTTTGTGGCTGTCTAGAGGAAATGTAGCTGTCACCCACCCCAGACGTGTACCGGAAACAGGCTGCATGCACACAGAGCAGTAAAAGAAGAGAAATGCCCACTTTGTAAAAGTGGCATTTCAAAAATAGTAATGATAAATGCAACTTTTCCAGTAAAGAGGATTTATCATTCCCCATTCCAAAGATATAAAACATGACACAACCACTTCTTTCTAATTAGGAATTTGAGCTTAAAAGCGTAGTAAGAAATTTCCAATGTTAACCTATGAGAGGAGTTGGTCTCACAGTAGTGAAAAATGGATTTGGGTGTTTGTCACTACCAGAACATGCAAAACTTAAGAGTACATGCCCTATCTTTTACTTACACAGCACCCTGTCCTATGGGCTAACTAGGGCCTACCTTAGGGGTGACTTACAGTGTAATAAAAGGTGAGTTTAAGGCTTACCAGAGAGTTTTAAATGCCAATTCGAAGTGGCAGTAAACTGCACACACAGGCCGTGCAGTGGCAGGCCTATGAGAGGATTGAAATGCTACTTGTGTGGGTGGCACAAGCAGTGCTGCAGACCCACTAGTAGCATTAATTTACAGGCCCTGGGTATATACTATACTACTTTACAAGTGACTCACAGGCAAAATAAATATGCCAGTTGTGTATACACCAATGTTACTGTGTTTAGGGGAGAAGCACATGCACTTTAGCATTGGTCAGCAGAGGTAAAGTGCTCAAAGTCCTAAGGCCAACATAAAATTATCTGCAAAAAGAGGAGGTAAGCAGGCAAAAAGTTTTAGAGAAAACCATCTTAAGGCTGACAGGTTTTAATAGTCCTCGTCGCTGAACACTTTTTCTCCATAAATCTTCTAAGTCAGAAGGTTAATTTTCCACCAGGACGAACCTCATCTCAGTTTCTGACCGGCCTTAAATTTTGATTTTGACCCAGTCTAGCGCAACCAGATACCCATGGTTGGCGCTTTGTGCTTTTTGGTGCTATTTTTAATTCAAACTTCAAAAATTAATATCTCTGGTTCTACCAATGGGAATGTTGTTGTTTTGATGTCATGTTATTTATTAAAATATTCTCTACTTTTTGAATTGGTTTAGTATTTTTCTTGTGTTTTCACTTCATTACTGTTGGAGTACTGCATAAATACTTTACACATTGTCTCTAAAGTTAAGCGTGACTGCCCTGTGCCACAGCTGCCAGGTAGTTGAGCACATGTTTATTCAGTGACTTTTGTGGATTGTGAGAAGTTGGCCTGGCATATGCTGTCCACTAATTATAGTGGGCACCTTGCACCAGTCCAAACAACCCCTTATTGGAGATAGGTTAAAGACAAACTTTATTGAAAGCTATCCTAGTGGTAGCTATGGAGAGCAGCCTTCAGGCTAAGTCTTGAAGGAATGTAAAGCAGCTTGTTTTACCAGTCTATAATCTCTTGAGTGACCAAATAAAAGAGGACCACACCAGGTATATATTCAAAATATATGTATTTATTGCTAAACACACCCCTCTAGTCTCTTTATGAGGCTGGAGTTCGAAGTACATTAGTTATAAGTTAGTTATCTACAGTAATAGCACAAATACACGTTTGAGCCTTAGGGGCGTACCAAACCATATACCAATAAAGTGGTATAAGAACCACGACTGAGCTAGACACAAGGCCTAGAGCCTGTAGAAGTGCTTGGACCACAAGGAACCACCCAAGGTAGTGACACAGGGGACCCACGGGGACGCGTGCAGTGTGAGAACACAGCCGCGAATCGCCGTTGACTTCTATGGGGAAAGTCGCGGTTGGAATTTTAAAGAAAAGGGACACTTAGAGGAGGACTTGGAGCAAACCCTTTTAGAACTAGGCTGTTCTAGTGTCAATACCCACGGGAGCACCGGAGTACTCGAGTTACCTCACCCAGGGGAGCCGGGTGCATAGGTGTCTTTCGGGGTCGGGTTTCGTCGTCGTTTTCAATGGCGATCTGCTGCAAAGTGCTGCTGGCAGCCAAGTCGAAAGTGTTCGGGTGGATCCAAAGGTGGATCGAAGATCTGAAGAACCTGAAAGCAGAGGGGACAGAGTCTGGGTCACTAGCCAGTGACCAGGAAGGCGATGAGCAGATGCCCACCGATGTCGAGTGCTTCAGGTAGGTTGACGGTTGTCTTGACTCTTCAGCCACGAGGTCCAGGAGGTGTCGACGATGACCAGGAGCTGGATTCAAGCTGCACCACAAAGTCTGTCGATTGCAGGGGTGTCGGCGACCGGATTGGACCCAACAAGCCTTAGCAACGGCAAGTCTTGTGGAAATGGAAGAAGGACGATGGTGCAGATCAGCAAGGTCTGAGGGACTCACCCAGCGAGGGTAAGTCAGGGCACGCCTGGAGCAACCAGGGAGCCCAAGCAGAAGAAGATTGGCATTTGGGAGGGCCTACTAGCCAATGAACTAGCGACCGCGAAGGAGCCTCGAGTGGACGCACTTGGAGCTGGCTCACAGGACACTCGTGGAGTGGAGGCCAGTGATCTTCGGTGCAGTCGGTACTGAAGGCTGGGGCTACTCGGAGCCCAAAGCACAACTTCGTGGGAGACCCAGAAGAGGATGCACTTACAAAAGTACGCGGTGTCCAGGGGTCACAGTTCCACATTACCCACGAGAGCCACGGGCCTCAGCTTTGCTGGGGACTCAGGGTAGCCTCGGGGAAGTCTGGAAATCTACCTCTGGTGATGCAAAGGCTTCGGCATCTGGCAGGAGCTTCAGCGATGCAGACCGGACAATTGCTTCATTGGTGCCTGCCAAGCAGGGGAGTCACTCCTTGACCCCAAGGGAGATTCTTCAGTCCTCTAATCTTAAAGTAGAGCGTCGAAGGTCCAGGATTCTGTGTCAGAGTTTCGTCCAGGTAAATCTAAAGTCCTAAGGACTGGGGTCCCATACTTATACCAAGTTAGGGGTTGGACATACTCTGGGGACCCACCTATGGGAGGGTCAGGGCAGAGGGGTGGTTACACCCCTTTCCCTTTGCCAAGTTTCGTGCCAGAGCAGGGGCTGGAAGCCCCTGGGCGGGTTTGAACTGGGGTATGCACAGGGACACCAAATGTGCCCCCAGTGCAGGACTTCAAAGCACCAGAGAGTGCTCCCGCCCAGCCCCAATACACACTATCCTGTCTGGGGAGGTGGTTACACCTCCCTGGGACAGGAAACCTATTGTCCAGGCCTCCCCTGCCGGAGTTTCGGTCAGCAGCAGGAGGCCAGACTCGTGTCTGTGGCAGCGGCATCCATTTTGTGATGCCAGGGCTTGAAAGAAGTTACCGGGCAGGCCGGTGTGTACATGTCTCTCCCTCTAGAAGGGTGGAATGCTACCCCCGCCGCCAGAACTGGTGGGGGGTAGTATTCCAAGATGTTTGACACCAAACACGACATGTTTCCGTGCAGCCATCCCAAAGTTAGCATTTAACGCGAGGTTATAATGCGCTTAAGAGTATATGGTCAGGCTGCACTACAAACAGCATCAGAGAAGGGTCTCCGAACGCGGCAGAGGGGTTCTGCTCGTGCAGGGGCACCCTCTCACATAGGAACCAAGCACTCTGCCTTCAGGATTGATAAGGCCTGCCATAGGAGTGACTTATAGGTTTATATGTGTGTGTGTATGTAGTGATATAGGTAGCCTATATCACAGTAAGGGGTGCATGCACCACCTTACCCAGGCTGCAGTAACAGACCTGTGGTGTCATTTTGGATGGCCTTCCAGGGGTGGCACAATACATGCTGCAGCCCCTGGTAGGCCTCTGAGGTACCTATGCCCTGGGTACATAGTATACCATATACTAGGGACTTATAAGGGCACTCCAGATTCCAATCAGAAATGTGCCTAAGGCACATGGAAACCATTTTAGAGAGGAAGCAGCTAGGCTGGGGTTCTGATTAGCAGGGCCCCAGCCAGACTAAAGTCGAAAAACAGTGAAGCATCATCAAAAAGTGGGGGTACCCATGTGAAGCAGATCCTACTCTCCTACACAACCCCCCAAACGTAGGGACATTAAACTAACCTTGCCCAGTTAAGTCTTCATGTTCTAAGTGGAAGTACCTAGAGAGTCCATCTGCATTGGCATGGTTACTCCCAGGTCTATGTTCCACTGTGAAGTCCATCCCCTGTAGGGAAATGGACCACCTAAGCAGTTTGGGGTTTTCACCCTTCATTTGTTTTAGCCATAAGAGGGGCTTATGGTCTGTTTGAACAAGGAAGTGAGTACCAAACAAGTATGGCCTCAACTTCTTCAGAGCCCAGACCACAGCAAAGGCCTCCCTCTCAATGGCTGACCAACGTTTCTCTCTAGGGGTCAGCCTTCTGCTAATAAAAGCTACTGGCTGATCCTGACCTTCATCATTCAATTGTGACAGTACAGCCCCTACCCCCAATTCAGATGCATCTGTTTGGACAATGAACTTCTTGGAGTAATCAGGACTCTGTAGAATGGGAGCAGTGCACATGGCCTGCTTTAGGTCATCAAATGCCTTTTGACAGCTAACTGTCCACTGAAACTTTTTGGGCATTTTCTTGGAAGTTAAGTCATTCAGGGGTGTCACTATTGATCCATACCCCTTGACAAATCTCCTATAGTACCCAGTCAGGCCTAAAAAGGCTCTCACCTGAGTCTGGGTAGTTGGAGCAGTCCAGTCCATGATAATCTGGATCTTGCTCTGCAGTGGTTGAACCGGGCCTCCACCCACAAGGTGGCCCAGGTACACAACCTGACTCTGCCCTATCTGGCACTTGGTGGCCTTGATAGTCAGGCCTGCTTTCTGCAGGTCCTGCAAAACATTTCTGAGGTGGACCAGGTGATCCTCCCAGGTGGAGCTAAAGACAGCAATATCATCTAGATATGCTGCACTATAGGCTTCCAGACCTGTAAGGACTGTATTCACCAACCTCTGAAAAGTGGCAGGTGCATTCTTCAGACCAAAGGGCATCACCACAAATTGATAATGCCCACTAGGGGTTGAGAATGCTGTCTTTGGCTTTGCATCATCAGCTAGTCTGATCTGCCAGTAGCCAGCTGTCAGGTCAAATGTGCTTAGATACTTGGCTGAGGCCAAAGTGTCTATTAGCTCATCTGCCCCAGGTATTGGATGGGCCTCAGTCCTAGTGACTGCATTGAGACCCCTGTAGTCCACACAAAACCTCATCTCTCTTTTCCCACCATTGGTGTGAGGTTTTGGCACAAGGACCACTGGACTAGCCCAAGGGCTATCTGAGGGTTCAATAACTCCCAAATCCAACATCTTCTGGACTTCTGTCCTGATACAGTCCCTGACATGGTCAGGTTGCCTATAAATCTTATTTTTAATAGGCAGACTGTCCCCAGTGTCCACTTCATGAGTGCACCAGGTGGTCTGACTGGGTGTCAGTGAGAATATGTGCCTGAACTGATTGAGCACCTGTCTGCAATCAGTTTGCTGCTGGGCAGTGAGGCTGCCTGCCAAGGCTACACCATCCACTGACCCATCATCAGGGTTCTGTGAGAGCAGGTCAGGGAGTGGGTCACTCTCTTCCTCCTGTCCCTCATCAGTAGCCATGAGCAAGCCCATGTCTGCCCTGTCCACATATGGTTTTAACCTGTTGACATGGAGAACCCTGTGGGGACTCCTGGGTGTTCCTAGGTCTACTAAATAGGTAACCTCACCCTTCTGTTCAACAATGGTATGGGGTCCACTCCATTTGTCTTGGAGAGCTGCTGGGGCCACTGGCTCCAGCACCCACACCTTCTGTCCTGGCTGGTAAACAGTCAGTACAGCCTTTGGTCATGCCAGGCTTATTGAAGTTCCTGGCTAGCCTCAAGGTTTTTAGTTGCCTTTTTCATGTACTCAGCCATCCTGGAGCGGAGACCAAGTACATAGTCCACTATGTCTTGCTTTGGGGGCTTGAGAGGTAACTCCCATCCTTCCTTCACCAAGCACAATGGACCCCTGACAGGGTGACCAAACAAAAGTTCAAAAGGGCTGTAGCCAACCCCTTTTGAGGCACCTCCCTGTATGCAAATAAAAGGCAGGGCAAGAGTATGTCCCATCTTCGCCTAAGCTTTTCTGGGAGACCTTTAATCATGCCCTTCAGGGTTTTGTTGAATCTCTCAACTAAACCATTGCATTGTGGGTGATAGGGTGTGGTGAACTTGTAAGTCACTCCACACTCCTTCCACATTGCTTTCAAGTATCCAGACATAAAGTTAGCACCCCTGTCTGATACAACCTCCTTAGGGAAGCCCACTCTTGAGAAAATTCCCAGGAGGGCTCTTGCCACCACAGGTGGTGTAGTGGTCCTAAGGGGAATAGCCTCTGGGTACCTGGTGGCATGATCCACTACCACCAGGATAAACCTGTGCCCAGATGCTGTTTGGGGATCCATGGGACCAACAATGTCAATCCCCACCCTTTCAAAGGGAACCCACACCACAGGTAGTGGTATCAGGGGGGCCTTTGTTGTGCCACCTGCCTTGCCACTGGCCTGGCAGGTTACACAGGAGCGACAAAACTCCTTGGTGTCTTCAGACATGTGGGGCCAGTGAAAGTGAGGGACAATTCTGTCCCAAGTCTTGTTCTGGCCCAGGTGACCTGCTAAGGGAATGTCATGGGCTAGGGTCAATAGGAAGCCCCTGTACTTCAGAGGTATAACCAACCTCCTGGTGGCACCAGGCTTGGGGTCTCTACACTCTGAGTACAAGAGTCCATCATCCCAATACACTGTATGGGGACCACTAGCTTTCCCAGCAGCCTCAGCAGCAGCTTGCTGTCTGAGGGGTTCAAGAGAGGGGCAGCTCTGCTGCTCCTGGCTCAGATCTGCCCTGGAAGGGCCCCTGTCCCCAAGAACTCAACCTGGTCAGGTTCAAGCTCCTCTGGGACAGTTCCTTCCTCAGGACTTAGATCATCCCCCTCAAGAGACTGATCTTCCTTCTGAGCCAAGGGGGAAGGCACTGCCTTTACCCTACTACTCCTCTTCTTGGAGGGCACTTGGTCCATTATTCCAGAATCCAAGGCCTGTTCAGTGTTAGACATTTTGGCTTGTGACCTGGTCACAGCAAACACATCTGCAGGGATGCCCAGCATTTCTGCATGGGTCCTGAGCTCCACTTCTGCCCAAGCTGAAGTTTCTAAATCATTGCCAAGCAAGCATTCAACTGGTAGGTCTGCACTTACCACAACCTTCTTAAGGCCAGTTACCCCTCCCCAGGAGAAGTTAACAACTGCCAGAGTATGGTCTGTTCTGACATTGCTAGCATTGGTCACTTGGTACATTTCACCAAGTATAATCTGCCCAGGATCTACAAGGTCTTGTGTCACCATGGTGACACTTGCCCCTGTGTCCCTAAATGCCAAAGCCTCTTTTCCATTGATTAAGGGCTGTTGCCTGTACTTGCCCAGATTACTGGGACTCACAGAGGAGGTCACATCCATGCCTCCATCACAGACTAGGACAGCCTGAGTGAGTTCTCTGACTAGGTCAGAGCTCATCTCTTTACCCAGGGTCAACCCTACTAAACCCTTGGCCTGTGTAGTCCCACCACCAACTGTAACTGCACTAGGGGAGCAGGTGCCTTAGGGGCATTGGTGGGGGCTGGAGTAGAGTCTTTGGACTTGGTGCAATCACTGGTCCAGTGGGTATTTTGCTTACAGACCTTGCACCATGGTTTCTTTTGGCCTTTTCCCTTGTTAGACTGTGAATCCCCACCTGAAGAAGATTTTTGGGGGCCTTGTGAAGACTTTTGGTCTTTACCCTTCTCCCCACCCTTATCAGAGTTTTTAGAATCTTGCTTCTTAGGGTCACCACCTTGGTTCTGTACCTTCTGCCTCACCCTGGTTCTGACCCATTTGTCTGCCTTCTTTCCCAATTCTTGGGGAGAGGTCAGATCAGAGTCCACCAGGTGCTGATGCAACAGCTGATTTTGACAATTATTAAGAATCTGCTCCCTCATGATAAGATTGTACAATCCTGTGAAGTCACATACCTTACTGCCCAATAACCAACCTTCCAGAGCCTTGGCAGAACAATCAACAAAGTCCACCCAGTCTTGAGTCTATGCTTTTTGGGTATCTCTGAACTTTAACCTGTATTGTTCAGTGGTTAGGCCAAACCCATCAATCAGAGCACTCTTTAAGACTGTGTATTTATCAGCATCCTCCTCTCTAACAGTGAGGAGCTTATCTCTACCTTTGTCTGCAAAGGAGAGCCACAAGATTGCTGCCCACTGCTCCTGAGGGACCCTCTGTACTTTACAGGCCCTCTCCAGTGCAGTTATCCATTTGTGGATGTCATCCCCACTCTGGTAGGGAGGGACAATCTTGCTCAGGTTTCTATGGTCATAAGACCTTTCCCTATCTCTGGGGAAATTGCTGCCACCATGGGACTCTAGTCCCATCTTTTTCTCTCTTTGTAGAGATCTAGGGACTCCCTGTCTATAGCCAACTGCTGTTTTCTGAGCTCAAGCTGGGCTTGCTCATACTGAATCAGTCTCTTTCTCCTGTCATGAGAGGATTTTCTCCTATGAGAAGAGACAGAGGTCCCTATTGAGGTGTCAGAGTGGTTAGACTCCTGAGAAGGAGATCTATCCCTTCTTGGCACACTCTCAACTCTTCCTGGGGGACAAAGGTGAGGTCATCCTGATCATCCCCTTCATCCACAGGAATAGCTGGGTTTTCCAGGTCAAGGTCATTGTCACCTTCCTGGCCAGTTTCAGAGGGGGGCTGGGTTTCTTCACCCCTGACCCCTTCCTCATTTTCTGCCCCACCCTCTCTGCCTACCCCTTCAGACCCTAGGGGCCTGCTGAGATCATCAGCTAGTAGCACCTCTCTGAGGTGTTGGGTGCTGGCACTTTTGCCTGCCTTCAGCTTCCTAGTATTGCATAATGCTCTCAATTCCAAGAATGGGAGTTTATCATACTTGGAGGAAGAAGCCCACTGGCTTCTGGCAAGGACTCACTGGGTCCTGGCTTTGAAGACATTACTAGTGAGGTGTGGTGTATGCACTACCTACTCTAGTGTGGCCTACTAAACTCTCTTGAGTTGTAGAAAGGGTGTGCTATCCCTTAACACACAACTCTAAGTTCAGTAGAACTTACTGTATACTAAGCTTGATTTATATGTACCTTAGGTACCCTTAGTGGTTTTCAGTTGATCAATTCAATTGAGATTATCTGGTAAAACAATAGCAAGCTGGAATCCCACACGCTGCACCCAATGTGAGAAGTTGGCCTGGCAAATGCTGTCCACTAATTATAGTGGGCACCTTGCACCAGTCCAAACAACCCCTTATTGGAGATAGGTTAAAGACAACCTTTATTGAAAGCTATCCTAGTGGTAGCTATGGAGAGCAGCCTTCAGGCTAAGTCTTGAAGGAATGTAAAGCAGCTTGTTTTACCAGTCTATAATCTCTTGAGTGACCAAATAAAAGAGGACCACACCAGGTATATATTCAAAATATATGTATTTATTGCTAAACACACCCCTCTAGTCTCTTTATGAGGCTGGAGTTCGAAGTACATTAGTTATAAGTTAGTTATCTACAGTAATAGCACAAATACACGTTTGAGCCCTAGGGGCGTACCAAACCATATACCAATAAAGTGGTATGAGAACCACGACTGAGCTAGACACAAGGCCTAGAGCCTGTAGAAGTGCTTGGACCACAAGGAACCACCCAAGGTAGTGACACAGGGGACCCACGGGGGACGCGTGCAGTGTGAGAACACAGCCGCGAATCGCCGTTGACTTCTATGGGGAAAGTCGCGGTTGGAATTTTAAAGAAAAGGGACACTTAGAGGAGGACTTGGAGCAAACCCTTTTAGAACTAGGCTGTTCTAGTGTCAATACCCACGGGAGCACCGGAGTACTCGAGTTACCTCACCCAGGGGAGCCGGGTGCATAGGTGTCTTTCGGGGTCGGGTTTCGTCATCGTTTTCAATGGCGATCTGCTGCAAAGTGCTGCTGGCGGCCAAGTCGAAAGTGTTCGGGTGGATCCAAAGGTGGATCGAAGATCTGAAGAACCTGAAAGCAGAGGGGACAGAGTCTGGGTCACTAGCCAGTGACCAGGAAGGCGATGAGCAGATGCCCACCGATGTCGAGTGCTTCAGGTAGGTTGATGGTCATCTTGACTCTTCAGCCATGAGGTCCAGGAGGCGTCGACGACAACCAGGAGCTGGATTCGAGATGTCCCACGATGTCTGTCGATTGCAGGGGTGTTGGCGACCGGATTGGACCCAACAAGCCTTAGCAACGGCAAGTCTCGTGGAAATGGAAGAAGGACGATGGTGCAGACCAGCAAGGTCTGAGGGACTCACCCAGCAAGGGTAAGTCAGGGCACGCCTGGAGCAATCAGGGACCCCAAGCAGAAGAAGATTGGCCTTCGGGAGGGCCTACTAGCCAATGGACTAGCAACCGCGAAGGAGTCTCAATTGGACGCACTTGGAGCTGGCTCACAGGACACTCGTGGAGTGGAGGCCAGTGATCTTCGGTGCAGTCGATACTGGAGGCTGGGGCTACTCGAAGCCCAAAGCACAACTTTGTGGGAGACCCAGAAGAGGATGCACTTACAAAAGTACGCGGTATCCAGGGGTCACGGTTCCACGTTACCCACGATAGTCACAGGCCTCAGCTTTGCTGGAGACTCAGGGTAGCCTCGGGGAAGTCTGGAAATCTACCTCTGGTGATTCAAAGACTTCGGCGTCCGGCGTGAGCTTCAGCGATGCAGACCGGACAATTGCTTCATTGGTGCCTGCCAAGCAGGGGAGTCACTCCTTGACCCCAAGGGAGATTCTTCAGTCCTCTAATCTTAAAGTAGAGCGTCGAAGGTCCAGGATTCTGTGTCAGAGTTTCGTCCAGGTAAATCTAAAGTCCTAAGGACTGGGGTCCCATACTTATACCAAGTTAGGGGGTTGGACATACTCTGGGGACCCACCTATGGGAGGGTCAGGGCAGAGGGGTGGTTACACCCCTTTCCCTTTGTCCAGTTTCGCGCCAGATCAGGGGCTGGAAGCCCCTGGGCCGGTTTGAACTGGGGTATGCACAGGGACACCAAATGTGCCCCCAGTGCAGGACTTCAAAGCACCAGAGAGTGCTCCCGCCCAGCCCCAATATACACTATCCTGTCTGGGGAGGTGGTTACACCTCCCTGGGACAGGAAACCTATTGTCCAGGCCTCCCCTGCCGGAGTTTCGGTCAGCAGCAGGAGGCCAGACTCGTGTCTGTGGCAGCGGCATCCATTTTGTGATGCCAGGGCTTGGAAAGAAGTTACCGGGCAGGCCGGTGTGTACATGTCTCTCCCTCTAGAAGGGTGGAATGCTACCCCCACCACCAGAACTGGCGGGGGGGTAGTATTCCAAGATGTTTGACTCCAAACACAACATGTTTCCGTGCAGCCATCCCAAAGTTAGCATTTAACGCGAGGTTATAATGCGCTTAAGAGTATATGGTCAGGCTGCACTACAAACAGCATCAGAGAAGGGTCTCCGAATGCTGCAGAGGGGCTCTGCTCATGCAGGGGCACCCTCTCACATAGGAACCAAGCACTCTGCCTTCAGGATTGATAAGGCCTGCCATAGGAGTGACTTATAGGTTTATATGTGTGTATGTATGTAGTGATATAGGTAGCCTATATCACAGTAAAGGTGCATGCACCACCTTACCCAGGCTGCAGTAGCAGACCTGTGGTGTCATTTTGGATGGCCTTCCAGGAGTGGCACAATACATGCTGCAGCCCCTGGTAGGCCTCTGAGGTACTTATGCCCTGGGTACATAGTATACCATATACTAGGGACTTATAAGGGCACTCCAGATTCCAATCAGAGATGTGCCTAAGGCACATGGAAACCATTTTAGAGAGGAAGCAGCTAGGCTGGGGTTCTGATTAGCAGGGCCCCAGCCAGACTAAAGTCGAAAAACAGTGAAGCATCAGCAAAAAGTGGGGGTACCCATGTGAAGCAGATCCTACTCTCCTACATGGATCACCCTGACAAGGATTGTGATTATTATTTGAAGTGAGATCTCACTCCCTTCAACAAATACTCTAATTTCTTGTAATAAATAATTAAAGAAACAAATTGGCAATTTATGTAGCACAGTAATACAATGGTTTGTTCAGCTAATGAATAAAAATCGAAGAGCATCAGCATCAGCTAATGAATAAAAATCGAAGAGCATCAGCAGAAAGCTTTAAAAAGTTACAGAATGAAGAAACATTCTGCATCTTCTCATCGAGCATAATTTTCTCCTTGTTTCGAATTGTAGACCTCTTCTATGATTACAATTTAAGCCCTTAATACAAATGGCTTCTAAAACCTTCAAAATTAGAATGATACTCATTACAATTTATATTGTTATTATTAGTATGGTCTTTATTTTCATTAGTAAACTCTTACCAGATCAATTAAACCATGCACCAATTTTCTCCAGCATACTACATTCTCCCATTGGGTAAATCCCATTCTTAATATTAGTTATGTTATCAATATATTTATTAATATTATCAGGAACATAGGTGCAACAAACCTTGTTGTACCTTAACTACCCAACACATGCCACCTTCTTTCACCAAACCATATCTAAAGCAAGACAGTTTTGAATAACCATTAAGCGAACAGCAAATACACTTCCAGCAATGTTTGTCCTATTTTCTCTTGTTTCACTCTTCCATGAAGCATTTACACTCACTTCGCTTAAACTATTCAAGCTAAACACTTTTGAGAAAGCTAAAGCTAAATAGCAAAAATCTATCCGACCTTGCAGAAGAGTAAAATAAACACTCATATTACCTACATTATGTATGCCTTCGAATATATTGTCAATTGTTCCTAACATATAGGAACTATATATTGTATAGCTATAAGTACATTCACTATACCCTACTTACACTGTACTTTCCTGCATACTATGTCATTGTTTGTTTAAGACATACACTTCTATCTTTTTACTTCCAAATTTTAAGACTAGGATGTACCTGTCAACTCCCAATCATCGTCTTTTCTTTCATATCAGACTTTACTTCTTCCGTACCTCTCATCGCTCTCTCTCTTGAACTTCTATTGTATTCTCTAATAAAATCACACTCAGTTTTACTAAACGTACACAAACTGCTTGAAATAATATTTTTAGTATTAGTAGCATGCAATCTCCAAAAAGTTCTAGAAGAAAACAATGTAAGTTATTACTTATAAGCTTCATTCCCTTCTTCTAAAACATTTTAATGATTGATCAAGGACAAATGAATTGTACAGGGCAATCTGTAGCTAAGTGGCGGTTAAATATAAGTCAAATCTTTAAAAACAAGATGAGGGGGGTGTGGATGGGATGGCGAGCGGGTAAGACGTGTCCCGTTCATCTCCCCGCTCCCGTCGGCCGCCCGTGGTCTTCCCGGCACTACATCGGAGCGCCGGACCCCTGCTGTGGCACTCAATCAGTGGGGGATAGCGGAGAGCGGCGCTGGGGGGAGTCCCCCGACTCTGGAGGAGCTGGGCAGAGGAGGCGCGGAGCGAGGCGGCGGCACCTCGCGGGCCAAGATGGCACCCGCAATGAAGGCAGAGGAGTAGTGGAGGGCCCGAAGGCCGGAGAAGTGCAAGGCTGGAGATCCGGAGCCCCGAGGAGATGGAGGTACTGAGGGCCTGAGCAGAGGCACTGGTGGCGAGACGACCCCCCCGGAGACCACTGCTTTGGACTGGCAGGCTGCGGCGGGTCCGACCCGGGGCGAGGGAGGCACCGTGTGGCGTAGAGGAAGCGGAGGCGCCCACGGCCAATGGCAGAGGCCCGACGCTGATCGGACACGCTCAGGCGGCAGAGGGGACCTGAGGCGGAGCACCGAGAGGGACCACCTGCATAGCCTACAGTGAAGTTAGCGAGGTGCGGCCCGGACGGGGGCCGAGGGTGGAGACCCGCCCAGTTGAGAGGGGAACAGACAGGGGACCAAAGGACTGGAGGGCCCGCTTAGAGCGGTTCCAGCGGAGAGGCATTGCGCTAGACCCCGAGACCCCTGGGGGTCCCCACAAGCTTTTCTAGGCGGGGGTGAGCTCGCCCTGGGAGGACCGGAGCGGATCTAGGCCTGTGCTGGCTCGGTGGCATCGGTGGCCCGTAGAAGGCCGGACCCGGATAACTGGAGTCTGGGCCCAGGTGGAGAGGCCCCTCAGGGCGAGAGCAGCGACCCTGTAAGGCGGAGCACGTCTTGTGAGACTACTTACCGAGCGAGCAGCCAGAGAGGCTGACGCCGGCAGCGGCAGGGGGGGCCAGGCCAGAAGAGGTGCGGGTGAAGGCGGTAAGGCCTGGCGATACACCGGCGGCGGGGGCCCGCACCACAGGCGAAGGGACAGTGCCCCACGGGCCAGGGGCGGAGAAGTGCTCGTGGTGACGCAGGAAGCCATATCCAGCTTAGGCCGGGGCTACCCCCAAGCCCGGAAATTGGCAGATACTTGGCAGCGGGGCTAGGAAAGAAGGGGCAGCCAGACCCCCTGCAACTGAGGCAGGAGAAGCGCGGAGGGGGCAAAGAGCTGCGGCCTGGGTGGCCATCGTAAACGGAGAAACAGGAGAGGTTGGACGTACCCCCGACATGTCCTCCACCAGGGGTAAGATGGACCGGACCGTTGAAGACATGTTTGCCAAGGCTGCGGGGCCTTCCGGAGGGGACAGCCGGGCATCCTCACCCACGACGGGGGGGCCAGAGCTGGACAGCACGGAGGAGCCGGTGACCCGTGCGTTTCTCACCCAGCTGTTCTCAACCTTACGAGATGACATCCAGACTCTCCGCCAAGAGGTCTCCACAGAGATCAAGGAGGTACGCCGGGATATGGACGCCATAGGAGAAAGGGTGGCCTCGATGGAAGATAAAGAGGACTCTCGGGAAGAAGAACTGGAGCACCTGAAGCAAGAAGTGATACGGCTCCAAGACCAGCAGTTGGACCTCCAAGCCCACTCCGAGGATTTGGAAAATCGTTCTCGGAGGAACAATGTACGAGTTAAGGGTGTTCCATGGCAGGAAGAAGGCCCAGACATCACGCACTACCTGCAGGGGCTTTTTCGCCACTTCCTGCAGGAGGCAACTGACTTCCCCATCAAAATAGATAGGGCCCACAGGGTGGGTTTGCCGAGACGGGCTCCCGCTCCGCCTCCTGACATCCTGGCCTACCTGCCGGACTATCAACTTAAGGAGCGGATCATGAAGAAGGCCAGGGAGTCGCAGCCGCTGCAGTACGGAGGTCATGACATTGCTTTGTATCAGGACCTGGCTGCGATTACGCTACAAAAATGGAGGGCCTTACGGCCCATCACAGCGCACCTCCGCAGTCAGGGCATAAGCTACTCATGGGGCCACCCATTCCGCATCATTTTCAAGTGGGATGATAAGCTACGTCAAGTCCGCTCATTAAAGGAGGCCGGTCAAATCCTCGGTATTGAAATGCCCCAAGAGTCTGAACAGGACGGCAACACGAGTAGAGAGCTGAGAGCCAGATGGCAGCGGGTGAGCCGCCAAAGGAGGGGGCGAGGGACCCTAGCCAAACCTGACTCAGAGACAATGGCGCAGGAACGGAAGGAAGTGCTGGAGTCGCTGGCTACGGGGTCGCCATGCTGAACCAAGGAACAAATGATCAGCAGGGGCAGATAAGTGGTTCAGAGCTTGCCGGGGGGCGGCGGGGGGCACCGGGGGTGGGGGAACCATGTTGGCCACAGGACGCACCCCATTAACTTTCATACCAGGGGGATGCGGAGGATCTCTGCAGCTCCCGGACAATTGACCACAGTTAAATATGTTTGTTTTGTTATTGTTATTGGGGTATGGGTGGGGCTGGGAGGGGTGCCGGTGACTTCTAATCCAAATCTTAAGGGATTCCCAGGGGAGCGAGGTGCCCTGGACAAAAGCCTTCTATCCACGCGAGCGGGCAGGGTGGGAGCGAGCGCTATTTGGGTGGGATTGAGATGGAGCTTTGCTTTGCGGCCGGCTACAGAGCTGCCACCATCACACTACTATGGCTATCGGGGTGGTGAAAGTTCTCACTTTAAACGTTAAGGGCCTCAATAACCCCGTTAAACGACGGGCAGTGCTCTCCTTTCTAGAAAATACGGAGGCGGACATATGCCTCCTGCAGGAGACGCATTTGCTCGCTAGGGATTGCCGCCGCATGCGCTCCCAGGTATTCCCGCAGCAATACTTCTCGTGTGCAGGGGATAAGAAGGCCGGGGTAGCTTTACTACTTTCTCGAAGATGCAAAGGGGTGGTGAAGGAGAAGATAGCTGAATTGAAAGGGAGACTGCTTGCTTACTCGATCCAATTTGGCTCACAGACTATAGTGGTGGGTTCCCTGTACGCACCTAATACGGGGCAAGAGAGCTTTCTTAAAGCGGCACTCTCGGACGCTATGGCATCTCAGAACTGCATGACACTCATTGGGGGGGACATGGACATGGTCATGGACGCTAGCAAAGATAGATCGCAGACAGCATACTGGCACAGGGGGGAGGTCTCCGAGGAGGGCAAGGCCTGGCTCACGGAAATGGGTTTCTTGGACTTGTGGAGAGAGGCTCACCCGAACACGACCCAATACACATTCTTTTCACATGCACACAAGTCCTATGCCCGCCTAGATTATTTCCTGGGCACCAGGGCTATCCACGAGAGAGTGGCCACGATCGAGATTGAACCCATGACCCTTTCAGATCACGACGCAGTGTGCACTCAGATTATTCTACCATCCGGCCCAAGACGGCCGGGCTGCTGGAGACTTAGGGAGGCAATGCTCCATAAAGAAGCGGTAGTTCAACAGCTTACTAAATGCATCCAGGACTATTTTACGCACAATGACACGCCCGACACCCAGACCTCCACACTCTGGGAGGCAATGAAGGTAGTCGTACGGGGGGAGATTATAGCCCTGGCAGCAGCAGAAAATAAAGAGCGTAGAGAAGTGAGAACCGCTTTAACCGCCCAAGTCCAGGAACTGGAGAGGGTCCACAGCAGAATGGGAGCGCTGAGAGTCTGGCGACAACTTAAAGCTAATATAACAATATAGAGAGAGGGGTCCTTCTCTACCAAAGGGACGGGACACCAGAAATAGCACTATTTCAAAAGACAAACTCCCTTTGGGATTCTTTAAAGCATACACATCCACACTCCTTTCATACCTGTTCCGCCAAATCACCAAAGGTTGAATAGAAACCAAAAGATTACCATATAATATGTTTTTATTTGATCAAATCCGTTTAAAATAATGCAAAAAACTTTTATATACAATTGTTAAAAACAAACATCTCTTTATATATTTCGAATATTAAAAACAATTCATATAGAAAACATGGGAGAATCTCACAAATAAAATATCCTAGACCAACTAGGTCAGAAGTCGCACAACAAGTGAAAAAAAGACAGATGTTAAAGTCACTAGTTCAATACTCTAAACACTTCTTTTACTCCCGATGGAGCCGGTGTAACTTGGGCGACTTCTAAAAACAAAGCGACGCGTTTCGGTGGTGTAATCTGGTAAACCACCTTCTTCAGGCTTACAAATATATTATGGTGTCTCCCAACACAGTCATCTAAAAAATAGCATAAAAACAATTTTAGAGATTTCAAACTCTCATCTCCATACTTAGCTGCCAGGGCACAATTAGCTGGCATAGACTTGGATAGGGCGGAATACGCGGCGGTGCGGTTAAAGCATGCATACTACGTTGGAGGTGACCGCACGGATCGTCTTCTGGCTAATAGACTGCGGGCTCGCAAGCAGAGGGCGAGGGTTTCCTCCTTGCGGGGCGAAGGGCAGGGGGAGGTCATGGAAGACCAAGCAATAGCCGATACATTTGTAGAATTCTATGAGAAGCTGTACATGGCGGAGCCACCCCCAGAGTCCGAAGTCGCGGAATACCTACAATCGGTCTCCATGTCCGCACTTACCCCCGAGCAGGCCGACATGCTCGATGCCCCTATCAGAGTGGACGAGGTTATAGCGGCGATCTCGCGCCTCAAGGTGCTTAAGTCCCCAGGCCCGGACGGGTTCCCGGTCCTCTTTTATAAGAAATTTTGTCATCTATTTACTCCGGTCTTGATGAGGCTTTTTAACGCATTCGGGGAGGCGACACCCATACCAGCTCCAATGTTGGCAGTGGCCATAGTAGTTCTGCCCAAGCCGGGCAAGGACAAACAGCAATGTGGATCATACCGACCCATCTCCCTACTAAATGTCGATTTTAAAAATTTTACAGGGATCTTGGCCACGCGTCTTGGCCCTAGTATGCTTACTTTGATCGAGCCAGACCAAGCAGGATTTGTACAGACTCGTCAGTGCGCCGACAATACTAAGAGAGTGCTCCATTTGATTGATAAAGCCCATCGTACAGGAATGGACGCCTTGTTACTGACGGTAGACGCTGAGAAAGCGTTCGATCGCGTGGATTGGGGTTTCTTAGGCCACACCTTGTCCAAAGTGGGCATTGGGGAGAAGTTTAGGAGATGGGTAGGCTGCTGTTATAAGGATCCCACTGCGACTGTAAGGGTGAACGGGGTCTCTTCCAGGGCATTTCCTATTCAACGGGGCACCAGGCAGGGGTGCCCGCTGTCTCCCCTGCTGTTTGCCCTATACATCGAACCTTTGGCGCAGAAAGTGCGGGAAAACTTGCAGATTACGGGGATCCCATTCGGCGGGGAGACACATCCCATTAGCTTATACGCAGATGATGTTATTGCTGCGCTGGCCGATCCGACTAATTCTCTGTCTGCATTTCTTGATGAACTTATCAGTTTTGGTCAGGTGTCGGGATACCGCGTGAATGTGGGTAAGTCCATGATCGTACACCTAAACCCTAGTCTTGACCCAAGGGGCAGCGGGGAGACCAGCCTACAGGGGATCCAACTAAAGGATACCATTCCCTACTTGAGATTGGAGATAGCCACCTCGGTACAACGCACAGCCCAACTGAACTATGCTCGGTTGGCCCGACAGACAAAAAAAGACTTGGGTGCATGGAGTAAGCACCACCTTTCCCTATTAGGAAGGATCGCAGCGGTTAAGATGTCCCTCTTACCGAAGGCCCTCTACTTGTTTCAGACCCTGCCTGCGCCGCCGCCGGCGGGGGCTCTGGTGGCCCTGCAGCGGGATATCAATCACTTCGTCTGGGCAGGCGCGCGACCGAGGATGAGTAAGACACTGGGATACATGAGGCCGGAGGAGGGTGGGCTGGGGATCCCCGACCTGCTCACTTATTACCGAGCAGCGCAATTGAGGTATTTGGTTGAGTGGGCAAGGCCCGAGTCTGAGAAAAGGTGGCTCTTTCAGGATAGGGCGCTGGCACAGATTCCGTTGTGGAAGGTCCCCTTCCTGAAAAAGTCTCAACGCCCTCAGGGACTGATGAGATCGCCCATTACCAAATCGGCCAAGTCAGCCTGGGACGCGGTGGCAACGAGGAGGAAGCTGACCACTTTCCCCTCACCGCTGACTCCGTTGTTTGGCAACAGTGAGTTTACTCCTGGGATCCCCGAAGCTGCTTTCTCGGCATGGAAAACCACCTCCTGCCGCTCAGTGGGTCACCTATTTGACTTAACTGGTATTATCCCGTTCCCCCAAATGAAACTTGACTATGGGATTCCAGAGGCAGAAAGGCTGAGATATCTGCAGGTGAGGCACTGGGTAATGCAAGATGAGGTTAGGACGCAGGGGTCTCGACGGCTAACTGCCTATGAGAGATGGTTAATCTCCAAAACTTCCGACAAAGGTTTGATTACAGACATGTATACTATGATGTGACAAGGCCCCACGGCACAGACTACCCCGAGCCAGCGGAGCTGGGAGAGGGAGCTGGGAGGGGAACTCACACGGAAAGATTGGGAGGGAATCTATTTCCGAGCAAAACTCACAGCGCGTAATGTTGCCAGCATAGAGTCGGCCATGAAGATCGCGACCTACTGGTACCTCACGCCAGTGAGACTCCATAGGGGAAATCCACAGAGGAGTCCCACTTGCTGGGGATGCGATAATGAAGGCACACTACTGCATATACTATGGGAGTGCCCCATATTGACCGATTACTGGTCTAAAATTCTGGATACGGTGGACACTCTTTTTGATACGGAGATACCGAGGCTCCCAATCTATGTCGTCTTAGGACTGCCTAATCCAATCACGTACCCACTCAAAAGCGTGAGAGGACGACAGATTGGGATGGCATTAGGGGCGGCATTGCAGAATGTTTTGGCACACTGGGGCACCACCACGCACCCCACTTACATAGGGTGGCTACATAGGCTATGGTTCATCCTGGGGATGGAACGGATCTCTTCCACTTTACATAATACCACAGACTCCTTCTGGAAAATATGGAGCCCTTTCATATCGCTTCTTTCATCTGAGCTCAACGAACTTACTCAACCTAAATATTTGCCTACTCCAACGCTTGCATGGACTATGGTCAGACCAGACACCCACACCGAGGAGTAGGGTTCGAGGGCTGGGGTAGAGGGAACGGGATTGAGC
The DNA here is from genome assembly GCA_963921515.1 of Calotriton arnoldi. Lineage (NCBI taxonomy): Eukaryota > Metazoa > Chordata > Amphibia > Caudata > Salamandridae > Calotriton > Calotriton arnoldi. The sequence continues at coordinate 896,872 of CAWUFW010004374.1, read as the reverse complement.
GACAGGGCTTGGGGGATCACCGGCACAGGGGAGGAGGGGGGGAGGTTAGTTTGGTTGTAGTGTTCGTTTTATTTTTTCGTTTTCTTATTATTTTTGCACAAAGGCTGCGGTATAGCAGTGCAGCCCAATTTGACGCCACTGTCCTCCGGTTGGAGACCAGCGCTTCACGACCGATACTCTATAAGGCGGGGGCAGCTTCCCCTATTGCTTGCATGTAGATGGACCTTAGACTACAGATCAATGGGCCTAGTGTATTATTGTATTGTCGTGATGTGTTTGCAAAATTCAATAAAAACATTTAAACATAAAAACAAGACGAGGTAGCTGAGTATATATATAATCATCAGATATATTCATGACTTTTTTATATGCTTTTAGTAAGTTTATGTAAGACTTTTCTCCAAACTCTTCAATATAGCTATCATTATTATCAAACCTATCCCTCTCTGTAATATTAACATATTTTAAACTACTGTTGTTAATTGGAGTATAGCCATCAGGGAAATGTACCTATAACAGGATGGCAACTAAAGTTACCAAAATGAAAATCATAAAAACTATTTGAAATGCTAAACAAAAGTTTTCTCTACTTGAAGCCATCTTCTTCCATTCAAAATGTAGTCTCTCAATAAGTCTTCAATCTCCAAAAGCAAGGTACAAAATTCAAACATTTTCAAAGTTCATACAGTCAAACAATCCTGTGGGCCTTTAGTATTTGTTCAACTATGTAACTATCAAAAATTCAAAAAGTCTGAGAGACAATTTATGTGGGCACAAAGTAAAAAATAAAACTTCAAAAATAGAATTCCAAAAATGTTAAATGTGAGCAGATCTGTAAATGATAAATGCGGGCACAAAACCTCTAAAAATGTAAAAATGTTTAATGCAAATCTTAGTGAATGTGAGCATTTTAATGTGGGCAATTAAAGGAATGCATCCTAATACAAAAGAGATTTAATGCAGGCATAAATTGAAATCCAGGTCCTCAAAAATATAAAGGCATAAAATGTATTCTCAGAGTTAATTCATTTAGACTTTATAGTAATCAAAATCAAACATTCAAAGTTAAGAGTTCACGCCTTCATCAAGAAGCCTTTCAGCATTCAGTTACTTAATTTCTCAGTTCATGTGACACTCCATTGAGGTTCTTCAAGGAAGCAACTAAAATTTTTCAGGTCAATGTCTCTTTATCTGGCAGTATCTTTGTCTTATATGCCCTTTCAGGAGCTGTGTATTTCTTGGTTGGCACTCTTACTCTTGATGTTCTTCTGATTATTGGTTTACCAGTTTCTTTGTCATTCAGGTCTATTGCCATCAGCTGAACTTCCATCAGTTTCTTTCAGCCTGTCAGCATCTTTGTCTCACACTTCCAAGCCATTCAGCTTGAATCAAGTCAGAATCTTCAGTTTCATACGCTTGATCTGCCTCACAATCTTCCGCTTTTTGATTTGCACTGTTTACAACTTGAAAGGTCTTGTTTGCTCGAGGACTTGCACTTGGGGTTTTCAGAGCGTGATATTCTTCTTGTTGATTTTGAAAATTGTGATTTTCTTGAATTTCTTATTCTACTTGAACTTTTTGTTCCATCCCCTCTGGATACATGTAGCAAACTAAAGCTTGACTTAGTGAATCAATGTTTTGTGTTAGATTTTCTTCATTAGCAATGCACACTTTTTTTGTGTGATATGCATGGGTCCTGCACATTTCACAGCAGTATTCATCACCAATATGGCTAGACATGGTCCCCTCTGCATAGCTTCACAACACGGCTTTCTCACATGTTTCTTCACCAGAACCCAGTTGCCAGGCTCTAGGTCATGGCAGGGTTCCATATTTGAAGAAGGCGGTGCAAACCTTACCTGGTGTGAGAGTGAACAAAGTACATCAGTCAAAAGTTTGATGTAATCCACAACCAAATGATCAGTAATATTTACAAAAGCAGCATATGATGGAATGCCAGTAATACTCATGGTCCTCCCTATGAGAACCTCATGGGTGCCAAATCAGTCTTGCTGTTCAGGGTGTTGCTCAGGCTAAGTATGACTAAAGGAAGAGCATCTGGTAACACAGCTTGGCTAATTTTGCTTTAATTGTTTACGATGGGCACTCTCCAGAGCTCCTGATGCTTCTACGAGACAGCTAGAATCGAACTTCTGCTCGATCTTCAGAGCTATTCACAAAATGTTCTTAATTTCATTCTTAAAAGTGTGCCCTTATCTGTCTATGCAGAAGTCGGCAAACCAAATCTTGGAATCAGTTTCGTCAGTAATAATTTTTCCAAAGTAAGGGCATCACACCTCCTTGTTGGATATGCTTCAATCTATTTTTTGAGAACAAGCAAACAATCACTAAAATATACTTCAAATTATTGCAAGGTGGCATTTCTGCAAATTCCACCTGCAACTTTGTGAAGGGACCTTCTGATTTTCCTGCATTATTATTATTATTATTATTAAACTGAATTTGTAGGGCGCACAGCTACCCCAAGAGGTATCCCAGCGCCGACCCGGTAGGAAAGAGAAAGGATGAAATAAAACTAAAGATTGAATAACCAAGTCTTCAAGCTTCTGTGGAATCTACCATACATGGTTTCCTCGCATAGAGAGATAGGTAGAGAATTCCATAGTGTAGGTCCTAAATAGGAAAAAGACCGGCCACGCATGTGAGAGAGTTTGATTTTAGGGATATTAAACCTAGTCTGCTGGGCAGAGCGCAGAGGGCGTGAGAGTTGGTAGAGTTCAACTACATTTTGCAAATATTTTGGGGCCGCTCCAGTTTTAATTTTGAACATATAGCATAAGGCTTTGAATTCGAGTCGGTACTCCACCGTCAGCCAATGAAGGTCGCAAAGGAAGCCAGTGACTGAGGAAGTCTTAGGCATATGACACAGCATTCTAGCAGCTGCATTCTGCACCACTTGAAGTCTTTGGATCGTAGCTTTGTTGGAGCCCAGATAAAGAACATTACCGTAGTCCAGCCTAGACGTAACTAGGGCATGGACCACTGTTCTCTGAGCAGAGAGGGGTATCATCCATAACATTTTCTTCAGCCTCTTTAGAATGGTAAAACAGGTGGAGGCCACCTTGGTGACTTGTTGTTTCATCGAAAGATGTTCGTCAACGATTAAACCCAAATTGCGAACATGATGTACTGGCAAGGGTAAGGCACCCATTTCAGAGGGCCCAGAGGTCATGTTTTTTCCCTAAAATCATGAATTCGGTCTTGTCCCCATTTAATTTGAGCAGGGAGTTTTGCATCCAGGACGTGATTTTACTCAGACCTGACTAAAGAACAGAGGGTTCCGACTCCTTAGATGAGGAAAGGGAAAAGATGATCTGAGTGTCATTGGCATAGTCACTACTATAACAATCTTCTGATATGTGATACATTTCTAATACACATTTTCTGCAATGTTTCAAAAATGAGGATTAATCCATTACTTTCTAAATGTGTCCACAATTCCATCACATCCTACATGTTTAGGTCTATGTATGTATCTTGCCATCTGCAACAGCAACGAGTCTGGCAAAACAAACCTCTCCTCTCTTGATTCCCGCAACTCATTTTCATTTTGTTTATCCTGACATTTTCCACTTTCCCTTTTCCTCATCCGGTGCCTCGCTCAGCAAATCCCTCAGTTCATCTACAGTTTAAATTGTCATGGAAAGAAAATCATTCACAGTTTTAACATCTGAATCATCTGGTTCTCAATTGTCATCTAAAATTGGTAATGTGGTAGACATAGGAGTACAGTATTTAGTAGTCCCATCTGAAAAATGGTTAACCAATGTAACAATGTCACTGCTACACTTATGTGCAGTGTATTTCACAACAAGAATCTTTTTGACAACTCAAAGGCATTTTGAAAGTCCAAAATGCTTGGGCTGGTCCGAATTGGCGTGCCTGTGGGCACCATGAATCTCCACTGGGACTGCAATTGAGCACAATCGTGAAGCACTGCAAAATCATATCGACTATCCATCTGAATTGTAACACTCGACTCATTGGCTATGCAGCATGCTCTTGTGATGACAATCAATTCTTCTACTTGTGCTGGGGTTATTTTACACAAGTATGATGGTTTTACAATGCATCTCAATGAGAAAATTGCATCACTTGCTCGTAAGGCTTCATGATAGTCTGTCCAACATGAGCCATCCACAAATAAAATAAAATCAGCCAACTTGACTAGTACATCCTAAATGTCTGGTATTGGTTACAATTTATGTTACATTGCAACCGTGATCATCCTCATTAATCTCCTCATTGTCATTTCCATCTTTATAAGTAGGCAACAATGTAGCATGAACCAATATGTCACACCTCTTAATGGAAATGTGTTCTGCAGCCATGATTATTTGCTCATATTCAGGTAAATGGTTGCTTGTCAAGTTCTGAGTCAACAGTATTCCACGTGACTGTGGTACAAATTATGGACCAGATTATATGCTCTTATTCAGTAAAAAGACTGCTTGTCAAGGGCTGAGTAAGCGTGCAAGTTAACAGTGTTTAAACCGAGTATAGTACAAATGTAATCAATGTATGTCCCATTACATTTGTTTCACTCTGTGTGATGGCTAATGCTGTAGCAGCAACATTTTTCGAACATCCTTGCAGAGCTGCCGCCACTGGGTCTGGTGAAAATCTCTTTTGTATCAGCATGTTGTTGTGTAAGAATGGACAGTGCACCCCTTTCTTTTTCATGGCAAAATAGGTAAAAATCCTTCTTATAGTCAGGCATTCCTATAGCAGGTGCTGAATACAAAGAGTATCTCAGTTCTAGGAAGGCTTACATACATTCATCACCCAAGGGTACTGGATCAATCACATCATTTTATGTAAGTCTCTCTAGAGGCTTTGCAATCAAGTTAAAGTTGGACATCCACTGACAACAGTAGCCAGCCATCCCCAGAAACAACATCACTTCTCCCTGTGTTGCAGGAAGGTTCATTCTCAGAATGACAAGGAAGTGGTCTTTAGACACCTTCCTCATTCCTTTCTCATTTTTCGGTCCCAAATAAATCACTTCTTTTTTACAATATTTCATTTTAGTGGGAACACTTAATGCCCATTTTCTACCAAATTATTCAACAATTCATTTGTTTCAAATTTCAGGCCTTCTTTTTTGCTGCTAGCATCAAATCATCAATGCACTGTATAAGTAGTGAGTCACATGGCAATTTTAGAGATTCTATATCTTTCTTGAGTATTTGGGAATATATTGAGGAATTCTCAGCACACACCGGTGGAATCCTACACAAAAAGAGAATCCTATTATTTAATTTGAATGCAAATAAATGGCTACATTCATGAAGAGGAATAGAGAAAAATCATTCGCGGTGAACCATTTAGAATTTGCAATAAAATCACTGCTGGATTTGGTACCACGGGACAACATGGTATCACTATGCCATTTATTTTGTGCAGGTCATGTACCATTCTCCATTTTCTGTTCAGTTTGTGGTAAGCCCATAATAGGTGAGTCACAGGCACTTCCTAGGACTTCTCTCAAAATGCTCTGTTGAATAAATGTTTCAGTGTCAGGTGCTATTCCATCCACTGCTTCATGAGTAAGGGTCTTATTACGAGTTTGACAGTCTTCATCTGGGACAGCAGTGGTCCTAGGAAGATCGCCAAGCCTGTGGTGAAGCCACCCACCAGATTATGAGGTAAATCCAGGGCGGACGGGCGGTGCAGTGGTGGTGTCACCTCCGCGGGTATGTTAGGCTCATAGGAGAGCCTAAACAGCATATCGCTGCTGTGAGAGAGCCTGCAAAAAGAACAATTGATGGACAGAATGCTGAAACAATGTCAAACATGTACCCCAGTACAGAGATCTGGGCCTAAATCCATCATTTTTTTTGCACACTATGCCATTCCAGTTTAGACCCAGACATATGCAAATCAGTGGAACAGTCCAGCGTGAACTTCCAGGCCAGGTCCTCCCTGGACCAGAAACAAGCATCCTGGGTCCGGTTTCAGGGTATCACCCCTCATCAGCTAGCCTAGCTTGACTCCAGTGGCATGGTGAGCACTGGTCCCACGTCTGGGCTAACCCTTCTCACTTAGGGCGACAAATGCAAAAAAGAACAATTGATGGATGGAATGCTGAAACAATGTCATTCACCCCCAGTACAGATATCTGGGCCTAAATCCATAGTTTGTTTTGCACACCATGCGATTCCAGTTTAGACTCAGCCATATGCAAATCACTCTTGACCCTGCTCCCCATGGGAACGGTCCAGCCCGAATTGCCAGACCAGATCCTCCCTGGACCAGAAAAAAGCATCCTGGGACCGGTTTCAGGGTATCACCCCTCAACAGCCAGGCTAGCTTGACTCCAGTGGCACGGCGATCACGGGAACCACGTCCGGGCATACCCTTCCCACTTGGTGTGACAAATGCAAAAAGAATAATTGATAGACAGAATGCTGCAACAATGTCAAACATTCGCCCCAGTACAGAGATCTGGGCCTAAATGCACAATTTTTTTGCACACCATGCCATTTCAGTTTAGACCCAGCCATATGCAAATCAGTCTTCACCCTGCTCCCTATGGGAACAGTCCAGCCCGAACTGCTGGTCCAGGCCCGGCCTGAACTGTAAACAAGCATCCTGGGACTGCTTTTAGGGTATCGCCCCTAATCAGCCAGGCTAGCTTGACTCCAGTGGCATGGTTAGCACGGTGACCCACATCTGGGCATACCTTCCTTCCTTCTTAAGGCGACAAAAGCAAAAAGAACAATTGATGGAAGGAATGATAAAACAATGTCAAACATTCACCCTCAGTATAGATATCTGGGGCTAAATCCATAATTTGTTTTGCATACCATGCCATTCCAGTTTAGACCCAGCCATATGCAAATCACTCTTGACCCTGCTCTCCATGGGAACAGTCCAGCCCGAACTGCCACAGCCTGCAACATGTAAATGCACGGTGTGGCATGTACCATGTAGTGCATACCACACAGTGCATGCACCAAGGTGCTATTGTACTGCGACACAACATGTGCCCCCCCACATGCACCCCCATAGCCAAATTCACCAGGGGGCCGAGTTAGGTCCTCCTTACCTCCATTTCCACCACCCTTTTCATGGCAGGGTCCCTGCCATGAAATGGGCAGTGGAAATGCAGGTCGTAATATGCTGAGTGGTACCGGCATCGGCAACGCCAACATATTCAGTTCCTTTTCAGACCACCGCCGCAGTGTGATCCTTGATCCCGGCGAAGGCAGCGGTCTTGTGGTGGTCCCACCGCCACCATTGTAATACAACTGTCCGACCGCCTGGGGTGGTGGTGATCGGACCACCACTATGAGTACGGCAGTCCAAGGACTGCTGTACTCATAATAAGGCCCTTTTGCGTATATTGAGAAGTATGTGTATAAACTGTACTCAGTTTTACTGCAATTTACACTGGTTTTGCACTTTAATAAGCCAATTTCTTTTCCTGTAAATTTTCAATCCTCTCCATTTACAATGTTTCTTAAGTCTCGGGGTAAGTACTCAGGTGTTAGAGCCAGAAAAATTACAACCTTTGTTTCTTGAGATTTTAAAATAAAGTTGACATCATCGTTTTTTGTCTGAACGCAAACACCATTAGGTGTGCAATAAATTATGCAATCTAATTTGCCCAATGGATTACAATCCAGCATATTTACTGTACTTGTACCCCTAATATTAAACTCATTACTATTTGCAATTGATCCAATTTTTACAGGAACATTTGCTGACAGCTTATAAGTCACTTGTTTATTTGAACAGCCTACAAATTGGTCTTTTTTCCCAGGAGGGATAGGTTTGGAATTTCCACTGGCCTAACCATTGTCCAGGTAGCATTTACATCAATCAAACATTATACAGGTTGGCCATTAACCTCTCCTTCCACATATGAACCATTCTGGTCAACCTCTAGAACTGCACTAAGCACGCAAACCTCCACCCTTCTAGGGTATAGTTCTTGTGTATGACTCGATCTAGAAGGGATTCTGAGTGTAGCTGCAAATTGTGAAAAATTGTCAATAAAGGGTGAGTATTTCTCCTGAAATCTTAACTTTGTTTAGACTCCAGATGTATTATGCAAAGGTTGCTGTAGGACTGGAACTGAAGCCATATTCCTGTTGATCTGACTTGTATTCTGCATGTTCTGCACAGATACCAGTATGGCTGGGACCAATGACTACATCAACCTATTATGTGCCATCGGTATAGAACTCAAATTCAGATTCTCCTGCATGGGATTCATTTGAGGGACCATTTATGCCTCGTTGTAAAATCTATTCATATTAAACTTGCAACTCCTTTTCTAATGTCCTTCTTTTCCTCACATATGGCTATTGTTAGCATTATTAACATTAACATTGTTAGTAAAACCTCTCCCTTCACCTCTTAAACTCCCATTTCCATCTTGCTTGCCACCTTGAAAAGTACCTTGATCTCCTTTCTGGATGAACTTAGTCTGTGCCAGCATCATTTCCCTAGTAGATTTCTTTTTTGCATCATAATAATCCTTACAATACTTTAACATAAGCTAGCATCTTATCTAATGATTCTGTACTGATCTCCGGTCACAAACCAAATGCAATTTTTCCACCTTAAGAGATTCAGCAGGTGGGACTGCATTTACAGCATATGCAAGGCATATTCAATGTCACTAATTTCATGCTTTATATATTTCCCAGAATACGGTGCATATATCTATGACTATGTCCATGACTGCCATACCAATTTAAATATAGTTGAAAGAAGTCTTATCTGTAATTGTACTTTAGCAGGGAAAATTACACACTTAGGTACGCTTCCACCATACCAAGACTTTACTTTTTATAGCATTAACTGTCGCTCGCTCCCGAGGCATAAGGTGGATATTTTTGATCTTTATTTAATAACCAACCCGATTCTGTTTTTCTAACGGAAACCTGGTTAAATGACAGTTCAGGGCCTGATGTGGCAGTGGCACTCCCTACTAGTTATTCCATCTTCAGGAAGGACAGAAAATTAATAATGGGGGTGGCATTGCTATTATTCTTAAAAGTTCTATTGACTGCAATTGTGATGACTTACCTGCAAATGACTGTGAAGCTTTGTTATTTAAACTCACACTCACACCTAAGTTCACATTGTCTGGTACACTAGTGTATCGTCCTCCGGGCCCTTGGGCATTATCTTTTCCGGACCTCTTAACCTCCCATGTTCTGAATGCTGCTAATTTTACCATCTTGGGTGACCTGAATCTTCATTTAGAAGACTCTGCATGCACTAAAAGCGCGACTTTCATTGCTGATCTTGAAGCAATGAATATTCATCTTTGTAATTCAGGTCCCACCCATGTTGCAGGCCACTTGCTTGATCCTATTTTTTCTACCCTGTCGGATCTTGTTTGCCCCCCTGTTTTCCCCTTGTGCTGGTCTGACCATTTTGCGGTTACCTGCCTGCTGAAAGCTGCAGCCGGCACCCCGGCAGTCACGGCCGGACCTAAACTTGAAGTCAGACATTGGGTCAAGCTCAATGGTGGAGCCTTAAATAATTGTTTAGATGATTCTAGACCATCTATAAAAAAGCATGCTACCTCAGATCTGGGTTCCATCCAAAGATGGATCTCTCACGCAGTAGACACCTGCCTTCCTCTTTCCTACAAACGATTAGGTAACCATCGGCTGCCTGCCCTCTGGTTTACAGAGACGTCAAGATTGAGAAATCTAAATGTAAAAATCTGGAAAGGCAATGGAGGAAACACTACAAGACAGATGCTAAGATAGCCTACAAAAGGGCTCTAAGTGACTATCATATTCTATGCAAAGCAGCTCGCGCTGAGTTTGTCTCTCATAAAAGTTCTCAAGCTCAGCAATGTCCAAAAACCCTTTTTAAGGTAGTTAAAGAACTTTCCGGCTCTAATACTCAGACTTCCCCTTGCGCTTTAACTGGAATGCAATGTGAGAACCTCGCTTGCTTTTTTGTGGAGAAAGTTGAGAAAATGTATTCTGCTCTAGCCTATGATAACCTGCTAAGTTCCCCACATACTTCCAACACCATGCCTACTATTGCTAGTACGGGGGAATCTCCGATCCAGGATAATGTAAAATCCATCATTAGGCTGGAATCATGGTCCCTTTTAGAACCTAGCACTTTTAACAGTATCCTTGCCAATATTAAATCTGGCTCTCCTAGTGACCTTCTACTCATCTCCGTGATGAAACAGCTTGAGGTGCCCACGCTCCGCTTGATCATGGACCTTCTTAATGCCTCTTTACAGGAAGGTTTTGTTCCTCCAGAATGGAAGCATGCCATGGTGCTCCCTCTTTTAAAGAAACCTAATGCGGATCCTTCTATGTCATCGAATTTCCGGCCTATTTCTCTGCTTCCGGTTTTCTCCAAGCCTCTTGAAAAACATGTCAATTCCCAGCTGACTTATTTTGTTGAGTCTCAAGGTTTTCTTCATCCCTCTCAGTCTGGTTTTAGAGCAGGATTATCCACGGAATCTACTTTACTTGGTGTTACTGAAATGTTGAGACAGCATTTGGACCACAGTGATACGGTGGCCCTCATTTTACTTGATCTCAGTGCCGCTTTTGACACAGTGTCTCACACGGTCCTGCTGAAAGCCTTGCATTCCTTAGGCCTTGGAGGCTCAGCCTTACAATGGTTTCGCTCTTTCCTAGCTGATCGAACCTTTCAGGTTTTCTCCACCTCGGTAAGCTCTAATATCCATCGATCTCCTTATGGAGTTCCCCAAGGCTCGGTGCTGAGTCCCTTGCTGTTCAATGTCTATGTTTGCCCGTTGGCATATATTACCAAAGAGGCTGGGTTGTCCCTTTTCTCCTATGCTGACGACACTCAGATAATCTTTTCCCTTACTTCATCCAAGGGATTTATCCGCTCTCCAGGTGGGTCTGAGAAAAATTGCATCTTGGATGCAAAATAACTTACTCAGACTAAATGGAGATAAAACTGAAGTTATGATATTAGGAAAAGAGCAAGACCTCTGGGGACCTCAACACTGGCCCACTGAAATGGGCATTCTACCCCAGCTGGTACATCAAGTTCGCAACCTGGGTATCATCATTGACGACCACCTGTCAATAAAACAACAAATCACTAGGGTGGCTGCAACCTGCTTTACCATTCTGAGATGGTTGAAGAACATTTTGTGATGATACCCCTTTCTGTTCAACATACTGTGGTTCAGGCCTTGATTACGTCTAGGCTTGACTACGGCAACGTTCTATACTTAGGCTCTAACAAAACCATAATACAAGGGCTGCAGGTGGTGCAAAACGCAGCTGCTAGGCTGCTGCGTCAGGTACCCATCATGATGTCAGCTACCGAATCTCTTCGCAAACTACACTGGCTTAAAGTGGAGAACCGTATCAAATTTAAAGCCTTGAGCTTTATGTTTAAAATTAAAACTGGAACAGCTCCACAATACTTGCAATCTTCTATCCAGCTGTACACACCTCCTCGTCTTTTGCGTTCTGCTGGACAGTCTAAATTTGTTATCCCCAGAATTAAACTTACCAGGATGGGCGGTAGGTCCTTTTCTATTTTTGGACCCTCCCTGTGGAACTCTCTTCCTATCTTTATACGAGAGGAAACTGTCCTTAGCAGTTTCCGTAGACAAGTGAAGACGTGGTTATTCAATCAGTAACTCCTTACTTATTTTTCTTCTCCCTACCGGTCGGCGCCGGGAAACCCCTCGGGGTAGCTGTGCGCCTTACAAATTTAAATAACATAACATAACATAACATAACATTGTATTTCATGCAATACTGTTACGGCTTGTCCAAAATTGTACCTGACATAGGGAGTAGAAAAAGATAGAATACATATGTGAAAGTACCCAAAATGCAAATCATATTAGTACAAGTTAAATCTGTTTTGCCTTTATGTTTTATTTCGTTAATTTTAAATGGAAATAAGGAACGTGAAATTTGTGTCTGTCTGAAGTCATTTATGAAATACACACATTGAAAGAAGCTCATAGCTATATAGTTGAGATGCCAGGGATCAATCCCATCATCTGGGTGGTCATCAGCAGTTGCAAAGACACAGAAATTAGAAAACTGTGTTTTAAGGCAAATTGCTTTCAGAAGAAAATAAGGGCATCTGCCTGGGGATGCTAGATGGTTTCAATATTTTAACAACTATCTTTGCTTGGGATATCAGGGAAACCCCCCTTAAGCATTGGTGCATAGTGGAATGTTTCCTTTTCCAGCATCAAGGCCATCACTTTCCCTGTGGTCATCGTGCTGAGTTAGAACTTTTCAGCAATTGGTTGATCTTTCTAAGATGGGTTCCCCTGGTACCCCTCCTAGAGCATCAACAGCCACCTGCTTACGGTGCACGGAGTCTTTCTCCAAATCCCTTTGTCCACCCCTTGATTACTCTGATCCTGTGATACTGCTTAGTCCACAATGGCTGCTACATTTACCAGGCTCTGGGTGTACTTCACCCTCTGGTTTTGCCAGTGACACTTGGGGTAGGTGAGTATCAGGAAGGAAAGTAAGCAGGGGGTATCCCTGTTCTTAAGAAAGCCATTTTTAAATGTCACTAAATATTATGATTGAGGATTATATGCATGGATTTTAACCCACATCCCACACTCAAGAACTCATGTTGGAATACACATCAATGCTCCTCGTTCCACACATGCTTTTGTTGTACATACTTTTGGCATACTGAAGTGACATTTCAGAGGTATATATACATCAAATATATGATTCTGATATATACTACAGATTCATGGCTTCACATGTTATGTTGCAGAATAAATGCATGCATGGGGGCTGCAGGTGGAGATGGAGCCTGATCACTCATAAAATGAGGAACCTCCCAACCATGGGGAAAGTAATTCCACAGAATTCTTAGCCAGGATGTAAAAAATGTGTATAGGGGGTTTTGTAAAGGGTAGCATTAGTGCACTTGTATGACTGATATACACTACACAAACTCACATCACCCTGGCCTAGTAAAGTAGTGAGGAATGTTGCCCAACTATTGTATGCCGCTGACATTAAAAGAAGTACAGCAAAGGAAATGCCACTATCGAGAGAAAATATTTGTTTTCATAATCTGTAATATTTGATAAGTTGCATGTAGTAGCTTTTTTCCTGACCCAGTTTCTCCTTATTTCAGTGGTTACACACATCCGTTTTCACTATAAGGAGACTATCTATTGTGGTGGCCTGTAACAACCATGCTGCAGAGGACAAGCCTGAGGAATGTGTACTTTGCATGTGATATATATGGGCTGGTTTCAGTACACTCCTGGATGCGCGATCATTGTCATTCACAAAAGACGTTTTGTGACGTTCCGTGGCGCAGGAGCCTGCTCCATATTTACGAGGCAGCACTAAGCCACTTTTTTTGTCTCAATGCTGTCTCGTAAATATTGCTCCCTTTAATGCAGTTTTCTGAGTTAAAGGGGCATACAATGGGTGTTGCCTAGGGCGCGTTCCCAGCAACATCCATGGATTTTTGATACTGCCCCAGATTTACGAGAAATTGTAAATCTGAGGCAGCGCAAAAAAAGTACGCCTCGCAAAGGAGGCACAACGAGGAGAAATTTGTTAATTTCAACTCGTTTTTCTTCTTTCTATGTCTTTCTATGTCTGCAGCAGACATAGAAAGAGGAAAAAGCCTCTTGTGACTGTTTTTGTGCAGAAAGGTTTCCCTTCCTGCACAAAAATAATCATCCCTGCAACGCAGGCACCCTTGCACCATGGTGCAAAGGTGCCTGTGTTGGCACATGGCAGTCCATTGTGCACAGGCGCGGGGGGAAAAGGACAGGAGTGCACCGTATCTGATAGATATGGCGCATTCCTTCCCTTTTCCTTTGCCGTAGGGCAGCACAGCACGAAGGCCTGCGGCGCTGCTCTACGGCAAAACCTCATAAATGAGGCCCTGAATCCCTTCATGCATGTCCCTAATATGGCTCTATACTTTGTATAGATTTGCAATAAGGCACATGACAGGAATTGGCCCAACTTTCCAACCACTGTGGTGGTTTCTAGATGTCTGAAATGCAAATAAGAGTGCATTTTTCTTACACATTGAATTGCACCTCTATTTTCTTGTTGCTCTCTTAGAATTTTGGCTAGGATGTATTTTCAACAGGTCACATAACTAATGATGCAGGTGTGATATTCTGGGTGGTAACAGGCACAGACTCCTAAGACTCTACCTCTGCTAGGTAATTTTCAGGTAATATGCCTGTATGTGTGATAATACAGTACAATGAGGATATAGTCATACATGTCTCTGCATGATCACAAACAGGTCGTGTTAATGTTTAAAAGAACCATACATCTTTGTGAATTGAGAGAAATTTTAATTTTGACTAACTTCACTTTGGGCTTCTTTGTATATTCTCAAAGCTGCCGATGTATCAATGTCAGGTAAGCCATTATACCTTACGATTATACACTAGGGTGCTTGTGCATTTCCAAAAGGTTCTCAGATGGCATCAGGCGTGTAAGCTGTTTGGTTCCCTCACCATTCTTCCTGCAGACTGGTTACTTTATCCAATTGTATCATCAATTCTTTGGAAAACAGCAATTTAATGTAATCAGCCTAGCATTTCTTCTCCAAAGCTCCTCCAGCACCACTAAAAGATACTCCCAATTTAGGGTATCAAAAGCTTTCTCAATGTCAGTAGAGGCTATCACTGGGAGGACTGCAGTTGGTGAGCCCTTACACAGGACATGAACGAGGTGCCTCACATTTATTGTTGTGTTCCTCAACGGTATGAAACTTGATTGATACAAAAGGATCAGTTTAGGCAGCAGTGGGTAAACTGTGTTGGTGAGTAGCTTTTCCAACATCTTACAATCCAGACAGAGCTTGGAGAGGCAGTTTTGGCAATGCCTTGTCTATGCCTTCCATTGAGTAAGGAGGTAGAACACGGCTTTCAAAAGTGTCTAAATTCATGGACAGCAATTTTAGGGCCACCAAAACAAAAAGTAGTGTACAATTCGGTTTGTAGTTTGCCATTGCCAGGAGTTTTGCAAGTTACTAGATCTTTCATGGCCAGACAGTTCTCCTCTAGTGTAAGATAGGCATTTAAGTCCTTAGTAGTCAAAGAAGAAATGTAGGGGCATATTCTCAAGAACGTGTGATAACTACCGCAGGTGTAGCTTAACGCAACCCTACACATCGCAGTCCATCGCGGGAAAACAACTCCGTGTTATCGTGGTATTCACAACACGGCGGTACCATGCGATAGTCACAGGACAACGTGTCAAATGAACGCGTTAGAAACAATGCGACGCCGCAAAAACGTGAAACCCCAACGCGAAAATAGTAGCGATGACGCCAATCGCGATACAAAAATCTACGAAAACCAGCCACAGGCCTGCAATTCCCATGCGTCATGCGTGAAAATGCACCATAAAAGTAGAAAAAAACATACCGACAAAAGCCAAACAACAGCGAAGCACAATGGAGGCAGCCGGAGCAAGTACAGAGGACAACCAGAACCCCACAAGCCCCACGGAGGACCAGCCTGGGACCTCGGGGTCAGGGAAGGGCAAGGACAAGAAGAAGAGGAAGACGAAGTTCAGTCCGCAGGAAAACAGGATCCTGATAACGGAGGTGATAGAACACCATCAATCACTGTTCGTCACCTCCACTGTGTCACTGGCAACTAAAAATGGAATATGGCAGACCATCGTGGACAAGGTGAATGCAGTCGGAGTGCTGAAGAGGACAATAGACGAGGTCAAGAGGCGCTGCAATGATGTGAAGCGCAAAACCAAGCTGAAACTCGCAAACAACCGGAAGGCAGCAATTCAGACTGGAGGTGGGAGTCCTGCGCCACAGGAGGAGCTGGACGAGATGGAGGAAATGGTGTCCACAGTCATCAGTGGGGAGACAGTGGCAGGAGTCGGGGGACCAGACACTGCTCAACATGACCGGACACAACAGCAACAGGGTGAGTAACCACCAGGGACTGGGGGGACGGGGGGAGATGGGCACAATGGCACACATGCACAATTAAGCATAGGACATCTGCGGACAAACCATGCCCCAGACCCACAACTCCCACCAAGAGACCAATGCACACAGGTATGCAACATCTCAGCACTGCAGAAGCACAGAACCCAGAGGCACACCACATGGAAGGGAGGAGGGCAGCTAAATCAGAGCTGCAGGGGCGACTCCCCCAAAATGCGGCACACACACATAACATGCAGAGCACATCAACATTGACAATGAGGTGGTACAAACCGCAACACGTCCACAACAGAACAGAGGACACAACAGTTGCCGCATGTGCGTAGAAACTGGCCAATCACATATGGCACTGCAGGAAATGTGAGTAGACAATGTACAAGTACAAACTCACATCCATGATGTAGTCAGAATGTCCACTGTCCCGCATCAAATAGGCAGCTCCCCCAAACAGTCACAATGTACACTGTCATGCAGTCTGAATGCAGACATGTACAATGCGTCAACATACATGTGTACACGATGTCAAACTGCATCTCCCCTTCACATTGCAGGGGGACATCCAACACCTCCTGCAGAGCAGTCCGAACCTCTCTTCTCTGATGACAAAGAGGACCACCACACCTTCGAATCAGACGCCCTCGAACAGCTCGTGGAGAGCCTCCGCAGCCCACTTCCAGGATCAGGGCAACCCAGCTGCCACGAGGAGCCCCCCCCCTGCACAGTACGCACAGCAGGCAGCACCCACCACCACGGCTGCCTCCCAGGACCCCCACGACGAACACATGGCCTTCCAACGCAGTGTGTTGGGGTGCCAGGAGAAGCTGGCTGAGCAGGTGCAGGTGGGGTTCAACCGCATGGCAGCCAAACTAGACGCCATACGTGGGTGTCTGAGTCCCATCAGGGACCACTCACAGTCCCTAACGGATGCCCACAGTCCGCTCCATGCTCTCCAATGGACCATGGCTGACATCGCCAGAGTCCTGACTCTGCGACAAGAATGACTGTCTAGCCAGAGTTCCTCCAGCGATCTCGCCCGGGAGTTGGGACACATGCGGAGGATCATGGAGAACATGGAGCGGACGCAGGCGGAAAGTGCGGCTGCCACGGCTGCACACCAGCAAGAGGTAGCTGGGTCCCTCAATGCCCTGAAGACCTTCCTCATGGCATTGCTGCCACAAGGCCTGGCGCTGATGCATGCTGCTGCTACCACCCCATCCACATCTCCGGCCCCTGATGTGTCTGTGCCACACAGTGCTGGGGACAGTACACCACCACCCACATGTGAGGCACATGCAACAGCAGAGGACGAAGATGCAGATGAACCCACCCTCGTGGTCAGGAGGACGCAGTAGCATTCTTCTCCGCCATGTGGCCTGTTTCTGCTTGGTTCTGCCCTCTGCATCATCACCTTCCACTGTCCCCCGATGCACTCTGCGACACTCACCTCTGACCTCGACATGGACTGCCATATTCTGTTTGGTCACCAATGACACAGCTATCAGACTGCGGACTGAAGTCCTCCTCTCCGGATGTACCTGTCATTCCCTGAAGGACTCTGGCTGGCCTTCCACGGGCCGACAATGTGAAGTGGGGTTGGCATGGCCCTGTACTGCTCCAGCTGCAACACTCCCTTGAATGTGTAATAAACATTCATATCCACACAGATGTGTCATGTCTATGATCTTTCAAGTGTGGAAGTATGGATGAATGTAGGGTCAGTGATTCCCCTACGTCCATGTTGCCCATGTTGTGGGACTATTGTCACAGTGTGACAGATTGCCGATTCCGGTCCGGGTGGCGCCGACACTACAACGGAGACACATCAATTAGTCACTTCCTTGTCCAGCCCAGGACGGCACCATGCCCAGAGCCCCGGGATGATTGTTCACACCCTTATGCTGGACTGGAATACGCCAGGACAGCCCACTCCGATTACGCACACAGGGGGGGACGACAGCGCTACATGTCCTAGGTCTTCACTGTGGGGATCTGCAGCTCACAGGTCTAGTTGTCAGCATGCCACAGCCACTCCCTCACGGCTGGTGTACACCCACACCACACCCATCCAGCACTGGCGTCACAGGACATGTGACCCTGGCAATAAAAATTACCTGGCGCACGTGCTGGACGCCATTTCCACTCTCTCTGACTGGGTGTCTCCGTGTAGATCTCATGTGTGCATGAGGGCCTAGGGCCCTGCCACCTCACATTGCCCAGTGCCGGGGGTGACATGATGGCGTCCGCACAACGGAACTCAATCATTCAGGGTCCATGGCTAGCGAGGCACAGACTTGGTGGCACCGGATACACTGCGGCAGGCACAGGCACCCCGCCACGGGACGGTGTTTTGCGGTGCAGTGAAATAGGGGCACCTAAAGTGCTGAGCGGGTGTGCAGCCTGAGATGATGCGCCGTCCTGGCGGTCCAGACTGGCAAGGATTAGTGTGAGCCCTGCTGGGCCACAGTGTAGGCCTGGGCCAGCGGGCAGTGCGGCCCTCCCGCCACGTGGCGTTGCGTCGCGCTTCACAGAGTTAGTGGCACCTCAAGCGCTGAGCGGGTGTGCAGCCTGCGATGATGCCGTGTGCACTGATGTGGTCTCTGCCATTGTGTAATCAAGACCCAGAGTCAGGTGTGTGACCTGGTGGCCCGGGGTGCGGGCCTGCATGATGTGGAGGGTGCCATGGTCGCGGGCACCGGGCTTGGAGATCCCTCCGGAACGTGGTGGGCCCTCTTGCAGACACGCCGGTGGCGGAAGGTGAGCAGTGAGGCCTGGTTGCGCAGGGGC
Organism: Calotriton arnoldi; assembly: GCA_963921515.1. Classification (NCBI taxonomy): domain Eukaryota; kingdom Metazoa; phylum Chordata; class Amphibia; order Caudata; family Salamandridae; genus Calotriton; species Calotriton arnoldi. Next base: position 878,137 of record CAWUFW010004374.1, on the reverse strand, counting down.
GGGCAATCACCGCTGGGCGGCGGAGGGGCTGGGGTGCAGCAGCCTGTGTGCGTAGGGGCGGGCAAACGATGATGGAGTGTGCAACTGTATGGACTCTGCCATTCATGTCTCTGGAAACTGTTTCAGATGAGGGACCTGGGGGACTGCTGTGAATACCGGCACATGGTTGGAGACACACTGGTGGCAGCAGGTGAGCAGTGAGGCCTAGGTCCGCAGTGTCAGCACTCTCTCCCTCTCTCCCTCTTCCCCTCTCTCTTTCTCTCTCCCTCTCTTTCTCTCTCCCTCTCTCCCTCTCTCTTTCTCTCTCCCTCTCTCCCTCTCTCTTTCTCTCTCCCTTTCTCTTTCTCTCTCTCTCCCTCTCTCTTTCTCTCTCCCTCTCTCTTTCTCTCTCCCTCTCTCCCTCTCTCTTTCTCACTCCCTCTCTCTTCCTCTCTTTCGCTCTCTCTCTCTGTACTTTGATGGGCGCATGGCACACCTTCTGATCCAGATTTCTGTTTTGCAGGCTGTGACTTATGGAATGTCCTGAGACGACCCGCCATGCCTCTTCAGATTTTTTTTTTTTGGTTTGTTCTGTAATAAACGTATTGTTTGGATATTTTGATATGGGTGTATGATTTCCCTTTTTCTGGCCACACATGTATGTTGGGTGTTGTGATTGTGCGACTTCAGGCAAATTGTTTGGTTCATGATTTTGTGGAGTTGATGTGCAATATCTTTGTCCATAGGGGAGGGGTGTGGGGGTGCCCAGGGTAGGGCCCCGGGTGTGGGGGGTGGGGGTGGTGGGGTCCTGGGGGTGGTGGGGTCCTGGGGGTGGTGGCGGTGGGTGTTGTTGACCTATTGGGGCTCAGACCTGCATGATGGGTTGCTCCAGGGCATCTGTTGTTCTTCATGTGTGGCTTTGGGCTGTGCTCCCTTGTCTGGTGCCGGTTGTCGCCCGACTTTACACCAGGTAGGAGCAGGTGTTAGTTTCCTGCTGCTAACGCGCCTTAGCGCATGTTTTGTGATCTTATCGCCGATCTGGCTGGTCGTTGAGAATGTTGTGGAGTGGTGTTGTCGCGGCCTTTTGCACGGGAACGCCTACTCTGCATATCATTAGCGTTAGTTGCCGGGCTCCTCTGTGGCGATGTTTTTTGCGCCTGCTATCGCAGGTAAACTGGTGTTATGGGCTGTTAGCACCAGCTTGGGAATGGGGTGATAACTTTATCTCGGATTTGGCTGCGATAAAGTGCCGTTGGCTTGGCGATAGCTCCTTGAGAATATGCCCCGTAGTTCACTCCCTCTGAGTGTAGAAATGCAATGAGTTGAACTGATGATGGCTGAGATTGTTAGCTATGCTGTCTCGGTGAATTGTTGGACTGATATCCGATTTTTTGCAAAGGCTTGTTTTGGTTTGTATTCCTGCGCAGCACTTTTCATGCAGTTTAAAGAGTTTTATTTACATTTTAAAACGTGTCCCTTCTTCAGCATTATTACAACTGACAATGTGGCAAAGCATTATGTCTTCCATGATTCCATTCCACTCATACATTCTGGAAAGCACTGGAGACATCATTTATGTATCACATGAGACATTATGAGAAAGGCACGATGTAATACAGCTCCATGAAACATGGCATGTCACCTGCTCACGTACAGCACAAATTATACAATAAATCCAACAGGGTGTCTCGAACATCTCGTTTCATCTTACCATAATGGCCACCATTCATACATACCTTGCATTTAAAAGTCACACATATGTAACTTTTATCTGCTACAACTGGAACAGACACACCATCCACCACATTTAGTTAGTATGTGACACAAAACTAAATTTCAAGTGCAAATGCTATCTGGATTCGTATCATGATGCAATCATCATGACTTTCAATACAGTCACAACACAAATGGTAAGGCATCTAAAAGGCCCAGAAATAGATTCCGTCCTACCTCGTGATTTTTTTCACTCAGCCAAAAACAACATAGCACCATGACCTGCTCCCGCTCACATAGTAACAGAATATTGTAACCAAAATATTACCTGAAGGAAATAGTGTTTGCTCAACATCATTTGCAAAAATATTGCCTCAGTAGAGTTAAAAATAGAAAATATACACCCAATGAGACAACACTTTTCTAAGGGATAATGAAGACACACAACTTCTGTCAGACAGTATTTTTATAATGATATTCTGACATAAAACCCTGTTGATATTGCACCTCATTGGTCCACTATCCTCACCAGAGGTCCATTGGATACATCGCAGAGTAAAAGAAAAGACACTCACTCTAGAATGGATGTACACCACTTAAATTGCCCACATACTGTTATGATATTTCTATGTTTTTGCTAAAGTACCCTACCATCCGTCCACCAATAGACAAAAAGAATGTACATAAATAGTTTGACCCCTGAAAACAATATTTCCATATTCAGTGTAGCACCCAAAAAGTATTCATTGTCATTTTTTTTTTGAGCAAATGAAAAGTTCGTGTACAACCAGTGATGAGTGAAATTATTAAAATCCAATAACAATCCCACCCCCTGAAAAATATTTTTGCAGAACAACCAAGGACCTCAAAAAGAGCTTGTCTCCATAAGCTCCTAGTAGGCCCTGCTGTATGGGTTTGACCGCCAGCTAATGATGTAAATGGCTAAAGCCATGCACAGCGGGGGGTGGTCTCTGGTGGTGAGCTCCGGGGTGAAGTTCATAAGCATTGCATGTGATGCTGCTTTAAAAAAAATAATACAATTTTGGAACCCATCGACAGGTAGCAGGCAGTGGTGGCAAACCATTGATGCATTGCACTGCAAACCCTAACTAGAAGGCGGACTCTCACAGCCCCTTCCTGTTTGTCATGGGTAGAGGATCGCAAAAGCGCTATTATTAATCGGGAAGACTTTTCCGACTCCTAAAAGAGCTTTGATCCATTTTAGAAAGAAGTTTTGTATTTGAAAAACCTGAGTTGTTTTGAATTGCAAGCCGACCAAACACATTTGCACACGAGGCCATTGGCGTCTTTCATGATACATGAATTCTATTAATCAGAGGCACTTTCCAACGCCTATAGGTGTGAGAATTTTCTGAAAGGTGTGTTTGTTCGTGCCACAACTGTAAAATGTTATTTTTATGTACATTTGTGCTTCATACTGCACTAGCTATACAATTTCAAAGTCATATAAAAGTGTACTATGTGTTCTTCATCTGTTGAAAGGTTTATCCTTTTTCTGAACAAAACAAAACACGAAGTCAAAACACAAATTTAAAACGACAGCGTTTTGCCTCTGTCATTTCTAATTGCTAACAGTATGAAATATGATGCCTATCACATGTATTGTCTGCAAATTTAATCCACCATGTCTTGCCTCTTGAGAACAATTATGAGTAATCGGTTTGCTTAATGTGTTGATTCCTTAAGACCTCCATTTACCCTAGAGTCTGTTGCCATCAATGAAAAATCCACGTGCATTATTTCTCAAATAGATTTTGGAAAGTCACATATCATATTTAAGCAATACATCTTGATTTGCGCTCTTCATTACTTTGGTATAATGGGAACAGCTGGAATAATTTATCTCTTGTAATCAACTACATGCTCTGAATTTTAATTGCCTAACACTGCAGATGCTGACATTAAACTTTAAGGAGAGAGTCTGCACCAATTGTCTTTGAGGTACACCTATAATGTTTGTGACTTCTCTGTTCGAGGTGGTTAATTCAAGGCAAGTTGATGAAGGTGAAGTTATTTTATATTAAATAATAGATTGCTATTGTCACTAATCCCAATTAAAAGTGGTTGTGTTGCTTATGCAATGGTAATGAAACTTCAAGAAGTGAAAGTGATATTTTAGAGGTAAACAAGATTTGCAAAGAAAGCTGAGTGCTATTGAACACTCTTGACACAGCAAAAAGTGAGCAGGGCATACATGGTTTGCTCACTTCATTTTTTAGTGGGCAATACAGGAGAGGTCATTGGCGGCTGGTAATTCAAGTGGGGGTGTTGGCCACACATGCACACTCAGTCACACCCATGCATTCACCCACCATTCCCATGCACACACACACACATCCATTCACAGCATGCACTCATAAAAACACATACATTCATACGTACACACACTCACACATCCATTCATGCACCAAATATTATAAAAAGTCAAACCTACCAAGTTGCAGCAGTAATCTCGGGTGGTAAGAGGAAAGCCTATGTGGTTCCTGACAGCTGGGACTGCCACCTCCTTTCATTGGCTGACCTTGTTATAGGTCAGCCAAGGACAGGAGATGGCAGTCCCTGACTCATCACAGAGTGGGATGGGGTACGTGAGACTCCTGACCTACCCCACTCTGTGACAAGCGTTACTGATGGACACTTGGTCCCGGGCACTTCACAGCTTAAAACTGAAGCACATAGGTCCCAGACTATCAGTGACACTCCTCCTCATCATGAGGGGGAGGACCATCAAGAGCTTTGCTGGCCTGAGGAGGTCACGCACACAGGGCACAGTTCAGCTTATGCAGCCAGGCTCTTGCACGTTTAGTGCAAGTACAGCACTTGGCTGCCTGACTTGAACATGAAGAGTGTCTGTCTGGCTGACCAATGCTCATCTTGACAAACACTATAGAGGTTTGGAAAAAGATGGTGGGTTGGGCCCCTCTACCCTTAAGGAGGGATTGCTGCCATTGGGGAATGTTGTACTCTCGCTATAAATGCCTTCTCCCTGTGTTATAAATGAATTCAGAAGGCAGATCTCGCTAGGAAATAGCAATGGAAAATGTCCCCGATTGCTTGCTGCAATACTTTACAGGTGACGTGTGACGTCTTATTGCCCCTGAAAGTATGGAGCACATCTGACAAGCAGCTTTGTGGATTGCCTGCCTCATGCCACAAACTAAAAGTTAAGTTGGCTGTTGATTGGCAGGCACCTTCGTACCACCAAGGATTTTGTTTTCTATTCGTTCTACTACTGAAAATCTCCTTGTTTAAGCTTGAATAGCATTTCCACAGGGTCTCATGCTAAAGAACATCAGCTGCAAAAAACAGCACAGACGTATGAGCCAGCTAATCTCAAAGTGTCTTCTTAAGTCATTTGATTCCAAAGGACGCCAAGCTTTTACAGCAGAGTCTGCCTGAAAAAGCCCTTCGATCATGTGGGTAAACTTCAAAAAAGGGATATCTACACTTTATTTGTAACAAAAGGCTACCTCTTTTTTCAATTCTGAAATAGATCTGTGGAAACGTTTGATTATTATGTTACTAGTGAATTATTGTTGTAAAATATTACACTTTAGATCTTTTTTTTCCTATTTTTAAATTGTATCATAATACATCTTAATGAGTCTACATGTTGCTCTTTTTTCCAGCAATACTGTGCTAACTTTGATTCTGCTCTTTTTTTTAATATCCATGCCCCCCACCACCAACCCCAAAGTGACCCCCTGAATGGAGGGGAATAGCCCACGGTACCCCTCTCAATCCCCCCTATCAGTGCACCTGGATGGGCGCTCCTGCTGGGTGCCATGTTGGAGCGCCCTGAGTGAGGAACCCACCCCACCTCCCACACAAGAAAGATAGTATATTTCTCTGGCTTTAATTCAGCCTTTGTCTCAATTTTTCGCCTCTCTCCTCTCACTCTGCCCCGCATCTCTTCCCCTTCTCCTCACTCTTTCTTAAACTCCCGGGGTAGAGATAGATTGCAACATTTCTTGAGCTTCTTCAAGATTTGTGAACATATGGAATTTGCACTTTACTAAAACCCTGAGATTAGACTGTTGGGCAATTGCAGCCTGCGCACCCTGGGCCTTAAATAGATAGAGGAGTTTCACAAATTCCTTTCGTCATCATGCAGCTACAGCAGACATACATATATTTCTTTTTCATCATATATTTTTATATTTGATTTGAAAGATTATTTCTTATCAGTAAACAGTACTGCAATATGTGTGGTGGTGAGGAAATTGTACCTGGAAGTTCCACCACCTAACAAGTGCAACACAGACCTATGAGGTGATTTGTGCTTCCTCTTACATTAAAAAGGGGTCTAACAAGAGGCATCACAGCCCTTCAGAGAAGAGGAGTTCTTAAGGAGTATATGTGTGCAATATAAAGCTCAGAGCTAAATATTTTAATTAGTCAGTGCCTTCTCTGTCTTACTGTTGAACCTGGTCCTCGGTGCAGAGTCGCCCCCAAACTTCTTCCCTTCATCCCTCCTGTTTTCTAAATTAGTTTTTATTGCCATTAGGACTCTGTGCACTTTATCACTACTAAACATTGTTAAAGTGCTTGTGCTCTCTCTATTTAACATGGTAAAATTGGCCTTCACCTAATTGGCAGAATTCATTTACTTAGAAGTCCCTAGTAAAGTGGTATTACTTGTACCCAGGGCCTGTAATTTAAAATGCTACTAGTGGGCATTCAGCACTGGTTGTGCTCCCCACCAAAGTAGCATTTTAAAACATGTCTCACTCTCAGGCCTGCCATTTCAGCCTGCAGTGTAGTTTTTTACTGTCAAATCGACCAGAAAAATAAACCTATTTCCAGGCCTCAACCTTCCTTTTGAATATATATAAGTCACACCTAGCATAGTCCTTAACCAGTCCATAGGGCACGGTATATTATAATTAAAAAGTAGGACATGTGGGTTTAAGTTTTACATGTCCTGGTAGTAATTGGGTTACCTTATTAAATTTAATAACTGCTAAATTTTGATTGTGAGCAAGTAGAAAGTTCACATTTGGATTCCAACAAATTGTAATTAAAACCCTCTTTAATTTAAAGTCGGATTTTAAGTCAAAGTTCTGAAAATGCTACTTTTAGAAAGTTGGCATTTTCTTGCCCTAACCATTTGGTGCTTGCTGCCAGTGTCCTGGGTCATATGACTGTGAATTGCTCTGCTGTTGGGGTTTGTGCATTCCTTCCAGTCAGTGAGAAAAAAAGAGGACTGTGAGTAGGCAGGATGGCCCATTCTGCTAGGATTGCTGTAGTTGGAGATGTTCCCTGCCCCGCTTAGATTTCAAAGGGGCTTCCCTCCAGCACACACAAATAAAACGGACACCAGTCTTCTGCAAGCTCAGACGTCTTGGAGATTTACAGAGGAAGGGAAGGAACGGTCCAGAACCAGATGTGGGGATAGTATAGGGAAGCTTCCCACTTCAAAGGCTGGCACCACATTTACATATTGGACCCTCAGAACACCATTTCAGTATACTCCTGGGCCTCTGGAAAACTTCAGGAGGACTGCCTGGATACTCAGAAGACTGCGCTGCTGCTTGAAGTCCTGCTTTGCTGCTTGAAAGAGAACTGGACCACCTCCTTCCTACTCAGGACCACCAGAAGTGACTCAAAGGGCTTGTTGGCTGGCCTCCTGTGTGAGCTTCAGGGACACAACAAGCTCCAGAGACATTAAACCTGCACCTGACCTCTGCTGGAGTGAGTCCTAACCCCCCAAGTGGTGCCACCTAGTTTCTTTTCCCTTGGAAGTAATATTATACATGCTGTTCCTGCGTATCCCTGAAAGTGGGGACCTAGAAAAACTTTCACCAGAAAGTGCTCTGAGAACCTACAAAAGGCAGAGACTAGGCCTGTGCAAAATGTTTAATTCCCACGGCTGAATCAAAGAAATTTGACAAATCCACGTTACTCTTGTAACATGGAATTACTGACAAATTTTACAGCTCCACCTGCAGAATTAACTACTAACTATGCAGTGTTTTTTAAACATAAAGGGACTGCTTACTCTTCCCGCTGTGTTTAGAAAACACTGCATGCTTCTCGGCACCCTTACATACTCTGCAGTGACTAAAGTTTTAAGCACTGCAGAGTATGCAAGGGCACCAAGTGGTATATGCAGTGGTTTCTAAACATGACAGGAAGAGGGACCATTCCCTCTATGTTTCGAAACCACAGCATATTACTCAGCACCCTTACATACTCTGCAGTAATTAAATGTTTTAATGACTGCAGAGTATGCAAGGGCGCTGAGTGGTATGTAGTAGTTTCTAAACATGGTGGGAAAAGGGAGCTTCTAAATAGGGCGGGAAGAGGGAGCAGTTCCTCTAAATTTAGAAACCACTGCTTACTCTCTACGCACCCTTACATATTCTACAGTGATTAAAGGTTGTAATCACTGCAGAGTATGCAAGAGCACCAAGAGGTTTTTGGCCATGCTATTTTCTTAGGCAAAATGCATCCGCGCATCCACTTTTGGATGTGAGGATGCATTTTGCTCTAAGAAAATAACACTCAAATGCCCACTCCATCCTGTTGCAGAATTCTGCAGAATCTGGCCACATTTTGATATAATTCTGCATGATTCCATGCAACCAAACTCCATGAATTCCGTTCACCCCTAACTGAGCCCAACCTGCCAGCTGATCCGCCCAAGGCACATCGCCTGTTAGCCTGACTTCGCAGTAGCTCCCACTATGTTCTTCTCCGCAGTTTAAATTTTATTCAGCAGGATCTCTCGGCAAAGGTATCTGGCCAGGTGGAGCCCTCTTTGGCTAGTGTCTGCATCCTTGTCCTGCTGGAGGTTTTATCCTTCCAAAAAGTTGTCCTAAGTCTTCACCAGCCTCGCCGCAACCGGCTCTCCATCTCCAACGATGACCCCCTTGAGCTAGAAATCCAGCCTTTCCCACTTACAGCTTTTGCCTGCTATCATCAACAGCTTCACCAAGTCCTTGTCCATTGACTTCCCGGTGACAACGACTCCTCCAAAGTCCAAAGGGAAGTTGAGACCGGGCCCAATCTACCTCGTGCATCCGACCCGCACTCCATCATGGTCGGCCTTAACATTTGACTTTGCACCATATTGCAAGGGGGTCTGCGTTATAAGCAGGATTGTTTTTTGTGCAGGAAGGGTGACCTTCCTCAACAAAAACAATCCTTAAAGGTATTTTCCTCTGTTTTTTTGTGCTGCAGAATGCAGCACTCATAAAAATGAGGATATAACAGGTAGAAATAAAGATATTTATCCTCATTTTGCCTGCTTCAGGGAGGCATCGCTTTTTGACGCATTCCCAGGTTTATACATCTTTGTAAATCTGGGAAAGTGCCAAAATACATGGGTGGATGCATGGGAACACCCTTGCTCCACCCATTTAAAGCCTCCCTGATGCAAAGTAATGCAAGGCAGCTCATTGTGTTGCCTTGCGTTACTTTGTATTTACTAAACCATGCAAAGCCACACAAGGTGCCAAAAAGGTTTTGCTGTTGGGGCTGCACCATAAATGTGATGCAACCCCAATGCAAAGCTTTAGTAAATGTAAGTATCTGTGTCTAGTGGAGACATGAGCATTTGCATTCCCCAAGAACTGGTGCCTAGCTATCTGATGGGGGATGACATTGACAAATGGTGTGTAGCCTATGAGGTAGCCCTAAGAATGCATAAGGTCCCAGTGGAGAAATAGGGGCAAGAGTATGGAAACACAACCTACAGAGAGAGGGATACCCTGCTAGCACTAGAGGTATAGGATCAGATGAGGAAGCCCCCATGAAAGTTATTCTCATCACTAAATTTGGGTTCGCCCCAGAGAAGAACGGCATGAGATTTAGGGAAAGCCAGAAAATGCCAAACCAGTTGTGGTTGATTTCTCCAGTAAAGCGCTGAGTCGTTGGGTGAGAGGCAGTAAAGTGAGTGATTTTAATGGGCTATATGATTTGATTTTGAGAGAGCACATGTTCAGCACTTGCTTTAAGAGTTGTGCCAGCACCTGATTGACAGCAAGCTCACTTCACCTAGGGATCATGCCAAGGAGGAGAACCACTGGCTCAGTACCAGGGTCTACAATAAGATACCTGGGAGTGACTCCAAGAAGGGTGGGTCTGGCTCCTCCCAGCGGAGTGAGGGGGAGGTCTAAAGTGACATAGACAAGTCCCAGAGTAAGGAGGGGGTAAGGGTTCTCATGACCCTTCTGAGAAACAGGGGGAGGTTCTGGTGAGCAGTGGCTGGAACCCTCATTAAGAACCCTGCAGCTGAGAAACAGAAGGGAGGTTCTGGTGGGTGGTGGCTTAGGATGCCCCATTTCCAACCCTGTTGCTTTGATAGTTCCCAGTTAAGACACAAGCAGGGGACTGTCTCTGTCCCAAGAAACCACCCACTTGTGGAAACGTGACAGGGTTGACCACTGTGGGCTTAGGGGGAAATAGTCTTCCAGAGCTGAGGGTAGAACATGCCCCAGTCTCATTTATTTGAGAGATAGACACAAAGTGTAGACTTGTGATCCCTAAGGGTGGAAGTCACCACTTCCATCAGATCACAGTGAATGGGATCCCCATGGTAGTGGAAAAGCTGGCTTCTCTAGATCAGTACCTGCCAGGACAGGTGTCTAGGCTAAGTCAGGGTCTTGGGCAGGACTTTTTCAGATGTATGGTTCTAGTACCCCTGGAATGGGGTGGGGAAGTGGCCCTAAGGCGTGTGTAGACTTGTGATCCCTAAGGGTGGAAGTCACCACTTCCATCAGATCACAGTGAATGGGATCCCCATGGTAGTGGAAAAGCTGGCTTCTCTAGATCGGTACCTGCCAGGACAGGTGTCTAGGCTAAGTCAGGGTCTTGGGCAGGTCTTTTTCAGATGTATGGTTCTAGTACCCCTGGAATGGGGTGGGGAAGTGGCCCTAAGGCGTGTCATATGTAGTCACTAGATGCTCATTGACTGCATTCTGATAAAATAGTTGCCACCAGTGTTAGAAAAGCTAGAAGGGGTGGTCGCCCAGGGCACTCTCAAAGCTCTGGTTTCTGGGCTTACTGCTCCCATAAGGAGGGTAAGGAGGAGGCTGAGATGGAAAACAAGGGTAGAAGGTGGAGACAGTCCACAGTGGAAGGACCAGTGGATATGGGGTTACCAGATCCAAGGGCAGAGCATCCGGAGACTGACCATGGTGAGGTGACTTCTGACCCAAAGATGCTGCCTGTGATGTTGCAGAGACAGAGGACAAGAGACCTACACCCGGCAGAAACTTGCAGGACACACAGAGAATGTGTAACCCTGGAGAGAGGCAGTGGGTCTCCCCTGGAAGTCCTGGCTTCCCAGGCACTAGTTTAGCCTCAGGGTACAGACCCTGGGCTATGAGGCAATTCTCAGAATACCATCCCTGTGCGGGTGGCAAAGAGGGTGGAAGTAGGGTGCCTAACACCTGGGTATCTTGCTCCCCCTCACTCTGAGAGACCTCAGAGGTCAGGGAAAACTCAAGAGCAAATAAGGAACTCCTTGCCATCCCCAAGGCTAGAAGGCTAGAAGTGAGGCCAGCCCAAGGCACCGCTTTGATCCTCCACCTGGCAGTGGATGGACTGAGACCTGGCTCTTGACACTGACAGCTGTTAGTGGCCTCTGTTGGTTGAAGTCTTTATTATCAGAGTTTTCCTTGGGTTGGTGACAGAAGTCAGACACAAGGGGCGTACTGAGCAGCATCTCTTTGTTGGCCATGGTGGTACTGTCTACCTACTGGGAAGGATCTGTGAGCAAACTAAGGTCAGGAGCTTCACAGGTGAGGTCCAGAGCTGAGGAGAAGGGCATAGAATTGACAAGTTCCACTGCAGAAGAGGACCATTGCCCACTCTCTATTGCCTGAGACAGAGGGAAGCCTATCAAGTTATTCATAGGCCCGAGCAGTTGGAATTCCATGGAGTTACCGGAAAACTCTGCCAAATTCCGCGGTGTTCCTTGAGCGGGCGGAGTATGTCACCACCACATACAAAAAAACAAGCCTTTGTTGGACCCTGACGAAGCTGGAAGATGGCACTCTGAATTTTCATCCACCACATATAATGAAGGGACATTAGGATGGGGAGAATATGAGATCTTAGACCCACGGATGGCTTGTCAGGAAATACTTTGCCCTGCTAGCAAAACACAGACTTGAGGCTGTGCTGGGGAAGCAAGTAGCAGATGTACTTAGAAACGAACCCTTTAAACCAAACATAGCACAGCAAAGAACAATATTAACACTGTGTGCTCCTTGTAGTGAAATCCAAACTTTGGCTCAGACGGGTAGTCATTGCCAAGAAGGGCTGCCGAAGCAGTAAAACTGATGGAGCCGGGATTTGACGCACCCTCTGGGGAAGGAACGCAGGACTGTTGTGGGAAAGTTCCAGGAAAAGCTTAATTTATGGAAAAGTTGCTTTTGAATTTTAGAAAGTCATGCCACAGTTTTGGAAAAGTTGCACTGGATTTTTAAAGGTTCTTTTTTTCTCGGGGAGTGTATTATTTCAATTATTTCTCCCTACTCTTTGTTTAGGAATTGCTGCCCATCGTGTCTCTGGTCACCAGGTACAATGGCCGTGGGGGTTTGTGGCATTGCCATGTTAGTTGGCACGCCATATTTGCTCCTGGCCGCGTTCCTGATGCTGGCATGTAATGGTCAAGATGCAAAAGAGGGCAAAGGGGGGCTATCCTGCTATTTTGGACAAGTAAGTGGCTTCAGCTTGTTTATACTTACCTTTCATAGTGCCAAGAACAGTACCCCATGGTGTGTTGAAGCACTGTACAAAGAATTGTATCAATCAGATATCATGATGGTAATGATTAAGAAGGTAAATATGGTAATGTTGGATTGATGGTATTGTGTGTGTGAGCTGTTGCCTAGCACAGGAAATTAGACGTACTCTTCATGCACTAGGATGATGTCAAGCTGCAACCTGTGGTATGCCTGGCTGGCAGAGGATTATAAGGGCACATGGCCTTGGCAGAGCCCCTGCTGCACTGGAATACTATAGGTCCGAAAAGTGTCAACTGGCACAGGGTTGCATTGGCGCAGAGTGCTGGAAGTGCCCATTCTTCACTGTGAAGCTGTGATTGATGCGAATGCCACAGGGCTACACTGGCAGGGCCTTAGTGGTGCTCTTCTTAACTGGGGAATTGTGAAGCTGTAGGAACCCCCTTGGCACACTCTTATGTCGGTACAGTTAGGGTGCAGTGCCTGTTTGTTGGAGTAGTGGGAGGATGTGGGAGCTATGACTGGCACAGGGCTACACTAACACTGAGCATTAGCTGTGTTTTTCTCCACTGAAGCAGTGTGGGGCTGTGATTGCTGTGACTGGCACTGGGCTACACTGGCAGATCCTTAGCTGTGCTCTTCTTCACTGGAGCAGTGCAAAGCTGTGCAAAATCTACCTGGGACACTCTAATGTGGACACAGATTGGGGAAGTGACTCTGTGCTGGAGCAGTGTGAGGCTGGCAGAAAGACTTAGTTGTGTTTTTTTATTTTACTGGAGCAGTTTGGGGCTGTGAGGGCTGTGACTGGCACAGGACTACACTGACAGAGCCTTAGCGGTGCTCTTCTTTACTGCGGCAGCGTTAAGCTGTAGCACAAATACCAAAATAATAATCATTTGGAAAATCCATCCCTCATTCAATGTTAAAAAAGGCCAAGACATGCAGTGGTCTGCCACCACATTTAAATGCACTGCAATTCAAAGCTGGTGTCAGAGAGCCTATATAAGGCAATGGATTCTCATTATAAAGTCATCAAGCAGTACTGCTGGAACATTATGCAACCAGAAAATTTGAACTACAGAACATTGGTCACCCCACCCCAAATAGTTAGATTTGGCCTATGAAAGACACCCTCCACCTAGCAGCAGAAGCCATCAACCCCTGTCTGAGCAGGGTCTCCAGGATGCTCCCCTGCTTGTCAGGCGGGTGCCTGGTGGCACTCCTGTGGAGCTTGTTGAGCTCCTCAGCTGCACAGCAATACTCAGCCTGCTCATCACCAGGCCCGAGTAGGTCACCTGGATAAACTTGCAGAGAGGCTTTGCCAGGTCCACCTCTGAAGTTTTCTTCTGCTGCACCGAGATGAAGATGGCCATAGTAGCGGCTGATGTCTGCTGGGCACTGCATTGTTCATAGGTTCACAAGAGAACCAGGAGCAGACGACTGCAGAGTGAGGAACCAAGCCCAGATTCTCACTTCCGGGTAGGTGGAGCGCTTGAAATCGAGAAGCTGAGACACATGTGTATGCATCTTTTTAGGTGCAGAACGTCTTATGTCAGTTTCCCATACCAATATGACTCCTGCCCTGCTGCCCTGCCCACCGAGATACTCCCCTCCGCCAGTGGTGGAGTTTTTTTGCCAAACTCGATCCTTCAAATGGAGCACGGAGTGGCAAAACTCAGTGAACTCCGCCAGGTGGAGCTGAGTTTTCTGCCCACCCCTAGTTATTACTTAGTCTACCTTGACTTTAGGCTTGAGGTAGGTCATGTTGGACCTCACCCCCTCTATAGGGTCACTCCCAAATATTTTGCCTTTATCCCCTCTGTTTTCTGAATTAGGTTTTGTTGGAATTATGACTGTGCACTTTACCACTGCTAACCAGTGCTAAAGTGCTTGTGTTCTCTCCCTGAAACACAGTAACATTGGCCTACACCTGGTTGACCCATTTAAATTACTTGTAAGTCCCTAGTATATGGTACTACATAGAACCCAGGGCCTGTAAAGTAAATTCTACTAGTGGGCCTGCAGCACTCATTGAGCCATCCACTAAAGAAGCACTTTAAAACATGTCTCAGGACTGTCATTGCAGCCTCTAGTGCAGTTTTAAACTGCCAGTTCAACCTGGCAAAATAAACCTATTGCTAGGCCTAAACCTTCCTTTTTGATACCTACAAGTCACCCCTAAGGTAGGCCTTAAACAGCTGATACGGCAGGGTGCATTGTATTTAAAAGGTAGGGCATACTGGTTTAGATTTTGCATGTCTTGGTAAGGAAAAACTCCTACATTTGTTTTTTACTATTATAAGGCCTATCTCTCATATTGGATACCATTGGGTTACCTTATTAATCATAATAATTGCTAACTTGTGATTGGGGGCAGGTAGAAAGTTCATGTTTGGACACAAATAGATTGTAATTTTAAATGTTCTTTATTTGTAAAGTCAGATTTGAAGTCACAATGCTGAAAATGCTACTTTTAGAAAGTTGCTATTTTCTTGTCCTTACCATTTGGTGCCTACTGCCAGTGTTTTGGGTCACATGACTGTGAATGGCTCTGCTGTTGGGGGTGGGGGGGTGTATTCCTGACTGAGAGTGAGACAAGGGGGACTAGATGCAGGTAGGATGGGCCATTCTGCTAAAATTGTGGGGGGACAGCTGGTCCCTTCCCCACTTGTGTTTTATAGGTCCCTGCTTCCATCACACATAAAGGAACCTGGCACTAGTCTTTGGTTACCCTAGACTTCTTAGAGCTTTGATGGGGAAGGGAAGAACTTTCCAGAAACAGATGTGGGGGTGGTATAGGGAAGTGTACTCACTTCAAAGGTTGGCATCAGGTATACATATTGGACCCTCAGAACACCACTTTAATACACTCCTGGACTTGTGGAAGATTTCAGAAAGACTGCCTGGACCCCCAAAGACTGCCCAGGTGCTTGAAGGCCTGCCTTGCTGCGTGAAAGAGAACTGGACCACCTCCTTGAACCCAGGACACCAAAGTAACTCAGAGGGCTAGTTGGTTGGTCGCCTGTGTGAGCTACAAGGACACAACAAGCTCCAAAGACCTTGAACCCTGCACCCGATCTCTGCTTGAGTAGGTCCTAACCCCCCATGTGATGCCCCCAAGGCCCTGGATATTGGGAGTGGTGTGAGAGGTGCTGCTCCTGCCTAAAACTAAAAGTTGAAACTTAGAACATTTTTCACCAAAAAGTGCCCTGAGAACTGACAGAAGACCAGGACCTACTTGCCAGCTGATCCACCCAAGATGCATGGCCAGTCAGCCTAACTTCAAGGTATTACCCGCTACATTCTTCTGAATATCAAAAAAGTAGCAAAGTTAGACTTTTGGTCTAAGTTTACCGTTGTGAATACTGAAAAGAATTAAACTTACACAAAAGTATAAGTTTACCTTTGTGAATCGGTCAATAGTGTGTCCCAACCACACTCTATCACTTTCAGTCTTATTTTTTGACTTTGCCCAGATCTCGTGCGACCAGATACCCACAGTTGGTGCTTCACTCTTTTGGCAGCTATTTTGCACTAAAACTTTTAAAAACATTAAAAAATCCTTGCTCCTGTTCTACAGATTGGATCTAATTACTTTTGGCATCATTTTATTGATAAAAATATACTTTTTTCTTGTGTTGTTTTTAATTTATTACTGTTTGTGTGCAAATTAAATACTGTATACATTGCCTTTAAGTTCAGTGTGAGATTCAAAACAATGGTAGTAGTAATCCTGTCAACTGCACTGGTTAAAATCCCAAAATGTTTACATGCTTTGTGCCTACTCCTAGAGTTTCGACTCCCCACACAATTCAACGATAAATCAAAATTCTTCTAGGTAGGAGGCAACATATGATCTGTTCATATACCCATGATTTCTATATATTGCTTTAATCACTTTATATCCAAGTTCATAAGTACAGTCTTTCCTTCTGTTGGGAACTAGTCTCCAAGTGTTGGATTTGTTTTCAAAATTTTCTTTATTATAATCCAGTATTCAATCATTTTTTTGGCATGCCCAGCCAATGTGTTTCATCCCTTATAGGGACTTTCTCAGGGCAAAAAAACATTTTTGCAACTCATTTCAGTAATATCATCAATTCTATGGGGTCTCGTAGCGCATTGGCTTTAGTTCTTCTTAACCAAGAAAACTGTTGTGATATAGCTCTGCATGAGCAGAAAACATTAAAACATTAGATTCTTTAAATGATCTCTGTTTGAGAACTTAATTGGCTGATTGATGAGTTTCTCTAAATACAATACTCTAAATCTGTCCCAAATATTTATCTTGGGTTCGCCTAATGTAGATACATATATCACGGCAGCTCAAATACATCTGACCTTACATTGGAAACATGACCCATGCAAGAAACCACAAATGCAACCAGAACAGGCATTCTCCAGCATCCCTCTCAAATGATTGATGTAGCTCTCCCCTAGAGTGAGACCTGCTCCAACTGCGCAACTTAGAGCCACTTTGCATCTACTAGACTATTGGCAACAGGTGATGAGGAAAAATAGTTCCTCTTCTAACCCCTCCCCAATTTCACCCGTAGTTTATTACCTGAGCCTTTCAGACCCAGGGTTTTGCAAATGGAATCAAAACAGCACACCATTGTTAGGGGAGGTCTTGGATATTGGGAGCCCTCTCACTCTTGAAACAATTAGGGACAAACATGTCCTACTCCAATATACAAATACCAGATAGATCAGGTATTAAACTGGGTTAATAAGAGAGAACTAAAAGACAATGCAGGTAGAGAAATAACACATTTAGAATCCCTGTTTGTCAATAACATAATCTCCTTTACTTCCTATGCACACCTCTGTATTAATATACAACAAAGTAGGTGTTTACTAAATGTATGTTATTTGAGGTAGCATGTGTATTTGAAAAGTGATTGGTTTCCATGAATATGTCTTCGTTAATCCAGCCCTATACACTCATGTATGACCATACTCAGTGTGTGGCTTTCCTGTCTAAACCCTGATAATAGATACTGTTTTAAGGATATGTGCCAGAGCTTTTTGCACTTGCCTAGAGAGCAAACTCTGTTAATCTGTCTATTGATTAATACTTTGTTTATTTGCTGTCCAAACTGTGCAGACTCTATGCCAATCTTCCATTTGATTGATACTAAGAGACTTCTCTGCCTTTTGAACTGAAGAGACTGTGCTAGTCTGTTTAGTTACTTTACACTTAGAGCCTCATTTACAACTCTTTGGCACAGGCTAGAACCGCAAGGCTTCTTGCGGCACTGCCCTGCGTCAAAAGGAAAGGGCAGGAATGCAGCATATTAATTATGTATGGCACACTCCTGTCCTTTCTGCCTGTGCCGGTGCACAAATTGGTGCCTAACGCAAATGCAGACACCCTTGCACCATGGTGCAAGGGTGTCTGCATTGTTGGCATGATTGTTTTTGTGCAGGAAGGGACACCTTACTACAAAAAAACAAACAATGGAGTTGTTTACCTTTTTCTTTGTGTGCTGCAGAATAAAGTTTTTTCTCCTCGATACGCCTCCCCTGAGGAGGTGCACAGTTGTGACGCATTCCCAGGCTTACAGATCCTTGTAAATCTGGGAATGTGTCAAAACCCATGGGTGTTGCATGGGAAAACCCACCACAATGTTTATGCAATGCCTTCTTGATGTAGAGTAAGGCAAAGCAGCGCTTTGCGCTGCCTTGCCTTACTCCAAATCTATGAGGCCATGCAAAGCCACGCAGGGTGGCTTTGCATTGCCTCATAGAGAGGCCTGTGTCACCAGAGCATCATAAAAAGGGACTGTCTGGTGGTGCAGGTCTCTTGTAAATGAGGCTCTTAGTGTTTCTTGTACACTTTTTGGAGGCAGACTCTATGGGCCTGATTCATGAAGATCAACTTACATTTATGTTTAATTTTACTATTTGTTTGGTATTCACAAACTACAAGTTAAATTTTACTATTCGTAATCTTACTACTGCGAAGACTCCGCACTCGTAGTGGTGAATCTGTATATTTGGGCCTGCCCTATGTTTTTATGTGCGGAGTTCTCCACCCCATTTTATAAGACGTTTTGCGATGCTTGAAATCATGAACCCCAGTAGTAGAAGAAGAGGATACATCTGGACCCCTTTAATCACAACTGCTTTAAGGTGAGAATGAATGACCATTGTCTTATTGTACTGTGCAAAGCTAATGTCTGTTGACCCCCACTCAGATGCAGTTTACTATCGTGTGAATCAGTGACATTTGCTGTTCTCAGGAAGTGATGCACACACACAGTTTCAAGCAAATGAAATGCATTTGTCAGAGTATCAAAATGCTTCATTATTGTGTATTTGTGTTTTGTGCTTCATTCAAGCCTGTGTTGCACTAGGAGAGTGGTGTCAATGTGTGGGACTTGGAGTCACTAGGGTGTCCTGGATTCAAGGTGGAAATTGGAGGTCCAGTTCTCTTTTCACCCAGGCAAGAGGGCAGCAGGTCAGCACAGCAGGGCAACAATTCCTTCAGAGCAAAAGTCCTTCCAGCAACACAGCAGTCTTTCTTCCTGGCAGAGTGTCCACAGGTTCAGAAGTGTACTGAAGAGTTGGTTTCTGAGGTCCAGTGTTTATACCCAGTTGTGCTTTTTAAGCGGGGAGAAGCTTCTATCTAGAAGCATGCCTTTGAAGTGCGTAGTTGCTCTGCTTTCCTGGCCCTGGCTCCAGACTAACCACAGGGGGTATGCAGCCATTTGTATGGAGACAGGAAACAGCCTATTCAAGTGTAAGTCGGTTGGGATCATCTCCTCCATCCCATCCTTTCAGTGATGGCCTATCCAGTCACACCTAAGCTCCACATTGTGTGTGGCTGTCTATAAGGAATACACAATGCCCAACTGGCAGCTATGCCCAGTCAGATGACGCAGAGACAGGCTGCAGGCACCAAATGGCTAAGGGCTTTATTACAAGTCTGGCAATCCACAGAGTGCCAGATTTGTGATTGCAGTATTGGTGGGCTGCCCTGGGACCACCACCAGGGATCAGAGATTTATGTTGGTGGCACAGCAGTATTGAGGCTGCAATATGCTTGATGGAGCCGCTGCGGCCTGCCAAGCATATTACGAGTTTCCTCACTGCCACACTTTTCATGACAGTGCGACCGCCATGAAAAGTGTGGCAGTGAAGAAATAAACGGGGCCCTTTAGGGGCCTCAGGTGCCTCACGCCATGTGGATGCATGCAGGGAAGACATAACATGTGCTCTCCTGTGTGCTTGCAGACCAGTACCTGCACGGAATGGACTGCAGCAGTCTATGCCAGGCAGGTACTGCCTTTGACGTTCCCATTGCAGTGCATATTTCATAGGCACCACCCTGGGAAAGCTAAAGAACTGCCCACCAAACAGAAGAAAACTCCTGACCTGGTGGGCGGTTACTATATGGGTTTGGCGATGCAGGAGCAGTGCAGGAGCAGGGTGGTCCCACTCCTGCACCACCAAACTCATAATAGGCCCTAAGACAAGAAAATGCCAACTTTCTAAAAGTGGCATTTTTTAAATTGTAATTTAAAATAAGATTTCACCATAAATTAGGATTTAAAATTCCAATTCCATAGATACCAAACATGAACTGTTCACCTGTTCCATTTGGAAATTACACTTATAAAATGTAATAAGGTAATTTCAAAGTTATTCTATGAGAGAGGTAAGCCTTGCAGTAGTGAAAACGAATGTAAAAGTTTTTCACTACAAGGACATGTAAAACTTAAAAGTGCAAGTCCTACTTTTTGAATACTGTTAGTAATGGGGATCTCTAGTTAACAGAGGTTTACACCTTGTCCAAGTAGAGACCCCTGCTTCAAGTCAGCATAAGGGAGTTACACACTTTAGATAACCCCTGCTCACCCCCTTGGTAGCTTGTCACGAGCAGACAGGCTTATACAAAAGGCAATTTGTAAAGTATTCATACTCAAACACACAGCAACACTGTGAAAACACCAGAAATCGACACTACACCAGTTCAGAAAAATAAAGTATCTTTATCTAAACCAAACAAGACCAAGACGACAAAAATCCAACGTACAAGTACCAAGATATCACTTTTAAAACAGTTACTTCAAAAATAGAACTGTAGGGTGTCGGAGCTAATGTACAGGCAGGGAGGTCCGTTGTGCACTTCACAAGCGGTGCCCCCGGCCTCGGTGTTGGTCGCGGCGCCACTGGAGGTGGCAGTGCTGATGGCATCAGAGTTGTTCTTCTTACGTTGCAGCACCAGCCACACAATTCTCAGGGCCCAGGAACTGGAATTGGCACCCTTTTTAATACAGGAGTCCAAAGAGGAGTCCAAGTGCTTGTCAGTGGATTGCAGGTGAAGTCTTTGTGTCCCTGAGACTTCAGAAAAGGAGGCAAGCACACACAAGCCATTGAAGATTCTTCTTCAAACAGGTTCACAGCAAAGGTCCAGTCTTTGTCCTTTGGCAGAAGCAGCAACTGCAGGCCAACCCATCAAAGTACACACAGCAAAGGGGCAGTACTCGTCCTCACAGCTCTACAGCTCTCGTCCGGGTTAGGCACAGTCCAGGGTCAGTCAGCCAGTTACCACCAGTACCAGTCAGCAAAAAAGTTGGGGGTTGCCCAGGGCATAGCATGACTTTGCAACATAAGTGTTGTGCGTTAGGCCTAGTTATAGTCTGGTAGTAGTCTTGTGTTTGTTTACATATTGTAAAATTATTTTTGTGTGTTGCTATAGTTCTAGGGTAATGGTTATGTTCTATTTGGAAATTGAGTTTTGTGAGAGTGGGTATGTTATGTTTTTATTACAGATTTACAAATCAAAAGGCATCCTGTGGAACTGTGTTTTATGTGTTTTTTAAAAGGAAATTATTTTATTTTATTGTAAACCAATAATACTTTTTTTAATTTCCTTCAAATCTTCAGGTTTACTGGAGCATTTCTTATTTTTTTGGGGGTGGTTTATGATTCCTAATAACTTTGGATTACTTTGGTTGATTTAGTTTGGACTTTTTCGTTTATGCATTGATGGAGATCTACAATTACAGAACTGTAAGTATGTTTTATTTATTTATTTATTTATTGTTGGGTGGGAAATGTTATCTTTTATTATATATGGTCTAATTGCAATGTAACATTTTTATTTTCTGTGTGTATGATTTAATTGGTTTGATGTTGTATATTTTTATAATATTTTGCTTTGTGAATATTGATGTGCAAATTTTTAAATAAGGGCCTGATTTAGATCTTGGCAGATCGAGTCCTGCTGTGACTTTTCAGGCGGTCTTCCCACCCGCCAGCTTGTTGGTTTGCCCTCCCTATTAGACATTAGTGGGCCCATACATGAAAGACTGCCGTGGTCCCGCCATCACCATCAAGAAAATCTTGACCGCATCGACGGCGGGATAGGCAAAAGCAGCTGTCAGAGGGAGGAACACAAGTTTTCCAGCCGGGCCATTCACGATGTGCCTTCCCACCGATGTGACTTTGCAGGTAAAACCTCCACACCTGAGTTGGCTGAATGGAAGGGATATAAAGCAGAAGCTCACCTTTTCTCACATTCACACTTACTGCTCCACCATGGATCCTATCTTCCAAATCCTGCAGCTGCTGCTGCTTGATGACAGACAAACCAACACCATTGTGGATGCAATCGATGGTAAGCTCCACTTTTACCTGTTACCAATTGACTTTAACATTTGCACAGGACTCATGCATTTATAAATCTCTTTGAAGCAATAGCATATCAATGTGCAATGCATATGTCTGTAATGTGGAAGTTTAAGAAATTCAAAGAAACACACCTATAGGATTACATTGTATGTATAAATTTGGTGCAAGCTGCCTTGCACAAAAAAGCATATCCAAAATGTATAATAAAAAAGGCACCATACATGTGTGTTTAAAGAAATTTCTAAAATTTCCACATTAAAAACATATGCAGCACACATCCTAGGGACAAGTGATATGTAACATGATGTAGGAATTGCACTACACAAGGTGTAACCTTCAAATTAGAAATGACCAGTAAAATCAATGTCAGTCACACATTAGAAGTATTCACCATATACATCCATGTAACATTTCTCCTTGTCTAGGGCAAATCCTGTAATTTATACAATTTCAACAGTCACAAATCTTTCATACTAATCAGAAGTCATGGTGAAACAAACACACCTCTAGTAGCACAATCAAATAAAATGTGTATCATCAATTAGTTAATGCAAGTGGCCATTACTATGATGAATGCCTGCATCTAAATTCAAATGACCATCGCATACTGTGGTAACCAGTGTATGCACTTAACAAAGTAGACATTAAAAAAATCAGTTGTATTACCTGCCATCATGGTAAAGAAAAATAAGTACTTCACATTTTACTCAGAAACATTGCTAGGAATCATACAATTGCTAAGGAAAATTAATGCCAATACTAATTTTGTGACATCAAAAGTATGGATTTATTCCACAAAATGAGATAAGGCCCTCAAAATAATACTAAAGCCAAATGGCAGTCTATAAAGTCTAAAATTGTGCACTGTTGTGCAATGGAACAAAACTTGCCTCCTAATTCACTGCTAAGGGGAACCTCCTCAGGAAGGGACATTTAGTGGGCAGAGCAGGCACCTAAAATATCTTACATGGGAGGGGGTTTGGGTTTGGCAGGGGTGCTCTTGTGTTTCGGAGGGGTGCTCCTGTGATTGAGAGGGGTGTGTTGGGATGTGGAAGGGGTGGGCTGTGGTGTGGAAGGAGTAGATTTGCATTTGGTAGGGGTTGGTTGGGATGTGGGAGGGGTGGGTTGCGGTGTAGAAGGGGTAGATTTGCGTTTGGTAGGGGTGGGTTGGGTTGGGCTGTTATGTGGAAGGGGTGGGTTGGGGTGTGGAAGGAGTGGGTTGGTGTGTGGAAGGGGCAGATTTGAGTTTGCTAGGGGTGAGTTGGGGTTTGGAAGAGGTTAGGGCAAGGGTAAAAAGGACATCTTCTATGGGAAAATGGGAAGTGTTTGTCAGGGAGTTGGGTTTGGGAGTCAGCAGAAGTGGCACTGTCTAATGTGCATGTGTCCATTGAGGGTGCAGGTGCCTGTGGGTCTGGTGTATGTCATGCACGCTTGGTGCGTCTTGCATTATAGGTGTCTGTTGTTTGGATGAGTGTGGGCATTTGAGTTTTGTGGGTGTGAATTCTAATATGTGTATGTGTGGATGGGTGTGCTGTGGAGGTGCTGGGTGTGGTACATGTGAGTGTGTGGTGGCTGGGGTGTCTGTGGAGGTGCTGGTGTTAGGGGTTATGCATGTGGATGTGGTGGTTGCTGCAATGTCTGTGGATGTGCTGGTGTTGGGGGTTGTGCATGTGGGTGTGGTGGTATCTGC
This sequence comes from Calotriton arnoldi, assembly GCA_963921515.1. NCBI lineage: Eukaryota > Metazoa > Chordata > Amphibia > Caudata > Salamandridae > Calotriton > Calotriton arnoldi. Next base: position 854,395 of record CAWUFW010004374.1, on the reverse strand, counting down.
AGTGTCTGTGGATGTGCTGGTGGTGGGGGTGATGCATGAGGGTGTGGTGGTGGCTGTATATTTGGTTGTGTGCCTGTGTTTTTTGTGGTCTCTGTCTTTATGTGTGTGTGTGTGCTGTTTGTGTGTGGGGGAGTGGGTGTGTGCAAAGGTGTGAGTGTGCTTGGGACAGGGCTGAGAATAGGGAATTGGGATGGGGAAGGGGCTTGAGGTAGGGCACAAGGTTTGTATGGTTGGAAGGCTGAGGTGAGTGAGGAGGCCAGACTTTGAAAAGACCAGTCATACCACTATGAATGCCTTCCAGATGAGTTAGTATTTGTAGTAAATGGCAGTTAAGCCCCTGGATGGCATTCAGGAGTTCAGTCTTGCCTACAGCAGCAATGCTGCAGAGGAGGTTAAAAGCCTCCTCACTCAGAGCAGCCTGGGAGACAGGGGCAGGGGGTGAGGTGCTTGGAGTGAAAGAGATGCCCCCCTTTTAGGTGGGGCAGGGTTGGCCAATTGGGGGGGGCAAGAGAAAGGGTGCAGATGGTACTCTTGTTGTCAGACAAGGATGCAGGTATAATAGGAGAAGTAGGGTCCACCACGACTAGGGACTGGTCTCTTGGGGAAGCCTCTGAAGAAGATTTTGATCTTGAGCCCTCTTGCCAGTCCCCTCACCATCTATGGCACTGTGTGCCTTGTGGTCTCACCAGGTGAGACACAGTGTCCAGTTTGTACCCCACCTTCACAGCCAACGTCTCCTTTGCCTGCTGAAAATACGTATACAACTTTGAGCAAAAAAATGTTTCCTAGTTTCCATATTGCACCTGCTACAAGGCTCACAAACTTTGGTTCTTTACAGCATTGTCTCATGCATGTAGACATCTTCAGATTCCATTTGCTCAAAGATCTGTAATTCCCCATGAAACCTCCTACATCAACTATGATCTTGTCTCTTAACCATAATCCTTTCTCTAAAGGAACTCTTGAACACCTCTGAATGATTGGCCTTTGTTCTCCAGAATAGTGAACTTATGTCACCAAATAGGATATACACCAAATACAAGGTTTATTATGTGGGGTGAATGCATGTAGGGTGAAAGATGGGGCTCACCTATATCGTGCTAGGATAATAAACCTCTGTAAATGTTGCAGTGCTCTAAAGGAAGAGGGATTCACCCTACACCCTCCAAATGGGATCAAAAATAAACCCTAACAATTCTAAACACCAAACTCCTAAGCACACGCTTGAAATTATCACAAAATATGTGGGTAATTAAAACACAATGAAATTTCTTAGTTTTCTTTTTTTTTCTTTTAGCCAGCCAACACGTGCTTTCTTGTGTAGGGAATAACCCATGACTTATTCAGGTGTGTCTTGTTCTTGGATCCTTTGTCAGATCAGTCCTTCGAATCGGTTTTAATTCCATCCCGGCAAACCACTTTATCGCGTACCTGTTCCTCGTTTCTGTCCGTAACAAATGTTATTGGAAGTCCAAATCCAAAAATCTTAATCCAACACCTCTCTTGTCTGGTAATCTTGTGCTTACGTCTCCGCCAATCAAAATATTTGCTACTCTTCCAAAGCTACTCTGCCGAAATTGTAGTACCTCAAAGCGAGTACAATTGCAAGCTCTAGGCAGAGTGTGGTAACCATGCTGTCTAAATTCAACTCTCGCGGAAGGCGCTTAGGAGTTTTGTGTTTAGAACCAAATACAAGGTCTAAAAAGCTACATTAATGACATACACTAAAAGTAAAATATGAATTAATGAGTTTCAATAAATACTGCGATGTTGTAACAATATTTGTAGAAACTGAAAGCCTGTCTCCTTTGTTAGGCCATTTCACAATGGTAACACTTACTTCAAGTAACGCAAGTATTGTAGAAATGTACAACATATTCTATACTTTCAGAACTGATTAACTTATCAATGTAGCCTGGAATATGTATTTACCTATGCTATTGAAGACATGTAGACATATTGTCATTGTAGATTGACAAATGACTCCAATAGCATAAGTAAATACATAGGGCTTGATACTTTTCTAATCCGCATTAGTACAGAGCAGCTAAATAGTCACATTTGACATCAAAATATCTCAAATTAGTACAATGTATCATAACTGCATAGTATGCAATGTCACATGTAATTGGTCTACAAGTATATCATCCACAGTAGTGAAGGAGCATCACACCTGACACAACAAAGACTACTGGCCTGTTCGATACTACTGTCCCTCAAGACATCAAAAAACCTCATGTACATGTGGAGTTTAGGCAGCCATGTGTCTGCTCAGAACAATCCTTTGGTTGTGAACAGCAATCAGGTGGGATCCTTTTCAACAAATTAATAGACAAAGCACATCATCATATACATTGTGCAAAATGTACACCTTCAAGAACTCTTCTTGTGCATTGGATCACCCTTAATGTTTTTTTTTTTTAAAACAAATTTTATTAAGTTTTTTAATTTAAACTGGTACATTGCTTCAGTACATGTCGTGTCACAAACAGGAACGAACAACGTGCAGATGATCGTTTCCCAGATTGGGATGAGTTCGTTTTCAATAACTTTACATGTTTATCCTGTCGCACTGACAACCTAGCAAATGAAAACTGTAACTTCTGCAGCATTTCGTTCTCTATATGAGTCGGTATAACCATAACTAGATTCAGTGCATCGCAGACTGCTACCAAAAAGAAACCTCTTTCGTCTCCCTCCCTCCCCCCTCCCTCCAGTCCTGTAGTAACGTATACTTATAACGTCATAATCACAGCTGAAACCAACAGCATGCAACACTATATCAGCGGTTAAGGGTTATTCACTTTACAGGTGAAATCGGACTCTCAATACATGTACATTTCGTTCGAGTTAATACTTTGACCTTATTGCGACTGTGGGTTTGCTTGGTTAACATTAGAGTCCAAGTCAAGGTTTTTAAGGGCTTCCAACATAATGTCCCATTCCATGGCTATTGGAATTTTACGCATACCTTTAGCTTCCTCCCTTCGTATTGCGGCGCTTTCAGCGCTGCCCCAGCGAATTAACTCACTATGCCAAGTGTAGTCCGTGGGGGGTTTCTTTGATTTCCAGCGCATAGTGATGGCTCGTTTTGCTAAGATTAGGGCCAGGCACGTAAATCTGTATTTGTACTTTGTGTTTGGACGAACTCTTGTATAGCCCCAGAATACACTCCTCTATGGTATTTCCTACTTCTCTTTGTGTAACCGCCCGCGTATGCCGTCTGATTGAGTCCCAGAATCCTCTTAGGTGGGGGCACGCCCATATCATGTGTAATAAGTCAGCTCCTTCCAATTGGCATCTGGGGCAATGATGTTGTGTCTGTGGGAACATGCGGCTAATCGTTTGGGGGTGAGATAGGCTCTGTGTAGCAGTATGGTCTGTATAAATTTAAATTTCGCATTTCTGGATACTTTCTTAGGGTGTTCTATAATTTTCACCCATTCTTTCTCCTCCAGTTCCCGCCCTATGTTGCCTGCCCAAGTGTTGCGTAATGTAGTAAGTTTGATCGCCGTGTGTGCACGTATTCCAACATAAAGCCACTTGATAAGGTGCCTGCCTCTGCCCATGTAGTATAAGGCTTTAACTAATTCATGTGTGGGGGGTTCCTGCCGTTGCGGAGCCCATTGCTTTTTTAATATATTGCAGCAGTGCAGCGTGTAAAAGATATAAGTGGTCCGGTGCCCCTGTTTCTCTCACAAAATTGTCATGGTCCATGAGTATCTCGTCATAAATAAATCAGTCACTGTGCTAATCCCCACTTCAAGCCAGGGTGCAATACTGCGCTTTGTTATATTTCCATTTGTCAGTGGTATCCCCAATAATGGAATGTTTCCGGCATACAGAGGATGCTGGGCCGTGTAATGCATTGTCGCTTTCCAGCACTGCAGTGCTGTGCGTAGCAAGGGTGGTAGGCTATGGGGGGTTTTGCAGCGGGGGAGTAATAGAGTATGCAGGGTACCCCGGTCTATGTCTTGTGTGGTATAACCTATTTCATGTAAGTTACGGCCGGCTGTCCAATATGAAAGCCATTGTAGTTGGCATGCATAGTAATATGCTTTAAGGTCAGGGACTCCCAGGCCTCCTCTGTCTGTTCTGAGTTGTAGCTTTTTAAGGCTTATTCTGCATCTGCCAGACCCCCAAATAAGATCACCCTTAATGTTGATGGGTAAAACCCTGGCCGTAATAAAAATGAGTCATGTAACATATGAAACTCTGATAAGAACTTACACCCTTGTTGCTGCTGTTGGGCCCTCAACTGCCCATCATGCTCCAGATAGGCCACTGCAAGATTGGGGACCATTAGGGGGGTCAGGGTGTGGCACAGATGCTTCCCACAAGCTGGACTTCGGCTTACTTTCTGGTCCAGCGTCGTAGGTCCTCCCACCTCTTGCGGCAATGGACGCTGCACCACTTGTAGAACCCCAAGGTATGCACCTTCCTGGCAATGGCCTTCCAAATGTCCCGCTTCTGATGGGTGTTGGCCTATATGAATACAAGAAATGAAAGAAAAACCAATGGTTTTGTGACTTTTTGTTTGTCTGTATTGATGTAACACAGTTTTTCTACATCTATCAAAAGCATGACTTATAAGTTACAATTTAACATGTGCATTTTCACATATGACCAAAACAAATATCTTAAAGCACAATTTTGTAGTGACATGTTGACTACACTCATCCCATGTCAAGGCCTAAACTCACTAATCTAGGCCGAAGACAGCATCTAGCTCAGGGGGCTCCTACAAAATCTGTGATGTGACCTACTTCTGATCAGTGCAAAACATTGTAAACTACTGAAGGCTAAACATAAACACTTATGGCACTGTGAATATTGGCCACTCGGAGTAAGGGGCCTGCAGTTTGGACATGACACACTTTGAAATGGGACTAAAATGAAATAAAGTGTTAGTTTAAGAAGTTAGGCAACTCTCCTTTTGAATTGTCGTCCATTTAAAATCTTTCAGGGGCATATTTTTGAGTAAACCTCAAATTTTGTCTTGGCAAGGACAAATTTACCTCAGTGCTTCAGTTGTTTGTCCCTGTGACTCAGCCTCAGCCTGGCCTATGATTCTGAATGCGATACAAAAAGGCACTGCTCATTGTCAGGCCCAGCTGTCTGCAGTCTGATGATCATGATGTCACATGAGCACAGCATTCCCTTAACATTTACATGAACAAAATGACCTTGTGCCCATCTAATAAGTGACTTCAAAGCTCTATGCTACTCTGAAGGGGTCTGGGAGCTACTGGTAGCTCCCAAACAACTGTTTGGAGAACCCTGTTCTAGGCTGAGTGATTTGTGGGGTGATACACATAGCTAACATCATTTTCATTTGGTTTGTACAGAATACATATTTATGTACAGTTGTAAAGAGTATATAATGTGTTTTCTAATTTCCATGAAGTGAGCCTTCATCGTGTCACATGTGTGGTTTTGTGGTATTCACCTCAAGCTGTTGTTTGTGCTTGAGTGATATCATGGTGATGATTGCGTTACAGGAGTACAACTTTCAGATATAATACTTGCCTGGTGTAAAGAATAAGGTGGCTGACACACTTTCAAGATTAGTGGAAAGTACCGAAGGAGAAGAGTGTCTTGACAATAGTGAGGAGGATGAATGGGTCTGCAAGATTGAATGTGATGGTCTCAAGGAGTAGAGGTGGCATGATGCATGTGCTGTGGACAAGGAAATGCAAGAAGTTTTGTCCTTTCTGAGGGAAGGTTGGCATGCCAAAGTTACGGGTGATTGTGAAAAGTATTGGAATGTTAAAAATGAGCTCTCTGAGAATAATGGACTTTTGTTTAGAGGTACCAGACTAATTTCTCCTGTTTCTCTTCGCCAGGAGCTTTTGGTTTTGGCTCATGCGGGTCACCAGGCCATGTCTAAGACTAAAGAGAGACTCAGGTTGACCTACTGGTGGCCTGGTATGGACATGCAAGTAGAACGGTTGGTGAGGGAATGCATTCCATGCGTTATGAGTGAGAAAAGTGTGAAACCCAAAGTACAGCCCATGGTTGTCAGGGATCATCCATAACAAACCATGGGAAGAGTAGCCCTAGATATATTGCGGACCATACAAGGAAATAGGTGTAAAGTCTATGTTCTGGATTTCATGGACATGTATTCAAGATGGCCAGAATTGAAAATATCTAAAGGCATTGAGACTAGACATGTTGTATCCTTTCTTAAGGAGGTGTTTGGGAGAGAGGGCATACCCAGTGTCTTGTTAACCAACATAGGGTGCAACTAGTTTCAAAAGAGATGGAAGAATTTTTGGAGAAATGCGCCATCAAGCATAAGAGGTGTTCATTATATCATCCAGAGACGAATGGCATGGTGGAACGCTTCAACCGTGTGCTGAAAGAAACCATCACGATGGCCAAACAAAATAGCTTGGATTGGAAGGAGGAAATAACTAAGAAAGCGGAGGTTTATAGGTATTCACCCCATGCCATCACGGGGAGAACAGCATTTGAGCGGTTTAGAGGAAGGTATCCCAACAACTTGGTGGTGCCTCCTTGCGTGAATGATGTAGACTCAAGAGAAGGTATGCTCTTGTCTGATGGGCACTGGAAAGCCAGAGAGGCTGAGAAAATTAGAGCCCGCAAAAGTAACTATGATTATAGAAAATCAGTCAAGGTGACTTCAGTGAAAGTTGGTGATTGGGTCATGATTAGGGCTCCCTACGGGAGAAAGGCTTCAACTATATTTCGCAAGCCTCAGAGGTGATCAAACTTTTGACTAATGCTGTTAAAACAGAGGATTCCCGAATTTAGAATCTTAACAGGGTGGTTGTTCTAAAAAAAAGAGTTGGTAAAGGAAAAAGTGTGTAATTCTTCTTCTACAGACTCGCTTTTATGGAGGCCCAAAAGAAATATAAAACAACCGTCACATTTTAAGGACTTCATCTTGGAGCAGAGGAGAGAATATTTACCTTTCTTGTTATCACAGATTTATATTAATTGATTTTTTTGTGTGTTTATAAGGAGGGAAGGTGTGGGGTATTGTAGTATTCACCACAAGCTGTTGTTTGTGCTTGAGTGATACCATGGTGATGGAACCTCAAGGGATGGAGCGCTAGGAGGTTGGAGTCAGCTCGTGAAGGGGAGCTGATGCTGATGGACGGGACCTTTGAACCTAGAATAAACTTCTCTTCTTCTACCTTGTTGGAGTCTCGTACTTCTTGGATTAACCGATCTTACAACATGCAAATCAAGCATTTATATACATATATCTCTACATACACACCAAATAGAATCTAAGGCTTCAAACACACAACACATTAATGTTGTTGTTTTTTAACATTGTAAAGTGCTTACAAATCCCAAACATCATTGTCCCATATAAGGACCAAATTAAATGACACTTAACATCAATCACTACACTTTACTCAAGTACTCAAAGGGACATTGTAGTCTGTGTTAATGGAAACAAAAAAAACAGTTAGACAGATTCACATATGCATTTCAAGCATGTACCTGTTCCTCTGGTGACCATAGAGCTGGCCATGCAGAGAAAAGACCTACTTTGTCACCAACTCCAGCTCCTCTGGCATGAAGGCAGGGACCCTCTCACCTGCTTGACCTGGAATGGTTGCTCTTGGAGGTGGCAAACAGCAGCAAAAGTGGAGGAGGTCTTGATCGCAGCAGTGTTCCGAGTCGGCCTGGGCAGAGCTCGCGGAGTTTCACTCTGCGGAATTCCACGGAGTTACCAAAAAACTCAGTGAAATTCCGCGGAGTTCCGCGAGCTGGCGGAGTAAATAGTAGCACCTTGAGAGAACACCTCTGCAGGCAGTGGCATAAACATCTGTCGCCTTTGCAAAAGCCCTTCCAAATCTAGACACTGTGTTAAACTCGTTTAAGCAAATATATCATTAAAAATGCAGTAGCTGTTACATACATTTCAGTATTTCACCCGATTAATACAGCATTTAAAGCTTAAACGTAGTTTCAATATATGATTTTGGCTGAATAACAATTTAATTTACTGTCAGTTGGAGTGCCTGCAAAAGAAGCCTTCAGATCACAGAAGTAAATGTAAGCACTAACCAAATTCGCTTCCGGAGTAGCCGCAGTTCACAACCTGCTGCTTCAATCCACTTATTATACTGAATGATAAGATACAATCCCCCTAGGGAAACCTGCTTAAAAGTCCCTTCTGGGTGATGGTTGTTTGACTATTCGGTTTCTTAACTCTTAAGAATTAGTTTCCCCTTATTTTCCCTTCTCCATTTTAGGTGATTTGAAACATTAGTAAGGTAGTCTAAGTGCTATAGAAAAATAAATACATGAATACATAATGTTTAACAATGTAGCACGCTCACAGGTTTGACCGAATGTAGGACCCTTCAGACTTTGACCTGTGAGGGAGGGGAGCGACCCTGCTCAACCCAAGGTTTGTATAAATATCTTATTTTATAATTTGCATTTTATTTTAGATGTTTAATATAGTCCTGGCCCAAACCAAAGTAGCAACAATGTTTCAGCAATTTAACCTAAATAAGTGATGGCCCCCAATAATATGTGCCGGTGGCCTCCACCGGCAATTACCTGCTCAAATTAGGCACTGACTCTATGTAGCCAGAGATGGCCGAGGTTGTAAAGAAATGAAGTTATTTATTGAAAGCCACTGCCTTTGAAAGGCCTGTTGGACTGGGGCAGAGTCGCTCGCTTCATTGACTCGTCCACATGTTTGCCTCATTTCTGCACTGCAAAATGTCAGGAAATACCCCTGTTTTACTGCCTCCCACTCTGTTGTGGTCTGTCATGAATCTTCTGTGGTCTGTCCCTGTCTGTACCAGCCTACACGAATCAATCTGGGTGTGTATCAGTCTTCTTCAGACTGCCCCACTCTACCACGTTCTGCCTCAGTCTGCTTCAGCTTTCCCTGGACTGTAACAGTCTGCTCCAGATTGCCCTAGTCTGCCTGAGTCTACCACTTCTACCCTGGTCAGTTTGCCCTGGACTGCGACAGTCTGCCCTGGTCTGCACCACTTTGAACTGGACTGTGCCGGTCTGCCCGAGTAACCTCGGTCTGCACCAGTCTGTCTTGGATGGCCCTGGTCTGTCCAACTCTACCCCACACTGCATCAATCTTTCCCAGTTTTCTCTAGTATACACAAGTCTGCTCTGTTCTGCCCCAGTCAGCATCAGTCTGCCTCCAACTGCCATAATCTGCACAACCTTACCCCACACCGCATCAGCCTGCCTCAGAATACATTGGGTCTACCCGTTCTGTCCCAATCTTCATCGGTCTACCCGGACTGCTGCTATGTGCACAACTCAGTCCCAGACTGCCCCACTGTACCCCAGCATCCCTTTAATGTACACAGAGACTAAGCAGAGCTCTCTCCTTTCTGTTCCCTCTCCCTGCAACCTCTTCTCACCATTCATCCACCTTCCCTCCCTTCCAGTGACTTTATCATATGAATGGCCAGCAGGGCTGGAGAAACTAAAGGCCTGTTAGCTGGTAATAGAAATTCCTCTGATTTGCAGGTGAAATGATGAATGCACTGGGGGTCCTCCCCTTTGGGTTTTTTTGGCAGGTCTAATGCTGCTGGAGTATTCTACACCAGTAGCAAATCCTCCACCGAGAAAAGTAAACACTTAAGATCCGACAAACGAGAAATCTCAGCCCCGGTTGTTGGTCTCCGACCCTCATCGCCGTGCACCACTTCTGAGTTCTTACCTAGGTTAGATGCCTGTGATCCTCTCAGCCGCTAGTGTGCATACATGGGGTCAGCTCTAACCTCAACTGGATCCTTCTATATCACTGCACCAGACGGAAGTGCAGCTACACCAGCATTCCCATAGTACAACAAAGGTGCGTCACTACCAGAGAGCACCAGATATGTAAGAGTGGGTGGAAAACTCTGCTTTGCAATGGTTTGCGGAGTTTTGACAAACTTCGCACTCCGCTTGGAACGTGGAGTAGCAAAACTCCACCAATGGAGGGGAGTTTGATGCACTCCCTTAGTTAGGAGGCAAGTGAGCTCCTTTTCCATCCACCACATACATGCATATGATGTACGTGATTGTCAGTGGAGACAGACACAACCATTGGCCTTTGTACATTACTTTAAACAATGTTAGCTTATGGCTGTGTCCGTCATGGAGTTCACTGCCCAATGCACGGTCTACTTCCGCTGTGCCTATCTGATTCCAAGAGTTCTATCAGCGAGGTCAGGCACTCACCATTTTACAAGTTAAAAATGGTGTGTTTGTGACTGTTGAGTGTGACACCACCACTCAAAATGGGGGCTAGTTTGTTTACCTATTCAAACTTCGGTGGACATTCAGTTTTTTTTAATCAAACATTTATATGTAGTACGTTACTGTGCTGAAATGTAATATTTGCACGGTGTTGCTTACACCTCCGTTGACGGTATTTTTAGAGTATTTTTTTTTAAAGATGTGTAAATAATACATTTTTATATATAAATGTCATTTGTGAAGAATAAAGGACAAAAAGCAAATGTTTGATTAAAATATGTAGTAAAACCATATATATTTTGTAGAACTACACGATTGTGGAAAATGTGAAAAATGTTTAAATGTTTTTCCAATGCAGACATAGGAACCCTGAACCCTGGGGATATGACTGCCTCAGGTGTTCCCCCCATTTCCAGACCTTGCTACCATGGAAGAAAGGGATTTAATCAAGAAGTTCAGATTGAATTGGCAAACTATATCGTATTTATGTCATTAACTGGATCCAGATCTTGAGCCTAACAACAGAAATCACACATCTATTACACCAATTGTAAAACCTATTGCACTACTTCATTTTGTGGCAAAAGGATCCTTCCAATACATTGTAGTAGTATCTGGTGAAATGTCACAACCAGCTTTCACTGGTGTGCTACAAGAAGTTATTTCTTCAATGATGAGACACATCAACAGCTTCATCCAGTTTCCACGGCAGCAGGATTTAGCCAACGTGAAGGTGGACTTTTACTGTTTGGGTCACCTACCACATGTGGTTGGAGCAATTGATGGCACATATATTGACTTATTGCCACCACATGCTAGAGAAGAGGTCTACCAGAATCGGAAACACTTCAATTCAATCAACGTGCAAGTTGTCTACTTACTAGATTTGTACATCACAAGCATCTTTGCATATTTCCCTGGCTCTGTCCATGATTCCTTTGTACTATGGAACAGCTCCATACCCCTGCAAATGTCACAACTTGGACCTGAGAGGGCCTGGCTTGTTGATCAGTAGAATCTTTCAATATATTGTTTGTGGAATTTCTAGCTGAATAATCTGAAATTGTGTTACAATTTTTGGCACTTTTTATGTCTTCCATCTAGGAGACTGAGCTTATCCCAACTGACCATGGTTGTTGGCACCGCTGAGGAAACCAACAATGGCAGGGGAAGTCTGCTTCAATGCAGCCCATGGAAGAACACGTTGGCCAGTGGAGCGGGCTTTCGTGCTCCTAACGGCAAGATTTCATTAACTGGACAAAAATCTTTGGAGCTCTCCTCTACCCACCCGATAAGGTGTGCAAAATCACTGTGGCCTGCTGCATGCTCAACAACATCGCCCAGCGATGTAACATCCCTTACATCGCAGAGGATGGAGACCATGAGGAGCCGCCAGGTAAGGATCCTAAAATGCCAAATGAAGATGATAGTGGTGAAGAGGAATGAAGTGACTTACGTCAAGATGTCATTAAAAACTTCTTCTCATGAGTGTAAGTATATCTTTACATGTTATCACTTTCACTGTTATGCCAACTATTGATGTGATGATGGTGATAATTTGTTAGAAAGGGCAAGTTCAGGGAAATTCAGGCCAAAGGTGTTTGTTGATCAAAATTTTGACTCATTGACTACTGTGTTCAGTTACATTGTTTGTCTCTGATTGTTTTGTGAAACTGTGTCCCCCAAAAGTTGACTTTGTAATGTGTCTATAATGCAATGTTTGATTTGTAATCTTTTTGTTTTGATCTATTTTAGGTTCCTTCACCATGTCATCTTCATTTGGACATTTCAGAGTTGTGACATTTGCAGATGTATGGTGTTGTTCCAAAGTACAAAGGGAACATGAGTTATTCCTGGAAAAGACAGACACAGACTTTGGGTGTACAAATCTTGTACCAAGGCAACTTGCACTGTGATTGAATGGAAGATTTAAAGACTACATTGGACTTCTTCTCTGTTGTGCGTTGTCACTAAGGCAAGATGTGTGCCATCATTAGCTCAAACCACATGTGGTAGTGGAGCCAAATCATGCTAATCTCCCTTCACATTTGGAAAATCCTCATTGTGTGTGAAGTGTATGTAAATGTTGATGTGTCTCATCATTGTAGGACATATTTCTTGAGGTACACCACTGATACGTGGTTGTGACATTCCACCAGATACTGGAACAGTGAATTGGAATGATCCTGTGTCTACAAAATGTAGGACTGCCATGGTGTTGTCTATTGGTGTTATTGATGTGGGATTCCTTATGTGAGCCAGAAGATTTGGCTCCAGCTAATGACAAGAGTCTTTAATAATTTGCCTATTCAATCTGATTGTTTTGGATATATCCCTTTCTTCCATGTTGGCAAGGTCTGGAACTGGAAATGTGAAAACTAGCACTGAGTATTAGTATCATGCATGGATTGTTATGTTAGTGAAACATTTGACAATTATTGATCAAATGGAATAACCATATTAGTAGATCATTCAATGGAATTGTTTTGGGGAGTCATGGCTCGGAACTTGATAAAAACATTACCTACTTGCAAATTATCTATGTTTACACAATCATTTGATTTTTGTCATTGTAACATTATGATGGATGGAAACAAATGCATTGATAGAGTTGAGATATACAACACCAGTTTATGAGTTTTTGAGTTGTGAATTTATTGAACTAAACATGAAGAAATTAAACAGGGTGAAAATGAAAAAGGAAACCAAAAAGGTAAGAAGTCAGTCATGGTGAATGAAACTATAGTTGAAGAGCCAAAATTGTTTGAAGTCCAGTACCCAAAACCTGACTTGCATCAGAAAGGTAAATGTGTCCACAAATAGTCCACAGAGTGAATGGTAGTCCCACTCGAGGATAATAGGGTCGGGGTTTCTTGCTGGTGGTGGTAGTGGCCTTGCCACCCTCACCTCCTGATAATCTGGATGGACGTACACTCTTGCGAGGGAGGGGGGATCCACAGTTGCAGTGCCTGGGGTGGCTGCAGGTGGTTCGTCCTGTGGCAGGGCCACCCTTCCTGTGACTGTGGCAGATGTAAATGGGCTAGATATTGTAGGACCACAGGAAGGGGGTAGATGATGCTGGGAAAGCCCTGGACTTATGGGTGTAGATGTCCTGCAGCACTCAATTCAGGGAGCCCATAATGGAGTTGTGAGCCTCCATCTGATAATAGAGCTCGCTCTGCAACTGCTTCATCTCCTGGAGCTCACTAAGTACCTGGCCCATCATGTCTTGGGACTGATGATAGGTTTACAAGACTTGGTTGATGGTGGTCTGGGTAAGAGTGACCCCAGTGGCCTCACTATGGTGGCCCACAGAAGCCATCTCACAATTCCTACCCCCACTACCCTGTGCCCTTGGCCCACTGTGCCCGATCCAACTGTGTCCTGGCTGAGCTGGAGCTGGTGGTGCTGTGGTGTCAACATTAACTAGGACTGGGGGGGCACACAATTGGTGTTACAGTCGTAGGAACACAGGAAGTGGTGGCTTCGGTTAGCTGAGGTGTTACAGCTGGGTTGGGAGGTGTTGCAAGGGCCCAGTGAGACTCACTGGAGCCGTAAGCCCAAGCTGTCAGAAGGACAAGGATTCTCATCCTTATCCAGATTACCAGGAGTATTGTCCTCACCGAAGGCTTGATCCGGGGCTAGAGTGGATGTCTCTTCGGAGGCAGATTCCAGGCCACATGCTTTGGCAGTTGGACCTATTGATAAGTTGAGAACATTTTTATTAGTAAAAGTGTGGACTATACATCCAAGTATTTTGAGGCAAACAATGTAGATATCTAGAAGATAAAAAAGGTAGAGATTATTATGATTATAGCTTTCAGTGGTATTGAACATATTACCCTAATGTTTTACAATTTCAAACATTACAACTTCAAATAAGCAAGTACACAGATGTTCTGAAATATTTATAAAGTGATTAGGAAGTATACCTAACATCTTCCAACCATTCAACCCAACACAGTGGAAAGGTGGAATGCGTAATTGACAATTTCAAGGCCTTGCTGACTTCAAAACAGAGATTTACACAGCTTGGATGGATGTTTTGCACTAGTAATCATGTGAACAGTGCAGAGTAACTTCTTGCAATTATCCCTTATATTCAGCATAGTAATTTTCATACCTTACAATTTTTGGGTCAACGCAGTTTGATTTGTGAAACTCATGACATCAATTCAATTGGGTGAGAAAAACAGCACAACAGTCAGAAAACAACACAAACCATTTTCAGAAGAGAGCATTGAATAAGGATTGATTACCACATGACGCTTTTCCATATGTGGAAATATATTAGACAAGAAAGTTCAATATGACATAGCAATATTCTTTTGACAAAAGAGAAACAGGGTATCATGGTAGTTGCAGTCATTTTAAAGACAACTTCCCAACACTTGCAAAATGGTTAATGGAACATACCTGTGTAAAATATGCAGTTGAAATCGGACAAACACTTACAATATGGCACATATGTGTAATGGGTTATTTGGTGTTCTAACACTTACAGGCACCATAATATCATGTGACATGTAATGGAGATTGACACCTGTAATCTTAGATGCAACACAATACATTCACATGAACAATCCAAATTATCTGATTCTGATACCTTGAAGTTTCTATATTAGCAAAATATGGGCTGAACACATTGGCAACAGCTGCGTTAAGAACAAACGGGACATTAAGATTTAGCAAGAATTTGCAAAGTATAACTTACCAGACTCCACTCCACCAGGTATTCCTGTCAAGCCTTCAGGATGTTGGAGCTGCAAGACCTTCTGCTCCCAGGGATAAAATTGTATTGGGGGCCTGTGAGAACGACCACTAGTCCCCTGGGCTACCAGGTGACGCTTGGATTCCAGGGAAAGCACCCTCCCCCGCAGGTCGTTCCACTTCTGACTACTTTCCTCATGTGTGTGCAGGTTGTTTGCTACAGCATTCACTCTGTTGACTATTCTGACCCACATTTACCTTTTCTGCGATAGGGGTGTATTTTGGACTTGGGCTCCAAATACTTCTGCCCCTACTCTTTTGACTTCACCCTTAATGACTGATAATTCTCTCTCAGTAAAAAATAGGTTTTTGGGCTCTGGCATTGTACACAGAAATATGATGAAATCAAATGAATTAACCACAAGGAAAAAGATGAAAGAAGATAAAGGGACAAAAAAAAAGGGGAAAGCCACAAAAGAACCTCACTTACCTGGCAATGTTGTGCTGCAGTGGAATGGCAAATGATTATAGTCTGAAATGGAGTGTGCTTTATTGTGTTGTATGCAGTTGTTTCCATTTGGCCAATGGACATCGGGTGTGTTATACTAGCAGCCATCCAATGGCCACAGTGATCTTGCATTGATGAGTGCCTACCGCAACGGACTCCCCCTGTAAGTGAACTGCCACTAGGAGATCGCCAGCACAACTGTGAAATCTAAATCTGCTCTGTGGGAACCTGCTGCCCTGACGGAGTACAATTCACCAGCATTGGAGTCCGTGGCATCTGCAGCAGTGAGCCACAACTGTGGCTGGAAACACTGTGTCAATGCGGAATGCGAGTCAGCCTGCATGTATCTAAATATGGAGGGTGAAAGACCGTCAACTCGGCAGAGCATTTGGAACCAACACTTCGGAGGAACGGCGGTAAGACCTTCAAGATCTAAATCAGGCCCTTAGTATTAAAACATGTTATTTTTATTAATCAGTCTTCTTTCCTGTTATTATTATGTTTTTTTTACGGATTTATAAAAACAAATTGTTGATTTATTTTTTAAATGGTTAGGTTGTGGCTGTGTTGCATTTTGTTAAGGTTTGCTGGTTAGTACATAGGTAGGTAGATGTTTTATGATAAGGATTTTGCAATTACCTCTAAGAAGTATAATCCTTTGTTGTTCAATCAGTCAATCAATCAGTGAATTTGTATAGAGTGACTAATCACCTGGGAGGTTATCCAGGTGCTTGAGGGTCATGAGGGTTCAGGTGACTTAGCTGAACAACAGAGTATCCTGACCCCAAATTTGGCTCAAAAGTCTTCTAAACTCCTTAGATGGCGTATTCCGCAATGGCGGGAAGGAAATAATTCCTTTTATTATTTAACCCTCACACACCCTATTGGTGTCATGCTTCCTCATCGGGTTCACCATGACTCCTAAAGGTCATGCTGGGCTCGATCATATTTCAGGGAGCTCTTAGGAGATGTAGGCCAGGGGTACTTAAAGATAAAAATCCTACTGCACCACCAGGTATCCCTTTATTGGTGGTGATGTAGTGGATATTAAAAATGTAAAAATGGGTCTTTATTGGAGGTTATGGTCCTAAGACCATAAGAGACTGCCAACATGTTTCAGCCCAAAAGAGGTTGGCCAAAATTGGTCCTGGGCTTTCGTCAGGGCAAAAATCGAGATTCCCTCCCTGGTTTTTATCAAAAGCAATGTTAGCTAACCTATATTTTAATTTTGAAGGTGCAGAAAGCTGCAACCTTCGTGAAAATTGTTACATACAGTGAAAACAATCGCAATTGGGAGAATACTTATTTCCCTTCTTCCAGTTACGAAAAATTCCGCCTGTAAGGAGAGAAGAAGAAAAGGACAAACAAACACATATTGTATTCAAATAGCATCATTCTTGGGAGTGCATATATGTCCTTCATGCATGGGTGCATACATTCTCATCATGCATGGTCTGTGCTCTTGTGATCACACACAATAGAGCCTTGTTGAATCCATTAATTCAAGGCTGCCAGTGTGGCAGAGTGCGTAATAACCATTACGTACAATTTGTACTCGAAGTGAAAAAAACGCCTATTCCAGATGCTTGACATTCACTAATAGTGCAAGCAACCCGTGTCAGAATTTTATATACATCATAGTTGTCTCATGTATGTAACAGATGAGTCATAGAGACCGCAGTGTATTCGATATAATGTCTGATAATTCTTATATTTAGACAAAACCATCACACTCAGCAATCGGATCGCAATCAGTAGTACATCAATCTTATCTGCATATTCATACTCGATACTGTGACGTATTGATGTACCATTCATGCTCCACTTAATCACATTCACTCCCGATCATCCTTACCCAATTTGAGGCGAATACAAATATCCACGGGGTCCCAATGGGGTAGCCTTGTAGTCACACGCTGTTTGAGGAAAAAAAAGACAAAGTACTAATGCGTTAGCGTTCGTGTTAAAGTTTAAAAACACAGAGTACCTCGTTTGTAGTATCTGGAGTAATCACTTACTACTCCAAAGGTCCTGCCCAGCGGTCAACCTATTTGGTGTGTCGGATCCCCGGCTCGCACGCCTCATAGGCCGGAGAACGCATATTTGTGCAGGCAATGCTTCCGGCATTTCCGGTTCCCAGGGGGCGGGGCGGGGAGTTGGGCGCGACTAGTGCGCGTCAGTATCCGGGCGCTTTCCGGAAGTGTGCATGGCGGCATGGGAACTGTAGTTCCATTAATTGCCGTTTGTAGTTCTAAGTCGATATTTGATCATGAAGGTATTTTACGAGGGGAATTGTTAAGTTCAAATTTAAGATAAATGATGATTGGAGAGGGAGTGTTTTAAATTAATGTGTCACACTAAATTTCTTAATAATAATGATAGATTCCAAACTGAGGGGTGGATAGTTTCTCGAGTCCTTTGTAGTTATAGCTCTCAAGGCTGTATGGGAATAAAACAACAGTGTGCCCATCATCTGATCGGGAAAGGTCTCAAATAAACCGATACTTAATTCAAGTGATATATAACAAAAATGTTATCAGAATAATAACTGCAGTCATACGTTGAAACTTTTTCAAACGTGCGTATGTGATATGTAAAAGATTTTAGAACCACATGGTCTATGAACTCAGATGTTTGAGAGGCCATGTGTATATATTAGTTAGAGTCCTTATAAGATTTTAGCATGTTTAATTCTTATTCAATGCATTCCATGGGATAGAGTCATTGAGTCCCAGGTTGTCTGTGCCCATCCGGTACACCCAACGTTGTTCTCGTTCAAGAAGTCTTTTTTATATATTAGGGCCTTCCTTCACTTTTTCAATCACTGTCCATTCGATGTCCTTGTCACTGTGTTTCTTTTCCAAGTAGTGTGCAGTGAGTCTCGTAGCGGTGATTGTTCTCCTGATTGTGCTTCTGTGTTCACCTATCCGTAGTTTTACTTTTCGTGATGTCCTTTCCGACATATTTCAGCCCACATGGGCAGACGATCATGTAAACTACATTTGCTGAGTTACAATTGGTGTGGTCTCGTTGTTCCCACTTTGATCTCATGCCTAGGTCAATGCTCTTAGTGTTTTTGGTATAGGGACACACCGCACAATTCCCACAGGGAAAGTGGCCCTGTACCGGTGGTTGGTTCCACAGGGTCATTTGAGTTTCTGGTGCAGGTTTCCAGCAGTCAGTGTGGACCAGCATGTTTCTTATGCTTTTGTTCCTCCTGAAAGAGAACATTGGCTTCTCAAAATTTAATTTGTTCGACGTTAGGATGCACCAGTTATTTTGTATGATTTTTTTTTAATCTGGTTTGAAGAAGAATTATGTGTGGTGACACAGATTCTCTTCTCTCGTACTTGTTTCCAGAAGTACTTCTCTCAGAGTATTACGGGATCTTTTCTTAGCCTGTTCAATTATTTTTCTGGGGTAGCCCTTTTCTTTCAGTTTGGTAGTAAGTATTCTGGCCTCCTTGTTGTAGTCTTCCAGATTTGAGCAATTTCTGCATTTCCTCAGATATTGTCCCACAGGGAGGTTTTCTCTCAAAGACCGGGGGTGTGCGCTGTTAAAGTGTAAAAGTCTGTTCCGGTCAGTGGGCTTCCTATACAATGAGCTCTCTAGTTTCCCGGCTCTGGCTAGGATATTAATGTCCAGGAATGATACCTTCTTGTTGTCATGGGTGCTGGTAAATTTGAAAAATGGATTGATGTTATTGATCCAGGTCATGAAGTTCTTGATACTGTCATCATCGCATTGCCAGATGACGAAAATATCGTCTATGTACCGTAGCCATTTTCGTACATTTCCGGAGAAGGGATTATTGTCCCAGATGTCTTCTTCCTCTATGTGTCCCATGTAGAGACAGGCAATACTGGGGGCAAAAGTACTGCCCATCGAAGTACCATGGACTTGTAGGTACAGTTGGTCCTCAAATTTGAAAAAGTTTTCTGTGAGGGCAATCCTTATGAGTTCGACCACAAATTTCACTGGTGCCTCCCAGGGCCATTCAGTGTTTCTTAGTATATTATGTATGACTTGGATACTCTCCTCTTGTGGGATGCTTGTATACAGTGCTTCCACGTCTAGACAAAGCATCTTTTCTTCTGATGGATCGTACTGGACGTCTGCAAGAATGTTAAGGAGATGTTTTGTGTCCCTGACATAAGATTTCAATTTAGGGACCAGAGGATGTAGAAAGAAATCGGTGTATTGCGAAAGTGGTTCTAGGACTGATCCTATTCCGGATACGATGGGTCTTCCATTCTGGCATGTCCGTCATTATTACCAGACACCAACATCACGCAGTGTCTAGGCCAAACCCAGAGTAGGGATGAATTAGAAAGAACTCAAACGAAATCAAATGAAAATCCTAATTCATGGGGCAATCATGACTGAATATTTAAGGGGCAATGCAGCACCAACCGGCTTGCTAGTTACGAACGAACCACGCATTTTTCTGGACGATCCCATTTTTAAAAAGGAGTGGTCACTAATCGCGTGACGGTGTACCCGCGATTGGCTGATCCTAATAATAAATACGGCCAAACGACTGTCTGAGACACTCCTTATAAACATAAAAACAAGTGAGGACGCCTTGAATACGCAAATTAAGATCACGGTGTTCAAAAAGAAACTGGACGAGGTAAACAAGGAGATAACTGAACACAAAGAGTTTCTGATGCAGAGTAAAATCGATAAATTACAGAAGGACCTCAAAAAGTTCTCAAACGAGAAGGTGTACCCGTACATCCGGGATGATTATAACAAACAACCAGATAGTGACACCGGGTCTTCAAACAGAAGTGATTCAGGCTCTAACTATTCATATCAAGGTGATTGGTCCAGTGATAATTCCAACAGAAGCTGGAGGGATAAACAACAACGACAAAGAAGAAGAGGGGGATACAACCAAGGGTACCCCCCACAACCTTTTCCATGGCAGAACCCATACCAACAACAACATCTTCAAGTACCACCACAATTTTATGGCATGCCCTTCTCCCAGCCCAACCTTAATCAACAATATTTTTTAGGACGGGCGGGAGGAGAGGCAGACGTTCAAATCGAAGGGTCCAATGGGAAGAAGACAAACGGATGAATACAAGAAGCCAAACAAAGGACCACGGGGCAGACCCGAGCTCAAAGTAGATCTGGTGGTGAATCTTACTGATGAAACACTTACCACAGCAGAATTGGAAGTACTGAACAAAGGCCTAGGATTTGTCCCTACGACGCACATTGACAAATTCAAAACACGCTGTGAACTCGGAGAGTTCTTCCGCAAGATTCGGGTGAAAACTTTCTTTGAGGGCCAACCAATGCAAGACAGGGATACTGGATATACCACACTACGTGAAAAATCCACCTTCCACCCAGCACCATCCCAGATGCCACCCGAGATAATGGCTTTTGAACAAGCGGTTAGCAAGGATATTGAACTCCTTCAACCCAACTACAACTCCTATAACAATCTCAGTAAAACTGAACGAAATGCCTTGGAGTCTCTAAGTAAGCGGAAGAACCTTATCATTAAACCCGCCGATAAGGGGGGAGCATTAGTATTGCAGGGTATCGATGCCTATAGATCGGCTTGCATTTCCCTCCTTTCAGATGGCCGCAACTACAGACGAATCCAGCAAGACCCTACCTCATGGTTACAAAAGACCATCACTGAGATCACCGGTAAGGCACTTGAAAAGGAGTCGATTACAAGAAATGAGAGAGACTTCCTCAACAACAAGGAACCTAGAACATCCTTGGGGCATATTCACAAGGAGCTATCGCCGAATTAACAGCACTTTATCGCAGCCAAAGTCGTGATAAATATACCTCCCCATTCACAAGCTGGTGTAAACAGCCCACAGCACCAGTTTACCCGCGATAGCAGCCGCAAAAAACATCGCCACAGAGGACCCGCGCAACTATCGCTAATGAGATGCAGAGTGGGTGTTCCCGTGCCAAAAGGCGCGACAACATCACACCTCAACATTCTCAACGACCAGCCACATCGGCGATAAAAACACAAAACAGGCGATAAGGCGCGTTAGCACCAGGAAATCTACACCTGCTCTGACCTGGTGTAAAGTCTGACGGCAGCCTGCAAACCAAAAGGGAGCACAGCCCAGGGCTACATCGGAAGGGCAACAGATGCCATGGAGCCACCCATCATGCGGCCCGGACACCCAAGAGGGCCACAACACCCACCGCCACCACCCCCAGGACCACCCCTCCCTGGCACCCCCGACCAAAGACATGCCACATCTGCCACACCTAAACATATACAAAATATTCCGCTTGATGTCGCACAATCACAACTGGTGACATGCATGTGTCGCCACAGAAATGAGCAGCGCGCATTCACTTTCGAAGCAACAAATGAAACTTTATTAAAATGAACACCGAAATGAAATGAAGACACATGGCCGCTCCCCTCGGGACAATACGTAGGTCACAGCCTGTAAGACAAAAAACATGATGAGAAGGTGTGTCCTGCGCACATCAGAGGACAGAGAGAGAGCGAAGGAGAGAGAGAGGAAGAGAGGGAGAGAGAGAGAGAGAGAGAAGAGGTGAGAGAGAGAGGAAGAGAGGGAGAGAGAGAGAAGAGGAGAGAGAGAGGAAGAGAGGGAGAGAGAGAGAGAGAGTGCCGCCCCTGCGCACCCTGGCCACACTGCTCACCTGCTGCCACCGGTGTGTCTCCAACCACGTGCCGGTATGTATAGCAGGACACCAGGTCACACATCTGAGTCAGAGCCGTCAGCTGAAACAGAGTCCAGATACATGACTGGCACAGTACACACACTTGCACAAGACAACATCGCCTGCCCGCCCATGCACACCCAGGCAGAGGCACCCCAACCCCTCCCACCGCCCATCGGAGCATGCCCGCCCATGCACACCCAGGCCTCAATGATCACCTTCCACCACCGGCGCGTAGACAGGAGGTCCCACCACGTGCCGCTGCAAGCCACAAGCCCAGGGCCCGTGGACATGGCACCCTCCACACCATGCAGCCACGCTCCACAGGCCACCAGGTCCCACGTTTGGTGCTGGGTCTTGATTACTCCATTGCATGGGACATACCAGTGCACCCGGCACCTTCGCAGGCTGCACACCCGCTCAGAAGCTCAAGGTGCCACTGACTCAGTGCACCCAAAGTCACCGTCCCGTGGCGGGGTGCCTTTGCCGTCCGCAAGGCCTCGGATGCCACTAACCCTGTGCAACCCCAGTCTGCGCCATGTGGTGTTAGGCCCGTGCCGTACTCAAGGCCTCGGATTCCACCAACCCTGTGCAACCCCAGTCTGCACCACGTGGTGGTAGGCCTGTGCCGTACTCAAGGCCTCAGATGCCACTAACCCTGTGCGCAACAACTCATGGGCCCTATATGAGTGAGAACCGTGGAGCGTCCGTCATCCAGTCACCACCGGAAGAGGGGAATGTGACGTCGTCGGCCCCTTATGTTGGCGGAGTCACATGGCCTGTGATGCCTGTGCTGGATGGGTGTGGTGTGTGTGAAAACCTGCCCTTAGGGAGTGGCTGTGACATGCTGACAACTAGACCAGTGACCTGCACACCACCAGCGAGTACGGCTGCGACGGGTAGCAATGAGGGCCCCCCTCGGGGCGTTAGCGGAGTGGTCTGGCCTGCTGTACGCCGGACCAGCGCAGGGCTTGCAACAATGACTCGTGGGCTCTGGGCATGGTCCAGTCCATGTCCGGACAAGGAAGTGACTGATGCATGTGTCCCTGTTGTAGTGTTCACGGGACCCGGTACACATAATGCAATGTCGCACCCTCTGACTGGCATCCCACAGGATGAACATCATTGACGCAAGGGAAGGCACTGTCCCCACATTCATCCACACATCCATACATGAATGAGGTAAGACATTACACAGCAGTGCGTCACTGGATGTTTATTTGCACATCCAGTGCAGTCATGCAGCTGGAGCGGTACAGGGCAATGCCGAGCACACTACAGAATATGGGCCCGTGGAGGGCCAGACAGTGTCCATCCGGGGATGACCTGTACTGCGGAAGAGGAAGGGTACAGTCTGCAGTCTGTCCGCCATGTCATTGGTCGTCAAACAGGATGTGGCAGTCCATGTCGCTGTCCAAGGTGAGAGCATCGGAGTGTATCGGGGGTCAGTGGTAGGTCCTGAGGCCATGTGCGGCACCAAGCAGGAACAGGCCAGGTGGCGGAAATGGATGCTAGTGCCTGACCCTCCTGACCACAGTCCCATCCACGTCCTCGTGCCCGGGTGTGTGCCCTGCCCCACCTGTGGGTGTTGCAGTACCGGCTGTGGCACTGTGTGCCACTGACACATCAGGGGCCGGAGGGGGATTGTCGGCAGCATTGGGAGGCACTGACACACCAGGGGGCGGGGATGTGGATGGTGTGGGGGCAGCAGCATTCATCAGCGCCACGCCTTGTGGCAGCAATGCCATGATGAGGTACTGCAGGGCATTGTAGATCCCTGCTACACTTCGATGGTGTGCAGCGGTGGCTGCCATCCTTTCTGCCTCCATCCGCACCATGTCCTCCATGAGCTTTCGCATGTGTGCCAGCTCACGGCTGGCATCGCTGGAGCCACTCTGAGCGGACAGCTGTTCTTCCCTCCGCGTCATGACTCCAGCGATGTCAGTCAGGGCTCGTTGGAGACCATGGGGCGGACATAGACACCCAAGGATGGCGTCCAGTTTGGTAGCCATGAGGTCAAACCCCACCCGCACCTGCTCGGCCGTCTCCCTCTGGCCCTCCAGCACAAGGCGTTGGAAGGCCATTTGTTGTTCCTGGGGGACTTGGGAGGGTGCCGGGGCTGTGGGTGCCTCCTGCTGGGTGGTTTGGGTGGTGGGTGGGGTCTCATTGATGTAGCTGGGCTGCCCTGATCCTGGAGGTGAGTGGCGGATGAGGTCAATGATGTCTAGGATGGTTTGGGTGTCGATGCTGGTGTTGTCCTCCTCGTCATCAGTGAAGAGTGGCTGTGACTGCTCTGCAGGAGGTGTTGATGATGCCCCTGCGATGTGAAGGGGAGATGGTGTATTACAATGTGTCCACATGTATGTAGCCGCATGGTACAGGTTGACATTCAGACAGCATGGCATTGTACATTGTGACAGTCTGTGGGTCTGGGCGAGGACACACGATCATTGTGGGTGTGCACTGTGCCCTGCTTGCTTGTGCATGTGTGCCATTGTGGCCATCTCCACCCGTCCCCCCAGTACCTGGTGGTCACTCACCCTGTTGCGGTTGTGTTGTGTCCTGTCGAGCAGTGTCCGGTTCCCCGACTCCAGCCACAGTCTCCACACTGATGACTGTCGACACCAGCTCCTCCATGTCATCCAGCTCCAGCTGTGGCGCTGGGCCCCCACCTCCGGTCTGCGTTGCTGCCTTCTGGTTGGCGGTGAGTTTCTCCTTGGTCTTCCGCTTGATGTCATTCCATCGCCTCTTGACCTCGTCCATTGTCCGCTTGTGCTCTCCGACAGCATTCACCTTGTTGACGATGTCCCTCCATATTCCATTTTTGGTGCCCAATGACACGTCGGAGGTGGTGAAGAGTTGTTGATGGTGTTTCATAACCTCCGTGACTATGATCCTGTTCGCCTCCGGACTGAACTTGGTCTTCCTCGTCTTCTTGTCCTTGCCCTTCCCTGTCCCCGAGGTCCCAGGCTGGTCGTCCGGGGTGCTTGTGGGGTTGCGCTCGTCCTCTGCACCTGCTCCGGCTGCCTCCATGGTGCTTGGGTGTTGGTCAGTTTGTGTGCGGGTTTTTTTTCTACTTTTATGGTGATTTTTGACACCTGCCAGGTGTGTGTTGCAGGCCTGGCGCTGCTTGTCGCTGATTTCCTCATCGCCCTTTGGCCCATCGCGTGTTTTTTGGTGTTGTGGTTTGTGTTTTTATCTCCATCGTGGTGGTTGTATCGCGGACATTGTCCGCGGTTTCGGCAGACTATCGCTTGCTACCGCCTCGTTGTGAATTCCACGTTGACACTGGGTTATTTTCCCGCGATAGGCTGCGATATTGAAAGTTGCGTTACGCTACTCTTGCGGTAGTTATCGCACGTTCTTGTGAATATACCCCCTTGTTTTACACAATCCCCAAAATACATAAAGGGAAGATACCACCCCCTGGAAGACCCATCGTATCCGGAATAGGATCAGTCCTAGAACCACTTTTGCAATACACCGATTTCTTTCTGCATCCTCTGGTCCCTAAATTGAAATCTTATGTCAGGGACACAAAACATCTCCTTAACATTCTTGCAGACGTCCAGTACAATCCATCAGAAGAAAAGATGCTTTGTCTAGACGTGGAAGCACTGTATACAAGCATCCCGCAAGAGGAGAGTATCCAAGTCATACATAATATACTAAGAAACACTGAATGGCCCTGGGAGGCACCAGTGAAATTTGTGGTCGAACTCATAAGGATTGCCCTCACAGAAAACTTTTTCAAATTCGAGGACCAATTGTACCTACAAGTCCATGGTACTTTGATGAACAGTACTTTTGCCCCAGTATTGCCTGTCTCTACATGGGACACATAGAGGAAGAACACATCTGGGACAATAATCCCTTCTCCGGAAATGTACGAAAATGGCTACGGTACATAGACGATATTTTCGTCATCTGGCATGGCGATGATGACAGTATCAAGAACTTCATGACCTGGATCAATAACATCAATCCATTTCTCAAATTTACCAGCACCCATGACAACAAGAAGGTATCATTCCTGGACATTAATATCCTAGCCAGAGCCGGGAAACTAGAGAGCTCATTGTATAGGAAGCCCACTGACCGGAACGGACTTTTACACTTTAACAGCGCACACACCCGGTCTTTGAGAGAAAACCTCCCTGTGGGACAATATCTGAGGATACGCAGAAATTGCTCAAATCTGGAAGACTACAACAAGGAGGCCAGGATACTTACTACCAAACTGAAAGAAAAGGGCTACCCCAGAAAAATAATTGAACAGGCTAAGAAAAGATCCCGTAATACTCCGAGAGAAGTACTTCTTGAAACAAGTACGAGAGAAGAAAATACAGCACTCATCTGTGTCACCACACATAATTCTTCTTCAAACCAGATTAAAAAAAAATCATACAAAATAACTGGCGCATCCTAACGTCGAACAAATTAAATTTTGAGAAGCCGATGTTCTCTTTCAGGAGGAACAAAAGCATAAGAAACATGCTGGTCCACACTGACTGCTGGAAACCTGCACCAGAAACTCAAATGACCCTGTGGAACCAACCACCGGTACAGGGCCACTTTCCCTGTGGGAATTGTGCGGTGTGTCCCTATACCAAACACACTAAGAGCATTGACCTAGGCATGAGATCAAAGTGGGAACAATGAGACCACACCAATTGTAACTCAGCAAATGTAGTTTACATGATCGTCTGCCCATGTGGGCTGAAATATGTCGGAATGACATCACGAAAAGTAAAACTACGGATAGGTGAACACAGAAGCACAATCAGGAGAACAATCACCGCTACGAGACTCACTGCACACTACTTGGAAAAGAAACACAGTGACAAGGACATCGAATGGACAGTGATTGAAAAAGTGAAGGAAGGCTCTAATATATAAAAAAGACTTCTTGAACGAGAACAACGTTGGGTGTACCGGATGGGCACAGACAACCTGGGACTCAATGACTCTATCCCATGGAATGCATTAAATAAGAATTAAACATGCTAAATTCTTTTAAGGACTCTAACTAATATATACACATGGCCTCTCAAACATCTGAGTTCATAGACCATGTGGTTCTAAAATCTTTTACATATCACATACGCACGTTTGAACAAGTTTCAACGTATGACTGCAGGTATTATTCTGATAACACTTTTTTTATATAACACTTGAATTAAGTATCGGTTTATTTGAGACCTTTCCCGATCTGATGATGGGCGCACTGTCGTTTTGTTCCCATACAGCCTTGAGAGCTATAACTACAAAGGACCCAAGAAACTATCCACCCCTCAGTTTGGAATCTATCATTATTATTAAGAAATTTAGTGTGACACATTAATTTAAAACACTCCCTCTCCAATCATCATTTATCTTAAATTTGAACTTAACAATTCCCTCGTAAAATACCTTCACGATCAAATATCGACTTAGAACTACAAATGGCAATTAATGGAACTACAGTTCCCATGCCGCCATGCACGCTTCCGGAGAGCGCCCGGATACTGACGCGCACTAGACGCGCCCTACTCCCCGCCCCGCCGGAAATGCCGGAAGCATTGCCTGCACAAATAGGGGTTCTCCGGCCTATGAGGCGTGCGAGCCGGGGATCCGACACACCAAATAGGTTGACCGCTGGGCAGGACCTTTGCAGTAGTAAGTGATTACTCCAGATACTACAAACGAAGTACTCTGTGTTTTTAAACTTTAACACGAACGCTGAGGCGTTAGTACTTTGTCTTATTTTTTGCTCAAATAGCGTGTGACTACAAGGCTACCCCATCGGGACCCCGTTGATATTTGTATTCCCCTCAAATTGGGTAAGGATGATCGGGAGTGAATGTGATTAAGTGGAGCATGAATGGTACATCAATACGTCACAGTATCGAGTATGAATATGCAGATAAGATTGATGTACTACTTATTGCGATCCGATTGCTGAGTGTGATTGTTTTGTCTAAATATAAGAATTATCAGACATTATATCGAATACACTGCGGTCTCTATGACTCATCTATTACATACATGAGACAACTATGATGTATATAAAATTCTGACACGGGTTGCTTGCACTTTTAGTGAATGTGAAGCATCTGGAATAGGTGGTTTTTTCACTTCGAGTACAAATTGTACGTAATGGTTATTACGCACGCTGCCACACTGGCAGCCTTGAATTAATGGATTCAACACCGGGAGCACCTCCGCGATCTTGGGAGTCTCTACATCGAGAGGTGCCGAAGTCGGGTGAGTGCTTATACCGCGATCGCAGCTCAAGGGTCCCAACTACACAGGGGAGCCGTCAGCTGACAGAGTGCTCTGCCTACTTGGATTCTCTGAGCCCGCGCCCGAGTGATCACCGGGGGAAGAAACGGGTGAGAGCTTCGTCTCCCCGCCCCACCTCTTCACGGAGATCGGAACTAGAAAAACTGCGGGAGGCTTCCCCCGGAGAAAGACGCTGGCGGGGGGGTCGATAAAAATTAAAGGGGGGGAGCACCTTATCTAACTTCCCCCACTGCGCCGCAGAATCTTTCTCTATTGCCCGACACCGGAGTCTCACGGCCACATGCTGCAGCACTGCAATATCGCATTGGGCCTGGCAGTGTTTTTGAGCCGGTGAAGAGCGAGCTCGAGGAGGGAGTTTCCGATGCTAATGGAAGGGAGGTCTGGGAAGGGAAGAAAACAACATGAAGAAGGGACTGAAAGAAAAGGAAGGGGGTAATAGGGAACGAAGGATACAGGACTACTCATGCCAATTGCCGAAGATTTCATTTCATCTAGCAAATAAATCTTCCCACCATTCTAGATTGCCAACTCGAAGAATCTCTCAAACCACACAAGATGACGCCCCCCTGAGCTCTGTCTGAAAAAAGAAAAGAAAAAAGAGAAGAAAAAAAAGATTACTAGAAATGAAAAGAGGACTGCCTTATTTACCATTTCAAAAAGACCCTGCAAAACGGGCAGACATCTTGAAATGGCACACTAATCACTAGCAGTACTACACGCTTGGAACTAGTCACATGGCAACAAAGGGAACAATCTCTTGACAAGGAAAAAAAAAAAAAAATCTATATTCCCCACAACTCCAAATTAGCACTAACAGAGTTATTAGCACAATTACTATGTCCTACACTCCCCAAATATTCCTACATTAACCTTCAATATCACTAAAGTTATCAGCCCTTGACAAAGCTGGGGTGACAGGTTTCTTCCCTTGCCATTGCTGTTCTCCTCGGTTTACGCTCACCATGGCGGCCAACACCAGCATCCCGAGTGAAGGATCGCTCTCTAAAGTGGGCCTCAGTGCCTTTAAGATCACTTATCCACCTAACCTCACTAAGAACGCATCAAAAAAACTCAAACACAACTTAATAAAAAAAAACCCGGAAACACTTATATCAGACACATATTTCAGTATGTACAATGGCAATACCATGTCCGACTTAATCTTCTTCACGAACAAGAGAGCCCAATGGAGGAAAACTCTCATATCATTTTTCCAATGCACACAGATAAGGAAAACACCCCATGGATTTAGTCTTTCTATTACTTCCTCTCCTATCCACAAAATAGATCTCACCATTACCATCTATAACAATGGGATCGTTCTCATTCAAGCTTCTAATCGAAACCTAGAGCAGTTCGACAAACTCTTTTTGAAGATCAAAAGCTCAGTAGCAAACAACTCAACCTCAGGGCGACTAGATACAACACTAACCACCTCAAGTTCACTCCAAATCATTGCTCCCTTTCCCCCCTCAGATTTACATCCCTCCTCTCTCACCTCCCTTCCCTTGCCCCTGCCGGATGCTGAACTGTTCGGATTACATATTTCGTGACCATTAACCCTATCACCACTTCCAACCCCCTTACCAATACTCCCTGGAACACCTCTAACACTCAGTGACCAACCCTCTCCTCGGGAATCTCCCATTATCGTCTCTGACCCCTCTAACGCACATCGGCACCCTACCGCCTCGGCAGTTCTCCACACTCAATCAACCTCCGGGTCTATGCATCCTGGAACACCACTCATATTCAGGGACCTACCTTCTCCCAGGGCATCCCCCATTACCGCCCGGACCCCTCAAACACACTTAGTCATCCTCCCCCCTCTCCAGATCTACACACTCAATTTCCTTCCCTCGCCCAACACCCAGACATGTTGGCACGCTTGGACGAGATCTCCCGCCAGCTGCACCTTCTTGCCCTCGAACTCCACGGCTTGAAAGCCCTCTCACTTGAATATCTCCCCTTGTTAAGCCCCCTCCTCTCTAGTCTGAACCGGCCCAGAGCCCCCGCCAGCACCACTTTCACAGCTCCCCGTGACCATCCCTTATCACCTACCATCTCCAATTCTGTTCCCCTACCTAACGCAGCCTCTCGCCCAAGAAGAGCGTCCTGTCTCACGCCCATTGAAATTGACTGCCTTCTCAAGTCTTATTCAGCCAACACGGACTTTATCACGAGTCCAAAGGGAATAATTCAAACCATTCATTCTAACCCGAACAGAGTACCCCACCACAACCTCAGAGCCATAAACAACGATAACCTCAAGAGAGTGAACATCACTCAGACTCCTCACCCCCATACTCCGGCTCCACTCAAATGCATACTACTCAATTGTAGGTCTGCTAGCAAACACGCGTCCGAGATCTTCGACCTCATACAACAGAATGAGATAGATATCATTATCCTCACAGAAACTTGGCTCAACCCTTCGTCCACTCCAAATCTTGACCTCTTGGTGCCCCCCACCCACGACATAATTCGTCTTGACAGAGTTAAGAAGCTGGGTGGTGGCCTGGCTTGTATACATCGGAGCACACTGGTGGTCTCCCTTTCAGAGTCCTCCTCTCCAGTAACTTGCAAATACCTTTGTCTCAACATCTCCAGTAACAATCATCTGGTTTGCAAACTACACACATTCTATCACCCCCCAGGTGACAATCTCCCCTTCATTGAACAATTAATGGAAATCATCTCCGGCAATGTGGACTCAGTTCAGTCCCACATCTACCTTGGGGACTTTAACCTTCACTGGTCTAACACTAATGACCAAGCAGTCTCATGCCTCAGTTCCTTCTTGAATGACCACGAATTGATTCAACATTGTGACCAGCCTACTCACATTAAAGGAGAAACGTTAGACCTCATCATCTCCAAAGGTCACACCATCTCATTGGATTCCATCATACCATGTGATTGGTCGGACCATCACATCATTTCCTTCCATATTAACTCTGAGGTTTATCAGAGTAAGGCTCAAAAAACCAAACCAAAGATTTGGAAAAGGGACCTCAGAGATTTTAACACAGCTGACCTAGCAAACCGCTGCAATCTGGCCCTATCTCCCCAAATGGACATACTTGAAGTCCATGCTCTCACAGACTTCTACAACTCTTCTATTTCCAACATCATGGATTCGATGGCCCCACTCCAACAAAAAAATGCACCTGCAAAAATATCTAAACCTTGGTTCAATGGCAACCTAAACTCGGAACGTCGCAAGCTAAGGACCTTAGAACGTTCCTGGAGAACCACTCCATCTGAGGACCATCTAAAAAACCTTAGAGCAGCCAGAAGTTCGTATAACAAACAAATCAAGACAGCGAAGGCGGAGTATTTCAGATCCCAACTTAACCAAGCGGCTAATCGACCCAAGAAACTGTTTGAACTGGTTAAACAACAATCGGTGGTAGCCCCTAACCGATCGGCCTCGGAAGTCAGACCTCCCTCATGTGATGATCTGGCTGCCTTCTTTACTGAGAAAACTAGACTTATTAACATGGATCTGGAAACCAGGAGGGCTCTACTGCTACCTAATGAACCTGCACCCCCACTGGCCATACTAGACAAGATAGCACCATGTAGCTGGGGTATCAAGAACAACGCTTCCTGGGTCACCTTTACCCCCTTCACTGAAAATGATATCAAAAAGGTTCTTCGGAGTATCAACCCATCTAATCACTTCAGTGACCCGTTACCACCTACCATCTTCAAAGTAATTTAGGATGAAATCTCCCCATTCTGGACAAAGATCGTCAATGCATCTCTGGCACAAGGCACGATCCCAGAATGCCTAAAAGAGGCTCAGGTAACACCTATATTGGAAAAACCCACAGCTTACAGTACAGATCTTTACAACTTCCGACCTATCTCCAGCATCCCCACTCTAGCCAAACTCCTTGAAAAATGCGTCCAGTCACAACTATGTGCGCACATCGAAAATTTCCATCTCCTGGACCAACACCAATCTGGCTTTCGTAGTGGGCACAGCACTGAATCGGCTCTTACCCACGTGATGGATGACATCTTAATAATGCTCGATCGAAATGAATCCTGCCTACTTATCCTACTTGACCTTTCCTCCGCTTTTGACACTGTCAATCATGACAACCTCCTATTCATTCTGGAGCATAGGATGGGCCTTTCGGGTCAGGTGCTGCATTGGTTCTCGTCCTTCCTGCAGCACAGGACCCAAAGAGTTAAAGCGAACCACTCTCTCTCTCAGCCATCCCCAGTCAGCATGGGGGTTCCCCAAGGGTCCTCCCTATCTCCCATTCTCTTCAATTTGTTCCTGGAACCATTAGCTAATGTTCTAAAATCATTGGACATTCGCTTCCATATGTATGCAGACGACACCCAACTCTATCTGAAAATCTCCTCCCCGGATGATATCACTTCACTCAACTCCACCCTACTGACGACCCAAAACTGGTTAACCGAGAACCACCTACTGCTAAACACCGCCAAAACAGAATTCTCCCTCATCTCTCCCCCGAAACATACTCCTATAATCGACCTATGGATGAACCAACTCACCGCCTTCAATTGCTCCCCCCGCACTATCGACTCAGCTAAATCTCTAGGAATTACCCTGGACAAACATTTGAATATGAAGACTCACATTAGCAACGTGTGCAAGGGAGCTAACCACCTTCTGAGAACACTCAGGAATCTCAAACCTTTCCTACCGCAAGCAGATTTCAAGCAAGTGGTCCAAGCGCTTGTCTTGCCGAGACTTGACTATGGCAGTGCTACACTATGTGGCCTCCCCAAATACACTTTGGCCCCCCTAAAGGCGTCACTGAACGCGGCGGCCAGATTGATTACGGGCACTAAGCGAAAGGCACACATCTCCCCGGTTTTAAAATCTCTAAACTGGCTACCTTACGAAGCTAGAATTCAACTGAAGATTGCCTGCCTATCACACAAAGCCCTCCACTTCAAAACCCCCATCTACCTGGCACAAAAACTAGAACTATCCGGAGGGGGTAGACTGTTAAGGAGTGCAAATTCCCTCCTCTTAAAACCACAGATCTTCCGCAAAAAGAGAACAGGCCAACGAGCCTTCTCTGGCTCTGCTCCAAAAATGTGGAACTCTCTTCCACCTGAAATTCGGAGGATCTCTTCAAAGGAGGCCTTCAAACTGGAAGCAAAAAGATTCCTCATGAATAAGCTCTTACCTTAACATGAGGGACATATGTTAGCTCTAGCGCATCGGACATACCACAGCATTTGTTATTATCCCTGTATATGTTTATTATGTTGTTTTGGTTATTATTCCTGTATATGACTATGGTATTTACTCCCCTTAAGTCATTAGGCCCCATAGTCTAGCCCACTCTGCGTTCACCCAGGTGTATAAAGGATCTGGTAGTTGTTCACCATCTGACTCAATGCTACTAGACTCCCCATTTGACTCATGTTTTGTTTATTGTTTTGGTATTGGTTTTATTCCTGTATATGATTATTGTACTTACTCCCCTTATGTCACTTTGCTCCATCGTAGAGCCCATTCCCCGTTCACTCAGGTTTATAAAGGATCTGTTATATGTGCACTATTTGATTCAATGCCTATTAGATTCACCATATTAGACTCATGTTTTGATTTGTTACCTTCCTTTCCCCCAAATTGTAAAGCGCTCTGATATCCCTCGGGATCAAGTTCGCGCTATATAAAACTTTATAAATAAATAAATAAACAAGGCTCTATTGTGTGTGATCACAAGAGCACAGACCATGCATGATGAGAATGTATGCACCCATGCATGAAGGACATATATGCACTCCCAAGAATGATGCTATTTGAATACAATATGTTTTTGTTTGTCCTTTTTCTTTTTCTCTCCTTACAGGCGGAATTTTTTGTAACTGGAAGAAGGGAGATAAGTATTCTCCCAATTGCAATTGTTTTCACTGTATATAACAATTTTCACGAAGGTTGCAGCTTTCTGCACCTTCAAAATTAAAATATAGGTTAGCTAACATTGCTTTTGATGAAAACCAGGGAGGGAATCTCAATTTTTACCCTGACGAAAGCCCAGGACCAATTTTGGCCAACCTCTTTTGGGCTGAAACATGTTGGCAGTCTCTTAGGGTCTTAGGACCATAACCTCCAATAAAGATCCGTTTTTACATTTTTAATATCCACTACATCACCACCAATAAAGGGATACCTGGTGGTGCAGTAGGATTTTTATCTTTAAGTCCCCCTGGCCTACATCTCCTAAGAGCTCCCTGAAATATGGTCGAGCCCACCATGACCTTTAGGAGTCATGGTGAACCCGATGATGAAGCATGACACCAATAGGGTGTGTGAGGGTTGAATAATAAAAGGAATTATTTCCTTCCCGCCATTGTGGAATACACCATCTAAGGAGTTTTAGAAGGCTTTTCAGCCAAATTTGGGGTCAGGATACTCTGTTGTGAGTGGAGTTTAACCTGGGAGGAGGTATCCTTACTCTCACCTCTCTTGCCCCTTCTTGTGGATAGTGGGGGACC
The DNA here is from genome assembly GCA_963921515.1 of Calotriton arnoldi. Classification (NCBI taxonomy): domain Eukaryota; kingdom Metazoa; phylum Chordata; class Amphibia; order Caudata; family Salamandridae; genus Calotriton; species Calotriton arnoldi. The sequence continues at coordinate 819,489 of CAWUFW010004374.1, read as the reverse complement.
CTCCACTGCCACCTGTGGGTTACAGACTTAGTTGAACAGCCAGGTCTTGAATGCTCTCTGGAATTCCAGTAGTGAGGTAGAGGTCCGTAGCTGCAGAGGGAGATCGTTCCAGGTTTTCACCATGAGGTAAGAGAAGGAGTGTCCTCTGCTGTTGCTTCAGTGGATGCAGGGGGTGTTGGTGAGCGAGAGGGGATAGAGCATAGTTCTCTGGTAAGTTGGTGGAAGTACTGGTAGTGGTTGATGTAGGCAAGTCCTTGGTTGTGCAGTGCTTTGTAGGCGTGGATCATCAGCTTGGATTGGCATCTCCTCTGTATAGGGAGTCAGTGGTGTTTTCTGAGGTGGGGGGTGATGTATGTCTGTCTGGCGAGGCCAAAGATGAGTCTGGCAGGGAGTTCTGTATGGTATTGAGTCTCAATAGAAGGTGTGTAGTAATCCAAAAATAGAGTGTGTTGCCATAGTCTAGTCGACTGGTGATTAGGGCCTGAGTGACTGGGGTTCCAGTGGAGCCATTTGAAGACTTTTCGTAACATGAAAAGTGTGAGAAAGCAGGAAGAGGAAACTGCGTTGATCGGGGACTTCATGGTCAGTTTGCTGTCCAGGATAATGCTGAAGTTTCTGGTGTGGTCGGTTGGTTTGTGTGATGGTCCTAGTTCCGAGGGCCACCCGGAGTCATTCCAAGGGTTGGTGTTGTTGCAAAGATCAGCACTTCCATTTCATCCTTGTTGAGTTTCAGGCAGTCATCCTTCAGTCAGTGACACTCGTCATGCACCTGTGGAAGTTGGTTCTTGTGTTGGCAGGTTCTTTTGAGAGTTAGAGGATATGCAGGGTGTCGTCTGCATAAGATATGATGTTAAGTCTGTGTAATCTGATGATGTTGGCCAATTGGGTCATGTAGGTGTTGAAAAGGCTGGGGCTGAGGGAGGAGCCTTGATGAATGCCACAGATTGGGTTCGGAGGTGGACCATGGTAGGCAGTCCTTCCAATTTTTTCTGGTGAGGAAGGAGGTGACACACTTGAGGGCATTTCCTTGGATACAGATGTGATGCAGTCTTTTGATCAGAATATGATGAGATACAGTGTCAAAGGCTGTTCAGAGGTTGAGGAGGGTCAGAGCCACCGTTTATCCCTGGTCGAGGAGGGCTCTGATGTCATCAGCGGCTGTGATTAAGGCAGCTTTTGGTGCTGTGGTTGTTGCAGAATCCAGATTGGGAGGTAATTAGGAGAAGGTTCTACTCCAGATGTTTAGTGAGTTGTCGGTTGATGGCTTTTTCCAAGACTTTTGTGGGGAAAGAGTGCAGGGAGATGGGGCAGTAGTTTTTGAGTTTGCTCTGGTCGGCAGATAGTTTCTTGAGGAGTGGTTTCATTTCTGCATGTCTCCAGTCTTCAGGAAAGGAGGTTGTGAGGAGTTGAAGAGGGGAGGTGAACTTGCTGCTGATCCTGCGATGTCCGAGGTTGAAAATGTGGTGTGGGTAGGGGTCCATGAAGGCTTCTGAATAAGTGGAGTTTATGATGGTGGTGGTGTCCTGGGGTGAGTTGGTCCCATGAGGTAAGTTGGTGTCCCTGTTGGTTTCAGTGAGTGTGCGAAGGTGTAGGAAGTCTGAAGGCTTGGGCAGGGGTTTAAAATTCTTATGGATTGTGGTGATTTTGTTGTTGAAAAAGTCAGCGAGACTGTCACATAGTTCTTGGGAGGGGGTGATGCTGTTTTCTGTTGATACAGGGTTGGAGAACTTTCTGTTGATAAAGATTCTCACTTAAAATTGCAGCATTTTGTAAATTTTAATGTTTTTTTACTCATTTTAGGTTCGATTCAGTTTCCAGATTGATCTATCTTCAGTTATTGGTAGCTTTGTTTTTTTTTTGGAGGGCTTCTATGAATTTGTATAGCGTTGGTTTGGTTTCCTAGTGTAGCTTGAAGCAATTGTGCCAGCCTTTTTCTGCATTGTTGGATTTGGCCTGATATCCATGGTGCTGTCGTAGACATTCCACCAAAGTATTTGGAATTTGGGTTGGCGTCTGAGTCCTGAACAGTGCAGTATGCAAACCCAACTGTCTTCAAGATAGTCCATTACGGGACTTAATTTTTATTTGTTTTGTTGGTGAAATGGACAATCTATAAGCATGTTGTAGTGGTTATTTACCTCCGTTCCAGGGATATATGCTAGTGCATTTAATTTCTTTATTCCAAAGGCAAACTGTCTATTTTTGCTTATTCGACTTTGGCGGTGCGGCGCTGGGTCTGCCTGCCGTCACACCACCAAAGCTGTGGTCAGACCACCTGCCCGATTAGGAGTTTCCTCCTGTCTGACGGGCTTTGTTTTTTACATTCTCACAGCGGTGCCCTGAAATGGGCATCGCAATAGGAACACCAAAAAAAGTTCTTGCAGGGCATGGACTGAAAAGTCCATGCTGTACAGGATCTGGTGTGCATGCACATGGGGGCACATGATTTTGCCCCATGGGGGACCACATGCAGGGAAGGCACAGGTGGCCCTGCAGGGCCCCCTTTGTTTCTTATCGGCCACAGTGGTCATGGAGTAAGAACCTCCATGGCACCGCAAGCGGAGAGGATGATTGGCAGGACTGTGATGGTCCTGCCAAGTATATTGTGGCCTACTGACCGCCGCAACACTGCCAGGAAATGGCGGTTCCCAGGCAGCTGCGGCAGGGCTGTGGCAATCCGACTGCCCGAATCATAATAGGGCAGTCGGGAGACCGCCACTCCTGCGCCCCCTTGAGTCTGTCAGTCAGTGGACCATCAGACTCGTAATTGGGCCCATAGTGCAGATTTTTGGAGATGTCTCCAAATGTTTTGGTTAAAACGGTAAAAGCAGCCTTGTATGGCTGTGTGTGGGTACAGCTTAAGTATTCTTTGTAACATTGCCTGGTCAGAGTCTATAATGTTATGTGGGGAGTAGTTGTTTGTTCTTATTTTGATGTGGTTTAGTAGTTCGTAGTAACTGGTATTTTGTTAGGTAACAATGCATCTATCAGGGGTATATTAGTGTTTTGGCATTCACCATGTATGGTATATATCTATGTGACTGGTCTAGGGCACATTTTAAATGTACTGTCTTTCATCCATGGTTCAGATTGGCTTAGGGGGTGATTACGAGTTTGGCGGTCAATAGGACCACCAAACCCACGGTGGCGTACCGGTGGTCTGGTCACCCTATTTTGAGTTTGGCGGTCGGACCGCCACAGGCCAGCTGAAACTGCAGGGGAACCACCCTTCCCCGGCGGTGTTGCAGCAGTGTGAGGCATTAATATGCTGGTGTGCCGTTGCAGCACCACCAAGCATGTTACAAGTTTCCTCACTGCCAGCCTTCTCATTGCGGTGAGCCCACCATTAAAAGGCTGGTAGTGAAAGAATTAAGGGGGCCCTACAGGGCTCCCTGTTGCCTCAGGCCATGGGGATGCATGCAGGGGGCACATGTTGTACCTCCCGCTGTGCATGCATTTTAGCAGTGGGCTACTGGGAAAGAATGCTTGTGTCTTTTAAAACTTGAAGTACATACCTTGCTTCGATTTCAGTGACATTTGTCTCCCACATTAAGAACCACATCAATTTTCATAGTAGCCCTCTCTTAACAAGCGTTAGAGTAGTATTTTGTACATTTCCAATGTGCATCCTCTGTGCTTGTGCTTTCCTGGATGTAAGAGTATCATATGCGCGAGAGCAATTGTTTGTCTTTTTGTGATGATATATATCTTACTCTTCCTGCAATTCTCTGTGAAAATTGTTTAATACAATAGGTAAGTATTTTCTTACATATTTAACTTTTGTTCTTTTTACATTTTATACTTACATATGTCTTGTACAATTGCAGGTCTTTTTTTCTAGCTTTCTGTTGAAGCCGTTGAAATGTGGGTCAGTGATTTCTTTTCTGTTGGGAGAGCAGGGTTATTTTTGTTACATTTCAAACACTTATTTGTGGTTCGTTTGTTGTGATTTTATTTTTTATTTTTTACATTTAAGTTTATTTGATGTTTAGAGGATATCTAATTTTACTCACTTTTTACTTGCCTTTTGTCCAGGTGATTAAGTGTAGAATTTTATTGGAGGTTCTGTAGTTCATTGTTTTTGATGCATGTGTTATTTAGTATCAGAAGATTGATAGAGACATAAAAATAGAGAGTTTGTTTAAATATTTGTAGTTTACCTTTTTTAAATTTAGTTAATATGCATTGTGTTATTTTAAATTTTATAACTTACTTGTTAAGGTACTTGTGATTTATTTTGCCAGTTTTCTTCTTCGCTCGTCTATTGGGAGTGTTGTACTCTTGCAGGTTTAGTATTTTTCTGTGAGAAGTATTTACATTTTCTCTTCCTTATATATTATTGTGTTACTTGATTAAGTATTTTTAATGGTTAGTTTGATTTCTAGTTTTATTGATTAGTGTTAGTTTAATTTGACATTTTTTTCAGTCATTTCCTTTTTTGATGGGCGCTAGCTAGAGTTTGTGTTATACTGTGAAATATAGGGTCAATTTTAATTAGACCCTCCAGGATTTCGCGATTTCGCGATGTGCGAAATAATTGCGAAATCAGGGGATTAGCGCGATGACTGCAAAATGTATCTATTTGGGCCGCAAAAAACAGTCTTCAGCAGACAGCTAAAATAAATGGTGACATTTCATTGGCTGTGCAAGCACACATCGCTATGTGGCGCTGTACAGCCATAATAAATGCTTCTAAGAGTCATAAAGCACCTCGGAGGGAAAATGTTAACTTGAGTTACTAACAACAAATCGATAGTGCATTATTTTACTGTGAAATATGCTTCAAGCGTGTGGTAAGAGCGCTGCAGTTCACTGTATTTAACACTATTCTGACTTATAGCGGAAACCAGGTGCTATTTGAAGACTGAACACGTTTTTGAAATTTAGGGCCACATGCATCAAACTTAGGAATTGCGATTCCTAAATTGCGATTTTTAAGAAATCGCAATTTAGGAATCGCAATTCCTTATGCATGTAGGAAACGCAAAAAAAATTGCGATTCCTACACATTCCTTATTTGCGACTTGCAAATTGCGAATCGCAAATAAGGAATGGCTTCCCATTCATTCCTATGGGCCTAGTGGCCCATAGGAATCAATGGGAATTGTACGCGCAATTTGTGAGTACCAAATAGGTACTCCCAAATTGCGCATGCAATTTCAAGGGTGCAAGGGTGCCAAAAGGACACCCTGATGCACCCCTGAAAGTGCAATTAAAAACCATGTTGCAGACACACATGCCCCAAGGGCATGTGTGTGTGCAACATAGAACTTTGAAAAATGCACTTTTGTGCATTTTTCAAAGTTTTCGCAAATTACCATCAACTTTAAGTTGATAGTAATTTGCGTTTCTTAAAAGCGAAATCGCTATTTTTTTGTTGTTGAATTGCATTTAGGGAATCGCAATTTGCGATTCCCTAAATGCAATCACAATTTAAGTAATCGCAAATTTTGCGATTACTTAAATAGCGGTTTTTGCATGTGGGATGATGCATCCCAAATGCAAAAATTACGGTCGCAAAGGGGCAGATTCTGCTAATCTGCCCCTTTGTGACTGCAAAAACAATGATGCATGTGCCCCTAAGTGTGTTATTCTTGCACTTGATGCTACTGGGGTCCTAATTATCACTGTACACTGGGGCACTTACACTCTTTTAGGACTGGAAATAGAGACACCATTATCATTACACTTCCACATATCAGGCACCTCACCTTTATGCCTCAGGCACCTCATGGTCATTAAAATGTGTGCATCGCATCACCATTAATATACAGGTGCATAAGGCAGCCCATCACCATAACACATGTGTGAAACAGGCACTTCATCACCATTATACGAGTGAGGCCAACACTTGGGTATCGTGCTACATGTGTGTATCACTTCATCACCATTAAATGTGTGTGCATTAGTCACTTACTTCATTCTAATCAAACATGTGCATCGGACACTTTATCGCCATTAAACAAACATGTATTCTGCCCTTCGTTAAGACTGCATGTGTGCACGCATTGCCAAAAGCGTGGGTGCATCTGGCCCTTCGTCTTAAACAAGATTGAATCTGGCCCTTCGTAAAAGGCACTTCATAATAATTAAACAAGTGTGGTTAAAGCACATTACAATTTAACATGTCTATCGAGCACTTCATCGTCATGTAACAGGCATGTATCATGCATTTCATTTCCAATAAACGTGTGTATAATGCACCTTACCTCTGCTCTATGGTTTTACCCTGCTTATTGATCTTCCTTTTTTTAACTCTGTCCCGAGGTTGCACTTTGGAACGGGAAAATGTCAGAAAAGGACATTTTCAGCAATGTGTGATTTTTTTTTTTACATCCGTTTCACAGGGGAACAAGTGATGGAAAGGAGAGGAAAAAGAGGGCAAAGGCCGTTTCTTGAAGTCACGGTTTTCAGCAGGCGAGGAAGAGGGAAGATAGAGACAGGATGAGGGGGCACAGACTGAAAAAACTACAAGTCCTACAATACACAGTGCTGGTGGCTAGAAGAAGCATTGTTTTAAATTCAGACACTTATACACCCACTCATTCTTCAATACACCTTGGCATATATATATATATATATATATATATATGTATGTATATATATATGCTGCAACAAGGTACGTTTCATCTTCGTACCAGACGGAAAGCACTCACGGGAACAATTCAGGTAGAAAATTACTTTATTGGTGCAGACCCCCCGCTCCCCTGACAGACGCGTTTCGCCTTGCGGCTTTGTCAATGTCAGTTACCCTGTGCAAACCAACAGCATTTCAACTTTCAAGATGTCACATGATCCGCTTTCAACATAGACGATGGACTTACATTATAGCATTATACCTTGCAGTGGTGGCCATCTTGTAGTGTTAAATTTTGAGTTTGTTTTGCTGTCGGATTTATTATATATATATATGTGCAAAATTGTGAAAAACAGAGAAAAGATTAAAAACAGCATACAAATGGGATGAGTTTCGACAGACCCTGTCTTAAAAATTCATAAATTGAATTTACATTTAAATAAATTTTATATCCAAATTTAAAAAGTTATGCAAAGGTGTCTCAATTCATAAAATTTATATTGTAAAAAATTATTTTTGAGAAAAATATATCATACCCATCTGTTACAAAATTACGCCCTTAATGGGCATTGCGGCGGTGTAAGTATTTCTTTTTGATATTTTACATTTTACATCATACCAGCTGTGTACTTATTCGGCCCCAATGGGCGTTCATTGTTTTCATTTTTAGTTGGAAATCTTAAAAACAAATATTTTGAATCCCTGTGCTTATTTTGTGACTAGGTATCTCATTAAAAAGGTTCCACTTAGCGATATAAACTTCTAAGAATGTCCTTAGTTCTCCTACTGGCCCAGGTGTACCCACAATTCCTCATCATTGTTTAACCCAATAGCGGCCTTTGTCTGTAAGTCAATTATATATTTGGATTCTAACACCCGCAATTTCTTAGTCCTATCACCTCCTCTTTCTCCTCTTTCGATTTGGTCAATACAATAATACGAGAGGAGATCACGATTACTTTGATGATATTGTTCAAAGTGGCGTGCAACTGCATAAGTGGTGTCTTTATTTGTTATAGCACGCATATGCTCAAGGACACGTTTTTGACTGGGTGTATAGTACTTCCTATATAACGCTTAAAACAGGGGCACTCTAAACAATATACTGCAAAATCCGAGTTGCAGTTCAAAAGTTTTTTAATCGTTCTAGTAGGCCTAGGATCCCCTGGTCTTCCTCTATAGGTGGTGGTTTTCTTACTGTGTTTGCAGGCTTTGCAACGTAAACATGGAAAGAATCCCATGATGTTGATCTTGTTTCTTGGTTTCATCATGGGATCAAAGTGGCTGTGTATCAAATGGTCACTTATAGATTGACATCTTTTATAAGTAATCAAAGGGCGAGGCGGAAGGTTATTTTTTAAGACATTGTCCGTCTGTAAAATGTGCCAGTTTTTTTGAAAAATATGTACTATAGCACTTGACTTTTTGTTGTACGTTATCATCCTTACATTATTTTCTTGTTTATGGGTTGTTTCTGATTTTGCTACTAACAGCTTTTTACGATCTATATCCCCCACTTTCCTTTCGGCTTGTTTTAAGGTAGAATGGCTATATCCTCTCTTTTTAAATCTCTGTATAGCATCATTCTTGGCCGTTTCAAAGTCTCTTTGGTTGGAGCAATTGCGTTTGATACGCAATAATTCTCCAAACGGTATATTTCTTATGAGACTTTTGGGGTGATAACTTGCTGCATGTAGCACAGCATTCCCCGCTGTTGGCTTTCTGTAAAGACGAGAATGTAACGTATTATTTTCAACAAAAACCTCCAGATCAAGGTAATTTACTGTGCTAGTACTAATCTGACCTGTGAACTCTAGATTCAGTTCGTTATTGTTTAGAGAGGCTATGTACTCCTCAGCCGAGGAGCGACTACCTCTCCAAACAATAAAGAGATCATCTATATATCTTGCCCATAAGATGTTATTTAACCACTGTTCATTTGTTTCCCCCAGGCCACGTGCTTCTCCCACCAGCCTACGAAAAGATTCGCATAGCTGGGGGCGAAGCACATTCCCATGGCGGTACCGCGTTTTTGATGGTACAATTTTCCTGCAAATAAAAATATGTTGTTATTTAAACAAAAATTAATCATTTCAAGAAGCATTATGCTATGCATAAAATAATTCATTGGTCTCTTATCTAAAAACCACTTGACAGCTGCTATCCCGTCTTGATGTCTGATACAGGTATAGAGACTGGTGATATCCAGTGTTATCAGAAGCATATCAGATTCCCACATTATACCCTCCATTACACGCAAAAAATCTTGTGTATCCCTGATATAGGAGGCTAGATCTTTTACCAAGGCATTAAGGAAAAAATCAATGTAGCCTGAGGTCAGTTTAAAAGTAGCCCTGTGTGTGCAGAAAGAGGCAAGAGAGGTGCAGAAAGAGGCAAGAGGGGTGCACAAAGAGGGAAGAAGGGTGCAGAAAGAGGCAAGAGGGGTGCAGAAAGAAACTAGAGAAGAACAGAATGAAGCAACAGGGATACAGAAAGAGCCAAGAGGGGTGCAGAAAGAGGCAAGAGGGAAACAGAAAGAGTCAACAGGGGTGCAGAAGGAGGCAAGAGAACTGCACAAAGAGGCAAGAGAGTTCCAGAAACAGACAAAAGAGGTGCAGAAAGAGGGAACAGGGGTGCAGACAGATGCAAGAGATTTGTAGAAAGAGGGAAGAGGGGTGCAGAAAGAAGTAAGAGAGGTGCATAAAGAAGCGAGAGCAGTGGAGAAAGAAGCAACAGAAGTGCAGAAAGAGGCAAGAGGGGTGAAGAAAGAGGAGAGAGAAGTGTAGAAAGAAGCAAAAGAGGTGCAGAAAGAGGCAAGAGGGGTGCAGAAAGAGGTAAGAGCAGTGCAGAAAGAACCAAGAGATGTGCAGAAACAGGCAAGAGAGGTGCAGAAAGAGGCAAGAGATCTGCAGAAAAAGGGAAGAAGGGTACAGAAAGAAGCAAGAGAAGTGCAGAATGAGACAAGTGAGGTGCAGAAGGAGACAAGAGAACAGCATGAAAGAGGCAAGAGAGTTGCAGAAACAGGCAAAAGGGGTGCAGAAAGAGGGAACAGGTGTGCAGAAATTTGCAACAGAGGTGCAGAAAGAAGCAAGAGCAGTGCAGAAAGAACAAACAGAGGTGCAGAAAAAGGCAAGAGAGTTGCACAAAGAGACAGGAGAGGTGAACAAAGAGGCAAAAGGGGTACAGAAAGAGGCAAGAGGGGTACAGAAAGAAGCAAGAGAAGTGCAGAAAGAAGCAACAGAGGTGCTGAAAGAGGCAAGAGGGGTACATAAGGAGGCAAGAGAAGTGCAGAAAGAAGCAACAAAGGTGCCGAAAGAAGAAAGAGAGGTGCAGAAACAGGCAAGAAAGGTACAGAAAGAAGGACCAGGGGTGCAGAAAGAGGTAAGAGGGATACAGAAATTTGCAAGAGAGGTGCAGAAGGAAACAAGAGCAGTGCAGAAAGAAGCAAGAGAAGTGCAGAAAGAAGCAAGAGAGGTGGAGAAATATGGAGGAGGGGTGTAGAAAGAGGCAAGAGGGATGCAGATATTTGCAAAAGAGGTGCAGAAAGAAGCAAGAGGGGTACAGAAAGAGTCAGGAGGGGTGCAGAAAGAAGGAAGAGAAGTGCAGAAAGAGGCAAGAGAAGTACAGAAACAGGCAGGAAAGGTGCAGAAAGAGGGAACAGGGGTGCAGAAAGAGGCAAGAGAGGTGCAGAAAGAGGGAAGAGGGGTGCAGACAGAGGCAAGAGGGGTGCAAAAAGAAGCAAGTGAGGTGCAGAAGAGGCAACAGAGGTGTAGAAAAACGCAAGAGAGGTGCAGAAACATGCAAGAGCAGTGCAGAAAGAGGCAAGAGAATTGCTGAAAGAAGCAACAGAGGTGTAGAAAGAAGCAAGAGAAGTGTAGTAAGAGGCAAGTGAGATGCAGAAAGAGGCAAGAAAGGTGCAGAAAATGGCTAGAGAACTGCAGAAAGAGGCAAGAGGGATGCAAAAAAGGGAAGAAGGGTGCAGTAAGAAGCAAGAGAGGTGCAGAAAGAGGCAAGAGAACTGCAGAAAAAGGCAAGAGAGGTGCAGAAAGAGGCAGGAGAGGTGCACAAAGAGGCAAAAGGGGTACAGAAAGAGGCAAGAGGGATGTAGAATGAAGCAAGAGAAGTGCAGAAAGAAGCAACAGAGGTGCTTAAAGAGGCAAGAGGGGTGTAGAAAGAGGCAAGAGAAGTGCAGAAAGAAGCAACAGAGGTGCCGAAAGAGGCAAGTGAGGTGCAGTAACAGGCAAGACAGGTGCAGAATGAGGGAACAGGGGTGCAGAAAGAGGTAAGAGGGATACAGAAATTTGCAAGAGAGGTGCAGAAAGAAGCAAGAGCAGTGCAGAAAGAAGCAAGAGAAGTGCAGAAAGAAGCAAGAGAGGTGAAGAAATAGGGAAGAGGGGTGCAGAAAGAGGCAAGAGGGATGCAGAAATTTGCAAAAGAGGTGCAGAAAGAAGCAAGAGCAGTGCAGAAAGAACCTACAGAGGTGCAAAAAGAGGCAAGAGGGGTGCAGAAAGAGGTAGGCGAGGTCTACAAAGAGGCAAGAGGGGTACAGAAAGAGGCAGGAGGGGTGCAGAAAGAAGGAAGAGAAGTGCAGAAATTAGCAACAGAGGTGCTGAAAGAGGCGCGAAGGGTGCAGAAAGAGGCAAGAAAAGTGCTGAAAGAAGCAACAGAGGTACAGAAATAGGCAAGAGAGGTGCAGAAACAGGCAGGAAATGTGCAGAAAGATTGAACAGGAGTACAGAAAGAGGCAAGAGAGGTGCAGAAAGAGGGAAGAGGTGTGCAGAAAGAGGCAAGAGGGGTGCAGAAAGAAGCAAGTGAGGTGCAGAAAGAAGCAACAGAGGTGCAGAAAGACGCAAGAGAGGTGCAGAAACAAGCAAGAGAAGTGCAGAAAGAGGCTAGAGAATTGCTGAAAGAAGCAACAGAGGTGTAGAAAGATGCAAGAGAAGTGCAGAAAGAGGCAAGTGAGGTACAGAATGAGGCAAGAGAGGTGCAGAAAATGGCAAGAGAACTGCAGAAAGCGGCAAGATGGGTGCAAAAAAGGGAAGAAGGGTGCAGAAAGAAGCAAGAGGGGTGCAGAAAGAGGGAAGAAGGGTGCAGAAAGCAAGAGGGGTACAGAAAGAAGCAAGTGAGGTGCAGAAAGAGGCAAGAGAGGTGCAGAAAGAGGCAAGAGAGGTGCAGAAAGTGGAAGAGATGAGCAGAACGAGGCAAAAGAAGTGCAAAAAAAGAAAGAAAGGTGCAGAAAGCAGCAACAGAAATACAGAAAGAGGTAAGAGAGGCGCAGAAAGAAGCAAGAGTGGTTTGCACACCATTAGTACCAATTTAATACCCAAATTTAGCAATAAGTAACAGGTGGCCATTCTAGGTTTGCAAAGGGCCTTCCACCACGCTGTAACACTTGTCGCTGCATTTTTGGTAATGTTTGAGCCGTTTGAGCTAGAAGCAAGGTTTTTTTTTCAAATCCGCAGATTATGCAGCAGATGAGGGATTATGTGGCAAATGCGGAAAATGTATAATTGTGCAAAAGTTGGTGCAGCCAAGCAGTCGCATAGTTCCAGTGGCCCTGCTCATACCTCTGACTAGGTCCAGAAGTGCTCCTCAGTGGTTTCTTCTTTTTTGTCTCATTGAGTTAATAGTTTAGATTCTTTTTTTTTTTTAATTAATGTTACGGGAAGGGGGCCTCGTGGCCCCCCTTCCCTTGGCCACTTCTGGCCCCAGGGGCGTGGCCTCAGCGTTGGGGACCATGGGGGGAGCACTAATGCCCCCACGGTCCCGGCTGTCTCCCCACCTCCTGCGGGAGCCGGCATTGCTTTTGGGCGAGGGGAGCTGCTGACATGCAGTTCCCCTTGTCCAAAAGCAATTCTGCTTTGCTTCTTGGAAGTGAGAGCAGGTTTCCTGCTCTCGCTTCCAAGAAGCAAAGCAGTGTTTGCTATGACAGGGCGGGAGCCGTGCTCCCGCCCTGCCATAGCAAACGGCAATGTCCCGGGGGTGGGCACCCTGGGACATTGCAGGAGCTGGCCCTGGGGGGTGGCAGTCCCCAGGGCCTTGGAGGGCTCCAGGAGGGGCCCCCCTCCCAACTGTTTAAAGCCCCTGGGAGTTGGTGGTCCCCGGGGGCCGGGGGTCTGCAACAAACCACGGTATTTAAATAATTAGTGCCCCAGGGAGGCGGTGGTCACTGGGGCAGTGTGGGGATGGGCAGGAGCCCCCCCACACTTCTATAATTTATTTGGAGCCCCAGGGAGGTGGCGGACCCCGGGGGTTTGGGCAGGTGTGGGCCCCCCCACCACTATTAAATTAAAGCCCCGAGGAGGAGACCCCCCATGCATTTGTTTTATAAATAAGCCCTGGGGAGGTGGCGGTCTCCCGCTACATAATTAGGTATTGCTTCCGGGATCTTGCCCACCCAGGGGCTTATAGAAAATGAAGCGCGGGAGCCCGCGCTTCATTTTTTTAAATTTGTTTCGGTCGGACTCGCACACCCAGCTGATTTGTAAAAAAAAATGCTTTTTTGGGCCCTGGGGGTCCTTGTGGGACCCCCTGAGCAGGCCTAGGGGGTCAGGGTGTTTCTACCCTGCCCCCTTTTCTTGTTTTTTATCCTTTTTTTAACTGATTTCTTGTGACTCGGTTTTACCGAGTCACAAGATGGCTGCCAACACATTCTGGTTTGGAGTGTTGGCAGTCAATCAGAATTAAGCTTGTGCTCGGGAGGGTTCATGAATCCTCCTCGGTGCTCAGATATATACATTTATATTTTTTGAATTTCTCGGCAACTACTGAATGGATTTACACCATTTAAAAAAAGCAAGCTTTCTGGACCAAGACCTACCTTTTTGCCAAATTTGGTGTAATTCCGTTCAGCAGTTCGGGCTGTAGCTTTGTCTAAAGTTCCTATGGAAATTAACATGGGAGCCCCCTTTTTCTCGGCCCCCACTTGACGAATCACCCCGAAACTTTCAAGACAGGAGCTGACCTGAGTGAACCATTCGTTTTGATACTTTCGCGAAGATTCATCAAACGGCGCCAAAGATATTGGCAAAAGAAAAAACGCTTTTTGAATAGAAACAAGGTCCTAACTATAACTACCTACTGGCGACCGCCAGTAGGTAATAAAACAAAAGAGTTGCGGTTTAGCTGGCATGCACCAAATTGCAGGTGGTGCATGGATAGGTGCTACCTCCAGCGCCTTGTTACACAGAAAACAAAACATCTCCAGTTACAGAGAGAGCATGAACTTCAAGCCTGGGAGTAATCCACCCATTGAATTGCATCGGACAGCACGGAAATCCAGGTCTATATAACAAGTGATACAGTAGAATCCATTTCAAACATAGCCTTTCTCAATTTTTTTTTAAAATCATCATTATGAACGCCATAGCACATGTTCAAAATATACTTCCCTTTATTAGACATGAAAGACACACACTTACATTTTTCCCCATTTTCACAATCATACAAATGCTTTAACCACTTCATTTAACAGCATTCTGATAAACTGTTTTCACCTTAATAGGCTATTTTCAAATAACAATGCACAATGCTTCATAAATTGAAATGTCCCTGTTTCATTAATGTCACAGAAAACAGGATGAGTAGCATCCCTGTGCTATTGTGCTTGGCTTAGCCTATGCTCCAGAATGTTACTACAAAGGAGAATATAACAAACAAATACTATCAAGCACTTTCAACATGCCTATCTCTAAGTGAAATACTCTGCTAAAACAGTTTCCATTTATTTAAGGCTGAAAAGGAATGATTTCGAGTCAAACAAAGTGCCGCAATAATGCAGCTAAATTTCCATTTTTGTGCTGCTAAATTTCCATTTTTGTGCCACAAAATTGGCAAATCTATGCCTCAATATTCTGGGGGTCTGTTTAATACATAAATAAAACAGTGAAACAACAATAAGAGGCACGGAGATATGAATTTTTAAAGTTTGAATTAAAAATAGTGCCAAAAAGCACAAAGCTCCAAACACGGTTATCTGGTCATGCTAGAAAGGGTCAAAGTCAACATTTAAGGATGACAGTGATGGAGCAGATAAAAGGACCAGGCTTACCCTGATGAAAAGTTTACCTTCTAACTTAGAAACGTTTGTTGTAGAAAACTGTTCATCGATGAGTTGCCGGCAAAGCAAGCTATAAGCTGGATCCAAAGCAGGGCTCAATGACGGCAGGCTGCTGAAGAGCAGGGTGTTGTTGTGCCATTGAAAAAGGCAGGGAAGCTCTGAGTGTGGAAATTCTGAAGTCTATGCCCAGGTAGGCCTTCAGGTCGGTTTGATGAGGCTCCTTGTCACTCCTGTTGAAGCCCTCTAAGTTCTAACTTAACAGGTTTTCTGGATGTCAGATCTCCTTCAGCATGGGAAACCAGCAAGCTGAGACTAACCGACAATTCGACATTGATGGCTGCATCTTCAACAGCGATCCTAGTTGGTTCTTTAGGCAGAAAGTCCCACTTTTTGCAGTTTCTGGAAAAGAAAGAGTACACTCTAACACCAGCCAAGGGTCCAGGACCTGGAGGCACCACTTAGGGGTTAGGACTCACTCTAACAGAGGCCAGCAGCAGGGTCTAGGGCATGTCCAATTGGTACTGGTCAGCTGGGCAGATGAACGGTAAGGTCATCTGGAAGCTTATTGTGTCTTTGTAGCTCATGCAAGAGGTCAGCCACTGACCCTTGGAGTAGTTTCTGAGGTCTTGGATTCAAGGCAAGCAGGTCCAGTCTCCCTTACAGTTCTAGACAGCAGGCCATCTTCACAGGTCCAGGAGTGTTCTGAGGTGAGGTTTATGAGGGTCCACTTTTATGACAAGTGCCAGCCTGTGAGTGGAGGGAAACCCTTTATCCACTTATAAAACAGTTCTGGTCAGTTCCTTTACTCCCCCTGATTTTGGTGCCAGCCTTACTGGAGAAACAAAGCGGGCAGGCCTATGTGTGAGCTTCACCTGCCAGTGACAGGATAGGCATCCTTTGAAGCTCAGGTAGGGGCTGAGAGAGGAGCTGCCATCCCACAGCCAGAGCCTTTTGTCCACTGTCTGGGAGCAATATGCATCTCACCTCAAGGGAGCCATCAGAGGTCAGGTGACATCTGGACACTGATAGGAAAGTCTGTTGGCTTTAGGCAAGAAAATGAAACTTTCTAAAAGTGTAATTTCCAAAACAGTAATATAAAATCTGACTTGACCATTAAGGTGGATTTTAATTTTACTTTTAAAATGAGTCCTTGAACCACTTTTCTAGAAATTCCCAAACTGAGCACTTATTAAAGGTGACAGTGTAAATCAGTGTTGCCCTAGTAGAGTCTGCCTTTCCATAGTGAAAAACAGCTTTCACAGCCAGGACATGAAAAACTTTAAATATAAATATCATACTTTTTAAATACCAAACACTCTGCCCTGAGGGCTTTAACAGTCAACCTTAGGGAGACTTATAAGTATTAAGAAGGAAGGTTTAGGCCTGGAAAAAGTTTATTTTCCAGGTCGAAATGACAATTTAAAACTGTTTACCCAGGCTGCAGTGGCAGACCTAGAGCTATGTTTTACAGTGCTACTTTAGTGGGCAGCACAATAAATGCTGCAGCCCGCTAGTACTTTTTAATTTACACACCTTTGGTGCAAGTGGTACCATATACAAGGGACTCACAAATAAATACATTGCCCGTTAGGGGTATGCCAATTCTAACATGTTTACAGAGGAGAGCACAAGCATCTCTGGTTAGCAGGAGTCATTTATTACAAAGTCCTATAGCCAGCAAAAACAGGTTCAGCAAAAGAAGGCAAACATCTGAGGTAATACCATTCATAAGATCATCATTTCAAATGCTCAGGTTTTGCTAAAATGATGGGTGGGAGGAGCATGTAGAGTAGAAGCATGGTAGTAATATGGCCATGGGAACTGTTTTTATACCTTCACCCCAGCCTGTTAATTTTCAAAGGTGTTATCATAGCTAAAAGAGACAACAGGGTCATAATATTGGTGGTACCATTCTGACCGATGGGGTCATGGTTTACTCTGCTTCAAAGGCTGTCAATGGCAAACACTGGAAGATTCCCCTGATCCCCTCCCATCTATGTCATCCTGTGACAACACTGAAATCACTGCCTTTGTCTGTCTAGAATTTTAGAGAAGAGGGATAGAGAAGAAGAGATTTTCTTTCATGTTGCAGAGGCAAACCAAAATTCAGAAAGCCTTTTTTCTTTGCAAGACACTGGAATTACTTACAGAAATGGTGTAACGAACATCGTTTGTCTCCTCCAGATTGTCAACTGTCTTCAATATTACTTTTTTTGTGGGATGGGATTCATAAGAAACTTGGGGGCCAATTTACAAGTCCCTTGCACTACCGGAGCTTCACTTTTTATACGCTTCGGTGGCGCAGTGTGCTGGCCCATATTTACAAGGCTACGCAAAGCCAACCTGCATGGCTTATCATGGCCTTGTAAATATGGCCCCCTTTCACGCATTACTCTGAGTGAAAGGGGCATTCCATGGGTGTTGCTGTGGGTTTTCCCAAGCAACACCCATGGATTCTGACACATTACCAGATTTACAAGGTTTCATAAACCTGAGAATGGGTCAGATTCTAATGCCTCCCCAGGGGAGGCATAAAAGTGAGTCAACAAGGAGAAATACCATTATTTACCCTTGTTGTTTTGCATTTTTCAGCACACATAGAAGGAGGAAAACACCATCAATGAAAGTTCCTGCACACAAACAATACTCCCTGCAACGCAGGCACCCTTTGGTGCAAGGGTGCCTTCGTTGGTGCTGGGCAGCCTATTGTGCGTTAGCGCAAAGGAAAGCACAGGGATGCGCCGTATTGTTGTAAATACGAAGCATCCCTGCACTTTCCTAATGACACAATTCGGCACAGCAAGATGGCTTGCAGTGCCGTACTGCGTCATTATCTTGTAAATATGCCCCTAGGCCTCTCTCTATGTAGGACTTAGTGGTCAGAAATAAAACACTTGAGGGAACTCTGGGACATTCTAAAGGAGAGTGAAAATATAGTAAACTTGATATTGTAAAGTTTCACTTGGCCTGGCCAGTTGCTCTCCTTTTAGCTCCTGTTTGGGATTTAGGGCCTCATTTATGGGGAATTGGAGTAGGGCAGCAAGTCCTGTAGCTGAGCTGCACTACGCCAATGTGAAAGGGCAGGAGTGCGCTGGTGCACAATTTGCTGCCTAGGTCAAATGCAGGCCCCCTTGCACCAAGGTGCAAGGATGTCTGCGTTGCACGCAGGATTGTTATTGTGCAGTAAAGGGCACCTTCCTGCACAAAAACAACCCTGAGAGACGTTTTCCTCTGTCTATGTGGACTGCAGAACGCAGCACACATGGAAAGAGGAAAAAACAAGGAGAAATCAAAATATTTCTTCTCATTATATCTGCTTTGGGGAGGCATCCGGTTTTGGTGCTGCACCAGATTTACATGATTAAGTACATCTGAGGCAGTGTCAAAATCCTTAGGTGTTGCGTGGGAAAACCCACCGGAACATCCATGGAACATCTCCCTGGTGCAGAGTAAGGCAACGCAGTGACTTGCTCTGCTTTGTCTTATTCCCTATCTAGAAGGCCATGCAAAACCACGCAAAGTGGTTTGCGTGGCCTTCCAGATATGGTTGAGAGGTTTGTCAGGAAAAGTGATGTTTCTGCAGCGCAAGCCTCTCAAAAATAAGCCCCTTCGTTTCTGTACTGAATCCTTTCTAGTCTCATCCTTTCCAGCTTTAGAACTGATTGCTTTGAAGTTCATCACAATGAAAGTAGTTTTATTAAATGCAATCTCTTCAGCGAGGACGATGGTGAACTGGGTGCATTATTATGTAGGTCTCCTTTTCTATCTTTAGTAGATGACAGCGTTATTTTGAGGATCTATTTTTGCTTCCTAAAGTAGCGTCTTCTTCAAATGCATGTTAGGAGATGTTCCTACCTGCTTTCTTTGCAATTTTCTTTTACTCCAGGTGAGAGGCATTGGCATTTGTTAGATGCCAGAAGAGCAGTTTTGGTGTAATCGCACAGACTTAGGATTTTTTGTGTATCAGATAAATTGTTTGAGATGTTTGGTTCAACAAATAAAGGGCAAGCCTCTAATGTTATATTAAGCAAGTTGCTCAAATTGAAATTGCATTGACTTACTCTTTGGTGGGTTTTCCCTTCCAGCAACGATACAAGGAAGGTCCAGAGGAGATTAAAGTTTCAGTAAATTAGTAAAGCTGCAACATGCTCTTTAGGGTATACCCTTGTCTCCCATTCTTGACTGAATGAGTGGGACATTGATAGAAAGACTTTAAGCCTGGAAGTCCTGTCCTCTGTTTTTAAACTCTATTATTTTGCTCTACTGATTTTCAGGGTGCATCATTAAGTGATTTTGGCTATAATGCATTTGTCTTGGTCAGAGTCCAAGGGGCAGATTTACAAGCCCCTTGTGCCACTTTTGCGTCATTTTTAACATGGGAAAAATGACGCAGAAGTGGCGCAAGGGGCTTGTAAATCTGCCCCCAAGTATTTTGACTGGTACTAGGAAAAGGGATGTAGCAGTAATGTCCAGTGGCGTAACGAAACTTAAGTGGGCCCCACTGCAAAGGACATGTAAGGGGCTCCCCATGCTTTGGACTCAGTCAGGAGCTCTCAGTCCAGGGGCCTGCCACCCATGCACAGTGCCGGAGGGGGTCCCCATGGAGCTCGCCCCCCCCGCAACGTGGGGACTGCGAGGGCTATTGTTACACCAGTGTTAATTTTCTGATTTCTTATTGGCAATCTTCATTTCTCTAAATCCTGCTTGTACTTGTAGAAGTCATTACAGCCCAACCTTCCACCCAACAGATTGGCCTTCAACCGATTTTTTTTGTTTGCCAGAGAATGTTGGGAATACAGCCCCTTCTAATGGCCTGTGAGAAGGAAGGTGGGGCTGTATTGAAAGCATACTTCCTATATTATTTACTGTCACAAGTATGACTAACAGTGATAAATACCACAGGTACATAATGAGTAATTTCTTCTATATTGCATGAACGAAATGCGTGACCATACAAGGCTAATTTTAAAGTTACAATTCCTAAAAGGACTAATCTATAAAATACAATGTCGAGAATATTAGTACTATATACTCTCTATTTTTAGAAAGACTATTCCAGAGATATTTAAATATATATGATTAATCTTCAGTGTTGAGTATATGTTATGGGTTTTATTGTTAATACTTTCCAGCACTCTCCCTGTTTGCAAAATAGATGGCTAATCTCTGAAAAGTAAAATAAATGAAGCCAGTTTTCCTGTAGGAGAAAACACAAATCCAATTAAATAAGGGCTTCATTAATAATGGTCCACGCTGGCTTTTGGCACCTGGTTGATTTCATAATTACACAAAACCATGCTTTCTCTCATCTGTGTCGGTGGAGAACATTGCCGCAGTTGTTTAAACAAAGATATTTAATCAAATACAAAAACCAAGGAAGAAAAAGCTGGTGTTGTAAAGCTGGGCCTGTAGGGAAGATTTAAACATGAAAAGCACTGTATCGTGGAAATCACTTGGATGTAATTGGAAAACTGAAGCGGTATAAACACTTCACTTTTAACTTTGTTGGTGTTAAAATGAAAATATAAAGTTTGTTTTATTGGCGAATTTCATTATTACATGGATTATCTATAGTCGTTTTTGTAGACTTGTTTCGACATATTAATTCTAAAAACGTAGTAGCTTGGTGTGTTCATGATGCATGGTTGATTACTTCTCCAAGTGCAAAATTTAACTATGAGAAATTTCGATAACTGTTTCTCTCTTTGTGGTGTTTATTTTACAGAAATGTACTTTTTGGAGAGTGCAAAGGCAAAGCACTAGTCAAAAATTGTTTACCTAGAGTCCCATCCTCACAACTGCTGATGGAGCAGAAACGCGTTTGTACTAATTATGGGGCTGCAATGGCCCCTCGTAAAACATAAGTTGCACCACAACTTCCTTGTGCGTCACCGTCCATCACCTTTTTGGTGCACATCTGCATTTCAGGCTCCGTCCACATCAGTGTGCCTTGCACTTCATCGTCCATTAGATGTGGTGAGATATACTCCAATATTACATGCAACGACCTAAGAAAGAGTCTAGAAATGGAAAAAAGTTAAGAAACGCAAAGCAGTACAACATCAGTGCACAGATACATTTTTACCACTGTTTCTTGACTCTATGGATGAGCCATGTAGACAGACTGTTTTGGTTTGAATCGATCCTAAAGACTCAGTAAAAAGAACTACTCAACAAAACAGCATTTATCCTCGTTTAGTGACTTTGGAAAAACTATCAAGGTCATTTAGACCTCAGTGTCGCAAGATTCATTGTTTTCCGCTCCCCTGACTAATTACTGCTTGCCATGATATCATTTTTTTAAATATCTTTTTATTGGTGTTTTTTCATGAATAAATTGTAAATAGTGGTACATCATTAGTTATCATCAACACGCATTCTATATGTCACTTTACTCATTACAGCATAAATTATAGCACATTTGATTGTCTCTCAGCTGATGCACGGCTACGTTAAATATTATGGGGCAGATTTACAAGCCCCGTGTGCCACTTTTGCGCCGCCGTTGCGTCACTTCTGTGACGCAGCGGCGGCGTAAAGCTAAAGCCATGCTGCGGGGGATTTACAATGTGACGCATCTATGGGGATGTGTCATGTTGTAAAGCCCTGCGCCACATGAAACCTGCGTCAGGTTTCATGTGGGCGTTCCGGCGCAGGGTGGGCGTTCCGGTGCAGGAACGCCTCGGAAAAGTGCCTGAGTGAAATCTACAAGATTTCACTCAGTCACTTTTCCGACCCCGCTGCGTCAAACCTTGCGCCTGCTTGAAGCAGGCATAAGGTGTGACGCACCATGTGGAAGATAGGCCGGGTTGGCACAGTGCTGAAGTTGTGTCGCGCCCGCAGATGCGACACGCATCTGCCAATCCTTGCGCCATGGCGCATCCGTGGTGGCGCAACGATGGCATTGCGGGTCGCACGTTTCTTGGCGCATCTCTGCTGATTTGCAGGGATGCGCCAGGAAACGTAAATCTTCCCCCATATTTTCTTCTTGTGTCTTGTAAGATTCCATGTAAAAAGTTGACATATTGCGATATTCCGGTATGCGCCTTGTTGTGTCCTATGGGGCAGATTTACAAGCCCCTTGCGCCACTTTTGCGTCACTTTTAACATGGGAAAAGTGACGTAAAAGTGGCGCAAGCGGCTTGTAAATCTGCCACTATAAGTTCCAGGGGTACATTAAACGGCTTGCCATGATATCATGAGATAAACTCTTGCCTGGTGGGGATGTCATTGCCTTCTCTGAAACTGCTATTGGGGTGGCTGCGCCAGACAAAAACAGTTTGCTGAGTGGGAACCATAGTGTTTTGGATCCACTCTGCAAAGTTTTTTGAGAAAAAAATAAAGTTGGGGACATTGTTTCTGAAAAGTAACTGGCACGTTAGGTGTTGGGATTTTCTCTCTGAGCTCAGGGATCATTTACTCCATGCAAGGTTGGTGACTTAGATGGGGCAATGCTGGCCATGGAACCAACCTGCGGTGGCAACTGAAGCTCCAGGCTGGGCACTGGAGGTGGCGCAGAAGTCACATCTCATATAAGAAATACTGTTGCCTTGATAGCATAAGGAGGTGGATAGCTGTAAAAAATAAATTATTCTTAAACAATTTGGGCCTGTTTTAGAGTTTTTTAGACATGGTACTCCATCATAAACGTCCTTCAAACTGTCAGTCCTTCGCCTCTATTTCGAGTCAGGGAGACTGTCAGGTTTCCAAAGATCTGACAGAGAAGGGGCTGTCAGAGTAGGCTCATCAGACTGCCTGCACAATTTAGAGTGGACTGTCTGATGTCCTTTTATCTGTCCCTCACCACCAGATAAGATCTGGCAGTCAAGAACAGAAATAGAATATGACCCCCACAGCTTGGGAGAAAACTGCAGTTTGTTAGAGGCAGTCATTAGACCGCTCCTCTTAAGCTACGGGAAAAAGGGGCTTCAGTGGATAGACCACTGGGCTGCTGCTTCGGATATATGATGGGGACCCACACAAGAATGATAGTAGTGGGGCAAAATGAGATGGAAGGTGTTGAGGCATTTGCCTAAGGCACGACCCTCATACTCATAAAGGTGATCATCAGAAAGGGTGTGGCAGTATAAGGAAGCGGGTATAAGGAGAAAAAAAGGCTTGAAAAGAACGAGTGACAGAGAACAATATACACAGTAGCATGCCATGAAAAGTGATATGGGCACGGATCTTCCTCAAAATATTGTAGCTGTTGCAGGACAAACCAAGGAAAAAGTTATTAGTGGCAGGGTACTGTACCTTGTAGCTCACTCCAGGCAAAGCAGCAATGGCTAGTGCAGTCTATACATGATCCACAAAAGTGTGATAAAAATGCATCTCTATTTAGAGGCAGTCGAAGAGATACATAAGTTTGTATCTATCTTGACACTAATACTGTCAGAGCAGGAGGCAAAACACTTCTAGGAACTCAAGGAGGGTAAACTAGTGGGAAAGGGAAGCAGAATTCAAGGGTGTAAAGTACTGAGATTCTGAAATCAAGCAGAATGAAAGGAAGACACATGTGGGGCTGTTAGAGCACAAAGAGGAGAATGTCTAGTAATTAAAGATCCAAGCACTATATCATAAATTAGAGCAATGGGGAACGAGAGACAGTTGTTACTATGGAACATAATCACATGGATTGGTTTGGTGTACACAAAAAGTGGTAGTAGTAGGCAGGGAGGAAAACCAAGAGATTGCAAAAAACCATCAGGGGGCGTTAGTTAGTGTAAAGGTGCACATTTATTGGACACAACTGTCGTTCACATAGCCCTCCTCTGCTGATCTCCTAACCACAGAGGACCTGATTACGAGTGTGTTGTTACTCTTCTACCCCTGAGTAAACCCCTTTTTGTGCAGGGGTCAGAATTACAAGTTGAGTGTTTTTTAATGCATCCGATAATTATCGATGCATTAAATACATCAAACTTTGTTACATTTCGACAGACCAAGCCTGCCAAAATTTTAACAGGGAAAAAGCAAACAGTGTTTACTATATCATGCAGATTTAGCTACATTAAACACCAAAATCTGCATATTATTTCCCTGAAACTCATAATATGTGTTATTTATCACACCCGATAAATAATATACACAGTGGTGTTGTTTTTTTTTAGGATCGATAAATAGCATCTATACTTGTGATCAGGCCCAGGGTAAGTGAAGAGAAGTGAGAGCAAGCTGGTGGAGTGCTAAGACAATGTTTAAGTAGGGGAATCAGAGCCTGGTGAATGATAATATTAGGGTGGAGTACAGGATGGGCAGATTGCGAAAGAGGAAATAAGGGACTAGCAGGAAGGGCACATGATGAAAGTAGTTGAAGTGAGTAGAGGAATGCACATATGGTGACAGCAGCTGAAGGAAATGGGGGTCTACACATGGTAGTAGCGCGTAAGAGGAAAGAGTAGAAGGAAGAGCACTTGTTAATAGCAGGAGAAGAGACAATATTGATGTATGTATTTGACAGAGAGCAGCTGAAACGAGTAGAGGGGTTGAGCACATTATACCAAGCAACACAATGGATTAGAGGAATGACTACATAGTGAGAAAACAAGGGAGCAGAACGATGGGCACAAAGAACAAAAACTGAAGGGAGTAGATGGGTGGGTGCATGGTGAGAGAGAACAGAAGGGAGTACATGGATGGGTCCACAGTGATAGCAGAAACTAGTCGAGAGGTGGGCACATGGTGGAGCAGAAGGGAGTAGAGAGATGTGTGCATAGCAATAGAATCAGAGGGGCGCAGAGCAATGAGCACATGGTGACAGAGCA
This sequence comes from Calotriton arnoldi, assembly GCA_963921515.1. NCBI lineage: Eukaryota > Metazoa > Chordata > Amphibia > Caudata > Salamandridae > Calotriton > Calotriton arnoldi. Next base: position 795,086 of record CAWUFW010004374.1, on the reverse strand, counting down.
AAAAAGTAAGAAGAGGAATGAGCATATGGCGTTTTAATATATCTCCCCACTCTCCACTGGTCACAGAAAGATGCGGGTGACATCCCTCGCAAACTATGATAAAGGTGCAGTTTGATGCATGTCAACATGCCTACAAACAAGCTGCTTTCTGAGCAATAAAGTGCTTACTGCCAAGCCTAGCAGAAATCTTCTTTGGTGCCATCAGCCCTTGCACTGACTGTTGTACAGCTTGCATAGGCCACCTGTCCGTTGGCCCACTATGCGTCAGGAAGATCATACCTGCCCAAACACTGGGATGCAACAGCTACTGGGGCTTTAGCTTAGACATTTACTGGTCAAAGGTGACATGGTGTCACTTCCTGTGATGTCACCAGGTCAAAGGTTATGTGATGCCACTTCCGCTACCCCTGACATATTGGTGAATTGATGTCCAGGAATGAACGTGAGAAAGAATGCCCTTATACAGCTGTTCTCCTGGAATATATTGACCGACAGCCCTGCACCGGTTATCCAGCTGGTCAAAGGTTTCTGATGGTGGAGCCAGCTGAGACTACATTGTTTGCAACCTATTGCTTTGCGTCCCATGAGCTCATGTGGTTGCCTCACCAATTTTCGGCATGGTTTCAGCTCTGCCATACTTTAAATGAGGCACACTATTTTCAGAAAAAAACATACCATTTCAGACAACTCAGGATGGAGTGTAATCTGTGACACCCATCTAAAAAAATACCCCCTGCTAATGAGATGGGAGAAGTAACTTATATCACAAATAGAATAGTTATTTCCCCACCAAGCTGTCCATTGAATGTATCTTGTTTTGATTTGGCCTCACTAAATACAGACTCCTTGCTTGACCTTAACCGAGCCCTCCTTTCCCACATTTGTAAGCCTGAAGGTAAAGTCCTTGAATGCCAGATAGCTCTCTGTCCATATGCACTAATGTCACAGCCTCACTGTGTCCTGGTCTGTCATCAGATGAGGAGACTGTGACATTTTTAAACATTTTTTCCTCTTTATTACCAACATTTGTTAAAGTATTTATTGTTTGTTATGAGAATGATTTTTTAAATGTAATATCTCCAGAGCCCTTTGACAATATTCCTAATATTTGAGTAATTTTGCTTATTACTTTTTTATTTACTTTAATTAATTATTTCTGTTTACATTTTGCTGGTGATTTGCCTTGGTGTTCAAGCCTAGCTATGAAATCTGAGACCAAGACACTATTAGGGACCACTCATTCATTGTTATGGTTCCTTTTGTTTGGGGAGTGTGGGAGATTGTCATGGTGTGAGCAGAAGAAATACATTTTCATCAAATCAGAGCACTGGATTAAAAAGCATCACACAGTCTTACCAACTGAATACTATCCCACTACATGAATATTGGTTCAGCCCCCTCTATGATAATAACATTGTGAGAAGTTGCCCTGTTATATGCTGTCCACTAATTAAAGTGGGCACCCTGTACCAGTCCAAACAGACCTTATGGTGATTTAAGAGATCAAAGATAACCTTAGAAAGCTATCCAAGTGGTAGCTGTTGAGAGCAGCCTTCAGGCTTAGTCTTGAAGGAATGTTAAGCAGCTTGTTTTACCAGAATGCAACCTTATAGTATTGATTAAATGAAAGGAGAACCACACAGTAGTTATAAAAATATGTATTTATTAATATAACACACTTAAAAGTATGACACAGTATCTTCTACATGAAGATACTCGCAAAGCACACAATACTGTAGCATAGAACCAATCGTAAGTAGCACTAATACACAGTGGGCTCCAGGGGGAGACCAAACCATATACTAAAATAGTGGTATAAGAACCACGACTCGAGTCAAGACAGTGTCTAGAGGATGCAGAATCGCTGGGACCCCAAGAAACCACCGAAGATGAGTAAGCAGGGACCCCATGGAGGACGGGTGCAGAGTGGGAACATGACCGCGTGCGCCGTACAATTCTATGGGAAAGTCGCAGTTGCAGTTTTAAAGTTTAAGGACCCTTCTGAGTGGACTTTGAAGAAACCCCGTGGAACTTAGGAGGTTGGAGAGCCACCCCACCCGTGGATACCGTATTACCAGAGTTACCTATCCCAAGGAAGCTGGGTGCATAGGGCTGAAGTGGCGTCGGAAACCGCCGTCAAACTCAATGGAGGACTTAGAAGAAGAGCCACTGCTGGGAAGAAGAAAAGTGTCCGTCAGAATTCAAAGGGGGATTCTTGATGAAGAGTACCTGAAAGCAGAGGGGACAGAGTCTGGGTCACTCAGGAGTGACCAGGGGCTAGGTAGGCGAATGCCCACTGATGTCGGGTGCTTCAGGTGCGTTGAGGGGGGTTCTTGACTCTGCAGCCACAGGGTCCAGGAGATGTCGATGACAACCAGGAGCTGGATGCAAGCTGCCCCACAAAGGATGTCGAGTGCTGAGGGGTCGGTGTCTGGCTGGGGCACCAACAAGCCTTGGCAGTGGCAACCCATGCAGGAGGTCAAGGAAGGTTACGGTTCAGACAAGCAACGTCCAGGAGACTCACCAAACATAGGGGAGTCAGGGCAAGCCTGGAGCAACCAGGGGAGCTCAAGAAAAGCAGTGTTGACCCTCAAGAGGACCCACAGGCCAGAGGCACAGGAGTCGCGAGGGGACCTCAAGCAGTTTCACAAAGCAGCAGCCCACGGAGCACTCGGTGTGAGGAGGCCAGAGTTCTTTGTAGGAAATGATGCCAGAGATTGGGGCTACTCAGAGCCCAGTGCACTTGCTTTGGAGACGCCAACAAGCATATGCGCTTGCAAAAGTACGCGGTGCACAGGGGTATGGGTATTGCAACCCCCGCGAGGGATTCTGACCTCAAGCTGGTGAGAGGGCAGGTCGGACCTCATGAGACTTGGAAATCCACTTCCTGTGTTGCTGGAGCCTTCGGAGTCCATAGGAGCTCAGGAGCAGCAGACCGGTCAATTGTGATGTGGTGCCTGCGGTTGCAGGGGAGTGACTCCTTCAATCTAAGGGAGATATCTTCAGTTGTCCTTGATGCTCCACAGGTTCTGCGCAGAACCTTTATGGTGCATGGGCACAGACGATGCTTTGGACGGAGAGGGAGACAAAGTCGGGCCCAAATGAAGTCCAGCGAAGTCCAGAGTGTCCAGACGGTCGAAGGTCAGTGGTTTCTTGATCAGAATCTTGTCCACGTCAAATCTAGGGTCCCACAGCCAGGTAAGCCCTTTTGTACCCACGGGAGAGGGTTGGACAGATTCAGGGGACCCTCCCAGGGGAGGGTCTGGACAGTGGGGAGAATACTCCCATGTCCTTTGTCCAGTTTCGCGCCAGATCAGGGGCCAATGGCTCCACGAACTGGTTTGAACTGGACTATGCACAGGGACACCAAATGTGCCCCTCATGCAGACGTTCGGTCGCTGGCAAGCACACCCACCCAGGCCTAATACACTAAATCCTGTCTGGGAGGTGGTTACACCTCCCTTTGACAGAATGCCAATTGTTCTGCCTTCCCCTGCTCGAGCTTGACTCAGCAGCAGGAGGGCATAAATGTGTCTCTGGTCAGCAGCAACCATTTTGGGCTGCCCGGGACTAGAAGGCTGGTACCGGGAACACCAGGGACCTCACAAAGCTTGTTTCCGAGGGGTGGAATCATACCTCCCACACCAGTTACCGGTGTGGGGGTATGATTCCACAATGTTTGACACCAAACCCGATAGGGTTACTTTCAGCCGTTTTAGAGTTGGTCATCACGCGGTTGCATAATGCCACTCTATATGTTGTAAATGGCTGCAGCACTAACAACCCGGGAGAATGGACTCTGTAGGCTGCAGGGGTGTTCTGCACTTGCAGTGGCACCCTCTCACTTAGAACCAAGCACCCTGCCTTCAGGATTGTCAAGGCCTCCTATAGGGTTGACTTATAGGTTTTAAGTGTAGTGACCCTTAGATATAGTAAACCTATATCTTAAGTAAGTGGTGCATGCACCACTTTACACAGGCTGCACTGGCAGGCCTGTAGGTTTCATTTTGCATGGCCTCTCATGGGTGGCATAATACATGCTTCAGCCCATGGGAGGCCTCTGGGGTACCTATGCCCTGGGTACATGGGAACCATATACTAGGGACTGACAAGTGTACCCCAGTATCCAATCTGGAGTTTACCTAAGTACATGGCATAACAGTTTAGGGAGAAAGCAGATAGACTGGGGTCCTGATTAGCAGCATCCCAGTCAGACTAGTCAAAAACAGTATAACATGAAGCAAAAAGTGGGGGTAAACATAGGAAGCAGATCCTACTTTCCTACACAACCCCCCCAAACGTAAGAAGATGAGACTAACCTTGCCCAGTTGAGTCTTCATTTTCTAAGTGGAAATATCTGGAGAGTCCATCTGCTTTGGCATGGTTACTCCCAGGTCTATGTTCCACTGTATAGTCCATCCCCTGTAGGGAAATGGACCACCTCAAAAGTTTGGGGTTTTCACCCTTCATCTGTTTTAGACATAGGAAGGGCTTATGGTCTGTCTGAACATTGAAGTGAGTGCCAAACAGGTATGGCCTCAGCTTCTTCAGGGCGCAGACCAGAGCAAAGGCTTCCCTCTCTATAGCTGACCAATGTTTCTCTCTGGGGGTCAACCTTCTGCTGATAAAAGGTATGGTTGATCCTGACCCTCTCCATTGAGTTGTGACAACACAGCCCCTACTCCCAACTCAAATGCATCTGTTTGGACAATAAATTGCTTGGAGTTGTCAGGACTTTGCAGAATGGAAGCAGTGCACATGGCCTGCTTGAGATCATCAAATACCTTCTGATAGCTAACTGTCCACTTAACTTTCTTGGGCATCCTTTTAGATGTGAGATCATTCAAGGGAGTCACTATAGACCCATATCCTTTACCAAATCCCCTGTAATACCCAGTCAGGCCCAAGAAAACTCAGACCTGAGTCTGGGTAGTTGGAGCAACCCAGTCCATGATGGTCTGGATTTTTTGTTTCTGTAATGGTTGAACCTGGCCTCTACCTACAAGGTGGCCCAGGTACACAACCTTGCTCTGCCCTATCCGGCACTTAGTAGTCTTGATAGTGAGGCCTGCTCTCTGCAGAGCCTCCAAAACATTCTTCAGGTGGACCAGGTGATCCTCCCAGGTGGAGCTAAAGACAGCTATATCATCAAGATATGCTGCACTATAGGCTTCCAGGCCTGTAAGGACTTTGTTCACCAGCGTTTGGAATGTGGCAGGTGCATTCTTCAAACCAAAGGTCATCACAATAAATTGATAATGCCCACTAGGGGTTGAGAATGCTGTTTTTGGTTTGGCATCCTCAGCTAGTCTGATTTGCCAATAGCCAGCAGTTAGGTCAAATGTACTTAGATACTTGGTTGAGGCCAGAGAATCAATAAGTTCATCTGCCCTAGGAATAGGGTGAGCATCAGTCCTAGTGACTGCATTGAGTCCCCTGTAGTCCACACAAAACCTCATCTCTCTCTTACCACCCTGGGTGTGAGGTTTAGGTACCAGGACTACTGGGCTAGCCCAAGGGCTATCTGAGGGCTCAATCACTCCCAGTTCCAGCATCTTTTGGACCTCTGTCCTGATGCAATCTCTAACATGGTCAGGCTGCCTGTCGATTTTATTCTTGACAGGTAGACTCTCACCTGTGTCCACTTCATGGGTACACCAGGTGGTTTGACTGGGTGTCAGAGAAAACAAATGCCTGTATTGATTGAGGACTTTCCTACAATCAATCTGCTGTTGACCAGTGAGGCTGTCTGCCAAGACTACACCATCAACTGACACATCATCAGGGTTCTGTGAGAGGAGGTCAGGGAGTGGGTCACTCTCTTCCTCCTGTCCCTCATCAGTTGCCATGAGCAGGCCCATGTCAGCCCTGTCAATGTATGGCTTGAGCTTGTTCACATGGAGCACCCAGTGGGGGCTCCTGGGAGTACCAAGGTCCACCAAGTAGGTGACCTCTCCCTTCTGCTCAAGAATGGTATGGGGTCCACTCCATTTATCTTGGAGAGCTGCTGGGGCCACAGGCTTCAACACCCACACATTCTGCCCTGGCTGATAAACAGTCAGAACAGCCTTTTGGTCATGCCAAGCTTTTTGCAATTCTGGACTTGCCTCAAGGTTTTTACTGGGCTTCTTCATGTACACAGCCATCCTGGAGCGGAGACCAAGTACATAGTCCACTATGTCTTGTTTAGGAGGTTTGAGAGGTAACTACAATCCTTCCTTAACCAAACACAAGGGACCCCTAACTGGATGCCCAAACAAAAGTTCAAAAGGGCTGCAGCCAAACCCCTTCTGTGGGACCTCTCTGTAGGCAAAGAGAAGGCAGGGCAACAGGACATCCCATTTTCGCCTAAGCTTTTCTGGGAGGCCCATGATCATGCCCTTGAGGGTTTTGTTGAACCTTTCAACCAACCCATTGCATTGTGGGTGATAGGGTATGGTGAACTTGTAATTCTCCCCACACTCCTTCCACATAGCAGTGATGTAACTTGACATGAAGTGTGTACCTTTGTCAGTTAAGACCTCCTTAGGGAAACCCACTCTGGAAAAAATTCCCAGGAGGGCCCTGGCCACCACAGGAGCTGTGGTGGTTCTAAGGGGTATTGCTTCTGGATACCTAGTGGCATGGTCCACCACCACTAGAATATAACTGTGCCCAGATGCAGTAGGAGGGTTCATGGGACCAATAATATCAATCCCAACCCTCTCAAAGGGAACCCCCACCACAGGTAGTGGTATGAGGAGGGCCTTTGTTGTACCACCTGACTTACCACTGGCTTGACAGGTGGTACAGGAGCGACAAAACTCCTTTGTGTCTTCTGACATGTGAGGTCAGTGAAAGTGAGGGACAAGCCTGTCCCAAGTCTTACTTTGGCCTAGGTGTCCTGCTAAGGGAATGCCATGTGCCAAGGTGAGTAGGAAGCCCCTACACTTCAGAGGTATGACCAACCTCCTGGTGGCACCAGGCTTGGGGTCTCTACTCCCTGAGTATAGGAGTCCCTCATCCCAATAGATCTTGTGAGATCCACGGACACTCTCAGCAGCCTCAGCAGCAGCTTGCTCTCTGAGGGGTTCAAGAGAGGGGCAGGTTTGCTGCTCCAAACTCAAGTCTGCCCTGGAAGGGCCCCGTGTCCCCAAGAACTCAACCCGATCAGGTTCCAGTTCATCTGAGACAGTTCCTTCACAGGGACTGAGATCATCTCCCTCAAGAGACTGATCCTCACCCTGAGTCTAGGGGGAAGACACAACCTTACCCCTCCTGCTCCTTCTCTTGGAAGGCGCTTGGTCCATTGTTCCAGGATCCAAGGCCTGTTCAGTTTTTGCCAGCTTGGCGTGTGACTTGGTCACAGCAAACACATCTGCAGTGATGCCCAGCATTGCTGCATGAGTCCTTAACTCTACCTCAGCACAGGCTGAAGTTTCCAAATCATTGCCTAACAAACACTCCACTGGAAGGTCTGAGCTAACCACAACTTTCTTAGGGCCAGTTACCCCTCCCCAGCTGAAATTAACAACTGCCAAAGAATGATCAGTCCAGAAATTGTTAGCATTGGTCACTTAGTACATTTCTCCAAGTATGTTTTGGTCAGGGCCCACAAGATTCTCTGTCACCATAGTGACACTTGCACCTGTGTCCCTGTATGCCATGACCTCCTTACCATTGATCAAAGGCTGTTGTCTCTATTTGCACAGGTTACTGGGACTGACAAATAAGGTGGCAAGATCCATGCCACCATCACGGACTAGCTCAGCCTGAGCTGGAGTTCTGAGTAGGCCAGAACCCATCTCAGAGCCCAAGGTTAACCCTACTAATCCCTTGTTCCCTGTACCACCACCTGTACTTGTGCTAGGTGGCGCAGTTGCCTTAGGGGCAGTGGTGGCAGGAGGATTTTCCTTGGCTTTTGGACAGTCAGCATCCTTTGTCCAAAGGGTCTTTACCTTACACAAGTAACACCAAGGTTTCTTTTTGCCTTTACCTTTGTTGGATTTTGACTCCCCCCAGATGCAGGTTTTTGGGGCCCTGATGAAGACTTTTGGGGGCAGATTTACAATAAACTAACGCAGCACGGTGCAGCAAGTCTTTTTGCTGTGCCGTGCTGCGTTAGTTTGGAAAGCACAGCGATGCAACATATTTACAACAATATGTCGCATCTCTGTGCTTCCCCCTGCGCTGGCGCACAAACAGCTGCCATGCGCCAGCGCAGGCAGCCTTGCACCATGGTGCAAGGATGCCTGCGTTGTGGGGAGATTGTTTTTGTTCAGGAAGGGTTCCCTTCCTGAACAAAAACAATCTGAAATGCCGTTTTTCAACTTCTATGTGTGCTGCATTAGCACACATAGAATTTGAAAAACAGCATTCTTTCAATGATTGTTTTTGTTCAGGAAGGAACCCTTCCTGAACAAAAACAATCATTAGAAGGTGATTTCCTCTTTCAATGTGTGCTGCAGAATGCAGCACACATTGAAACAGGAAACAAAAACGAGGAGAAATGAAAACATTTCTCCTCGTTGCGCTCGCTACGCCTCCCTGGGGAGGCGTAGCATTGACACGCATTTCCAGATTTACGATTCCTCGTAAATCTGGAAATGTGTCTGCGTTCCATGGGTGTTGCGTGGGAACACCCACAGCAACACCCATGGAACGCCCCTTCCACGCAAAGTGCTGCGTGTCAAGGGGCCATATTTACAAGGAGAGGAAAAGTCACGCAGGTTGGCTTTTCCTCTCCTTGTAAATATGGAGAAGTGGAATGCGCCTCCAGTACGTCACAAAAAGTGACGTAATGGTGGCGCAGGGGGCTTGTAAATCTGCCCCCTGATCTTTACCCTTGTCCCCACCCTTATCTGGAGTTTTAGCATCTTGCTTCTTTTGGTCACCACCATTGTTCTGGTTTTTCTGCTTCACCCTGGTTCTGATCCACTTATCTGCCTTCTTTCCCAATTCTTGGGGAGAAGTCAGATCAGAGTCAACCAGGTACTGATGCAATAACAGATTTTGGCAATTATTAAGGATCCGCTCCCTCATAATCAATTTGTACAATCCTTTAAAATCATTCACCTTACTGCCAAGCAACCAGCCTTCCAGAGCCTTAATGGCACTATCCACAAAGCCTACCCAATCTTGATTCTGTGTCTTCTCGGTGTCTCTGAACTTAATCCTGTACTGTTCAGTGGTTAAGCCAAACCCATCAAAGAGAACACTCTTCAAGATTGAATAGTTGTCAGCATCCTCTTCTCTAACAGTGAGGAGCTTATCTCTACCTTTGTCAGTAAAGGAGAGCCACAAGATAGCTCACCACTGCGCTTGAGGGACCCTCTGAACTTTACAGGCCCTCTCCAAAGCAGTTATTCATTTATGGATGTCATCCCCAACATGGTAGGGAGGGACAATCTTTCTCCGGTTCCTATTGTCAAATGAATATTCTTTAACTCTAGGGACACTGTTGCTGCCACCATGGGACTCTAGTCCCAACTTTTTTGTAGCTCTCTGGACTTCTAGGGACTCTTTATCAAGCGCCAATTGCTCTTGCCTGAGCCTAAGCCTAGCTTTCTCAACTTCAAGAAATTGGTATTCCCTATCAAAAGAGTGGTTCCTCTTGCTAGATATAGAGGTCCCTACAGACTGTCCTGAGTGATTAGACTCTGCAGAGGGAGATCTAGATCTCCTTGGTAAACTCTGCACTCTGCCAGGAGTGGTGAAGAGGAGGCCATCATGGCCTTCTCCACTACCTTCTGGAAGATCTGAGTTATCCAGGTGGGACCCATCTCGGTCCCCCTGGTCAGGGTTAGGTTCCAGGTCATAAAAGGTGTCACCTCCTGGCCTGTCTTCATTCCCTGTCCCACCCACTCTGTCCTGTTCATCTGACCCAGGAGTCTTCCTTAGGCCATCTAACAGTAACACCCCTATTAGACATAGAGTGTTGGCACTTCTCCCTGTCTTCAGCTTTCTAGAGGCACACAGGGCTTTCAATTCTTGGAATGAAAGCTCACTGTATCTAGAGGGCAAAGAGCCACTGGAATCTCCTTTAGTAGACATACTAAGTGTGGTGAGGTGTTGTACCTACCTAACCTAGTGGGAACTAAACTCTCTGAGGTTGGAGAAAGGGAGTGCTAGACCCTTGACTTACCCAACCCTAAGTTCAGTAGAACTTACTTATTCTAAGCTAGTATTATATGTACCTAGTAATTAGTGTTTTCAGTTAATCAATACAAAGATTTATCTGGTAAAAACAATGCAGGCTTGAATCCCAACCGCTGCACAACAACGTGAGAAGTTGGCCTGGTATATGCTGTCCACTAATTAAAGTGGGCACCCTGTACCAGTCCAAACAACCCTTATGGTGATTTAAGAGGTCAAAGATAACCTTAGAAAGCTATCCAAGTGGTAGCTGTGGAGAGTAGCCTTCAGGCTTAGTCTTGAAGGAATGTTAAGCAGCTTGTTTTACCAGAATGCTACCTTCTAGAATTGATTAAATGAAAGGAGAACCACACAGTAGTTATAAAAATATGTATTTATTAATATAACACACTTAAAAGTACGACACAGTATCTTCTACATGAAGATACTCGCAAAGCACACAATACTGTAGCATAGAACCAATCGGAAGTAGCCCTAATACACAGTGGGCTCCAGGGGGAGACCAAACCATATACTAAAATAGTGGTTTAATCGCTTAACCGCGGCACGAATTCCGCCGCGGTGCGGCGGTTTAAAAGAGTGGGCGGGGCCGCGTCGGCCAACGGACGTGCACAGCACTAGCGAGGTAGTGCTTGCGACGGCCGTTGGCCGACGGAAGCACGGAAGGGGATAAGAACCACGACTCGAGTCAAGACAGTGTCTAGAGAATGTAGAATTGCTGGGACCCCAAGGAACCACCCAAGGTGAGTAAGTAGGGACCCCATGGAGGACGGGTGCAGTGTGGGAACATGACTGCGTGCACCTTACAATTCTATGGGAGAGTCACGGTTGCAGTTTTAAAGTTTAAGGACCCTTCTGAGTGGACTTTGAAGAAACCCCGTGGGACTTAGGAGGTTGGAGAGTCACCCCACCCGTGGATACCGTATTACCAGAGTTACCTATCCCAAGGAAGCCGGGTGCATATGGCTGAAGTGGCGTTGGAAACCGCTGTCGAACTCAGTGGAGGACTTCAAAGAAGAGCCACTGCTGGGAAGAAGAAAAGTGTCCGTCAGAATCCAAAGGGGGATTCTTGATGAAGAGTACCTGAAAGCAGAGGGGACAGAGTCTGGGTCACTCAGGAGCGACCAGGGACTCAGTAGATGAATGTCCACCGATGTCGGGTGCTTCAGGTACATTGAGGGGGTTCTTGACTCTGCAGCCACAGGGACCAAGAGATTTCGGGGACAACCAGGAGCTGGATGTGAGCTGTCCGACAAAGGATGTCGAGTGCCGAGGGGTCGGTGTCTGGCTGGGGCACGAACAAGCCTTGGCAGCGGCAACCCATGCAGGAGGTCAAGGAAGGTTACCGTTCAGACAAGCAAGATCCAGGAGACTCACCAAACATAGGGGAGTCAGGGCAAGCTTGGAGCAACTAGGGGAGCTCAAGAAAAGCAGAGTTGACCCTCAAGAGGACCAAAAGGCCAGAGGCACAGGAGTCACAAGGAGACCTCAAGCAGTTTCACAAAGCAGCAGCCCACGGAGCACTCAGTGCGAGGAGGCCAGAGTTCTTTGCATAAAATGATGCCAGAGGTTGGGGCCACTCGGAGCCCAGTGCACTTGTTTGGAAACGCCAACAAGCATATGCACTTGCAAAAGTACGCAGTGCACAGGGGTATCGGTATTGCAGCCCCCACGAGGGATTCTGACCTCAATCTTGGTGAGAGGGCAGCTCAGACTTTGAGGGGTTTGGAAACCCACCTCCTGTGTTGCTGGAGCCTTTGGAGTCCGTAGGAGCTCAGGAGCAGCAGAACGGTCAATTGTGATGTGGTGCATGTGGTTGCAGGGGAGTGACTCCTTCACTCTAAGGGAGATATCTTCAGTTGTTCTTGATGCTCCACAGGTCCTGCACAGAGCCTGAATGGTGCATGGGCACAAACGATGCTTTGGACGGAGAGCGAGACAAAGTCGGGCCCAAATGAAGTCCAGCAAAGTCCAGAGTGTCCAGACGGTCGAAGGTCAGTGGTTTCTTGATCAAAATCTTGTACATGTTGAATCTAGGGTCCTACAGCCAGTTAAGCCCTTTTGTACCCATGGGAGAGGGTTGGACAGATTCAGGGGACCCTCCCAGGGGAGGGTCTGGACAGTGGGGAGGTTACTCCCATGTCCTTTGTCCAGTTTCGCGCCAGAGCAGGAGCAAACGGCTCCCAGGACTGGTTTGAACTGGACTATGCACAGGGACACCAAATGTGCCCCACCCAGGCCTAATACACTAAATCCTGTCTGGGAGGTAGTCACACCTCCCTGTGACTGGATGCCAATTGTTCTGCCTTCCTCTGCTCGAGCTTGGCTCTGCAGCAGGAGGGCAGAAATGTGTCTCTGGTCGGCAGCAACCATTTTGGGCTGCCCGGGACTAGAAAGCTGGTACCGGGAACACCAGGGACCTCACAAAGCTCGTATCTGAGGGGTGGAATCAGACCTCTCACACCAGTTACTGGTGTGGGGGTATGATTCCACAATGTTTGACACCAAACATGATAGGGTTACTTTCAGCGGTTTTAGAGTTGGTCATCACGCGGTTGCATAATCCCACTATATATGTCGTAAATGGCTGCAGAACTAACAACCCGGGAGAATGGACTCCGTAGGCTGCAGGGGTGTTCTGCTCATGCAGTGGCACCCTCTCACTTAGAACCAAGCACCCTGCCTTCAGGATTGTCAAGGCCTGCTATAGGGGTGACTTATAGGTTTTAAGTGTAGTGACCCTTAGATATAGTAAACCTATAGCTTAAGTAAGTGGAGCATGCACCAATTTACACAGGCTACAATGGCAGGCCTGTAGGTTCCATTTTGCATGGCCTCTCATGGGTGGCATAATACATGCTTCAGCCCATGGGAGGCCTCTGGGGTACCTATGCCCTGGGTACATGGGTACCATATACTAAGGGACTGACAAGGGTACCCCAGTATCCAATCTGGAGTGTACCTAAGTACATGGCATAACAGTTTAGGGAGAAAGCAGATAGACTGGGGTCCTGATTAGCAGGTTCCTAGTCAGACTAGTCAAAAACAGTATAGCATGAAGCAAAAATTAGGGGTAACCATAAGAAGCAGATCCTACTTTCCTACAGTCATATGGAGATGTCAGAAAAAACTAGTTACAAACAACAGTGAACCATTGTAAATTAATGTAAAACTGCAGGCAGGCAAAGAATCGTGAAGAAATGTGACATTAGTGGGCCCATGCTAGAGAGCCTTCTTCGTGAACAATGTCATTCAGAAATAGACAAACATGAGTTGCTTGACAATATATAGCAGACATATTATCAAACACACAAAAGGTGATGGGAGGATACTTGCAATAAGTCTAACCACTGGCATTCGCTTGGGGTAGCATTGCCACCCACCATTCTTTGACGATTATGCCACCTCTGTTTAGACTGAGCCACATGCAAATGAGGCTTGACATTCCTCCAATAGGAACAGTCCAGCCAAAACTGCCAAGCCAGGTCCTCCCTGAGACAGTATAAAAGCAACACAAGATGGGCTTTGACCTGATTGTGGCTCTTCAGTCGGGTGTAGCTTGGTTACAGTGGCACGGTGAGCAAGGGTCCCACTTCTTGGCCTACCCATGGCCCATGAGGGCAATACATCAAACACAGAAAAGGTATTGGGAGATTGCTTTCAATGAGTCTATCCACTGGCAATTGCTCGGGGTAGCATTCCAACCAATTGTTCTTTTGCCCACCATGCCACGCCCTAAGTAGCCAAGGGTATGTCCAGAAGTTGAGTTAAAAACAGTAAATTAATGAAGAAGTGAGTAAGTTACCAAATAAATATATGCTTACACAATATAGAACTCTTAAAATAGAATGTTTCAGCCCTCTTTCTCCAGAGGTAATGCAATTATGTACCGCTTTAACACAGCATATTAAAATGTACAATTTCAGTAAAGTTTTCATTCAGTAAAGCATGGTGCACACGCAATAAAGAATTTAAAACGAAATACAAAAAACATATTTTTGTAACCAGATATCTGCTTAGAGCATCCCACTGAGTGTGAGAATACGACAAGTTTTCAAGCACTAAAATAAGTAACATAGTCATATTATATGAGGTTCATAACTAATGTAGTATAATGTGTAATAGAGTGTGAAGAAATGCCTGAAGGTAAATGGATTACATTTTTAGATATTTTCTGCCAGAAGAACAAATATCTATTTTCATAATTAATAGATACCATGCCTCATTTCCATGAAAACTCACCAGGCAACAAGGGAATGAAATGATCACAAATCATGCAGAACAATAAACTGCCCAAAGGAATTCATGCTGTTAGCCGACTAATGTGTTCTATATATTATAGTTTAAGCATGGTTTCAGACGCATAATACCAGAACATTGTGGATTTTAGAGACTCGGGAATTACAATTAAAGAAAAGGAACAAACACGTGGGTCCTTTAAGAACAAAGGCAGATTTAAGAGAAATTGTCTTAATAAGCTAGGAGGGGGGGTGGGGTTGCGCTGATTATTTATTAGAAGTGGTTACATGTAGCAAGCATGCATAAGTCTCCGGAACCAAAAGGAATGTGGCCTCTGACAAGGAGTGTTGCGTGGATACATGCGCATTACAGTTCAATTCTTTGGTATGAAATACATGTAAAACATTAGATATACAATGAAAATAAGAAAAGTAAATATGATTCATTCAACTCTCCTACGTTTAAAAAAAAAGAGCGATACAAAAATCGCTTGTCAAAGTGGAAACTAAAATATCTAAGTTGTAACACATCAGTAGATAAATGCACACTCTATCGCGATATTATAAAAAAGCTAAGAACATTCAACACAATGACCCATGGCCAGGCCTAGTTGCACAGTTTTAAGCATAGTGAATGTCGTTTCCAAATCATTTTAAGGAATTGTGCCACAGCATCTAGTGCCACCAGCTCTTCCCGGAGCAAAGAAGGGCCATATGGCCTGATTAAGAGTTTGGCTGCCCATAGTGTTCCTCGGGAAGGCGAGTATATTATTGTTTTTTCCTGTCCCTCACTGCCAGCATTTTCCTAGCAATGAGAGACATGTAAAAAGGTAGTATTACACTGCCACCCTAAACAGTGGTGGCTGGTGATATTTGAAAGTGGTGCGGCGTAAAATGTGTGGCGGAGTGCAACGCGGCGAGCGAGCATAGCGAGCGAGCCCAAACAACCTAAGAAGGGTTCGGGGGGGTTCTCCCCCGGCGAAAGTTTTGAAAAAAGAGTGGGCAAATGGTGCATTTTCAAGCAAATTTGAGAAAGCAAGAAGGTTAATAAAGCAACTGTGTAAGTGCAGTTATTACATTACAGATTTAAAGCCCAACTTTAACCAATGTCAAGCCACTCAGATTCACCCTTGACATGGACCTGACACGTAAGGAGCACATTGCCAAGAAAACCAAGATGACTTAGTACCCAATCTCTCTGCTTAAGAAAGTGAAAACATTCCTTCCAGAAAGTGGATTCAAAACTGTTATTCAAGCCATCGAATTATGACCTGTGGATGGTGGCAAAACCCTGATCAGTGCTCTCACTGATACTGGACCCATTAAGGGTAACCTACATGCTATAGGATACCTAATCAAGGGCCTAAAGAAATATGACCACTTCACCCCTACCCTAATGGAAATCACCCACTCCCCTTGGTCACCCGTACCACCTTTAGAGCGAGCTGCATCATCTTCAAAGCCATCGTGACTAACACCCCGCCAGTCTGAATTACCAGAATGGAGGCAAATAAGCATAAGCAAAAATGACTATGAAACAGTCCTTCTATGCATCCAGAATATGCAGCAACGCCCCATATCCATTATGTTCGCCCCACCTGTCTTCAATTTTAAAAAACCTCTTTCTAGAACACTCCATCATGACAATAAATAGTCCATTACCCCCTAAGAACACAGCCTCCCCTTTTGAGTGTACCTCTGCTATGTCTTCAACCCTGTCCAGTGTTCTATTGCCTTATGGCTACGTTTACACTACAAATTTACCTCATACATATATATCATATAGATGAGTTACTTCTGACTGATGGAACCTTTTTATTTTCAAAATATGCCTTGGGCAGTACTGCTTTTCGGGCCCATCCAATCAATGAGGATTCAGGTTTCTATGGTAGGATTCCAGGTGCACTTGCAAGTAGACCAGACCCCAGGTACAGGTACAACATGGCTGTCCATATAAGACGTTATGTATTTGGATTATTTTATGAGGTGAAGTGTTCTTCTGAGGACTGCAGATGGAGGCGATATGTCTCCTATCAGCTGAACTCTGTGATAATTTGCCTTCAGTCACTTTTGACCTCAGCAGGGATTCCTAACCTCTACTTTTTGTCAGGAAGTTGTGTTTCATTTAGAAATGCTATCTGCTACTATTGCGGCCTCATTAAAGAAAGTCAAAGGCTTTCTGAGATTTGCGACCTACCACCCTCATCAAAGCTAAACATGTCAATTTGGCAATGTTCAAACAGCCACTTGTATTCTTTAAAATACTAAACAAGAAGACTGATTTCACTAAAAGTTTTCCACATATATCTTTCTAAGAGCAAACTGTGATGCTCCAAGTTGAGGTGCCGAGCCAAAAATTAACAGGGAGAGCCGAGCCAGTGGTCTGGCTAAGCTATGAGAACCCATGCACAAGCTGAGCCCTGGAAATGTTTGGCATATAAACTGTGCCCATATAGCAATATAATACAGACTCTTCAAAATTGAAAAAAAAGTCCATTGCTTTAACATGCAGAAGCGTTTTAAATTAGATTATATCGCTGCATTGAAAAGCATTTATCACAAGTCACAGTTTGTAAACATGAACTTAAAAATATTCATTCCCCTCATTACCGCACCAGGTTCTTAGTTATGTGCACTCTGTATGTGGCCTACATTCTTATATGAAACAACATTATAGTCTATTTAAATCAGACACAAGAGCTTGTATAGCACACACCCTGAACTCACCTATTTCAAACTGCCCTGAAATGGAACAAGGATCACACAATTTTGACAAGCAGGTAAAATTCCTAGGTTTTCTGATTTCACATTTTGCCATCAGCCACTAGATGGGTAACTATTTCCCCTCTCCTGTTTTACATCAAAGGTTAATGTTATTTCTGTTATTCTTGGCACGTTCGGTTAAAGCTTAGGTGGCAGGCAGAAGCCACATGAAGGCTCGGTTCGTTTTGGGCTCGACGCTGAGCCAGGCATCTGGCTCAAGCCTGGCTTGAACTTTAATGGCTTGCCCACCTCTAGCTCCAAGTACCCACAACCCTCTGTTACCACTTTAAAAATTGTCGCTCTCGGGGATACTTCTGCTCCAACATCCAGTGATTAAAAAAATGAATATGTGCTTGTGTAATAACTGGTGCTCATGTACAGCGCTAAAAGTTTGCGCTATATAAAACTGAAAAACGAGTCTCTCTTTGAAGTTACATCAAAAGCAGCGGCCGGCGCTACTATTGCAGAGTTAAGTTCCCACCCTTGCTGAGTGTAAAATCATAGAGCCGGATAGGGACCCGTCTCGGCACCTGCTTTTTATAACTAGGACCCGGCCCACTTAAAGCCATGGCTAAGGGCATTGGCACGCAGCTGTTATCTTTCTAGGTGTGTGCCACGGAGCCAGCAGGGCCTTGCTTCATAAACATTTCTATCTACAAGAAATGTTATGTTTCCGAAGCTAGGCCCTGCTGGCACGCACCTCGGTGAAGCATTGCAGCATTCTCAGAGATAGGTGCCAGCAGGGCCTAGCTTCAGAAACATAACATTTCTTGTATATAGAAATGTTTTGAAGCAAGGCCCTGCTGGCATGCATCACTGAGAAGCCTACACGCTGCTGCAATGCTTCTCTGAGATGCGTTTGTGCCAGCAGGGCCTAGCAGCTTCAGACAGGACATCTCTCGTAGTAGCCGGCCTCCCGTGCCTTTACTTAAAAAAACTGGTGCACCAGTTTTTTAAAGAAAAACACGGGAGATTATTACATTGCCCATAGGACTCACAATAACGGGATGTTGTTTTTGAGCCGTTGGCGCCGATACTCGAACCTGGTTACACCTGTTTACCCGAAAATAACTTGTCATGGTCACGATCATAGATTTGATGTAGTGAACACTGAGGAGATTTAGAGCCACATGCAACAAGGTGCTTTTTTGTGCGTGCATTTATACGAGAGTTACTGAGTTCAAATATAATAAAAGAAAACTTACCGGTCCGCGCCGCCGCTGCTCGACTGCTCCTGGGCCGGGGTCCCGCGCTCTTCAACAAACAGGAACAGCCGCGACGTCACTACTGACGCTGCTCCAGCAGCACCAGGATTGGCTTGAGGGCAGGGATACTCCCTGCCCATTAGGAGACCGGGGGCTGCGGCATGAAGCAACCCTCGGTCTCTTAAGGGGAAGGCTAGTGCGCATGTTCGGGCTGATCGTAAAAATGACCAGCCCAAAAACGAACATGCGCACTATTGCTGTGACTGTATAGTACGCTGCTGTCACTCAACTCCCTGAGTGCTGCCGCAGCCCTGCCCCGCCCCCACCCCCTCCCACCCCTTCAGCGTCCCTCGTTCTACTTCTCCGACGCTAATTCCAATCAGGAGTCCTGATACCGACTGGGAACCCAAAGCAGCCCTGCCAATTTTGACGGGCCAGCCCCCCAGCTGCCTTTATTACTGGGGACCCATATAGCAGCACTGCTGCAAAACCAGCTCCAAGAAACAAAAACAGCCCCCACCTCTGGAAAATCTGCCCACACCCTTCCAGCCTCCCAGGAAAATGCCTGATGCCTGCTACGGCCAGTCTGTCCCTGCTTGCGGAGAAGAATGTAGCTGGAGTTACTGCAAAAATTACCTACTGGTGATGCACCTTGAGTGTATTGGCTGACAGATAGGCCACAGTCTTCTTTCAGTTCTTTTGCCACTTTTTGGTGAACAATTTTCTAAGTTCCAACTTTTAGGGTTAGGCCTATAGCACCACTTACAAAGGTCCGAAACTTAGGGGCTTAGGACTCACTCCAGTAGAGACCAGGTGCAGGGTTCAAGGTCTCTAGACCAAGACATGTCCCTGTAGCTTCAACAGAAGGCCATCTGACTAGCCCTTGGAGTCACTCTGGTATTCCACGGTTCAAGCAGTAATATTGGCTTCTAACAGCAGGGCAGTCCGTTGGGTAGCATGGCAGGCCTTCAGCAGCAGGCCAGGTCTCTGGGGTCCAGACAGTCCTTCCAAAGTCTTTTACAGGTACATGAGTGTATTGAAGGGTTGCTCTGAGGCTCCAATATTTATACCTGGTGCCACTCTTAGAAGTGGGGGAATCTTCTAGGATACCTCAACATCTGGTTCTGGAGAGTACCTTGCTGCCCTGTCAAAGCTCCAAGAAGGCAAGGGCGACAAAAGACTAGTGTCAGGTTCCTTTGTGTGTGTGTGTGTGTGTGTGTGTGAGAGCTAGAGGCAGCCCTTTGAAATGTAAGTGGGACAATGAAAAGACACTACCCCTAGCAATCCTGGTAGAACGGCCCAATCTGCCAACACCTAGTCCACTTTGTCTCACTGTCTGGGAGGAATACACAAACCCCAACAGCAGAAACATTCACAGTCATGTGACCCAGGACACTGTCAGGGGCACAAAAAGGGTTAGGGCAGGAAAATGGCAACTTCCTAAAAGTGGCAGATTCAGAATTGTGACTTAAAATCTGAGTTTACTATTGAAGAGGATTTTAAATTACAATTCATTTGAATCAAAACATGAACTTACTTTCAGTTTCCAACCAAAAGTTATCACTTATCAAATGTAATAAAGCAAACCAACATAATCCCATTGGAGAGATAGACCTTACAGTAGTGAAAAATGAATTTAGGGGTTTTTCACTACCAGGACATATAAAACTTAAAAACACACATTCAAGATTTTAAATATAATGCACCCTGCCCTGTGGGCTGTTTACGGACTGCCTTATGGGTGACTTATATGTATTAAAAAGGAAGGTTTAGGCCTGGCAAAAAGTTTCTTTTGCCTGGTCAAATTGGCAGTTCAAAACTGCAATATGAGCTGCAATAGCAGGCCTGAAACATCTTTTAGAGTGCTACTTTAGTGAATGGCACAATGAGGGCTGCAGACCGACTAGTAGCACTTAATTTAAAGGTCCTGTGTACATGTAGTGCCGTATGCTAGAGACATACAAGTACATTAAATGTGCCAATCAAGTGTAGGGCAGCTTTACCATGATTTAAGGAGTGAGCACCAGCACTTTAGCACTGGTTAGCAGTGGTAATGTGTACAGAGCCCCAATGACAACAATTTTGTTTTTCTGAAAACAGAAGCAGTGTAGGCAAAAATGTTTGGGGGCAGACCACACCAAGAATGTCAGGCCCAACACCCTTGGACATACAATTGTATAATTCTTTCCACATCTCGTATGACCATACACATGGAGTACTTACGAGTGAGGTCAACTGCCGCAAGTAAAATTCCACATATAGTATATTCACACACAAAGTGCAAACTACAAGTGCATGTTTCCCAGTCCTGAAGAGTTTTGTTCTAGAATTAAATTAAAGCCCCCTTGCTTTTACTTCTGTCTACACAAAGCCTCTGCTATCTATTTTGAGGAAAATGTGCAGCTCCAGGCCCTGGAAAATGTAATATATCTTTGTAAGAGTCTGTTGCAGCCTCAGACAATTTAGGTGTATCACATTTGTAGATCAAGCATTGTCTATAGTTACATTTTGCCAGAACAGCCTTCACTCTTTCTAAGTAGCAGCATTCTTAAATTTTGCCCAGGCTACCTGTACTGCATCCTGGCACTCTCAAACATGAATTTCAATCAATCAATCAATCAATCAATCACGGCATTTATAGAGCGCGCTACTCACCCGGGAGGGTCTCAAGGCGCTGGGGGAGGGGGTAAGTTACTGCTCGAACAGCCAGGTCTTGAGCTGCTTCCTGAAGGAGAGATGGTCCTGGGTTCGCCGAAGGTGAGTGGGGAGGGAGTTCCAGGTCTTGGCTGCCAGGTAGGAGAAGGATCTTCCTCCGGCGGTGGCTCTGCGGATGCGTGGTACGGTGGCGAGGCGTGGCTGGTTGATCGTAGCTGGCGGGTGGGCGTGTAGAAGGTCATGCGGTCGTTGAGGTACTTGGGGCCCAGGTCGTGGAGGGCCTTGTGTGCGTGGGTGAGGAGTCTGAACGTGATTCTCTTGCTGACGGGGAGCCAGTGCAGGTCTTTCAGGTGTCCGGTGATGTGGCTGTGCCGGGGATGTCCAGGATGAGTCGTGCGGAGGCGTTCTGGATGCGCTGGAGTCTTTTTGAAGTTTGGCTGTGGTTCCGGCGTAGAGGGTGTTCCCATAGTCCAGTCGGCTGGTGAAGAGTGCCTGGGTGACGGTCTTCCTGGTTTCAGTGGGGATCCATCTGAAGATCTTGCGGAGCATGCGCAGGGTGTTGAAGCACGAAGATGAGACGGCGTTGACTTGTCTGGTCATCGACAGGGAGGAGTCCAGGATGAAGCCCAGGTTGCGTGCGTGGTCCGTTGGCTTGGGCGCGGTGCCCAGGGCCGGGGGCCACCAAGAGTCGTCCCAGGCGGAGGGTGATGAGCCCAGGATGAGGACTTCCGTCTTGTCTGAGTTCAGTTTAAGGCGGCTGTTCCTCATCCAGTCGGCGACGTCTCTCATCCCGTCGTGTAGGTTGGCTCTGGCGGTGGTGGGGTCGTTGGTGAGGGAGAGGATCAGCTGGGTGTCGTCGGCGTAGGAGATGATGTTGAGGTTGTGTTGGCGTGCGATGGCTGCGAGGGGGCTCATGTAGACGTTGAAGAGGGTTGGACTGAGTGAAGATCCTTGTGGAACGCCGCAGATGACTTCGGTGGCCTCGGATCTGAACGGGGGAGGCGGACTCTCTGGGTTCTTCCGGCGAGGAACGAGATGATCCATTCCAGTGCTTTCTCTCGGATTCCGATGTTGCTGAGGCGCTTCACTAGGGTGCGGTGGCAGACGGTGTCGAACGCCGCGGAGAGGTCCAAGAGGATGAGGGCTGCTGTTTCCCCGTTGTCGGTTAGGGTTCTGATGTCGTCGGTGGCTGCGATAAGGGCGGTCTCGGTGCTGTGGTTGGCCCGAAACCCGGACTGCGAGGGGTCGAGGGATCCATTCGTCTCGAGGAAGGCGGCAAGCTGTCTGTTGACGGTCTTCTCGATGACTTTGGCCGGAAACGGAAGGAGCGAGATGGGACGGTAGTTCTTGAGGTCGGTGGGGTCCGCCGTTGGTTTCTTCAGGAGGGCGGTAAGCTCGGCGTGCTTCCAGCTCTCCGGGAAGGTGGCGGTGTGGAAGGAGGAGTTGATGATGTCCCGGAGATGGGGTGCGATGGTGGCGTCGGCTTTGTTGAAGACGTGGTGTGGGCAGGGGTCGGTTGGTGATCCGGAGTGGATGGAGTTCATCGTGCGGGTGGTGTCTTCGGTGCTGATCGGGGTCCAGTTGCAGAGGGTGGTGGTGGCGGGCGTTGGTTCGGCGGTAGGGTGCGTGGTCTGTGCGTCGAAGCTGTTATGTATGTCGGTGATCTTGCGGTGGAAGAACGCGGCGAGTGAGTTGCAGAGGTCTTGCGAGGGGTGATGTCGTTAGTTTCCGGCGCTGGGGTTGGAGAACTCTTTGACGATGCTGAAAAGTTCCTTGCTGTCGTGGGCGTTGTTGTCCAGTCGTTCTTTGAGTGCCGACTTCTTGGTGGCACGGATCATCTGGTGGTGTTTGCGGGTGGCGTGCTTGAGGGCGGTCCTGTTGTCTGTGGTCTGGTCGAGTCGCCAGGCTTTCTCGAGAGTGCGGCAGTTCTTCTTGGATTCCTTGAGTTCGTTGGTGAACCAAGGGGTTTTCTTGCTTCCGGGTCTGCTGGGAGGGTTTTTAGTGGTGCGAGGTCGTCGGGCGCAGGCGGTCAGCCACTTGGCGAGGTTGCTGGCTGCTTCGTTTGGGTCCGTTGTGTTGGTGGGTGTGTTCTGGCTGAGGGAGGCGGTGAGCTGCTCGGCGGTGATCTTGCTCCAGCTCCGGCGGGGAGCCTGTTGCGGGTGGTGGTGGGTCGCAGTCTTTCTGAAGCTGAAGTGGACGCAGCTGTGGTCGGTCCAGTGGAGTCCGGTGGCGTGGCTGAAGGAGATGTGCTTGCTGGAAGAGAAGACGGGGTCAAGCGTGTGGCCGGCGTAGTGGGTGGGCGTGTTCACCAGTTGCTTGAGTCCGAGGTTGGCGAGGTTGTCCAGCAGGGCGGTGGTGTTTCTGTCGTTGTTGTTCTCCAGGTGGAAGTTGAGGTCCCCTAGGAGGATGTAGTCGGCGGAGGGCATGGCGTGCGGGCTGATGAAGTCTGTGATGTCTTCGCTGAATAGTGTGCGTGGTCCCGGGGGTCTGTAGATGAGGGTGCCTCGGAGGGTGGTCTTGGGGTCAGTGTGTATCTGGAAGTGTAGGTGTTCGGCGGCGGTGAAGGTCTCGTCGGAGTTAGTCGAGATGCGGATGGTGTTCTTGTGTACGATGGCGATGCCTCCTCCCGTCTGGTTGACGCGGTCCTTCCGGGTGATCTTGTATCCGTCCGGGATGGCTATGGCGATGTCGGGCGCTGAGGAGGCGTTCATCCAGGTTTCGGTGAGGAAGGCGACGTCCGGTGCTGTTGCGTCGAGCAGGTCCCAGAGTTCCACGGCGTGCCTGTGGACGGAGCGGGTGTTCAACAGGATGCATTTCAGGTGGTTGCTGCTGGTGCTCGACTTGGCGGAGGTGGTGCACGTCCGGGGGCAGGTGAATCGGCAGGCTTGGCAGGTGAAGGGTCCGTGGGTGCGTCTCGGTGAGGCTCGGTAGCAGGCAGGGTTCCGGCCGGCATTGAGTGCGGTGAGGGTGGCGGTGTCGTAGGTCCGTCGAGTAGTGTTGCATCGGTGGGATCCAGGGTCCTGGCGCTGGGCGCGGGCCAGGCGCGGACGGGCGCAGACGGGCTTACCTTTGGCGCACCTTTGGCGCTCCGTCGGTGCTCCCACTGCGCGCGGCCGCTGCGCGTGTCGCTCAGGGGCGTCATAAGTAAGGAGCCTGGAGGGAGGAGCAGCTGGGTGGCGGGAGCGGGGCGGCGAATGGAATCACGGGGGGCGGGGCCGCAGGGAGGCAGTGGCGGGAAGTCCCAGGAGCAGCGGGCAGCGGGAAAGTCCCAGGAGCAGCGGGAAAGTCCCAGGAGCAGCGGACAGCGGGAAAGTCCCAGGAGCAGCGGGAAAGTCCCAGGAGCAGCGGGCAGCGAGCGAAGGAATCTCCAGGCAGGAGGCGGCAAGGCAGGCAGGAGCGGCAGCAGTGAGTGGGGCGACCAAGCCCTGTGGAGGGCTGAGCGGTCACACTCTGTGGTCCCCTACGGTCCCCTTAAGTAAGGAGCCGGGAGGAGGAGCAGCTGGGTGGCGGGAGCGGGGCGGCGAATGGAATCACGGGGGCGGGGCCACAGGGAGGCAGTGGCGGGAAGTCCCAGGAGCAGCGGGCAGCGGGAAAGTCCCAGGAGCAGCGGGAAAGTCCCAGGAGCAGCGGGCAGCGGGAAAGTCCCAGGAGCAGCGGGAAAGTCCCAGGAGCAGCGGGCAGCGAGCGAAGGAATCTCCAGGCAGGAGGCGGCAAGGCAGGCAGGAGCGGCAGCAGTGAGTGGGGCGACCAAGCCCTGTGGAGGGCTGAGCGGTCACACAATCTTTGTAGCAGATCATACAGTCAGAGGAATCTTACAACTATTACCTCTTCTGGATTAATTCCTAGTTAAATGGGGCTGCTCTTACGCAGCATACACCGATGGTGGGAGCAAGGCAGCTGTTTCCCATTGGTGTTGCCCATTAGTAGATATTGTACCTTGATGAACTGAGTAAAGTTATCTTTTGTACACTTATTTTTTGTTGCAAGTGAAGGCTTGCATTGACAATGTTTTAATCAATAGTCCTCCATCACATACCACACTTTGAACTGGTTTCCTGGGTATGGATAGTAACAAGATCAAAAGAAGGTGCAGTGTAGAATTGAGCAACTATTGGATTATTGTGTTTTGGCAACCCTTTCTGTCTTAGGTTACAAATATTTACGTGCACGATTTTTATAATCGTGATAATAAAGCACATCAAAATCCCCAATTCTTTATGTACCAAGTTTGTAGTCTGTGACTACAAGGAAATATCATGAAGAATTTGTCCCTGTGAGGTTAAAAACCTACATAGTACAGGTTAAGACTACCAATCTTGCTATTGTGTATAAAAATGTGTGCTGAATTTCTATCACATGTGAGTGTGGACTGCAGGGGCTTATTTGGGAGCACGTATTTGACTTCACTATATTTTCCTTGATCACTTATGCATTTGCAATGATAAATAGACATGACCTAGATTCTTGAATTTTTTGGCAACATATGTGTAATTGCTCAATGTCAATTAATGTATGTTGTTTCCTGTATCAACACCTTTGGTTGACACTCGAGCGAAATATCTTTCAACCGAGTATAATTGATCAAACTGAATCTTGTTTCTATACACTTTTTCACTGTATAGAATATCCAACAATATGGAAAGATTTAGGTCCTGAGGAAGGAGACAGATTCACCAGGGACTCTTTGCGGTGACCAAAAACATGGTGACCAGGGATGCAAGTATCAACTAGTGGTCTGATACATACAACAGTACTTTCTCTTGTTTTAATCTTGACGTTTACTACTAGAATAAAGGATCAATTAGTTGCCTCACAAGCAATTTCATGCAATTACTTGTGGATCTCACACATCATCATACATTCCTGGATAGCAAATGAGAAAGTGATGAATTATAGTAAATTTGAATAATTACTTTTAAACTGGGACAGAGTTTGCTTATGGTTCATAAATAACGTATGAGAAAGTAGGGCTAGGTCCCCTGTTCTAATTTCTCTGTAGGATGTGCTGAACCTATGAAGGAAAAAGAAAAAAGTACATTGCGAAATCAAAGACATTGGTTTATCTTGGTTTATCCTGGTGATGATGTGCTGCGCCACACGGTGTAAGAGGTCATGCCATTATGATCTCTGAATGCCTCAACTGCAGCCACTAAGGAAACTTGTATCTTAATAGGGTGTGCATGTAATGTTCGTACAATTGACAGCCATATTGATTGAGTGAGGAGTTAAATGCGTACTTTTGCTTACTTTTTCTCTTATAAACCAGTTGGTTAGTACTGAAGTTAGAAAAACATACAGAACCAATTGAAGAGAAAAGGCAATGCCATTCTTTCATCCAAACACTTTGATTATATTTATCAAAAGTAGAAAATTTAGAACATTCAAACAAATAATAAAAGCTAGGTATCCCCTGTGTGATGCAGGAAATCCATGGACCAACTTAGCGAAATAGTAAATGAGGCATTGAACCCAAGAAAGAAGATGGCTGAGTTCATGAATAAATATCAAGGATCATCAGACTCTGATGATGCACTGGAAGTCCCTTCATAAAAAAATTACAACCCTTGGTGAAAAGGGATGTACCGTCATTCCTGTGTTTGTATGTCTCATTAAACTCTAGTCAGACACAAATATAATAGTAAATATAATAGTCAATACTTTTATTACTCATGAACAAAAACCCACATCTCTAAATAATGTTCCATGTGAACAGGATACAAATATGCTTGGGAAGAATATTTTTATGGTGAGAGAAAGGTAAGTTGACACATCGATTTTCACATTTAGTAGTCGGAATATAAAATTAACGTTTCTCATTGTGCAAGAAGAGAGGAAAAATCAATTTCCATAAATTAGAAGAATGAACAAAATTTTTTTTTTTATGTGACTAAAATTACTAATTTGTTTGCTTGTAAGTGTAAGGTGCGGAGAACTGAAACTACTATTCCACATTTCTACAATCTTTTTCAGAAAATGTAAAACATAACTAAAAGATTTTTTTCTAGTGTCTCGAATTTGCTACCCATATAAATGTTAATGTAAGTGCGCCATGAGCAAGTAACTAAAACAAATAAAACAACATAATTCTATTTTCATAGGGAATGCAAAATCATGTTCCGTAGAAAAGAAAAACAAAAAAAATAATCATTAAATACTATCCAATTTCCTATCACTCAGTATATAAATACAAGTGTAGTTATTGGAGGAAAGTGAAGCCAACAATTTCCATCTTTGCCAGAGAACGAAATTGTTTACTGGAAAATCATTTTCCAATGAAAAATAAAATAAAATAAATGTAAAACTTTTTTTGAAAAATACCTCTATTTTATAGCCATTACAGCCAGTGAAACCATTGTTCTCTAACTTCAAGGAGGGTGTCGGCTATTTAATGAATTTTCATACGAAATCATTTTCTGGACAATGGAAGGAGGGATAAAAGGCCATGGTAATATGTTAATAATTTCTTATCTCAATAAATTTGATTATAAGTGCAGTAAGTGTTGGAAATCGAAACAAATATTTATTTTTCCATGCTTGTGGACAATGATTAGCTGTGTATGATTACTCTTAAGCAGATATTAATTTTGTGAAGGGTCTATGATGTAGCACTCTTAGGAAGACAGTCAGTGGAAGACGGTTCCTAGTTAAATGACTATTAGTATCTATTACTTGGTAGCTTTTAAAGTCTGCTCTGCAAATCATCTCACAGAGTTTGAAAAACAGTTCACAACACAGGCAAAAAGCAATAATAATTTTCATAATGTTCTTCAGTTATACGATGTTGCACATTTAAAGAATATTACATTTAGTTTGTAAATAGTTGTGTATATTTACATTAAAGGTTAAATGTAATGCTATAATTAGGGGAAAATGTCAGGTAAATTGTTACATTTTGTACTAAAAAAACACTGAAATCCACCTGTTATAGTAAACTGAAGTAATTATAACTTATGACCTTGGCATGCATTGCATATTACCCCACATATTACATCAATCATGACATGTTCTATGGTATCATTGATAACATCAATGTAACCAGTGCTTTAAATGGAAAAAAATAAGTGCAGGTACTCATTAAAATGAGCTACAGGTGTAGTGAGGGGCGGGGCAAGGGGCGGGGCTAAGGGCAAGACATGATGATACTTAACGACTTCTAATTAGTTGCAGCACATACCAAAACACATGAGAAATGTGTTTATATAAACAAAGCAGGTTAACTCATTATACAAAACGAAAGAGAAGTGCAATATGTTAACATTTCCTATTTTTGCAATAATTGCACCTTCTTAATGCCATACTGTTAATTGCTGTTTGGCACAATTGTACATATTTTTGAGCATGTGAGTAGGAAGAAATTGAAAATACTCCACTTCGATCCAAAGCTCTTATGGCACCAAGCAAATGAAGCAAATCATCATGACCCTCCCCAGAAGATATCTCTCGTCTCTTCCATCGATCTATCCATTCATCCTACCATTTGCCTGCTGATGTCCACCATTTAACCTTTATATTCTGTCGTCTATTCAGTCTTTCATCCATCATTCAGCCTTTCACCATTCTGTCTGTCCACCCTTCATATCCAACCATCTCCAAACCTATCCATTCATCCTTTCACTCATCCATCTCTTTATCCACCCTTTCGCTCATCCATCAATCCTTTTGCTCATCTATCCATCAACCTTTTCACTTCTTTATTACATCCACCCTTTCATTCCATCCACCCTTTCACTCAATACCTCCTTTCACTCATCCATCATCCACCCTTTCATCCATCCTCCTCCCTTTCATTCATTCATCCATCCAATCTTTCACTTATCCACCCATCATCCGCCCTTTTATCCAATCATCCACCCTCTTTCACCCACCCATCCATGCTTTCACTCATCCATCTATTCATCCATCCATCTATACATCCACCCTTGCTCACTCATCCATCCATCCACTCACCCACCAACCTTCCCTACTACGTTAGGTATGGATCTTTGTCGCAGAGCACACATGTACAAAGTGCCACCCATTTTCTTAAAAAAACTCCTGAGAGTGTTTTGATTCTCTCTCTCGTTCTCACTTTTTTCTTACAAAAAACAGGCATACACACAAACATAGCAGGTACACAAAAGACTTGGGTATGATAAAAGCCATGTTATACCTTTCACCTACCATGGCTTTTTTAATTGCCACCAGGGCCGGACTGGCCGTAGCCTGATTGTCACTGCCAGGGCAGTGACATGATTCCTGTGCTTGCACGAACGCACACGATAATGAGACTGTGATTGACAGCACAGGGCCTGAACGGACCCTGCTCTGTCAAGCACAGCGTGATGGTGAGCACCGGACATTATTCAAATGAGCCCAGCTGAATAGCTCAGCTGGGGCTCAGATCGGGGATGCAGAAGCGGCGCCTTGGCTGCGACAGACACCTTCCACTCCGGCTCACCAGCACTCGAGTACCGGTACTCTCCTCGGCAGTAGAGAAGTGCCAGTACTCGGAGTGATAAATTCAAGAAGTGCCGGTACTCAGTACCGGTGAGTACCGGCCCATTTAAAGCACTGAATGTAACATCTGAAATGACTTCACTGATTACATCAATGTGCATGGCTGGGACGCAAGTATATAAAAAATAATTCCAGGGGCTGCTACACATCATTCGCCCCCCCACAACAACTGGAAATATTGATTTTGGTGCCTATGTCTCTCCATGGGGCACCACAAATGAAGTTATAGACATCTTAGCCACGTCGCAAGGCATTATGGAGGGCACCAAGCGCAGATTAATGAATATGTAATGAATTACTTCACCCTCTGGATTTTACTGTTTCAATGGGTCTGTTTTTCTTTCTGTACTTTTAATTACTATGAGGTCCCTGATCCCAGTCAGGGCACCTACAGCTACAGATGCCATGAGGGTATGCTGGAGGTGGAATGTTCTAGATGCCAGGGACCTCTGGACACTCCAAGGGTGCCACATTATCACTCTACCACTGCCCCAACCCTCCTGAATAGCATTCTGTGAAAAACCAATATGTTTGCTTCAAGTTGTCTGTGGAAAGAGCTCTCTTGAGAGCCTCATCCCAACCATTGATGACATAGTTGCCAGATCTCTTCCCACCAAAACTACAAAGGCGAGCCCCTCTGGTGTTGGCTCCAGAACTCTGACTGCCCTCCTTTGCTCCAGTACTGCAGGGCTGTCCCGCCAGCACCAGTTTATCAAGCTAATTATAAGAAGCAGATTTCCTCAACACCCCTTTCTTTCCTAGGAACTGGGTCAAGCACTGTTAATTGCTCTGTTTTGTGGGGAGACCTTGTATCCCTCTACTGGGGAGCAAAGTAATGAACTTGGCCCAGTAAGTGGGACAGCAGGCTCAAATTTGATTCTGAGCTCAGCCTCTGAAATACAAGAAATTTTAAAGTTCCAGGAGTAGTATGTGGGGGACTGTAAATTAACACTTGGTATCCATGTTTAACCCCAGATTGGTCCCTCCCGGGCCCTGTTGGCCTAAATGGAGCAAAACTGTACTTTGGGGCAGATTTTCCCTTTAATATGCACACAGTGGAAGAATCACTCCTTCAGGCCTTCTGTAAGCACTTCAGACCTACACTATAAATGTCCATTCACAAATATAAATTCTACCCTAGATCATCACTAATCCCTGAAGATTCTCTTCTGCAACAGGCAACCTGTGCGCAGATACTGGGCCATGTAAGAAGGTAGTCCCACATATGCAGCCTGCACATGTGTGCACAACTTGTGTACACATGTTCACATCTAACCAGCTCAGATTATCTCACCCTAACTGCAGCAGTGGCCTTAGCTTAAAAGGTGATCACTGGTAGTTAGCACGCTCAGTCCAATTTTAAATAGGACACTAACATAAAGGCACCAACACTGACACTGGAACACTGACATATAAGCACCAGCCATCACATGGCAACATTGGCAAATGGACACAGTCACAGGACCATCAGTACTTACATGGGATATTGATTTGGAAACAGTGACATTGGCCAGCTAACCACAGAAACAAACATTGATGGTAGGTCAATGTCAAGGACCAGTGGCACTGGGAGATTGAAATGGGATGCTTGGATACTTACACTAGAGTACTAATGCTTGGACACAATACCAGAACAGTGAAATGGCTGAGGGACACTATGGGATGCAAAACTGGTGTACTGACCTTTGCCTGCTACCATAGGTCACTGACATTAGGATACTGACACAAGGGCACTGACTTAGGGGCACATGTTTTGTTAGTGATATTTGGATAGCATGGGCATTGGGCACTGCAACACTGCCAAGAGTTACTGCCACAGTGCCACTTCCTGGTAACACAGACACTTGCGCATGAGGACACAGACACTAAGACAACTGAGGTGGCTGCCATTAGCACATGAACAATGACTAAAAAGAACTAATATGGGGACACTGATTCTGGAACACTGACACTTGGACACTGGCACTGGGTAGGTAAGGAAATAGAGGCACTCACTTTAATACTGGAACACTGACATGGGGAAACAATCTGAGGGACACTGGCATATGCACTAAGACAAGACAAGACAAGAAAAACCAACAAGTCCACAAATACTGGCACTGAAACACTGGCAAAAAGACACCAGCACTGGGACACTGATGCAGGATACTACAAAACAAGGATACTAACACCTGGAAGTGACACAACACTGGATACCAGCATGGTGGCACTGATACAGGGTTGCTGGCACAAGAGCACCAAAACTAACACAGGGGGGCACATATTTTTCAGGTACTAACACTTGCATATGAATACTGAGGGGAGGGTCATTACATAGGGATCCTGAAATGGGGAACTGATGAAAGCGCAATGATATGTTTACCTTGACACAGGAACACAGGGTAATTAATATTGACAGTGGAACACATGCAAGTACAATGAGAAATCATTGCTGTCACTGGCATGGAGCCCCAGATACTGTGAAGCACTGACTGGGAAAGTTAAAGCTACTTGAGACACTGACATTAAAATAGTGACATTGGGGCAATGGCAGAGGCACTGAGATGCTCATATTGGCACTGGGACACTGACATAGGTCAAACTGGCAAAGGGGCACATGAACATGGAAACAGTAGCCCAGTTACAGCGACATTACACTTTAGACAATGATGTGGGGACTTTGATACATAGACATTGTGACTGATACTGACATTGGGAGACACCATGAGACCTGACATCGGTACATGGAAATACAGGCACACAGTGCCACTGAGATGGACACTGTAAGATACACAAGTTCACTGGCACTGTCACATGAGAACATAGAGACACTATGCACAGTCACAAATACTAAGCACATGAAATAGACCAGAGACCATGAACGCTTGGACCATAGGCAGAATAGCAAGCAATTCTGTGGTCCCCACTGAACAACATTGTTCTTCAACAGTCATTAGTAACAACAGGCATAGTGTTGGTAAATGCTGTTCGTCAGCCATGCCTCCTAATCTTTATATTGGACAATGACACTACAGCACCTTCCAAACACAATGACTCCTCTGTCCTGTCCGAAATAACTATAACCCTGCCTTAGCCAATGTAAGTTCCCGTAATGAACCTTTTTAGTTTCCAGCACTGTGAAGAAACCACTTGCTGTCTGCTGCTTAAGTAAAGAAAAAGGTGCTTCAATCAGTCTAGGCATGCTGCATTTGAAGAAGAAAACAGACTAATTTTTCCCTTGCTGTTTGAGCCTTCTGCATCATTTAAATTGCTCTGCCGGTCCACCTACCCGGACAGTTTGGAAGCACTCTGCAGGCAGCCACCTAACGAGAAAGAGACCAGTACAGAATAAGAGCCTGGAACCAAAATGTTTCATCGCCACTCCTTGTCAGTCACCGGGGGTACAAGCAGCGCCTACTATGTAAAAATATTAGTGAAGGGGAAAATATTCTTAGGAGGCCATCTTAGCTGAGTGGCAGGCTTGCAGAATGCCAAGGCTGCCTAGTTTTGATTCCAACTCGTGCCTCTTTCTTCAACCACCCTATACTTCCTACATTATTTTGTTACTCTTGCAGGTTCCTTTTCATCACTGTTATCCCCCTTTGTTACTATGTCTCTAGCTTTCTCTTTGATCTATGGTAGCCCCTCCTCCTTGTTTGTCTGGGTCAAACTCTGTTGATGAAAGCCAGTGACCCCAACAATGATTGCAGATCCCTTCCACCTTCAACCACTAGCCCAAATTAAGCACTAGACCTAAGGCCTATTGGTGTGTGTCTGCCTGGATAGTTCGTGTTCATTTTGACTAGTGGAAGTGGGCACATTACCCCACTCAATGTCTGATCTGTGCTCATGCTCACCCAACAAACTATGCCTACCTTGTCCTTCTATCCTTCTGACTGCTTCATTGAGGTCTCTCTCATAGAAACATTTTGCATTGATTTAAAACCCATTCAGGTGCTATCAGTGGTTATTCCTAAAATGTTGTTAGACTGTGTTATGTTGTGTTATGTTATGTATAACTTCATGACTCTCATATTATCCGGGGGATATCCTGATGCCTGATAAGGGTGGGGGAAAATGCTGCCGTGACTGGAGCCTAGGAGAAAAGCCACATTTTCAGTTTCTTGCAAAGTTCTGGGAAGGAAGTGGAACATCTAATGTGTAACCGCAGGTTGTTCTAGGCTTAATAACATAGGTAGGACACGACGTGACCTCCAGCTTTGGATCTTTGGATGCGGGGACCGTTGGCGAACAGGAGGTTGGTGGACTGCATGTGTCTTTTGGGGATGTGGAAGTCGGTGCTGGTGTTAAGGTAAGAGGAGGCTTGATTTTGTAATACTCTGTAGTTGATGGCAATAAGTTTAATGATGGCGTGTTTGTGAATGGGGAGCCAATGGAAGTCTCTGAGGTGTTTGGATGTAGGAGTGCTGTGTGGGAGGTCGACAGTGAGTTTCATTGCACCGTTTCGAATGACCTTAAGTCTAGAAATGCATAATTTCCCATGCATTTCCCCAAAGTAACCTTATTGAACAATACACAACCCCATTTATAATTTAATTTATATATTTATTCAGTTTTATAACCCAGATGTGTTTTCCAAACACCATTTGACACACACTTAATGAAGAAATCCCAATGTTCCTACCTCACTATGCTTTTAATGACACCATTTAATACTGTAGTCAAGGATGAATATTTGAAGGTTGAATAATTTAAAACGTCAAGGTTGAATACTTTAAAAGTTGAATACTAGAATAAATACTTTAAGTTCAAGGTTGATTACTTTAAAATACTAATATATATATATATATATATATATATATATATATATATATATATATATATATATATATATATATATATAATGCCTTTGAAAATCTCATTATATTGTGTCTTATTTTTAAAAGATAGCATGGGGTGGGGGCACATCCCTGTCCACCCTGGAGACCCCATTTAAACTGTAGTTATCCTTTGGATTCAGGCCCCCAAAATATCAACCTCTGGCTACGGGCCTGCCCAGTTTCCATTAAGGGCGGGTGAAATTGCATCAATATCTTTTCAAAACCTCCCAAATTATGTTATATAAAAGCCCAATCAAGCAGACTCTAGGCCATTGAAGGGTCCCAATGAACATTTTCAAAAATATGCAGGAGCTTTTGCCCCACCTGTTGATGAGGGCTGTAAATGCTAACTGTATTTCACTATGTTTTCCTCACTCCTGGGGTACACCAGTAATAGCCCTAATCATTAAGAAAAGAACAAGTACGGTCCTGCTTGCTACATACAGACCGATCTACTTGTTGAATTCGATTAAAATGTAAACTTGCCTTCATTTATTAGTATGAAAAGATTATACGGATTCAGGGTGAATGGCAGTATTAATAATTACACCCATAAAAAAGTGGTCTGTGTTCAGGGCCGGACTGGCTGTAGAGGGCATCAGGTGTTTCCCGGGAGGCTGGAAAGGTGGGGGTGATTCTGCAGTGGTTGGGGCCATTTTGTTACTGGGGGTCGGTTTTGCAACAGTGCTGCTATATTGGCCCCCAGTAACAAAAGCAGGAGGAGGGGTGGTCCGTCAAGTTTGCCAGGGTTGCTTTGCGACCCCAGTCCAGCCTTTTCTGTGTTGACCCTAAATGTTCACAATCGATAAGGCAAAGAGCATACCTACTCCCAGTTATGGAGCTGGTATGCAGGTATATTCTGATACTGGAAGGTCTATTTACTTTGCGCAAGAAGGCGAGAGCTGGACGACACCATATCTACAAAGATGTGGCACTCTCCTCCTTTTTCCCTAATGCTGGTGTACAATCAGGCTGCCGAGCAACATGCACACACCTTTACACCATAATGTCTGAGTGAGCCTAGTATAGGTTTTTTACTGGAAGGCTACCCTTCCAGTACAAAATACTATCCCTACAGTAACTTTATTTGTTTTCCTACTTTGTATGTGTGCTGTACAGTGCAGCACACATGAAAAGCCTGAATAGAAAGGAGAAATAAAAGCATTTCTCCTTGATAGCAACTATTTCAAAACAGTGTCTTTTAGCAGATAGGTTTTTGCGTCAAAAATATCAAGAACCATGCATCAAAAACAGAGATTAGTTGGAAAGTCAAAAACCATGGGTGGTTGCATGGGAAGGGCCATGCACCACCCATGGAACACCCCACTGGCACTAAGTAATACAATGCAGAGCTAGGCGCTGCATGGTATTTAATTTGAATAATATTGTATTTTGACAGTATTGCATTTGACAGTGTTCTTTGCTCGTGAATACTTCAATGACTATGGCTGTTTCAATCTTTTAGTGGTGTGTTTGTTGCAGGGATTCTGCCCAAAAACAGAACTATACGCAGGATTATAGGACCTTGGTGTACAGGGAGTGAGTCATCCTACCACCTTAGTACCCATAAGCCCAGGACCGACCAGATATAGTGTCTCACTTGCTCTCCTGCTCACTTACAGAGAAACAAATGATTAGACACCCCAGAACACAACACTCCCAGATCTCTCAGGGATCGCGGTAACAAGACACACCCTTTCGCTTGCACTCTTGTACTTGTCCACAATAAGATCTGACAAAGACACAAAACAGTTTAAAATATTTATTTTAACTAACGTGCCCTAACATGCAGTATACGTGCCACAACAAGCAGGAAAACGTACAGTACAAATACAGTCAACATAGCAGCTAGTCCATAAATAATTGAAGAGAGATGTCATCATGAAAAGACAATAGAGCCTAACCACTCTCCTCTTGCTAAGAAATAGTATTATTATATATTAGAAGATCTCTGGACTTTGTCAGAAGACCCCATACCTTAGCCTATAGACTAGATCTACATCATAGGTGCTGTCTCGCTCTTCTCCCTGGAAAGGTCCCTCTCCAAGTGTCCGCTACCTATTCGTGTATCCCAATAAGACCAGAGTATGTTGTTCCAAACAGCAGCTGCATCTGTATGTGTTGTCTAAGTGCTAAGGCCTGACCAGAACAAAATAACAAGGGGCATTGTTGTTCGACCTTGCTCACAATGTTCAGTCAAAATCCCAGGAACCTGAAGAGAGTGAACACAGCAATGAGTTCTCATGTGAAAACAGCCATAGAAATTATTGAAAAAATAAAGTTGTGTAGTAACGTGCGCAAAGCAGCGGGCAAGCTGCAGCGTGCTCATGCTAACTTAGAGCAGACGACAATGTCTCCATGGGCCACGTGACATGTTGTTGTGACTTACGATGAATTTCTGCTAATCTGTTTTCATTATCCTCTTTACAAACCAAAGTACACTATTATTCGATTGGTTTATTGACAGGTGAGTGATTTGTAAGTGTTTATGAGAGGCATCTACCACAACAGATGACACAGTTTTTATGGATCTATAACTGCTTCCTACTCCTACTGCCTGCTTGTCATAAGGAAGGGCATATGCACCAAGACTTGACATCTAAAGTGTGACATTAACAGTCAATTGCAAATAACATAATTTGCATTCTTGGATCAGCTACCACTTGCTTTCGATGAGGAAGGCAAACACGAAATACTGACTTAATTAATTTATAGAGCTGAGCAGCATGATTATCCACAATACCATCTCACTTTTCCCCGAGATATACTGGTATTGTAGTAAAATAAAAATATGTGTCTTCAAAGGTAGAGTGGTCAGAGAAATTGAAGGAAATTTAGTAAGCAGAACCTGCGGTCAGATGTTCTGTCATGTAAAAATCTGAATGTCTCTAGTATCATAAACTGCATAAAATGTTGAATATCGGGGGCTGTATCATACATACAATGCATTTCCCTTGTTTGCGCCGGGAGCACTTTTTACAAGGTGCGCCCGGTGCAAACAAGGAAAATGCTCCGTGTTAGGATGAATGCGCTGACCCCAGATTAGCTGTGAACTCGTGCTGCCCTAGGGGCAGTGCATTTGTGGGAAAAACGGAGCTGCTGCTCCGTGTTTCACAGTGCAGACGGCAACCTACCTAAACTTTTAAGGGGGATTAGAGATCCCTTTGCAGGTAGGTGCAGTGAATGACTGCACATACCTGCAAGGGGATTTCTGGGGGTCCATGGAACCCCGTTACCAGTCTAGAGGGCTGCCATCAGGGGGCATACTGTCAGTGCACCTCCTGACAGCTTCTTTGCCTCTGCGCCCGCATCTGAAAATACGGTGTGGGCGCAGAGGCAATGGGATTCTCATTTGCATGGGGCCACGCCCCAATGCAAATGAGGGAAGGCCCTCTGATGTTAGAGCTGATGCTTTATGTGCACCAGTGTCATCGATATTACAGAAAGGGATGTACAAGCGTCTGCGGCCCCTTCTGTAATACCAAAATGCCCCGGGGGTCATGTAAAGCAGGCACAAATGCCCATTGAACCCCCTGGGGTACTTCTGTAATACGGTCCCAAGTGGCCATGTGCTAAACCTATGGTCATAAGATTCCTCACAATGACCCAGGGAATCCAAGAAACCCAGCATACTTTCTTTCAATGACATTGTGAGCTATCAGTAGGCTATCCTTCATCATACACCTCCTTAAGGCAGTTGAAGGCCACCAGCTTTATTTCACAGGAGACTAAAAATCGTGCTTTGGCTCCTCAGAAAATGTGCTCTTCTTTGTTGGAAACCACGATTGCTACAGCGGAATGTATAAAATTACATTACCAAGGATATGAAGGGGCGTGGATTGACAGCCAACAATGGAGGACGCGTGAGCTCGAAGCTCCGCATCGGCCCGTTACTTATCCTGCTGAATCCAGTGCAACACCGGCCCAAGGCTGATGATAAGAGCAGCCAGTGGAATTGGAAATGCTGCAGGATGTTGGAGCCGTCCTCTTGAGTAGGGAGAAGCTGACCAGCCAGAGATCCACGGTGCCGACGGCCGGGCCTGCTTCCTGAAAATGGCAGCGCCGCGTCTCGGATTGATGGAATCGGAGTCGACTTCGGTTAAAGAACACCGCTGGTTTGGACTACCCCTTATATTGCAGTGATAGCCCAGCACAAGAAAAGTGCTGCACGTCCCTCGGAAAGAGGGGGCTGCACTCCCAGGTGCAGAGACATACAGCAAGGTGAAGCGGCCGAGGAACCTGAAAGTGTCGCGGCCCAGGGAGGTGCCTGCGCAGCGTCCATCACAGTAGCCTGGAGCCGGGTTCAGGTCTGCGGGCACCAGACAACGGCGAGAACCCCAGAGGCAGGGTCCAAACAGTGAAGGCCACAAGGGAGTGGGTACAAAGCAGAGAACAAATCAGACCTGCGGGATATGGGAGCAGTCCGGAGGCCCCTCAGTGGGGATGACGAGTGCTCGGGGCCTAGGCCGAGGCCCGGTGCAGATAACAGAGAGGCAGACTTCCACACAACTCATGGTCCTACTAGCTGCAGCCCACACAATAGCATATTGTCGCTGGGGAAACGAGCCAGCAGTACCCCCGCTGGGTAAACGAGAGATCCTGATCCCTGGTGGAATTGTGGTGAGTGGGGGCGCCCCCTTTAATGAATGTAGATGGACAGTTGGGCCCTAAGTTGGGGCCCGGTGAGTGGCAGGAGGGTCCTGTGGAACTGACGCTGGCTCCTTCTATGGGCTGGCCCCTGACCTGAGTGGGACCTTGGTCGTGCCCTGAACCGGCGGTGCGAGCAGGGGCGCTTGGGGCCTAGGTCGAGGCACAGCTCAGATAACGAAGGGGCCGGGGTGGACCTCCACGCACCTCCTGTGCCTCCCATCTGTGACCTACACAGTGGCACATAGCCGCGGAGGAAACGAGACGGCTGTATCCCGGTTGGGTGAATGACGAGGTCCTGGACCATGGTGGAATAGCAGTGAGTGGGGGTGCCCCCTTTGGCAAAAGAGGGCAGACATTCAGGCCTGAGTCGGGGCCCAGCGAGTGACAGGAGGGTCCTGTGTGGCTGACGCTGGCTCTTTGTCTAGGCTGGCCACTGCTCTGTGCGGGGCATGGGACAAGCCTTAGACCGGCAGTGCGAGTGGAAACAGCACTACAGTCGGATGGGGCCATCCCTATATTGGCAGCTGGCAAGCACGGGGTGGGGGTGAGGGCTGTGGTTACTGGCTGAGGCACCCCCTTGCGGCCTGGGGGGTATTGAAGGCCCCAGTGGGCCGTGACAGAGGGCGGCGCCCCCAGATGTCCAGAATGGGGGTGAGCGGGACCCTGTAGAAACATGGCTCTTGGGTGACCCACTTAGGAGGAAGCGGATAATCGGTACCCGGTTCGGGGTTTGGCAATGGCAGGCCTCCATCCCCCCTTGGAGAGGGACCATAGGTTGCTGGATCGGGTTGAACACAGGTCACCGCTAGAGGCAGCCCCCCAAAAAAGCTGACTGGTCTGGAGTGTAGTGAGCTGTAACCACTGAAGGCTTCCCCTAGGGGTCCCCTTCCCTTCTCCTCTAACACGTATAGGAGGCACAGCAGAGACCAGGTGCTTACAGTACCACCCAGGGGTACCCACCCACCTATTGGAACGCCACAGCTAGATGTGACCAATAGATATAACCCTTGAGATGACGAGCCCCGGTTCAATTACGTGGGTGGAAATGGGCATGTCCAGAACGAAATCGGTTGGGGTACCCGAAAATACGAAGATGAACCACTGGAACAACAATAAGTGAACCTGAGATCTTGGGCCCCAAAAGATCCAGTGCAGTGCCTGCTGGCTAGAATCCTACAGTCCATAGGAGACATGCTGCATCAGGACATTAGTACAGTATCGGTGGGGCTGGAGCTTTTAAGGGCGGAACACCACAAGTTATCTGAAAGGGTTAAAACGGCGGAGTCTTCAATAGCCGAACTTAACCCCATGTCAAAAGCATTGATGCTCCAGATGACGGTCCTCTCAGACAGGGCCAGCACACTTGAGCGTAGAGCAGAAGATGCGGAGGGCCGTAACAGAAGAAACAACATCCGAGTGGTAGGCTTGCCTGAAAAAGTGGAAGGCAGGGACATGATTGCTTACCTTGAACCGTGGCTCCGCACAGTGGTTGCACCAGAGGGCTTATCACCCTTCTATACACTAGAAAGAGCCCACCGTGTGCTGGCCTGCCCACCAGTCCCGGGTTGCCCTCCATGCCTGGTAGTGGCTAAGCTCCTGAACTATAAGGATAGAGACTTAGTACTGCAGAAAGCACAGTCAGATGACCCCCTCGTAGTGGACAACTTGAAGGTCTCCATATCCCCTGACTATGCACCGGAGGTCCAAAGGAAACAAGCTTCTTATCTCGAAGTGAAGAAAGCCCTATGAGAATAAGGCCTCCTTACTCTTTAATGTTCCCTGCACGTCTCCGCATCCTGCTGGAGGGGAAAACCCACTTCTGTGAAGACCTGAAAATGGCATGGAAATGGATCAAAACTTACAAAGCTGAGGGACCCACAGTAGGGTCAAGACACTCCATGGTGCAGCGTGAGGTTGAACGTGGAAGAGACCCAGGAAACGACTCAAACGGGACCTACCGAAAAAGCCAAGCCCATCCCAGACTGAGAGGGAAAGGGCTGCTGCCCTAGAGGCATTAGCTGGGATCATATAGGATACAGGAACCCCCTCGGAGGCTGGTTCCCTTTCTGTGAGAGGAACTGGGGGGTCCGGATCAGATACGTCCCAAGAAAATAGCATTGTTCTGCCAACAATCACCCCAGGGACTACAGATGACATTATTTGATGAGGTTAAGATGAGATCAAACACCTGGGACCCCTATGTGAAAGTCTGTACTCCACCGGCCTGCTACAAGTCTGCTTGGGCCGGCTAAGGAACTGGGCTGATGTGGCCAGGGTAAGGGACTGCTCCTTCTAAAATGGCCACATCCCCTGGATAGACCGGTCCCCTGGTGGGTATAGGTCTTCACTGGAACTGGAAGTTTTGGCTATGGGCTATTGGGGAGTTTGGGTTTGTGGTAGTTTGTCTTACACTTTATTTTTTTCTTTCTGCACGAATGGGGAAATATCCAGCACCTAGGGATGCGCCTAGCAGGGTGGCAGGAGCAAGTGGATACTAACACCCCATACACTTAAGTTCATAACATGGAACATTAAGGATTTGGGCTTCATGAATAAAAGGCATAACATACACAGCTACCTGAAGAGGCAGGGCATCCAGGTGGCTTTTGTTGGACTTGGCCCTTTTTGCAGGGTCATCCCTAAACTTTTTGCCTTTCTCCTAGCCTTTTCTCTGACATGGTGTTGGTGGTTTTAGGCCTCTGGGCACTTTAGCACTGCTGTCCAGTGTAAAGTGCGTGCGCTCTTTGTGTTACATATGGTAAGATTGGTGTACACCTGTTTGGCCTATTTAATTTACCTGTCAGTCCCTTGTAAAGTGGTATCTCATATACCCAGGGCTGGTAAATT
Source organism: Calotriton arnoldi (assembly GCA_963921515.1). NCBI lineage: Eukaryota > Metazoa > Chordata > Amphibia > Caudata > Salamandridae > Calotriton > Calotriton arnoldi. Next base: position 753,278 of record CAWUFW010004374.1, on the reverse strand, counting down.
AAATGCTACTGGTGGGCTTGCAGCGCTGATTGCGCCACCCACCAAAGTAGCCTTTCAAACCTATCTCAGGCCTCTGCCACTGCAGGGCCTGTGCGCGCAGTGCTACTGCCGCTGTGACGTGGCACCTAAAGTGTGTGCCATGTCCGTGACCCCCCTTTTACTGCATGTCAGTCACCCCTAAGGTAGGCCCTTGCTAGCCCTATGGGCAGGGTGCATTGTAGGTAAAAGATAGGACATGTACCTTAAGGGGGTGACATGTCCTGGTAGTGACAAACAACCATTTTGGTTTCTCACTACTGTGGGGCTGCCCTTCCATAGGAATGCATTGGGGATTCCCTGATAAGTGTTTCAGTGGTAATTCCTGATATGAGAGGAGCAGCGTGGTCAAGTTTAGTATATTTGGAATTGTCATATTAAATGCTGCGCAATGGTGTGCACAGATTTATTATAACTATTTTAGAAATGCCACTTTTAGAAGTTGGCATTTCTGTATGCTATGTGTCTGCCTGCCTGATGTGAATTGCATGTCTGGCTTTTGAGTGACAGGGGCGGGGAGGTGTGTGTGGCTCCAGGAGGGGCAGGGTGAGTCAGCACTAGGCTGAATGGGACAGCTGCATTGGGAGTAGTGGGAGGAGTAATCCCCTGACCCTGAATAGGTATGTGCCTAGCCTGTACAATGCTGGCTCCGACCCCTGTGGTGTGTCTGATCACCGAGCCCCCACCTGACAAAGGGGAAGAGGAGCTTGGTAAACAAAGTGCTCCAATTCCCCCCTGAACCAGTTGCATCTGGTTCCCCCAAGCCCTGTGCTGCAGACAAAGAGAATCTGGGTATAAGTATAGGGGCTGTGACCCCATGAATTTGTGCTGTTCCTGACTTGCTGGGGCTTGCTGCTGCTGGGGCCCAGGAGGAGCCGCCATGGGGGCTTGCCTCCCTGCTGGAGGGCCCTGTGTGCTGGCCTCCCTGGGCCCAGCTATGCCCCATGGACACTGGAAGACTCTTGCGCCCTGTGAGCGCTTTCCTTTAATTATCCAGGACCTCGGGACTCCTAGCGCCTCGTGAGCGCTATACTTGATTTGCCCAGAAGAGGAGAGTGTGGGCCTCGCAGCGCGGAGCTGCAGCCCCTTTGGGAGGGAATCCTGACGTGGGGATTCCCCCGCATTTTGCTGATCGAAGCGGGAGCCCACCCCGCTTTATGCATTCCTGACAGCGGGTGCCCACCCCGCATTTTGGCGGTTTCTAGCGGGTGCCCACCCCGCGTTTGGAATTGTTGGCGGGTGCCCACCCCGCTTATGTGCTTTATTTAAAGCGGGTGCCCACCCCGCGTTGCGGTCGAAGAGAGCCTCCTTGCACGCCAAGGAGAACCCAGAGAGTCCCGGTGAGTGGGGGCTCCATGTGCGCCCTGTTAGTGCCTTTCGAGGCACGTTGTCAGTGCTTGGCCTGAGCGGTCCCGCCGCTGCGGGCCGCTGCAACGATGGGAGCAGTGTTGATTTAGAGAGCCCCAGTGGAGGCCCCGAGGGCACAGACGTGCCAGGGCCCCTTTTCTTTGTTTGTTCCCAGCTGCACCGCACCAGCGCGGGCAGCTGCAACGTTTTGCGCATATTGGTTTATAGAGTCCCAGTCGGGCTCTCAGGGCACAGTCAGTGCCAGTGCCCACGTTTTGCTTCACAGCTGCCCGGCAATTAGCGGCAGCTGCAACGTTTAGGCCATCATTTCTTTGGGGGCATTTTGGATGAGACAGGAGTGAGATACACTCATCTGCCCCAGCGCAATTGCTCACTTTTGATGTTGCTGCATTGGCAGCCAGCCCTGACATTATGGACATAGGGCATTTGAGCCCTCTAAAAAGGCCAGTTGGCCAGGGGGACTGTGTTAGGTTGATAGGGCGCCAGGCCCTAATGTGATTTATGTGGTGCGCAGGAAATGTGATTCAGGCACCGTGATTTATGCCTCTAATGTGATTTATGATTAGGAGGTTATGGTCTAATGGGTTTAGGCTTATGAGGTTGGCGCATAATGTATTTTACGCCTGATGTGATACTGATTGCATAATATGATTTATGTTGCAGGATAATGCTGAGTACAGTGTTTTGCCAGTAGTGACTGGTTGTGTTCTACATTTACTATTTTCACTTTATGATGGTTCTGACAGTGGCCCAATTGGCCCTGTCATGTGTATATAATCCCTGTAAATATTGCCTAGTGCCAGTTGGCACAGTGTATATTGTGTGATTACTATTCTAATGTGTTTATGACAATACAAAGGCTATTTTTTATATATAACCTTGTGTGGAGTTCCTTTTGTGGTGTGCCTAGTATGTTGCGCAAACGCTTTACACATTGCCTCTGGGATAAGCCTGACTGCTCGTGCCAAGCTACCAAGGGGGTGAGCAGGGGTTATCTTCAGCGTGTAACTCCCTTGCCCTGACTAGAGTGGTGGTTTCTGCCTGGCTTTGGCGCAAGCCTTAGCCAACCAGAAATCCCATTTCTAACATTGGTTGTCAGCGGTGAGGATAGGACTTGCGTTTGCGCAGTACCACAGCGACAACTGGTTGCACTACAAACTCTGCATTTAGATAGTCACATGTTTGGGGATTATTGTTTCTGATTTTGTTTTAAGTATCATTTCTTTGAAATGTGTTTTCTTGTTGCACTATGAGTTGGGGGTCCTGCCAAGGACAGAAACCAGAGAATCTGGAGGAGTTTTGTACTGCCCGTGTGCAGACTGCTATTTCTGGGGTGGCCCTGCAGCGCAAGCTAAAGGAGGTAACTGCCCCTGTGCTGTCTGCTATTTCTAGGGTTGGCCTACAGTGGTAACTTAATTGGCATGGAGAAACTAGCTCGGGAGGGTAGATTATCCCCTAAGTGCAGTTTTAGTTTTCTGGATTCCCCAGTAAGGGTGGGATCCAGTGGTGGCAGCAATATGGAGTCCAGTGCAGGAAGTCCCATTCCCAGTTCCCAGAGTATGGTACCTGGTTCCCAGTTAAGAGGGGTACAGGTTGAGATTCAGGGGCAGTAAGATACTGTCTCACCAGTCTTGGGGGGAGTGTGGATGAATGTTGTGGTGCACTGGACGTTTGGGTGATGGTTAGCACGGCAAATGATGTTACAGGGCTGTTCAATCTGTTTTGTCAGAGAGCACATGTTCTGTAATTGTTTTCCGGGGTTGCGCCAACACCTGTTGGAGTGTGAGTTCTTTTGATTCTAGGGAGCTTGCATTGGGGAGTGATCCTAAGAGGAATGGTGCAGGTATCTTCCAACCCAGAGTGGTGGAAGTGGTTCAGAGTAGCAGGTACCCTTATAGTGAGAAGGTTGCAAGGCCTCACATCCTGTCTCGCAGGGGAAGGTGTGAGACTGGGCCGTATTCCGAGCCTCAACCTCAGTCTCCAGTACTGGGTGGTTTTTTAAGGGAACACCAGGTAGGGAGCCTAGTCTGTCCTGTTGGACCGTCCGTTCAGGGGGATCTCCCCGTGTTAGGTGAGCTGGGAGTGTTTGTAATCAGGCCTCCATCAGTTCTGATGTCTGGCAGTGCCACTCCTAAGTGGAGGGTGCAGAAGTCCAGATTGAGGGGTGAGAGGGGGAAAGAGTCCCCAGTGGAAGAACCATTGGGTCAGGGGCCAGCCAGAAGGGCTGAGTCGCCAATGATTGACCATGGTGACGCCACTTCTGTCCTGGGGGATCTTCACGCACTGTCAGATGGACAAGAGGTCGGGAGATCTGCGCCAGGCAGACTGTCACACGACACGTGAGTTAAGTGTCACCCTCGGGGAGGGTATATGTACTCCCCAGGAAGTCCTGGTTCGCCGGGCAATTGTCCAACCAAAGGGTTCCGTCCCTCGGTTGGGAAACCAAGTTCAGGTGTTGTCTGACCTGGAGGGAGGGACAACTGTAATCAGTGTCCTGACCGGTTTGTCTTCTAGAGGTACCACTCCTGATGGGAGGGTGCAGTATTCTGGAAGGGGGTGCAGAGGGAGGGAGTCCTTGCCTCTGACCCCGGTGCAGCCGGAGGGTTTAGATCCCAGGTGGGTAGACTAGTTGATGGAGAGAGGTCCTGAACTGGTGGGAGAGTTGTGTTCTGGGGGTGCTTCTCCTGGGAGAGTGCGGAACCCCAGAAGGAGAGGTAGGGGGAGGAGAAACTTCACCCGTGACCTCTGGTCAGCCTGAGGGTGCGGACCCTAGGTTGGAGGATCAGTGGCAGTTTGGAACAACACTGAGAGGAAGAGTGGAGAATGGCTATTATGTGCCAGGGGTTACTGCCCCCCACTCTGTTGATTGGCAAGGACCGGAGGTATCTGGATGGCCTAGGGCCTGGTCCTGGCCGTGGACAACTAGGGAGTACCAGTGGGGTAGCCTAGTTGGTCCTGAGAGCTTTTACAGAGGGAACCACATGGGTTCAGAGTGGCGTAGAACCGGAGGGTGTCCCTGCAGTGGCGGGCCCGCGTCCGTGTTCTATCGCCTCAAATCAGGGAAGCCCATCAAGGTAGTGATTGGTCTACCCTGCGTTTTGGCTGGAAGGGGTTGTGTTGGACTTGGCCCTTTTGCAGGGTCATCCCTAAACTTTTTGCCTTTCTCCTAGCCTTTTCTCTGACATGGTGTTGGTGGTTTTAGGCCTCTGGGCACTTTAGCACTGCTGTCCAGTGTAAAGTGCGTGCGCTCTCTGTGTTACATATGGTAAGATTGGTGTACACCTGTTTGGCCTATTTAATTTACCTGTCTGTCCCTTGTAAAGTGGTATCTCATATACCCAGGGCTGGTAAATTAAATGCTACTGGTGGGCTTGCAGCGCTGATTGCGCCACCCACCAAAGTAGCCTTTCAAACCTATCTCAGGCCTCTGCCACTGCAGGGCCTGTGCGCGCAGTGCTACTGCCGCTGTGACGTGGCACCTAAAGTGTGTGCCATGTCCGTGACCCCCCTTTTACTGCATGTCAGTCACTTCTAAGGTAGGCCCTAGCTAGCCCTATGGGCAGGGTGCATTGTAGGTAAAAGATAGGACATGTACCTTAAGTGGGTGACATGTCCTGGTAGTGACAAACAGCCATTTTGGTTTCTCACTACTGTGGGGCTGCCCTCCCATAGGAATGCATTGGGGATTCCCTGATAAGTGTTTCAGTGGTAATTCCTGATATGAGAGGAGCAGCGTGGTCAAGTTTAGTATATTTGGAATTGTCATAATAAATGCTGCGCAATGGTGTTCACAGATTTATTATAACTATTTTAGAAATGCCACTTTTAGAAGTTGGCATTTCTCTGTGTTATGTGTCTGCCTGCCTGATGTGAATTGCATGTCTGGCTTTTGAGTGACAGGGGCGGGGAGGTGTGTGTGGCTCCAGGAGGGGTAGGGTGAGTCAGCACTAGGCTGAATGGGACATCTGCATTGGGAGTAGTGGGAGGAGTAATCCCCTGACCCTGAATAGGTCTGTGCCTAGCCTGTACAATGCTGACTCCGCCCCCTGTGGTGTGTCTGATCACCGAGCCCCCACCTGACAAAGGGGAAGAGGAGCTTGGTAAACAAAGTGCTCCAATTCCCCCCTGAACCAGTTGCATCTGGTTCCCCCAAGCCCTGTGCTGCAGACAAAGAGTATCTGGGTATAAGTATAGGGGCTGTGACCCCATGAATTTGTGCTGTTCCTGACTTGCTGGGGCTTGCTGCTGCTGGGGCCCAGGAGGAGCCGCCATGGGGGCTTGCCTCCCTGCTGGAGGGCCCTGTGTGCTGGCCTCCCTGGGCCCAGCTATGCCCCATGGACACTGGAAGACTCTTGCGCCCTGTGAGCGATTTCCTTTAATTATCCAGGACCTCGGGGACTCCTAGCACCTCGTGAGCGCTATACTTGATTTGCCCAGTAGAGGAGAGCGTGGGCCTCGCAGCGCGGAGCTGCAGCCCCTGTGGGAGGGAATCCCGATGTGGGGATTCCCCCGCAATTTGCCGATCGAAGCGGGAGCCCACCCCGCTTTATGCATTCCTGACAGAGGGTGCCCACCCCGCATTTTGGCGGTTTCTAGCGGGTGCCCACCCCGCGTTTGGAATTGTTGGCGGGTGCCCACCCCGCTTATGTGCTTTATTTAAAGCGGGTGCCCACCCCGCGTTGCGGCCGAATAGAGCCTCCTTGCACGCCGAGGAGAGCCCAGAGAGTCCCGGTGAGTGGGGGCTCCATGTGCGCCCTGTTAGTGCCTTTCGAGGCACATTGTTGGAGCTTGGCCTGAGCGGTTCCGCCGTTGCGGGCCGCTCCAACGATGGGAGCAGTGTTGATTTAGAGAGCCCCAGTGGAGGCCCCGAGGGCACAGATGTGCCAGGGCCCCTTTTCTTTGTTTGTTCCCAGCTGCGCCGCACCACCGCGGGCAGCTGCAACTTTTTGCGCATATTGGTTTATATAGTCCCAGTCGGGCTCTCAGGGCACAGTCAGTGCCAGTGCCCACGTTTTGCTTCACAGCTGCCCGGCAATTAGCGGAAGCTGCAACGTTTAGGCCATCATTTCTTTGGGGGCATTTTGGATGAGACAGGAGTGAGATACACTCCTCTGCCCCAGCGCAATTGCGCACTTTTGTTCTTGCTGCATTGGCAGCCAGCCCTGACATTATGGACATAGGGCATTTGAGCCCTCTAAAAAGGCCAGTTGGCCAGGGGGACTGTGTTAGGTTGATAGGGCGGCAGGCCCTAATGTGATTTATGTGGTGCCCAGGAAATGTGATTCAGGCACCGTGATTTATTCCTCTAATGTGATTTATGATTAGGAGGTTATGGTCTAATGGGTTTAGGCTTATGAGGTTGGCGCATAATGTATTTTACGCCTGATGTGATACTGATTGCATAATATGATTTATGTTGCAGGATAATGCTGAGTACAGTGTTTTGCCAGTAGTGACTGGTTGTGTTCTACATTTACTATTTTCACTTTGTGATGGTTCTGACAGTGGCCCAATTGGCCCTGTCATGTGTATATAATCCCCTGTAAATATTGCCTAGTGCCAGTTGGCACAGTGTATATTGTGTGATTACTATTCTAATGTGTTTATGACAATACAAAGGCTATTTTTATATATAACCTTGTGTGGAGTTCCTTTTGTGGTGTGCCTAGTATGTTGCGCAAACGCTTTACACATTGCCTCTGGGATAAGCCTGACTGCTCGTGCCAAGCTACCAAGGGGTTGAGCAGGGGTTATCTTCAGCATGTAACTCCCTTGCCCTGACTAGAGTGGTGGTTTCTGCCTGGCTTTGGCGCAAGCTTTAGCCAACCAGAAATACCATTTCTAACAGCTTTGCTGCAGGGAACCCATCTTCTACAGCGCGAGGTAGAGAAACTATGCAGAAGATGGAGGGAGCAGATTTATGCAACCTGTTACTTAGCCTATACTCGAGGTGTGTTAATCTGGATATGGCCAGGGTTCCCCTTAGAAGTTTCAAACACCTGGATCGATAAAGAGGGGAGATATGTGTTGCTTAATGAGAAACTGAGTGGTCGGGATGTTACAATCGGTAGTATATATGCCCCCAACCATGACCAACTGTCCTTCCTGCAGGACCTCTCAGCCCAACTGGCTGAGCTTACTTCTAGGACCTTTGTAGATGTTTGGAGGGTGCAACATGCAGAAGAGAGAGAATATTCCTTTTTCTCTCCTATGCACCAAATACACACAAGACTAGATGCCTTTTTCTGCTCCCCAGACTTTAGCAGGACCATCACCCACACTGAACATCTGGGATGCAACTTTTTGGACCACAGCCCATTACTAATGACCCACCAACCCTTGGGGATGTGACCCCTGATCCCCCGATGGAAATTCAATCCTGTGATCTTGGAGGATGCCCCCTTCAGGGAGTCATTAGACTCTTGCATCGAAACCTTTTTTTGCCACCAATTCTCACTCAGCTTCCACAATATTGGTGGAATGGGAGGCTTTCAATGTGGTAGTTCGGGGACACTGCCTGGGTCAGTCAGTTAGGGTACGGAGAGTCCAGAGAGCTGGAAGAGATGGAAGAACAACTGCCTAAACTGGATAATACTCAGGGAAGAGATGCGACAGCCTTGACACATTTGCAGGAATCGAGGACCCTATACAATGAGGCGCTGGAACACCTATGTTGCTATGACTGCCTTCTCGCGTGGCTGGTCATACCAGAATTACGAGGAACCCCGATCACGCATGTTAGAACTGAAGCAGGCATGTCCATATATGAGCCTGGAGCAATTAATGCCCAGTTTTGGGAATATTACGAGATGTTATATTTGGCCCCTCCCGCAACCACACAGAAGTAAATTAGGGACTTCCTAGCACCCCTACAGCTTTCAGTATTAGATAGTCAGACTCGAGAGACTCTGGGAAGCCCAGTGACATTGCAAGAGATTTGCCAGGCCATAACTTATATGGCCACAAGGAAAACACCGGGGCCAGATGGACTCCTGCCGAATTTTATTCGGCTCATGCCTCTAAATTGGCACCCAGTCTGATGACCCTCTATGCTGAGTCCCTGAAAGTCGGAAGACTCCCTGAATCAACACAGAACATGCTAGTGATCCCACTCCCCAAGATGACAGTTTCGGGAGCCCGTGTAGTTGACTATAGATCTCTATACATGCTTAAAATGGACTTTAAAATTTTAAGTAAGGTCCTGGCTCTCAGACTGCTCCCCCTCGTGCGGTCCCTAGTCCACACTGACCAAAACGGGTTTATTCCGTCTCGGAACACCCTCATTTAACTTGCGTAGACTCTACTCTGTGCTGTACCACCCCGAGGGAAGATCATTTACACAAGTGGCTATTTTATCAATAGACCTGGAAAAGGCCTTTGATACAGTAAGCTGTGATTACCTATTCGAGACCATAAAGCGCATGGGTCTTGGGGAGGCCTGGACCAAATGGGTGAGAAATCTATACACGTGACCCACGGCGAGAGTCAAAATGGGCAAAACAATATCTGCCCAGTACAGAATTTCGAGGGGCACCCGACAAGGATGCCCCCTGTCAACCCTACTATTTGCTCTGGCAATTGAACCTTTAGCTACATTGTTTCACAGTTGCAGTGGCTGGCACAATGGCTGGAGGGAGTAAACCTGGGGGGAACATTCCTATCCGAACCCAATGTGCACCCCGTTCTATTACTGGCCAAGGTGCTTGACCACATGGTCGCAACCCCTTACCGGTCACTCCTACAGACCACAGCTCTGCAATGCTGGAAAAGATGCATGTCTAGATTGGCTGAGACCCCCTGATATACGCCTGCCCTGCCTTTAATTGGCCTGCCTCATGGAGACTTAAACAGAGGCAGAATTAGAGATGGTGGGGAATTGCTACCGGGAGATCGTCTTAATCCCCTTTGAGGAACTAGTAGAAAACTGTGGCCTCCCGACAGGACAGTTCCTACAGTATGAAGCACTAGTACGCACTTTAGGGACACTGTGGGGGAAAGGTCGAGAGGAACCAGCGACACACATATTACTACACGCCTTGCTCATTCTGGGCACCGCAGGACACCAGGTAAAATGGTTTTATGCAGCCCTGACCGAGGCATCTTTAGCGCCACTTTGCACGATTAGGGGACATTGGGAATAAGTCTTAAACAGGGAACTCACTGATCGTGAGTGGGGCAAGGTATTGGCATCACCCAAGAAGGTATCCTGTAACACCAGACTGAAATATACACAGTTCAACTTCATTCATATGACTTTTATGACTCCACACAGACTCCGAATTGCATATGGAGGGGAGATCCGTAACTGCCCGAGGTGTGGTCATGAAGAAGTAGACTTCATACATATGGTTTAGGCCTGCACAGAGCTGCTCCCATTTTGAGACATGGTAACATCAGGGATAAATGACACGTTGGAGCGTGCAGTGAATACCTCCATCGAGTTATGCTTGCTGGGACTTTTTCCTTGCCCACCAAAATGGAAAGTAGGGAACAAATTCACAGACCTGGCCATGGCCATAGCCAAAAGGCGGATAGCAATGTCTTGGAAATCCAATACTGGGCCACGGATAGACACCTAGAAACGTGACATAACTAATTGGGCCGTGCTGAGGGTAGGGCAGTAACCAGTGAAGAGGCATAGTTGATCAATGGATGGGATTGTTACATGCCTGGGAACACCCTACACAGACATATAGCGAGGTTGAGGGGAGCGGGGAAGCGGAAGCACTGAAGAAACCCTGTAGTCAGATTGATGACTATAAAGTGCATGCTACCCATAATATAATTGTACAGAATACAGTACAGTATATCGGCCTTGAGCTCAGTTACTCACCGATGATCCCTAAGGCAACGCCCCGCTGGAGTAGCAAACACCCCCTTAGATTCTCTGTAAGACTCTATCACATAATACCTTCCTGCAGAGATAAGTGCAATGTTCAGTGTTTTTTCCATTTTAGTTTCCATTATCATTATTAATATACATATGTTAGATCACAGAATATAGTAGACAAGCTATTAGCTTCCAGGAAATAACACCACGAGTATCCTTCACAAAGACATAGCCATATACAATGTACCAAACATACAGTATGACCGTATGACAGATGGGGAAAGTAGTCGAAATAATGAAAAATGTCATGATGAAACTAAAGTGTCTACTAAGCAAAATGTATACTGTAAACTTTGCATTGTCAATGGCCTGTCTGCCTATGTGTAAACAACAGAACTGGCAATAAACAAATGTTATTAAAAAAAAAACAAGGATATGAAAATGAAATGCACTGAAGTAATAGTCAGCAAAAAGGCAAAGCTTCAAAAAATCCTGGGAGGAATATTATTTACGATAATCTTAAACACAATAAAAGCAATAACTAGTATTATTAGCAACATATATGAAAAAGAAGAGGACCCTGTCTAATGGTTGCCACAATGGATTGTGGAAAGGGGCAGAATGAGCCACATAAGAGGTATAAAACCAGAAAGGTGTTGAATTGCTATGATGTTAAATCTCTACTGCAAAATTCCATAAAATATGAGTTGCGCTGTTTGGTGCCGGGTCACCTAAGCAAGAGAGTTAATTTACAGATAATGCATTCCTTAATAAAAGCTAGTAGTGGAAAGGAAAGTGGGGAAGGAAGAATAGGAAGGCTGCAGAGATTGTCAGAGTACTGAGCAGTAAAAGAAGAAAGCTATATGATTACGTCAAGAGCCCCTTGAAGGAACACCGAAATGTAAGACCTGACTCAGTTGTCCAGTAGAAATCACAAGCTAAACATGGAAAGATCGGTCTTTTTCAAAAAATCTTCAATTATTCAGCAGATCCTCATTGATTAAATATTGAGGTGATCTCTATGAGCAACATCAAAGACTGCCTCACTCCCACATAGAACAAGCATTTACAATGCAATAGGTCTCGCATTTACGACAATTTGAGCTATTGACATTGTAAATGACAATGTCTTTATTTATGTGTTCAGAAAACCTGGAAAGTACAAAGTGCGTAACAAAACAAAACACATAACTAAAAGGCATTGTTATTTACAATGACAATAGCTCAAACTCGCAAATGCGAGACCTTTGCATTGCAAATGCTTGTTTTGGAATTTTTCCGGTTTTTTTTGCTTTCTTTGTAAACTGATGCCGTGACTTGGTACTCTTTACTTTTGTCCCTTATTTTAACCCTGCACAGGTAGTTGCATGGGCCCTCTTACACCTGTGTCAGGGAGAGAGAGAGCGCGCTGTACCCTACTGCTGCTGAGTCTGTCACAGAGGGTAGTAACGGCAGAGAAACAGTGCAAAGGAAAGTAACAGGGAGAGACAGTGAGGGAGATATGATGGAGGAATACAAGGAGAGGGAGACAGAGAGGGGCAGAGGTGCGCCAGGTGGTAATGGGAAATGATAGGTGGGATAAAGGAGAGAGTGGGCATAACGAAATGCAGGGTGTGCGAGACAGGAAGGATGAGGAGGACAAAGAGAAGGGCTGAGTGAGACGTGGGTGCAACAGTAAGAGATATGGGAAGGGGATACACATCTGGGAGGGAGGGAAGATGAGGGGCAGGAAGGTTAAGAGATTAAAGAAACGTTGATGGAGAAACAGGAGAAGAGCGAGAACGGTAGAAAGGGAGGGGTCGAGGGAGACATGAGGACCATAGAGAGGGGAGATGAGGGAGACGTGATTCATTCAACGTGACAGGGTTTTCGGCCATGAATATGTTTTACTTTATCAGTTAATTGGCTCAGGGAAAACATATGAAAACGTCGCCAGGGAAGGAAAAATAGGCAGAGAGAATTATATTTATTAATATACTTCTCTCTGCCTATTTTTTCTTTCCTGGTGACGTTTTCATATTTTTCCTCCTGAACCAATTAACTAATAAGGTAAAATACATCAAATAACAGATGAATGGCTGTAGAATGGGAAAGTTACTGGTAGATTAATGCTCTTGACATGCTTTGCAAAGTTTTTATGTTGGGAGCCATTGTCTGCTAAAAGCCCGGACGGCCCCTTTGAAAAGAATCCTCTGAAGCCATCTGCTTCGTGTCATGAAAGCGCACTTCCTCAGTGACCTGCTCGATGACTCTGCATGCATGGGGCAGGCAGCAAATGAAAAAATTTAGTCAAATGAAAAAAATGTAGCCATGAACAGCTAGGTTTTTACTAGGCGGCTAAAACAGCTCATCCTATCATCGCAACTTTCCTGCATAAGTACCGATATCCAGCTATTAAGTGATTTGCCCAGAATCACAGGATGGGGATCCGACGCTAGGACTCAAACCCGGGCCCCCAGTTTTAAAGTCTGCAGGTGTGACCGCTAGGCCATAGCAATGAATAGGTATGGCGATAAAAAAATCCCACCTTTAATCGCTGCCACACATGCTTTTTATTAATTGAGCATGTAATTGATCTGAGCCTGAAGCGCCAATGTTGCGAGGCGAGCTCAGACACTGCCTCAATTGTAAGTCGTACATTCAATGCCTGCAGCGTCCCAAAAGCCCATAAATGATGGGATCCTATCCCCATCTCTCCAAAAAGTGCCCACACTCAGTAAAGTTCCCTGAGAGGCGGAATCCTACCTCCAGCTCTCTCACATAAAGCACTACATTACAGCGCCGCATTTTAAAGAGAGGCGGGCTCCCGCCTTTCAAACAAAAGCGTGGCAGAGTACTCCAAAGTGGAGGAGAGGCAGGAAATCACACCCACCTCACTTCCACGTCTCAACCTCAGCCCCACGAAAAAAATACAAAAGAAACGGAGCATTTTTCTTTTTCCCCTCTCAGCCCGATCCGTGTGCACTCACTCCGGTGCAGCAGCACGTTAATCTCCTCACTCAGCCTCACTCAGTAGAACTCGGCTTCTGCTTCCGTTCCAACCAGAGATGGCTGCTGCATGGTAGCCCGGACGCTACCAAAACTAGCCCAAAGGCAGCCTGTAGTGCTACTCCGAGGCAGGAGGGGCTGGGGCAATTGATGCATGCAAGGAAAGAGGATGTGCCATAACAGAGACAGCGGCCGACTTTGAAGCTGGGGACAGTGCGAGTCTCCACGGGAGGCTCAACATCCTGTGATTGTGTGCAGATCACTTAATTTCACCATAATAAGTTTAACAAGCGAGTTTAAATAAAAAAAGACGAAGATCACACAACCCCCGAACATTGTCATGGAAGTGACATATTCTCTCCGCACCCCAGCCCTGCCTGGGTAGCACTAGTGACTCATACCCCCCCACTCCCCCCGACTTCTCCGCCCCCAACTTTACTAAAACATCCCACCACACAAACCAGCAAGACCCCCCACCCTGGACACGGGAAACAAACGCCCTACCTATGCAGCCCCCTCTCACCCCCCATACTCCTGCCACACCGCCTCTCAGAGCTTTAGCGTGAAAATAGGAATATCCTGGGGAGAATAACATACCAAAATAAACATCTGTGGGCGAAAGGAGATTGTTTTTGAAACGGAGAAATCCGTAGTCGGGGTGAGAGGCGCTCTTGTGTCTGCCATGTCGACTGTGTGGAACCAGGATTTATAGCGATGTATGATCTTGGGCAAATTACACCGCCTCCCCTGTCCGTCAGGTCGCGCATCTGTAAAAAAAAAAAATTTGCAATGCAATAGGTCTCGCTTTTCAATGTGAGACCTATGGCACTGGAATGCTGGCCGCCATTGTCCCGGCTGCTTACTGCAGGCACGACGTGCTTTGCTTACATTCAAACACATAGTGCATGCAGTAAGAGAAAGTCAATAATAGTGCTCACAGACTAAAAAAAATGAAGGCGGTGTTGTGCAGCTGCAAGAGCACTGTCTGAACGGAGGAGAGGCAGCGCCGTATGTGTGCTGTGGAGTGCGAGGGCTGCTGTAAATAAAAATAACTAGCACGGAGTTGGTGGGGGAGCAGCCAAGCGGACACGGACTGGAATTTATGGCATCAGATTAGCCGGAAAAGCCAATGTATCCAGTGCAGTAGTACGAGGTGTGTGTGCGTCTCCGTGTGTGTGCGCTTCACAGGAACAACACATTCAGCACCTTCACATGTGATCTAAAAACAAACCCCCTCACTTTATAATATTACGATGCTGACGAGAGGTACATTAAAACGAGAATGGAGCCTGACCAGTTTAAGGCAAAGGATAGCCTTCTGAAGTTAAGGCGTAAGGCTCCCCGCGCTCCCTCCTCCTCATACTGCCACCCGCACATCCGGAACTGGAAACGGAAAGCGTCGCTTACGTGAAAGTGGCACTGTTCAAAAAGTGAAGGCGGCGCCGTTCACAAACCATTAAAGGTGCGCTTAACGTGAAAGCGTCCCCGTTCACTAACAGTTAAAGGCGTGCTTAAAGTGAAAGGGTGCCATTCATAAATAAATAACAAGCTGTCGCCATTGCGCGAATGAGAAAAAAGTGCCCACCGATTAATTGAAGGAGACAGTATAACGCCTCAAGTAAACGATCCAGTCCTGATGGGCGGTCCCAAAAGGAGACAGGGCGGTAACAAGGAGGGACTAATAAGCCTCATTTTCAATTGGAAGCCAGCATTTACCATGGACGATGATGCCAGCCAATGAAAAAGATGGGCGGGGCTTCCACTCCACTTCTAAAACATACCCTACTACAATATGCCTCGCAGAGCGTTCAGCACATGCGCGCTGCAACGCTAGGCGAGACCTAAAAAGGCAACCATTTCCACTTCGTCTTGGAAGCCGGCATCTCTTTTAATATGGCCAGAATATTTTCCTAAAATAAAGTTCTCAAGGTTGTATCCATTTGCAGCAATAGCCACCTGCCATGTACATCTTTGGTCTTAATACTGAGGGACCTGTTTAACCTTATTATAGTACAGACCTTAATTGTATGAAAGAAGCTTTACACCATTTCTCTTCTTGAACTCCTGAGTACCTGACTATCTTCAGTGTGATTACTCACATAATCTAACTCAATATATTTTTGCTCTAGCATGCTTTAAAGATGTATGAAAGGGATTTGAATCTGCTTCAATTTCTCACACAACACATTCACATTTTCAAGTTATGCATTATAAATGAGGTAAAAAAGACAACCTCTCTCCCCAAATGAATTTCCTTCTTTGTTTCCCCTGCTAGTTTAGTTTTCTTTGTTTTGACTTCTTCCCTTTCTCTAGCTTCTCTTCTGCCCATCCACCCACACACATTGTTCTAGAACTACTAGCTCCTTTGTTCTCTAACTTTCCTTTTAAAATCTGTTGAATAGGATAACTGGATTCTCATGGGCTAAGGTTTTGCGATTTCTGAAGAAGTTCTTTCGTATTCACTATAAAACCTTGAATATAACATTGCAGAGAATGCTTTCAAACTCTTAGTTTTGCTTCTGATCATGCCATTTAATTTCCAATGTTGTGTTTTCCTGAAGTAAATCGTTGCTTTAGTAGCACGCAGCAGTAACTTAGCAAAACCATTTCCAATTTGTTTTTTAATATGTTTATTAAACGTTTTTCTTTTTCGTTTTGTTTCATGATAGGCACACAGTACAAATAATTTGTCAAACACACGGTGAACCTGTTACACAGCAGAATAAACACGTTTTTGGAAATCAAATAGAGCAATATCCTAATCATATCACGTTCCCTGTGTGTACAGGTTAACAGAGAGGGCCTTATGGAACCCATGTGACAGGGTGTATGCAATATCATAACATAACAACAGAGCAGATGTCTACCAGTCATAAATAGAAGCATCCAGTTACACTAAAACAAAACAATCCCCTTAATGAGTCATCTCGATTGATGTGGCATATAAATGCATTTTTTGAGAACAGTTAACAGTTAGTACTAATTAGTAACAAAACACTAGACCCTACAGCCGCACCATTCAGGATCGTGTAGTCCACCCCCCTCCCACAAGCACTGTGCAGTCTGTCCAGAACCAGGAACATTGGGACATGGGTGTATAAAGAGTGCAGTGACAATAAAGGTAAGAAAAGATGTCAATTTACAGCTGTGGTGGACAGGTCTGTGGCTTACGCTGCAGTGTCGGCACTAACTTTGGATTCAATTGTGCAAAAAGCCCGTAGATCAGTGAAAATTGCACGTCAGTAAGTGGCAATAGGGCACTTACGCAGCCCGAGTGTATATTCCCTGTGTAGGGCTGTGCTTTCAGTTTGTGCCCAGTTAACCATTCAGTGCTGCCAGGCGTTAAATGGTGGGGTGTGGGGGACTTCCTTTTTCGAGTAATAAGATGTTTAGCCACTGAAAACCCTAGGTCTAGGAAGCGGGAAGTGACCATTTACTTTTTGTGTCTGTGATACATTCCTAGGACACATACCTCCCATTTATGTAGGTTGGTTATGTGCAATGGGATAATGCTGTTGTGACGTTATGCCAATAGGTATGTACGTAGGGACAAGCCCACAGCGTGTGTAGGAGATCAGCATTCATGCATGCACACTGCGGGCATGTCATATCCTTTCTATGATAGAAACGGTTGATATTGGCAGGAGTGAGGTAAGCCCTATGAACTATATAAAGTTAAATAAGCTTGAATCTGGCATTGCGTGGCACATGTCTGGGTCCCTCCAACAAGGCATTCCATTCTTTGTCCATTCTTTGGCCATGCATGGGCATGAGAGATTTGCCTCCCAGAATTGTCACAGTGAGATAAGCTGTGGAACAGTGTGGAAGCGAAGAGAGTCTGCAAACCAGGGTATGGGGTGACTGCTCTCCTCATAACGTGTAAATATTGGATTGTGAGGTGGGTAGGCAGTTCAGTGGTCAAGTCTCCCCAGCATTGCACCAGTGCAGCAATCAGTGAAATATGGAATAGGAACTGGCCAGGCGGCAGCCCATCTTCGTCCACTAGTGTCTCATACGAGAGCAGGATGCTGTCTCTATCCAGGTCCCCTAGGGTGTGTATTCCCGCAGTGTGCCACGTCGTCAGCTCAACTGAACACATTGGTCCAGTGGCCCTAGATGTGCCCAGTATTGCCAACCTCAGTGCATAGAGTCTTACATGTCTAGTAATGCAGAGGCATCTAAGATAGCTTCTATGCGCAACCCTCATTAAAACTAATTCGGGCGTCCGTGTTTTTGCAAAAGGGTGGAAAAGGCGTATTATGGCCTGTGAAGTCCAGCCGGGTGGGGACGTAGCTGTGTCCAGTAGGTGCAGTCCCACTAGCCATTTTGCAATCCATGGGATCTGGGCAGCAAGGTAATATGTGGGACAGCTAGTCCCCCTCTGTATGTGGGCAAGCAGAGTTTTGATAGTGCCACCCTGCATCTTGATTCATTCAAAATAAAGTCCATGACCTGCTGCTCCAACATTTAAGAGAAAGGGGCTGGGATGTAGACAGGAAGATTAGTGAAGAAATAGAGAAGGCATGGAGGGGCCACCATTTTCAATAGAATCACCCTCCCTGCCACTGCCAGTGGAAATGTACGCCAGGAGGTCATTTGGGATCGCAAGGACGTGACCGCCCTAGTGACATTCCCATTGAACAGTTCTGTCATGGAGTGGTATATCCTCACACCAAGGTATTTTTTTTTAAAATTTTTCAAAACCTTTATTGACAGATTCAACATAATCAACATACAGGTCAGCATCAGATCTAAGCATCATACATAGCAGGCTATTCACGGAATATTATAGACATAGTGAAAGCACATTCAGATAGAAGCATTATCCTGTACAGCACGGCTATAGCACCATGAGCAACACATAGCGAAAGGAGGCGGTGACAGCACTGTAGGGAGAGGAGCAGGCACGGTCGGAGGGGAAGAAAGGGACAGGGAGGAAGGCAGTTACTGACCAGCACCGGCGCCCGCCGCGGGCGGAGTGCCAGCGGGGAGCGTGGGAGAGGCAGTTCAGCTCGAATGGGGTCGGGCATGGAGATATGTCACTAGGGGGCCCCATATGTCAGCTGGGCGGGACCTCGCAGGCATAAGGTCCCAGAATTCAGATAATAAGGACTGGCATCTCGAAGCATCCTCAATCCAGTGAGCGAACTTGGGCGCCGGTCTGCGACCCCAACACATGGCCACCCTACGCCGAGCAAGGACGAGCAGCATTGCGATCAGGCGGCGCGAAACATCCGGGCAGAATTTGACAAAGCCCAGCAGGCACAACGGTGGGTCGGGCCGAACCCGCACGGAGGTAATCCCAGAGATGGCATCACAAACCGCCAGCCAGAACTCCGATACTTTGGGGCACAGCCACGCCAGGTGAGTAAAATCTGCGGCAGGGGCAGAGCATCGCGTACATCTATCGTTGGGGATAAGTCCCAGTTTATGTAGCTGAGCAGGTGTGCGGTATATCCTATGCAAATATTTAAAATGTATGAGACGAAGACGATAGTTGGGAGATAAT
Organism: Calotriton arnoldi; assembly: GCA_963921515.1. Lineage (NCBI taxonomy): Eukaryota > Metazoa > Chordata > Amphibia > Caudata > Salamandridae > Calotriton > Calotriton arnoldi. Next base: position 734,547 of record CAWUFW010004374.1, on the reverse strand, counting down.
TTCTTCGTCTGATTACAGCAATAAAGCCAATCAGCTTGAGCGATGTCCATGCCCAACTCCTCACCCCATGCCGCGCGTGCACGGTCAGTGGAGCTGGAGGTGGTCGACAGCGTTAGGGCGTATAGCTTAGTTACCAACTTGCAGGGAGTGGGGGATGTATATATGAAGTCAAGAGCAGGCATCGAAAGTGGAGGCTGGGGGAACGTGGGATGCAGCTCCTTGCAAATAGCCCGCAGCTGATAAAAGAGCAGTGTGTCCATCTGACCAGAGGAAGCCGGAAGAGAATAAAACGTGTTTCCGGGGTAAAGATCCGCCAGGGTCGTCAGCCCCAAGCGAGCGGCATGTTTAGACATGCCAGTAGGTTGGAGAGGAGGGAACGCAGGATGACGTACAATCGGCATGGTATTAGCCGATAACGACGGAGCATTGGAGAGACGGCGCAGTCCCAACCAGGCCCAGCGCAGTGTCTCGACCGTGTCCACCTCAGCACGCGGGCGGCTCGCCGGGGCAAACAAGGCAGTGGTCAGCGGCCAAGGAGTTGCAAGGTCGACTTCAAATGCAACATGCGGCTGATACGGAGTGGGGTGAATCCAGAAATGTAAGAAACTGGCCTGGGCACTTAAGGCATAGAGTTGAAAATTGGGAGCGCCCATACCGCCAAGCGACATAGGGAGAGTGAGGATGTCATATGCAATTCTGGGTTGTTTGCCAGCCCAGACCAAAGAAATGATCAGCGAGCGAAGTTCACGAAAGAAATGTGCAGTGAGAGGTATTGGGATATTCAAAAAGAGATAAAGGAATTTCGGGAGGACCACCATCTTGGCAATGGCTATGCGACCCGCCAGGGACAAGGGGAGTCGGTTCCAATGGGGTATTCTAGACTCGAGCCAGTCCACCGCTCGCCCAAAGTTGGCCCTCCAGAGGTCATCCAAGTTCCTGCTCAGCCAAATACCTAAGTAGCGGGTGGGGCCGGAGGCCCAGACAAAGGGAAAGTCCGGAGTGAATGGCTTGGTGGCATCAGTAAGAGGGAACAACACTGACTTGCTCCAGTTCACTTGTATACCGGACAATCCACCAAATCGTATTATTTCACGCACAAGGGGGCTGAGGTTGTCTTGGGGATGACGGACATACAACGTAATGTCATCAGCATAAATGGAGACCAAGAGGGCGCGGGCCGAGAAGCCGATACCCTTCTGAGTATGGTGTTGCCGGAGTCTGGCCGCGAGAGGCTCCATTGCAATGGCGAAGAGCATAGGGGAGAGCGGGCTTCCTTGCCGAGTGCTGCGTTCAATCAGAATAGGTGCTGATACCTGACCATTGATCCGAAGATGGGGGGAGGGGCGAGTGTAGAGGAGGGATATCTTACGGATAAAAATGTTACTAAAGCCAAGGCGTGGTAGAAGAAAAAATAGAAAAGGCCACTCCAGTGTATCGAATGCCTTGGTGGCATCGAGTAGAGTGGCCACCGCTGGGAGGCTAGGGTTGATTTGATGAAGGACCGAAAAAATAGTCCGAAGGTTATGCGAGGTGGCACGGCCAGGGATGAAACCGGACTGATCGGGGAGGGCGATGAGGGGCATAAGGTGGAGAAGGCGGGAAGCCAATAACTTCGCAAAGATCTTATTATCGATATTAATTAAAGAGAGGGGGCGGTAAGAATCGCGGCTGTCAGCTGGTTTGTCCGGCTTGAGGAGTAGCGTTATCATCGCCTCGCGGAGTGACTGCGGGAAAAGGCCAGTATCAAAGGAATCGTTATACATGGCGGCCAGATGTGGCACAAGAAGCGAAGCAAAAGCCTTATAGAACGAGGCGGGCAGGCCGTCCAAACCTGGGACCTTATCACTGGGTAGACTATTTATGGCAGCCAGTATCTCTTCCTTAGAGAAGGGCTCGTCTAAGAATTCACGATGACAGTCCTCTAGCCAAACCAGCGCTAGGGTATCAAAATATTGTTCAAAGGCCTCACGTGAGGGGGGGGCAGCGGTGTAGAGTTGCGAGTAGTAGGCCATGAAACAAGACTTAATTTCGGCAGGGGAGGTGGTTCTGGTGGGGCCACCATCTCGGAGAGCCGCAATATACGACGCCGCACGGGGGGGATTTCGGAGGTTGGCCAGGGTCTTACCAGGGCGATCGCCCTCTCCGAAACGATGGGCTCGGGCCTCCCTGCCAAGAAATGAGAGTTCCCTATCGGCCTCCGCAGCAAATTCAGAATGCTTTGCACGCAAGAGCGCGAGGATCTCCGGCCTGGGGTGAGCAGCATGAGCAGCGTCCAAAGCCTTAATTTCTGATTCAAGCTTGTCCAATGAGGCGCGGATGGAGCGAAGGACGCCGGCCTGTTTAGAGATACACTCGCCACGTATCACTGTCTTAAAACCGTCCCACAGGATGGACGCGGAGTCCACCGAACCGACATTTAAATCAAAGTAATTGGTAATCGCCGTTTGGATCTCGTCGCAGAAGACGGAATCACGGAGAGCATTCGGAGGAAGCCGCCAAGTGAAAGCACGCTGTGGGGAGTGAGGAAGGCGAAGACAGATCTGGACAGGAGCATGATCTGAGAAAGTGAGGACGTCCAGCGAGGAAATCCACAAATCAATACGGGACCAGCAGCCCCGAACACCGGTGACGCAAGTGCCCTCACGGGCCTCGGGCCACACGTGCCGCCAGGCATCATATAACGAGTTGTCCGAGAGTATGGACTGAAGTAGAGCAGTGGAGCGAGGGTGAGATGAATGGGGGCCAGAGCGGTCTAAGATTGCAGAAAGTGTAACATTGAAATATCCCCCCCAAATAATGGCCGACGGGCCCAGGGAAGAAATGAGGTGCCAGATATGTGTGAAGAAATCGGGGTCGTCCGAATTAGGGCCGTACACAGCAGCAATCGTCATCGGTTGGGACAACAGGGAACCATGCAAAATCACGAACCGTCCATCAGGGTCCGTGAGTACCTGAGTAGTGTGCCAAGGGAGCCCCCTACGTATCAGAATGGACACTCCCCTAGAATAGGAGGAATAAGAAGAAGAGTGCACTTCACCCCAGTGGCGCGACTGGAGTCTGGTGGAGGTCGCAGACAACAGGTGGCAGATGTCGACCCTGTGACGGTGCAAGTGAAAGTGAATGAGCCTGGCCTTACAGTGATCATTAAGACCACGGATATTCCAGGTCCAACATATGGTGTCAGTCATGTTATTCTGTAACTGAGTAAAGCGAAGACGCAGAGCAAGAGGCCAGAGAGCGGAAAGAGCCAGTGTAGGCGCTTGGACAAACAGTACCTGACCAGGAGGGGGACAGGACAGTCGCCAGAGGCAGATTGTGGGGCCGGCCGGCTACCTGCAATTCGAGAAGGCCCAGCCATGGGGGGATCATCCAGTGTGCTAAGAACAAAATAGGGGAGGGAAAACAGTGCCATGCAGGAGTAGGAGGATGTTGTGAACAGTCGTGCTGAATTGACCATGTCTATCGGTGTAGTGATGCATTCTGACAGGAAACGGAAGATGAGGACACAGAAACAAAATGGTCCCCATAGAATGATAATCAAACCCCACGAAAAACCCTCCACCCCAACCCAACCCAACCCGCCCACAAAATGCAGTCTGGAAACCAGTAACCCGATCGCCACCCGACCACCCCACCCCAGCAACCCAAAGAACAATGTCAGAAGGACCCCCAGCCCCGCACCCACTCCAACCCCCAAACAGGCTGAGATACCACCCCAACCCACCCCAGGAACCCGCAACTGGGAAGAGGGAAACACCATTAAAAGAGGGAATTATCCCGTGAGGGCATGGCAGGGCTCAGCGTACACCCCTGCAATAAAGCAGGGTGGCCAAGCTAGAGGAACATCAGACAACGATTTGACGATAAAACAGATGACATGTCACAGCATTTCAGTCATTATCACTTAGGTGTCCAGTGGCGGCGAGCTGGGAGCTAGATGGAGAAGAGCGTGATGATTTCCCGATCTCTGAAATTTAGGATTTTTTTGATGATGGGGCGAGGCGGCAGTCCGGGACAAGGCCGTGGGCCAAGGGAGCGATGTGAGCATTCAACAATAAAAACTGGGGAAAGAGCGTCACTGAAGAGTTCCTTGACAAGTTGCTCCACAAAGTCCTCCATGTGGGAGATATTGGTGGATTCCGGAACCCCAGTTATACGGAGATTGCTCCGACGGGAGCGCGCTTCCAAATCCTCATTTTTCTCACGAATGACCGCCAAAATGTTGTCCATCTGCAACAGTTTCTTACGATCTTGTGTGGCGGCATCCTCGACATCCGAGACCCTGGACTCGACATGGAGGAGACGATTGTCGTGGGAGTCAACACAGGCCTTTACCGAGTCCAGGCGGGCAGAGAGTTGGTCCAGTTGCGTTGCGATACCAGTGACCGTTGATTTCACATCAAGCATGATTGCCTTGAGGTCGTCATCGCGAGCAGGGGGCACTTCCATGGTGAGTGCAGGGTCACCACCGTCCGAACCGGCGCCGTCCTGGCGAGTCGATCTGCGTTGGTCAAACGCAATTTTGGGCTGTTTTGGATCTGTCCTCCCCATGATAATGAAAACCAGACGCCAGACCACACCAGGTAGCAGAGGAGAGAAGGAGCGACCTAGCTGAGCTGAGGATGAGGGAGTGACGGGCGGGCTTCCCCCCCACAATGGGTATTAACCAGATCAGGAGACACAGTCAAAGTCTCAAAAGGTGAGGGCAGCCACGGCCGGCCTCCAGGAGCAGTGGGCACAAAAATTATGGCGTAGAGGTGCGGCTAAGAGTATAGGCGGTGGAATGCCAGCGAAGACAGTGAATGCCCCAACCGCACAGCACCCCACCGAATCAGAGGATACAAATGGAGGCTAGCAGGCCCACCAAACACCACAATGAGGCAGGGCGAGCCAGCAGTGTGAAAACCTCCCCGCAGAACCAGTGGCGGCGGGGCCGTGCGAGTGGCTGAAGAGTCAGGGAGGAGTGCAGGATGAGCCCTCAGCACCCCAAATGTCCCCCGCGCAAGTGCCGAGCGTAGAGTGAAGGGAGGCAGGAGCGTTGACGAGGCGTTGCTGAAGCAAGGCAACAAAGCACAGAGAGGCCGCTCAGGGGCAGCGACCCGTCGAGATCTCACATGTGCGGTCCATGTCTCCTGGAAGTAGCAGGAGCAGCCTGCCGAGATAAGCAGGCCCCACTCCAGGGGAGGGCGGCAGGTGGGGCGCCAGTCCGCCGCACCCCCAGGATCCACAGCAGCCACGGGCACCAGCAGCAGGGGCCCAAGAGCAGCAGGTAAAGCGGTCAGCGGAGAGGCGTCGCAGAGGGAGGTCCCAGGGCACTGTCCCAAAACACGCGCCGGCTCCGGGAGTCGAAGCAGTGCCGCACCACAGGTAAGGCCCACCAGGGCAGCGCAGGAGGCCAGTCGAGTAGGGGCCCAAAGCCCAGCGCCCCCGAGCAGCAAGTGAAAAGCAAGCCACCAGTGCTGATGAGGCCCGTGTCTCTCGAGCCAGCAGCCAAAGGGATCAAAGGCGTGGCGGAGGTGAGGGCCCCCCGCACACTACAGCAGTCAGGAGGCCGGGGGACGCGCGCCAATCTGGGGCCTCAATAGCAGGGAGACACGGGGGGTTCACCGCTCCCGTCACCAGGCCCGGGCGCCCGCGGCCGCAGCGCAGTGCGACCAGGCAAAGGGGGAGAGTGGCACCGTAGCCGCGGCAGCCCAGGCCAGGCGGTACAGCTCACAAACCCCCACCCCGCCAGAGACTGCCACCGCGGCGGCGGCACTCACCGGACCTCGCGGCGTGTAGTCCACAGTCGTCCGGCAGGCAGAAGGGAGCCCGGGGAGCCCCGCTCAGGAGACTATGGCGTAGGGCCGAACCCGGCCGGCCTCGGCGCGCAGCACCGGCGTCGACGTCGGGCGATGTTTCTCAGTCCACAGTGGCCGCCAGGTGCCACGGGAGGTATCGAATGACTCCGCCTGAGACGCCGAATCTGGAAATGCTGTTCCAGGGCAGGGATATTGGAGTTGTCTGCAGGATGATGACGGATTATGTAGCTCGGCCGGCAGAGTCCACTCAGAGTGCGGCCATTTTGCAGCCGGCCAAGCCACGCCCCCCTCACCCCAAGGTATTTAAAGGTACATTGTTGCCAAGCTACCTGTGTCCCTCCTATCGTGAAGCATGGGTCGGCGGCATCTGGAAGAAAAGGGTACAGGCATGATTTTGTCAAGTTTATCCGCAGTCTGGATATAGTGGCAAAGGGTGACAGCGTGACGGCAATAGTGGCAGGAATGTCATGAGTGTCTCTAATGTATAATAACATATCATCTGCATATAATGATATTACATGTGTTCCATCACCTAAAGGGATGCCCGCGCATTGCAGCTCCAATGCTAGCAGTTCGATCACCAGCGAGAACAGTAGGGGTGACAGCGGGCATGCCTGTCTCATCCCCGTTAGAATATTTTGAATCATGATCGAAACTAATCCTCTGCCATTTATGAGAAACGGCCTTCTCTAGGTTATGTTTCTTCGGAACTGAGTTTTGCCTCACTAATGAATACACTGTTCTTATTAGCGCATAACTTTCCTCTAGATGTAGGCCCTCTCCCACTTGTCTAATGCCGGGCACGGGCAGAATGACCTTGACTGTTAGATAGTGTGTGCCCAGCTGCAGAATCAAAACTTATTTTTTGTATTTCACTGTTCTGTTGTATCTGCTTGGAAAAGTCCATTGTGGGCGTGCCTTCATTGGTTCTGAAATGTACATAATGTATCTCTATGCTCGCTGATGTCAGTCCCTCTGCAGCACTCCTTAGAGACTGGACAGACAGGGCTCCGCTCTGAGTGTACTCTGAATAAACAGATATTGGTTTGTGTTCTCTATTGTCTGACCAACTCTTCATTTGGTATGGAAGGCTGAGAGGTGGTCTTGTGTGACCCGGGTGACCAGAATTAGGTCACTTCTTTCACCCCTGTGAAAGGGGATGGCCTCTGATATGAGGTGTACCATCCTGACCCTAATTAGGGGATCAGTGTATAATAGTTTAACCAGGCGAATAAAGCGACTGCATATACCGAAGTGGGATAGAACAGTGAACAGGTAGCCCTACTCCTGGTAGTCAAAGGCTTTTTCAAGACCCAGGAACAGACATCCCGCTTGCGGTCAGACAGAAGGGGTGTAATGTAGGACCCGGAAGAAGCGGCATCGATTAAGGGAGGTGATGCGCGCAGGGACAAAACCATTTTGATCTGGATGGACCAGTAATGGGACCAATGGGGCCAAACGGTCCACAAGGACATTCGCTAATATCTTGTAGTCGGTGTTGAGTAATCCCAGTGGTCTATACGAACCAACCAGTTCCGGTTCTCTGTTGGGTTTGGGCAGGGAAATGAACATCACCTCTCTCTGGAAGCTAGATAGAATGCCAAGGGACAGGGCCTCGTCATACACAGCCACCAACTGCAGGGCAATTTCAGTCCTTTACACCTTATACAGTTCAGTTGGCAGGCCATACCGGGGACTTGCCACTAGCTAACACCTTGATGGAATTTGTAACCCCATTTAACGTCACAGGTTCTTCTAATTCTGTCTACTGATCTAGGGGAATGCGGGGTGTAGGGAAGTTGGTAAGGAATGCAGCATATGCATCAGGGTTTACCTCTGTTGTAGATTGGTAAACTCTTGTTAAATGTTGTGTCATCTTGTCATGGATCACTCACTGCGTGTAAAGAAGGGAGCCCTATCTGAACACAGTGCCTCTATGAGCCTCTGTGGTTGAGCCAGGTGAGTAAGCCACACCAAAATTCATCCAGGTATGTCCAATGTGGCGTGCATGCATGCCGAACGAGCACCATAATTGAGGCAGCGCAGTCTCTCCAACAGCTTATAATGCTCACTGCGGGCCTGTGCCAGTGCCCCCAAGTCACTGGAATTGAAGGCAGTCTGAGTCTCCAGGTCCAGGAGTGTATGTTTCAGCTTGGAGAAGTTCCTGGTGAGTGCTTCCCTCATGTTCCCCTGTATGCCCAGGCAGTGGCTAAGCAACGTCACTTTAAAGGCATCGCACTCCACCAATTTGGTGGATGCCGTGTTGGCACTGTTATGAAAGTGTTCTATGATCACTGTTCCTAGGGAGGCCCTAAATGGGCGGTCTTCCAATAAAGCAGGTTGAAAGTGCCAGGTGGGGACAGGGGGTGAGTCAGCTGCCCAATGTTTGTGTAATACTTGGGAATTGTGATCAGAGTGGGTGCGTCCCAAGTAGTCTACATGTGTAATGAAGGGTAGCAATGTGGATGTGGTCACCAATCTGCCTATCTGGACGTGGAGGTCATGGGGGTTGAATAGAAGGAGTAAACCTTCAGGTCTGGGTTCCGGACATGCCATCTATCTACCAAATGCCATCTCAGGAGCTAATCAGCTAGTATTTGCTCATTTGAGGTTGTGGCTGTGAGGGGGGGCGGGGGAAAGGAGTTATCCAGGGCAGTATCAAGCATGCTATTGAAGTCTCCTTCAATGAGCCATGGCATTCCGCTCCACTGAGAAAGCGTACTCAACAGTGCATGGAAGAAGTTGTGTTCAGGGCATAAATAGAACCCAGAAGGATAGGTCGGCCGTCCAATTGCCCCCTCACAAAGACGTAGCGTCCCTCTGGATCGAGTACCACGTAATCTGCCACAAATCGGGTCCCAAGCCTGACCCATAGTAACACCCCTCGAGCATAGCTAGAGTAGTTTGTGGCGAACACCTGACCCCGCCATCATCTCTGTAGCTTGATGCCTTCTGTGTGTGTTAGGTGGGTTTCCTGCATTAGAGCAATATGTGTGGAGTGACGCTTGAAGTAGGCATACACTGAGTAATGGCGCAAGGGAGTATGTATACCCCTCACATTCCATGTTAGTATACTAAAATGGGTCATGATTGGTGGGACATATTATCCAGTGCTTGGGACCCCCACAGGTGCCAGAGAGGGTTTGACGGCACACGTTGAACAGAGGGGCAGTATGGGAAGGAAGTGTGGAGTCAGTAGCAGCTGTATGTCGGAACAAAGAAATACAAATTTACAACAAACTAACAAAAATACCATAAGAGCAGGGGCACAACATGCTTCTGCCAAAACCAGGGAAGAGATAAACTTAACAAGAATAAAGCAGTTGTAGAGCTGCTGGGGAGAGCCAAGTAGCCAATAGCAGCACACCCCACATAGCAAAAAGGAATGCTGTAGGAGCCAATGTCTGTCAGATGCTTGTGTTACCTGCTTGCTGCCAGTAATTAAAGCTGAACAGTTAAGGTTCAGGTCTGTTGTTGATGACAGTTCCCTGACTCTGAACCTCACCCCTGTAAAATAAATGCAAGCACAATGCTAGAAGCGGTCAGGTTCACAGATGCAGCACACCCACTGCCAGATTGCCAGGTGACAGCAGATCAGGGGCGGCCCATGCAGGTAAGAGCGGTGGGGTGGGGTGGGAGTTGAGTTGAAAGAGGACAACGAGGGAAAATAACATTTAAAAAAAGAAAACACTTACCTTGCACTTACCGCATCGCCAATTCGGCGATGCGGCGAGTGCAAGGTATGTGTTTTTCTTTTTTTCAATTTTATTTTCCGTCGTCATCGTCTGTCGACTCCCCCCGCCCAGCCCTTTCGGAACGGGCCGCTCCTGCAGCCCGATAGTCATTGTCGCCATCAAAAAATGACTTCCGACATCTGTGGTGTAACCTGCAGTGGGGTGGAAAAGTCCGCTCTAGAGGGCCACGTGGTTGAGGATCCCTCATCGCTAAAGGACCGGGGAGTCAACTCCGGAGTACGAGTTCTGACCACGCTCAGCTATCTCAGCTGCATTTTGTAAGGCCTTGCGCCATTCTTGTAGAACTGCTCCAAGTTCGACACATTTTTTAGGTGAGGAGAGCACTACATTCATTGCCATCTGGTGGGGCAGCGCTTCCCTATTCTGTCCTTTGATACAGCATTAAGTGTCTCAGCTCAACCAGTCATGGAGCATCCAGTTGCCTCCAGCTAGTCCCACACATCTTTGGGGGAGTCAAAGAAATGTGTCCTTCCTTCTGCTGCATGGGGAACAGGATTCATTCCCCTGCTGACACCGGGTATCTCCGGTGCACCCCGCTGACTACGTCTACGCGACTTTAATTAACCGGTCGCACACGCAAACAAAGAGCGTTTTCGCCCGCTCCACTACGGGCACTCCAAACTACCTTGACGGCCCGTTGCGGCGCTCACAACCTCCGTTGCACGATAGACACTCTGCCTAGACCAGACGTCCTATTCAAGTTGAACTAAGCGCTGCCTGAATCACTATGGGTCCCTCCTCTTCCCTGACGGCCCGTGCGGCTCTTTGAACCCTTATGCACGAGAGGCCCGCTTGCCCTTTATAGACGCACTCGCCTACGGGCTCAAGTTACGCCCATTGCCTGGGCCTCCGGAGCGTGCCTTAGCTCTCCCTGCCAAATTCTATCAGCTCACACTTTCTCGTCCTGATGAAGATCTCACACTAATGAGATCGAAACACCGTCGACCTCTCCAACCAAAACTCCATTATTGCGTTCGATTTATTTAGGAGTTTTGCCTACTACTGTTGTTTTTCAATGCGATGTAAATTTTAAATGTCACCAGCACTTCCCCACTTCACGCACTTTCACTTTCTGTGTGAGCACTAGAACTATTACCTAAGTATAAGATATTCCATTTATGCAGATAATAAATGTGTTGTCATTCCAAAAACCCTGTGTCCCAACATATATTGCGTATCCGAGTCCCACCTAGACTTCTTTGTATTGTTTCATCTGACTAAATACTGCTCTTTAATCATTAGTAGCCCAGGCTACCTGAGGACCTTTTGGCCTCCACTAGACCTTTATTCTACACACCGCCTGGGGAAGAGGAGGGCATAATGGATGCCAAGTTCCTACATCTGGTGTTTGACTGCGAGAAAGGATCTGCACAGTTTTTGCACCTCTATTGTGTAATCAAGGAAAAACATTATCTTGGCGTTGTCAACTGTGATCTCTCATAGCTTGCGTGTTTCATGCAGAATAGCGTCTCTGTTTCTAAACTGTAGCACATGAAACAAAAATGGCCTGGGATTGGAGCCTGATATTGGGTGGCGCCCAGGTACACGGTGTGCACGCTCCACTGTAAAATACTGTGAGAAGGTGTCCTGTTGTAGCAGTCATCAGAGTCATTGTACTACAAATCCAACAGCGTCCAATCCCTCCGTCCCTTCTAGCAGGTCCACACGTACATTGTTGTGGCACGAGTGTCCCTTAGCGTCTTCCACTAGTCACTCCAGAGCCCCTACATGTTCCAAGAGGAGTCTTCTCGAGGAGGCCATTTCACTGTTCTGCGGTGCACGATCTGCTATGGTCCTTTCAGCTGTCTGGACCCTATCTGCGAGCTTCCAGTGATCTGTATGCAGCAGCACAAGATCCGTTGTCACTGCATCAATCTTATTCTCCAGGGATGTTCGTGTGGATTCCAGTGCGGTACCAATTTTCTAAACCGCTGCAGGGACAGAGTTCAGCTTGTCAGTGATGCAACAGTGTTTTCTGGTGCACAGGGGATTTCCATCGGCCGATCATGTTCAGCGTGGGGTTTTGACGTCCCACCCTGTGTAGCCGTGCGTGGGTGATCCATGTTGTCGCAGCAGGATCTCAAAAGTCCGTTCAATGTCTACACTCTCCTCAGGGCCCGTTTGTCTATTTTCTGGAGGTCAAGGAGAATGACAGCATGAACAGCCTCAGGCCCACAATGCCTCATCAATAGCATGTGGGTATTTGACTCATTGAAGGGGCAGCATAGCGTACAGTGGGCAAGCAGTTCTTAATCCCCTCTGAGGGAGTTTCAGTAGAGGAGTACTGTCTTAGTGAGCCCACTTGCCCACATCTCCCAGATCTCCCAACGCATCAGCATGAACAGCCCAACCTCACAACAATGGATCAGTCATGTGGTGCATAGCCTATAGAGCAGCAGATAAGGGCAGCAGCAGGGGCAACAGGAGGCATCCAACAGTGAACACACTGTCCCATCCCGCAGCACTTCGTAGAGTGAACAGATTAGATGCAGGCACGTGTATATGGAGGTAGGATAGGCAATAAGGAGATAATCACAGGCCAAATTCCAGTTTATTAGCCCAAGGAACTAAGGCCCCGCAGCTTCTCAGGTCCAGTCATCAATAACTATTATAGTACTAGGCCTTTAAACTTCAGCGTCAGGCCACGTGGGAGCCGTACACCTCCCTAACAGCACCAGAAGAGGGTTGTTGTCTCCAAGGCCTCTGCCCCTCTGACACAACGGCGCTTAGGCCACTATGTCACACGATATGCAGGGGGGACGCCCTCTCAATGTCAGTGCGGTTAGGCCCCAGGCACCATTTTAGCACTGGTCAACAGCAACTCTCCCCCCGGGCCAGTCGCCAACCTTCACTGATGTATCCCAGGTGGGTTGTGGCAGCAGCTCTCACCAGCCCCGCAGCGCAGTCCAGTTAGGGGGCTTGCCCGCACCGCTCCGCCTAGCCTCTCGGCATCTGCTGCTCCCTTCCGCGGCCTCACTGCTATGGATGTCGTCTTCCCTCAGCTCGGCCCGGTCCACTCTGCTTGCAACACCCCGCCTTGCAGTGCATTCCATTGTCAGCTACTACAGATGGATCCAGGCATCCCTGAAAGTGGTCCCAGTCAGCTCTCCTCTGCTCCACCAGCAAACCTACCGCGTGGGTAGTTGGCCCCGGGCCTGGCACCTGAATGCCATCTAGTTGCGCCCCATTGCCCGTGTCTGCAAGCACAATCACCAGGGCCTCACGAATGGCAGGGGTGGGGGAGGACAAGCCTGGGGGCAATTTTTGCAGGTTCCCGGCAGGATAAATGCTGGATGATCATTGTGAGTGGCGGAGCTCGCTCAAAGCGTTTCTGCCATGATGGCCTCCTTAGCCATGCCCCATTAGCAAAACCATTTCTAATAACTAATATTTCAATGTTACCTAATTTTATTTGGGGTGGGCGAAATATTCTGTTCCGCCGACACAACTAGTGCAATTTTGGCTACCCTGCATTACTCTTGTAACGTAATTCTGCCAATTGCTGCTTGGCAGAGTTTTTTCTTGCATGCACGCCAAAATGGTGAGTTGGTGAGCACATGTGAGATTTGGCGTCCCTTAGCGAGATTTTCAGTCACTTGGATGACATCTGGCAAGGTATTTTCAACTCGGGCGGTCATGACCGTTCATTGTGAGAAGGCTGCCGCTCGAGTAGAAAATCTATTCGAGTGACAGCAAAATCAACTTGAGTAGATGCACCCTCTGGCATGCTGCGTGGTGCCGTTCGCACTGATTTTTCAGTACAGAACGTGCCCCCAGCACTAAATCACAGCACAAGCATCGCCAATTTCTGCCCATTGGCAAAACTTCAAATAATCTCGCAGAGTTTTTTTTGTAACTCTGCAGAATTCTGTGAAGTCAAATTCCGCTAGTTCCGTCCACCCCTAAATTGTAGCTATGATACATTTTTTTAAAGTTCTATAATCAGTCTGCTGAATTTCTTAATACACTGGACTGCCTCTTATGCAAAGTATCGAAGAATGATCAAATAGAAAATATTCTCCTTAGTTATGGACTATCATTCACATGCTTGCCGAGAACTTTCTCTTAAATTGAATAATTTCGAAAGAGAATGTTCCTCAGGACAGACACAGGTTTGAATTTGATAGTCAAACACGATGGATTAATCAAATCAGTACATTTCCTGTCCCCTCATTCTAATATAGCACAAAACTCAGACCTGTCATAATTTCCAGCAGCTACACATTTTCCTTGATACCCTCCAAAATACTGTATATTCTTAAATCGTTGTTTTTATCTTGAAATATCAGCACGTTTTACTAGATTCTCCTCAACTTCAGAAATCATATCCACAACACAATTGAAATATGCTTTGCTCTGGAAGTCAAATGGTAATCAGTTTCAGATTTCATTACGGTCCATCCTTTTTCAAGTCTCAGCTTGCCAATTTCCATCACAAACTGCTAAGACTTGCCTAGTTTCCAATGACCACATGGGCATTACTTATTACTTTTATCATGATCCACAATTATTGTTTCCACTGAAATACTCAGATAAATGATTTGTATTTGGATCCACTCTCAAGCCTGCACTGTCATTCTTGATGTTTTTGCCTGCGGATTAATTATGGGATTTTCCTAACTATGAACAGTTTCATGGGCTGTGAAGGGTAGGGGACCTTAACACTGCATCATTTGAATAGATATATCTTGACCTTCCATTATACCAGTTTGGTGTACTTACAGTGGAGGCTTTGGTCTTTTTGCTTTTAATTAGTCCTGAAGTCAGAGACACTCTTATGCCATCAGAGGTGCAGCATTTTCTTATGAACTTTTGTTTTCGTGCAGTCATTCAATTTAATCCTTAATGTTGCATTACCCTATCAATTCCCCTATGCCTCCTCCCCCATGGTAGAGATCCAGACAGATGGGGAAAAGTAAATTGGAAGATGAATATTGATTGTAAAATTACTCCTAATATTAGGGCACGTTTGTTGTTTAGTTCTTTTCCTTTGGTCCCTGATGTCATTGTGGATATATCTAAAGCATTTATCACTTCTTCTCTTTACAGGTCAACTCATAGCACAGAAGGTCATTGAGCACTTCTTTTATCCATTTGATGTCCTCATGTGCAGCCCTTGCTCACCTTCTCATTTATCTCTCTATTGTGCTCTGTTGTTTGGACTTAACCTAGTCTTCCTCTCTTTAGGGTCTGCACATAAAGTACCTCATGGAGTGACTTGTGTAGTTTTTTCTTCCCACATGCTTTCTTATCCCAAATTTCCTTTCACTTTGTTGGAATTTTGCATGCATATGCATGCCTCAACACTCTCTCCTAGCAGCCCTGGTATAGGAAGAAAAAAGGAAGAGAGCACTTCTTTAATTCACTCACTGGTTAGCCGGATGTTTTGTGATTTGAATGTGATGTCCACTTTGACCAAGTCTCTGTATCTCTTTCACTCTTCTGATTTCCTGTACATTTAGCTGCAGGCGGCCTATAGGAGATTTATTGCTATGCACAAGTTGCTATTCCTGTTGTTTTGTCTTTTCTTCACAACCTTTTCCATGGTTCATGAAACCTAGAACCCGATATACAGCATGGTTTGTACTCCGTCAGTGTGATAGAATAAAATACTTTGTTGCCTTGACAGAGTACCCATCCTCCATTTTAGATATGTCTGCTGGCCCTGCAGACATCTCTAGTGTTTAGTAGGAACCAGCATTCCGGTGGCTCCTGACAATATGCTAAACGTTTGACGGGCTGTCCTCAATTTAAAGCACATTTGTCAATCTTGTTTTGGGATTTTGATAAACAAACGCCCAAAGCGGGAGTTTATTTTTGAAAAATCAAAAACCAAATACCCGTACACCCTTGGATTTGCCTCCCATGGTCTGGGTGTCATTTAAACATTTTCACTTTTGCTGTCAGGTTTTAACTGGCAGTGATGGACAGTGAAAACTGTCCCTTTGACTATACCCTGTAAATTAGGCAAGTGGTCAAATCTCCAAAGCTACTATGCCCATACTTCGTCTGGTCATCGGAGAACTATCTCAGCGACATATCCAGAGTAGTTCCGTGAGCTACTGAATGTCCACCTGCCTGTAAATCCGGTGGATGGACTAAGGGTTTGTTGGAGATGATATTCCCTCACAGTTGTGACAGAGTACCCTTTCAGCCAAATTCTAAATTAAGCCATTGGCTACTTGGACAGTTTTTTTTTTGTTACTCTTCTTGCATGAAAATTAGGACTTGCGCTATAATCTATTTACAAATCTCCTTATTTAACGCCAAAATAGCTCTACATGAGATATAGTTCACAAAAATTAGGGGCATATTTGCAACAGGCAGCGATAATTATCGCTGACCTTGTATACCGCATTTTTTTCTATCGCTGGAATATTTCGCCAGGCTAGCGTTGTATTAACAACGCTTAGCGCCATGGCGATGTATATTCCAACGATAGCGCCCTTTTCCATGGAACATCGCTGGTTTTCCAGCGCTGTTCCATGTAAAACGACGATATACTTGATGATACGACCCTGTGGTCGTATCACATGAATCTACCTCCCATGTTAAGTGTGCCTTAGTCAGGAATTTAACAGACGTTAAATTCCTGCATTAAGGCATACTTAACACGATTAAAATAATCGCTTCCCCGCATTGTAAATATCGCGAATCTGCCTTCGCGATATTTACCCATGTTGTTTCCACAGACACGCCTACTTTGCTCAAGCGGCGATAATTTTTTATCGCCGCATTGTTAAATATGCCCCTTAGTTAGTAGTCACTATGCTTGTCCTGCAAAATATCAATGTGGATAGAAAAGCTGAACAAAAGATAAATGTGCAGAGAAAAAAAGATTTGCATACATTTTACAGCTTGACTGGATTTATATAAGTGAAGAATTTTTCACTGTGAGGTTGAAATTACTTCACTATGCAAAATAACTTTGCATGGTAATGACAGAGGTAAACCAGGAAACTGCATAATTTTCAAAAGGCAAAAAACTGGGGATTCCGTACAATATGCAAGGAAAGCAAAATCCATGCACACTCACTATCCAAAGTTGAACGTTTCAACAATTTAGGTATGAAGTAGAATCAACACTTATCAGTTTCAGTTGCATACAATCATGTATTCCTTAACCGCACTGATTTGGCTCCCTCTGCCATGCATCTCTTTTATGATCATATTTAATACAACAAGGGCAACCTAGTCCTCGTACACAAATCGTCCACCATCCAACATCAACTCACTTCCAAATAGCTATACTCACCACCTAGTTTGTGAGTATCAGACCACGCCAAGAAGTCACCACATAAATATACTACCAAGGGTGGTAAAGTAAAAAAAAATCTGTGAACCCAAGTCTGAACCTCCACTATAGTGTCGTCTTGGACACCAAGAATGGCATATGCTATACACATTCTTCAACATATGTACAAATTTGGCAATGTCCTTTGCCAAGTGGGCAACCAATTGTCCCAATCCATCATGCATAGGCTATAACACCAAATAACTCATGCACTGGGACCCAGCGCTATTCTGGAGTATTAGTCATCTCACATTCCCCAAGTGGAAATACCTGGTGCCTCACAACAACAGAACAACATGTGCCTCAGGAGGATTGCCAAGCCATCACCCTCATTCATATCCATATTTGCCCAGTTCAAGTGCCAAATCTCAATTTAGATCAAATTAGCATGTACACTTACTATGCCGAAAGTCTCTCCAATTACTCTTTGAGCTGGCACAAAAATCTGGCTGGTACCACTTCCTTCACAAACTAAGTCTGTATTCCAAAATGAAAAGTGACCAGGAGATGGACAAAGCACTGAGAGGAGCCTGCTTGACAGGAAGAGGAAGTTGGAGTCTCTGGGGCACTTCCTTCTTGTTGAAAAACAAAGTAAAATAAAAAAAATGATTCTCGTACTAAAAACAACCTGAATGGCCCGTTGGAGTTGAATATAAACTCAAAAACATCTTTTTAAGAGGATTTAGCTCTTCTTAAGTAGAGAATCTGCTCAAGAGGCAGCCGTGGCAACTCGTCAGCATCACGAAAATGGCGCAGGAAGGCTCCGTGGTGACTGGAAGTCGTGCTAGCGGCCGCCAAATCTTGCTCCAGCTTGCAGACGGCTGGCAAATCTTGTTGCATTTGCCAGCACATGCCAAAACAAGTCTTGCATGTGCCAACGGAAATATATTTACACCACGTGCCTGATGGTGGCATTTAGAGGTAACTCCACATCACATGCGTAGTGCAGAGTTCCTGAATTCCGCCAACTCCGAGAACAGAATTATATTTCTTCTCAGGCCTAATTTAAAGGTTACAATATTTTTGCATCTGATATTTTTTTTCGAAATAGTTCAAAATCTAAATTTTTAACAATGATATTTTTGTTCTCAATATTTGTGCCTTTACTTGTTAAGTATAGGAAGTGATTTTTTTGTGATCATTTAATTTTTTCAATATTTTTGTATTTTGATATTGTATGAATCAATATTATGTCAGTGATCCATTTAGGACATGGGCACACAACCTCAAAAAGACCACCATGACTCACATTGACTGTGCTCTACAAAAAGGTTGTGCTCAGTCAGTACACTCCTCCGGAGGGAGCAAAGGAGGGCCCCAAGGACCCCACAGACATTCCCTTGCAGGGGGATCTCTTTCCCCTTTGAGTTGAAGGTAGGTGCCGCCGGCACTGTGAAAGACAGAACGGGTGCTTGAAACAGCTGCTCTGTCTTTAATTAACACACTGCCTCTAGAGCAGGCCCGAGTTCATATCTGCCCTGGTGGCAGTTCATTATATTTAATAGACCGCACTCTCCGTGTTTGTTCCCTATGCAACAATTTGTAGATGTGCCATGGCTCAAACAGGGGTCTTGCGGCCTATTTGTAATACAGTCCCTGATTTATAATAAAAAAACTGATTGTGCTTGAATTGGATGACCAAATTCAATCAATTCCAAAATCTAAAAAAATTGTCATCAGATTTACATTTATATTAGTTAAAGGATGTGTTCCCACGCTGTGAAAAAGTACAAAATGTCCAAGGGAGAAAAGCTGCACACTGTATATGAGTTATCAGGTAACTGAGAATAAAGGTTTGTATTAAATTAGGGCTGTCATTGAAAAATATGATTCAATATTTTCATATTTTATTGAGATATATGGTAATTTGTGAATTGATATAATTCACCTTCCCTTTCTATTTGTCAAACATTGTATTTTGCATTTTCTGCCTCTTGTCTGAATTACAATTTCCATCTGGATTACATAACTATGCATTGTATCACATTTTTGCCTTCCATAATATTCAATGCACTTCTTATGAATACATTTTAAATGAATGAAATACCCAATAAAAAAATGAAAACCATTAGTAGATTATCTTAGCAGAAGACATGCTGCCCAATGACAATTTTATTGCCGGGCACTGGAAGGGTTGGTTAGCTCATCACAAAATTGCTAGACATTGGAATGGTTAGTTACTTCATCACAAATTGTTTGAGTTGTGAGCATTCTGGTCCTACCTGAACAGTCCATCACCTTGTTTTTGATGCCCTTAGTGTGATGGGTATGCCCAGGGGTGGGTCGCATGCTCACTGTGCTACTGGAACCAAGATATACCTGGATGATGAGCCCTATTCAGGGCTCAACTGGTTCAGGGTTGCTTATTTTCTGGTTCATGGAGGACCTGCCTAGAAGTTCGGGGTGGACTGTTCGCATTGGAGCAGGGACAGGACTGATTTTCACATGGCTGGGTCCAAACTGAGGTGGCATAGTGTGCAGAAGAACAATGGATTTAGATGCGGCCCTGGGTTGCTGAGATTAATTCAAGGATTCCATCCAACACTTTTTTTGTATACTTCAGTGAGTGTAAGACTGAACCAGGAGACAGCCTTGTGTAAATTGAGTGTAAATAATGGGTTCCATAAGATCTGGGTTTCAGCACCAATAATTTGACATTTTTTATGTAGGGTTTTCTAATGTGCATGAACTCCTTGAGATTCTTGCCCATTAAGGTTGGACACTTGATTTCTAATCCATTTGTGTGAACTGTTAACATTCATTCTAATGGACATGGTCACTATGGGCCTTCAAAATCAGCTGCATTCAATAAATGAATATACAAGTGATAAGCCACTAATGGCCTTCATAATTTGCTGCATTCAATATAAGAATATACAAGTGATAGCAATCTCATTTTTAACACCATTAAAACAAAGGCAATGGTTGCAAGGAGATAGTTTAAAAAAATTCAATTGAATTTATGATGGTAGTATAATTTAAATTAAGGGCCAGAATTAAAGTTTGGCAGATGGATTAGAGTCTGTCTGGGTGGCAATGTACATTACATCATGGTGGTTCCTGTCAAGGTACAAAATGTTTGTTGGAATGCTGTCTTCAGTTTTGTTGGCCTTTCACCAAACTTTAATAAAGTTTTGGTTTTGAAAATCAAACTCCCAAAGTAGGAGTTTGTTATTGAAAAAAAATAACTAATGGCCCCATACCCAGGTAGATTGTAACCTTGGAGTTGGTTCATTGTTTTCTTCTGTCCCTCAACTCCAGGTTTTACCTAGTGAGGACAGACAGACTAAATAGGGTAGATGGTTTAATTCCCTTTCTCCAATGGCTCCTACCCTGTCAGGGGAGGAAGCATTCTGTTGGAGGAGCCAATTGGGGCTCTGCTGACAGAAAGCTAGTGGTCCATGAGAACTGTCAATCAGGTGGGTGACTCAGGGTACTCTCTCGTGCTTGTGACGGAGTATGCTATCCAACAAACACTATATCTGTTTCTAAGTCACTTAAATACCTTTAAGTGACTTAGAAGCTCTCATTTAAGACCTGTGACAGGATTGCTAAATATGAAGATTCCAAAATCTTTTATCATACATGTGCTGGCTATTACATGTTCTGATTTTAAAAGCTCATATATAATATATATATAAGGTGATCCCTCAAACTACTTTTTGGATGTAACTATTTGGAGTGGGCGTTGCTCTGTTATTGATTTGCCTATAAGGGAAATATAGCAAGATTTTCTGCAAGTGCCTGTGGCAACACACATGCAATCAAGAAAAACTCAGAAATGTCCCATGAACATCTTTTTTTCCAGAAGCTGTGGAACTTTATAGGTCAAGCAGCAAAAGATAATTGATTTGTTGCAGTAGTGTTATGACCTGTAACTCATCTTTACTGGATACATTATAAAAGATTACCTCTCTCATGACTTGGTAACCGATTAAGATATTTTAGGACATCTAAAGATATTGAAAAATGGAAACTTTTTTTAAAGATCCCCTTAATACACAACACCAGACCTCAAAAATGAATTTCCGTCAAATAAATAATTTAGGACAGATTCAGCTGTATGTAAGACCCATGTGGGACATTTTTAGTGGTTGGGAAAATCCTACTCTAAATAACACAACACATGGACAAGGGGACATGGCATTGAACTGGTATGCTAAAATACTGTGTGCTAGTCATTAATATTTAATGCCTCCCAGTGTCAAATTGGTGTCATGGCACCAGACACTTACATTGTAACAACATATGCACTGGGAGGGAAAGAAAACACTATTGTAAACACAGTAAATTCAGCTGAAAATCAATCAACCAAGGATCTTCAGCAAGGTAAATTGTGAGTAATCTACAAATAATTATTTCCTCTTATGCTTTCGAGTAATTTAAAAATGTTTGGCTAGTCACAAATTCTGAGTGCAAAGTTACTCAAAAGTGTTGACTTACATGACTACACCACCTGAAAAAGAGGGAGGAGACGAATTTACAAGTGGAAGCTATTCCCAAAAAACTGTAATAAATCTAGCACCACTCATGGCCATCCCTTGGTACTGCAACTCCCTTCCAGTAAAGATAATGGAAGCAGAGACTTAAATGTAAACCCCAAAACAACGTTTATATAAATGAAAGTATTTAAAATATTTAACATGATGAATAGTTATAATTTACTGTTAAACAAATGTATGAAAATGGTGCCTTTAATCGTTTTTAAAGTAATGCAAATGTGGATTTTTACTATTGCTACACTATGAATTTGTATATGATATTATGTGCTTTTATGGTCTATTTTTATTTGACTGAATAAAGAATTTGAAATTAAATGAAAATGGGGCATATTTTTTATTGAATTATAAACTATTTCAACTTTTTTGCACTTAAAAATTAAAGTGACAATATATTTCTTCATAATAATAATACATTACCTTTAATTAATCATATGCATCATTTTCATAATTATTAATGCAACATTAACTGATGTATTATTTTTTATTTTAGTCAAGAATGTATTTTTTAATTTGAGGAAAAATAGTTTAATGTAATTTGTATATATTTATTGAACATTAGATTATTTGAAATATAATAAATTACATTAAAATTATTTATCTCAAATACATCAATAATTATTAAAAGCAATGTATAGAATTAATTAAGAGTAATGTATGTATATTTATTAAAAAATATTGTTACTTTAACTTTTAGGTGCATGAAAATTCCTAAATATTTTACAATTGAATCTATGTACTATTTTTATATATTTGTTTAAAATTTTATTAGAATGGTTCATATTTTGAAGTATTTAAATTGTTTTTTTTTTATTCTAAATGATTCCCTATGTGGATTACATTTTAAAGCCCTAGCTACTGCTGTGGTGCAAGATCTAAGTCAGCTCTGAGTTGGAGTACTTAACTGTCATACAGGGTCCCTTTTTGGTTGTGGTAACTTTAGAAGTGCAGTTTGCGCAAAGGAATGGCCTTACTCTTTTGTGGGTGGGTAGACGTTCATCTCTGAACCACTCCCTGACCCTCCCTTAAGCCCCTGCTTAATCCTCCTTATTCCCCTCCCCATTAGTAGGATGTATTCTACCATTTCCAGCATTTACTACTAATGGGCCGAGTATGATCTCGCTAGGAAAGCCCTCCGTACGACTCGGATCCTAAGGGCTTTCCTAGTAAATTGCGATCCGCGAGTTCGAGCGACCGATTCCGATGCACCCATATGGTGACGGACTCTGTTTGCTCGGACTCCCGTTGAACTCTATGGGAGCCTGTATACCAAACGTGTACACAGGCTCCCATAGCAAAAAGGGGTGGGTGGGGAAATGCGTACACCCTGTGGCAGGCACCCCATGGTGCCCGCCACACTGTGCATGCATGGAAAGGGGGGACCCATGGGTACACCCACGGGACCGATTCAGAGGGCCCCGGGTGAAGGGGGGTCCGCTACAGCCCCCCGAAGTCTGATTCCCACAGCCGTTTTGTCTCGCTGAGACCGAGTCGATACAGCTGTCCGAATCATGCATCGTACTCGATCGTTGGGAAGCCGGCTCTATTGCGCGGCACGATTCGGCTGCAAACGAGTGGGACTGACAGGATCGGGTTCGGAAACTATTCGGTCGACACGGACGAGATCTTCGCATCGTACATGGTTGTTCAGAATGGGGGAAGATTTGGTCGGAAACAAAGGCTCCAAATCAGATTTGCTTGTTCTAGAACCCGTCTGGAGGCCTTTCTAACGAGATCGTAATCTGCCCCTAAAAGTTCAACTAACGTGTGGAGAGACTCCACACCCGGGGGGGGGGCTCTCAGAAAAAAAGATAGGAGAGGAGGTGGTGTAAACTGTGCACAAAGGTTTGTGAATATAATTTTGTAGTCTATTTTATATTATTACAAAATAGACTACAACATGCACTTTGTGAATAGGACTTAGCATGTCTCAAAGCACAGAACTAGTCAAAAATCTAGTTTGCAGAAATCAAAAATATGTAGGAGTGCCATAGACGTCTACTTATCACTTCAGGAATAAACTTCATCACATAGTTGTATGAGAGTTATTTCATGACATCTCCTCTTCCGCTTTCTGCTGATGGACTTCATTGTTCCTTTGCCCACCTTGCTTGTTTGAGCGAGATTAAGAGTATGATGGAGCGATATCCCAGGATATACCACTCTGTCATACTAACAGCTTTTCAGTGCCCCTGATCTCAAATTACTGAGTCGGCAAACAACTGATGAACAATTCCAAGGAAGAGAGGTGGAGGAAGGGCAGGGGCTGCAGGAAGGAGCACAGCCTGACCCCCTCCCATTCCCAGCAGCAACAGCCCCAGGAATTGATAGAGCCCAGGGCTGACAGGTGGTTTTGCCACCTCACATCTCACCCACAAACAGAAAGAGCCCTGGCCATGCAAAAAGGCCTGGTGCATACCAGGCACCCACATTAAGGCAGGATAGGCTTGGGAAGCAAACATTGACCCCCCCAGCTAATCCCTATAATGCCCTTCTTTGGTCCCATACCCCTGCCAGTGCTTAATTTGAGCCGGTACTTTCAGGTGCTCAGCACCGGAACTGAATTGGTTTCCGGTGCTCGGCACTGGCACCTAATTGTCAACACCGTACTTAGAACAGTCTACCACATGGTGGCGCTGCTCATCTAATTTAGAGATGAGCAGAACAACGGTTGTTTAGGAATACAATATACATTAACATTGCTAATACCTACCTCCCCAGCCATTCCTTTGGTTCTGGGGACTTGGAATAATCTGAACTCTCCCATTTACATGCGAGAGGGATGATTAGTAGTTGTTTTGCCAGCGATGACAAGGGCGATGGGTGGTGCAAGCTGCAGTGGCGTCCTGGTCAGAGCCCTGGCACTTAATATTTTACAAATTAAGCACTGACCCCCGCCTGTACTCCCTGCCCTCTAGGAGCCCCTCCGCAGCTTCTGCACCCATTTGCCACCTCCTTTAATCAGTTGGTAGAGTGGTGCGGCCCCCATACTAAACACCGAAGGGGGAAACCATGTAGATTTGGACCCAGTATTCTCGTATTTCCCCATTTCCAAGGGGAATAACTCAGAATAGCTGAATGTAGGTGCTTCTTTATTGGTAATTCCAGACACACTACATTCCTGAACCCAAACAGTAATTGTGTCATTTCTGTCTTATGTTTACTCTTTTGTGATCAGAATGGTGTTTTACTTCCTGCAGTGGACACCATATGTGTACAGAGTAGAGCATCTCTATACTGTACACTTTAAGTCGTGGATAATAATCTTCTATTTTGGGCATGGGATGAAAGAAGCGAACGGCCTTTGTGTACAGAATGGATACCAGATAACTGTACAAGGTGTCATGCATCCGCATTTTGTTTTATTCAAACATACATTAATAAAACAAGAGAACAGGTTTTTAAGGCAAAATCAAATGGCATTGCCTTTGGAGCATGCACATTGTTGGTTCACACAGCGTAATGACGTGTATTTCCCTTGAAATAAGAGAGACTGTTGCAGCAGCCAACAATTAAGAAATTACAAGGCTGTATAATCGCTCCTAAACAAATTGTTTGGCATGCATTTTGTTTGGCTACAGTGCTACTTACGTCACTGAGCTTCTTTCAATAAACACTTGAACAGTCCTATTAAATAATGAACCTCCCTTCGGAAAATATATATTTTTAAGTAAAATCTACAAACATTTTAACCTATTACCTACTTAAATACATAGGGGCTTATTTACAAGTCCCTTGCGCCACTTTTGCGTCATTTTTAACATGGGAAAAGTGACGCAAAAGTGGCGCAAGGGACTTGTAAATCTGCCCCATGGTAGGGTTCCTGGAACCTTGTTTTGCATCATCATTTCTAATAAATGGCCTCTTGAAAAACGAATTGTTAGTGGCAACTTGAAGGCCTGAGATTTAAATTAACCTTGCCTGATAAGTGTATATGGCTGAAACGTGACCTTGAAGCAGCTCCTCGTGGATCCAGCCACATCAGAGTTTACTGTGCAGGCACTGCTGTCTGGAAGGACAAAAGCACTGCAGTATGTTACAAATGATTACTTGCTGCCGCAAATAATTCTTAAGGCCCTGATCACAATGAGGTATGCTATCTGTGTAAGCGATGCTACCTGCACGATTCCAAGTATGTATATGTGTGGCATCTATATAGCGCAAACCCAAACTAAAGGCAGTGGAGTGCAGTACAGGGTCAAAGGCAAGTATACCATCAATAATTGATGCGAGCGGTAGGTAGTTTGTGCACTGGTATTGCATCATGATATAGTGTTCTTTAAAGAGGTACTCTTTCCTGAATTGGAACATGTTTGGGGCTATCCTGCTGGATACCTGGATGTTGTTCCAAATTCTGGGTGCATAGATGAAAACGACCTGTTGCCTTGTTTTCTCCTTTTATTACACTTATTGTTCTGCAGTTTCAAGGAGTCCGCGCAAAACATTTGCCAAGAGCCACCACAGATGGTGAGCTTGTAAGCCATGTACGCAGGGGTGGAGGTCATGGTGGCCCTGTAAATGATGCAATTCGTTTTGAAGTTGATGCTGGCAAGCAAGATGTGCAGTGAGGAAACATGAGAATAGGTGTGATATCAGCATATTTCTTCAGGCCCTGGTTAAGATGTGCTGCTGTATGTATGATGCTCTAAAGGTGTGTGGGATTTGAGAGGCTATAGAGTAGGGCGTTCCCAGAACTGAGATGTAAGAGTATAAGGGGGTGAAAAAAGAAGTTCTGAAGTTTCTTTCTGGGAAGTATGATTTCACTCTCCTTTATAGAAAAAATCTGTTATCAGGCTTTCTTTGTTTTCTTGTGTTGCATGAGGGTGAGGTTTGGGCATATGGTGAATCCAAGTGACTTGGCATTTGGGGAGAGTTGGGGTGTGAAACTGCCAAGCTTTATGTCATTATGCTAGGTTGCGTGTTTTGAGGAGTTGAGCTTCAAGTTTGTACTGGGGATCCAGTTCTGGATAAGGTGCGGGCAGTCTTTGAGGCATTGGATATTTGGGGCGGAGGAGACTTTCAAGAAACGTCATAGGCATATTGGTGAATTTTGCTGATGTTTTCCTGAGTAGCACCCCAAGGGACTCAGTGTCAAGGTTGAAAATGAGGGAGGCAGCATATACCCCTTGGCACTCCTCAGGTTAAAGGAATATTCTGAGACCTGGAGATGTCCCTGCAAATGAAATGGTGTTGGATGGCAAGGTAGGAAGAAGTCCACTGAAGGACATTGTCAGGGAACCCCATTCAAGACTTTAGCATATGGAGGAGGATGGGATGGGTAATGGTGTCGAAGTCAGATGAAAAGTTCAGTGATATCAAGAGGCAGGGTATCCTTCATCCAAGATCAGGAAGGCCTCATCTATAATGTGTAAGATTTCTGTATCAGTGCTGCCTGCAGTGTGATCTTAAATAAGACTGCTAGCAGTACAGGAGATGGTTGTCATTGTTGTGATCTTGGAGCTGAGTCTAGACTGCTTTTTCATTGATCTAGCCAATGAAGGGTAGGTGAGTGAATAGTCAATAGTTAGAAATATCATCAGGATTTAGTGTGTTTGTTTAGGAGTGAAAGCACGTGGGGTGTCTCGAGATCTTATGTAAATATTCTTTAAGTGAGAGAGACATTGACAATTGTACATAGGAGTGGGAGAGCTCTGATGGAGTACCAGAGTAAGACATCTTCATAGGAGGAGGCTTTGAGAGAGTTAATATGCGGGAATGATTTGCAAGAGATAGGGCTTTGAAGGATGATCTTGGAAATAGCTCCTTTGGTGCAGCTGAAATTCTACAAAATGGCATAGTTGGGTAAATAAAAACAAAATCAGCACTTAGCTGATGCAATAATTTGATATCTGTACAATACTGATTTGGGGAATAATGCAAATAAAAAAATGAAAAAAATTGATTTGTTTTAACATAATTTTAAATGAAATGTCAACGAAGCAAAACATTGTATACAATTATCTTAACCAACATAAAGATCATAATATTAATAAAGTAAAATTTCAAAAGTTTCAAAAGGTTTCCATAAATACAATTCAATTGAAGAAGCAAGTCTAAAATCCTCTCTATAATTCATGCGCAAAAATCCTAGGAATGATTAAGAGAAGACCCCTGGTAATAAAAAAAAACCTAGATATATTTATATATAATACAATTGAAGTAAACTAGTGTTTATTGATTCATAATAAATGTAAAAGAAAATGTAATTGGCAACCAACTGTTTAGCTCATAAACAGCTTTCGATATCATACGAAATGATAAATGACATGCTCTGTATTAAAAACCTATGTTAAATCTTTTCTAATCCATAACATCCTAATAATTTACAATTACTGAAATAGAATTTAAAAATATATCAAAGCTGTAGAAAATGTAATTGTATTAGAACATTTATATAGTGCTTCATACCTCTAACGGTACCTTAAATAAAGCAATATTAGCGTTTCGGAGAATAGCTAATCTCAGAAATAAACCAATACATACTAGAATTAGGACTATTGGTTCAGAAACCCAACGGAAAATAGGAAGAGGAGCAACCATTAAAAGAAATCACAGGTATGGTATTTGCCAAGCATGTGATGCAGGTATTGCAGCTCACAGTTGGCAACATAACGAGCACTATATACAACTTAAAGATAAGACCAACTGCAGAAGCTGTAATGTGATTTATCTCATTTTATGCCTTTGCAATTTTAGTAATGTACATAAAACAGGAAGAGAATTTCATGGCAGGTTTGCAGAACATAAATTATCTTTACGCACTGAAAAACTTGAAGCACCACTTGTGCAACATTATGTAGAATATGAACATGGAGAATTGAAACTTAAATGGCTGATTTTAGAAAAGCGTAATGGTAAAGATAATAGACCCAGTAATGAGAGTCATAGAGGAAGAGAGATATTCTTGATCTTGACTTTAAACACTTTTAGTAAGCGTCTAAATGAAAATAATATGCTGGGAAACTACTTGACTTATTTGGACCAACACACTGAGCATTAACAGATACATCTTTATGCCCTGTAAAATATATATATATCTTTCCTGAGATTCCAAGGTCTCATAATTCTTTTCTTCACATGCTCCTCCTACTAATACCACAGGTTTTGAAGTAAAGAAGTCTCATTAACTGTACCCCCAGTGGAAGTGTGGAATCTGCATCAGCGGTGGAAAAAATAGTGAATGCGGACATGCATCCTCACAGTTGTGGACATCAAAGATTCAATATCCATCCATGGACAGATTTCAAGTACATGGGTAAACCTTTATTATTTACAATCTAAAGTAGTTACCGCTATCCCTTTATAAAGTCCGCTACATAGGTAGTTTCCAACATGCCTTTGACTGGTGAATTGACAGTATAAGATAGCAGCCATTTCCAGTTCTATGTCAACTCGACCTTGCTTTGTCTATTTCTATACATACAACTCAGGACACAAATTACATTTGATACTGACTGATATTCCTCTTCAGGGATGACAAAAATATAGAAATGTAGGCGCAATTTTCTAGAGAATACATGGTTGGTTTATCTGTCTTGTTATGTTCGACCTGCCAAAAAGGGAGTACAAGATGGCGACTGCTTTTTTTGTTCAAGGTTACACCTTGTCTGTCACACTCATATGATCTTTGTTGCAGGCAGGCCCATTGCCCCATGGGAACATTGGTCCAGAGGTTCCCTTTGTGTTTTTAAACTAACAATAACCAGATAATTGGTGCTAACTATGTAAATTATGCGGTGAGAGTGCGCATAAGAGTCCTCTTACGTTTTTCCCAACTCCTTCCTTTCTGGTAGGAACTTGCAGGTGTCCAAAGTGCAGCTGACCCATGTGCATTGGTAAGCTCTATAGATGAGGTTATGCTGACATTGAATAAAGTTAAATAATACACACTCTTTGTGTTGAGTGTAATAGACTGGGCACTACATTTCTACATTCAGTAATGTATCACCTAGTGATTGGAGGGTGCCTACAAATAACTAATGTTTGACACATGTTTGGGCTAGCTGAGATATGAAGTTATTTGCACAGGGATATTTTACTCAATATAGACATATTACCAATAGATCTTTATGATGTATGCGTAATATCAGTCTTTAGACTTTTATTAGGTAATAACTGCTTCGTTTGACCTTATTAATCTATGTACCAGTCCCACCCACTTGATGGATTCCGGACCAACTCGGATTAATTGTTAGGTCAAATCTTTCTGAGGTCTGAAATGTACCATATCATATAAGATGATGCAAAGTTGAACTGATAAATATTTTGGAAACACGAAAGCTTTGGGTGGTATAGTCTGAGATTTACATAGGTTTAGCCTTATGATTCGGTATGTGTGAATAATCACCTGGTCAGAACAAAGGATCAACTTGGTACCGTAGAGAATAAATAGCAGAAAATAACTATTAGATGGCAGTTAAGTGGTATGATATATAAATAAATAATATAGGTATGAAATCACATGCATGCATGTGTTACACAATAGATAGAGAGCATCTACATTTATGGTGATGGGTGAATGGTAAGAGACACTTTGTTGCATATTCTGGCACAATGCAAGATTGGTTTGCACAACTATAGAGCACTGTTTGGTGATAAAGGACTATCAGGCACATGCATCAAAGCTTTTTGCGATCGCAAACGGTGCGATTCGCAAAAATCGGCCGTTTGCGATCGCAAAATTAGCTTTTGCGATGCATCAAGGGTCAAGGCCCTCGCAATTTGAGAATTCGCAATTAATTGCGAGTTCTCAAATTGCGATTGCATTTAAGGAATCGCAAATTGAGATTCCTTAAATGCAATGCATTAAAGTTAAAAAATTAGCGATTTCGCTAATAGGGTGCGCAAATTACCATGAAGTTGAACTTCATGGTAATTTGCAAAAGCTTTGAAAAATGCACTAAAGTGCATTTTTAAAGTTCCATTTTACACACACACATGCCCTTGGGGCATGTGTGTGTGCAAGATGTACTCATATGCAGATTTCAGGGGTGCAACAGGGGTCCTTTTGACACCCTGGCACCCTTGAAATTGCATTCTCAATTTGCGATTCTCTAATTGAGAATCGCAAATTGAGAATGTCTTCCCATTCATTCCTATGGGCCTCTAGGCCCATAGGAATGAATGGGGAGGTATTCTTAATTGCGACTCGCAATTTACGAGTCGCAAATAAGAAATGTTTAGAAATCGCTATTTTTAAGCGATTTCTACATGCATAGGCTTTTGCGATTCCTTAATTGCGATTCCTTAAAGATCGCAATTAAGAAATCGCAAAATCCAACATTGATGCATGTGCATGATAGTATAACATCTGCACAGTAAAGATCATAAACGTGCAACACAAAACATCACATGCACATAAAAATACATAAAAGTTGAGTGAGACATTGTAAAATCCCAAAAAATTACAAAAACAGTCTCACAGGAACCTGGTTAAAAAAGTAAGAGCTGGTATACAATAAAAGCCCCTGAATAAATTTAAAATACAAAACAAAGAGTACGATTAGCAAATACATCTAGATGGCAGTATGGTGAGAGAAGGATCCAGAAGGATTAGAGCACATTGCAGAACTCTATCAACCATAGCAATAACCCTACATATCATTGTGGGGGGCAAACTATATATTTGCTACAAAGTAGCTAGGACATATATGCGTAAAAAGTATCTATAAGCCAGCGTGCAATATAATTTGGATGCTATACAGTCCAACAATGCGATTAAGTAGACAACCTCAAGGATCCAATATAGGGAGGCTAAGGCATTAATGAAGAGGAGGCCTTGTGGGGTCTCCCCCTCCAACCTTGCATCCGATATTGACAGTCGAATCCACAAGAGTACTAAATTGAAGTGCCCAGTGGTGACCTATCAAGTTAGTGGCTACATTATAAACATTTTGAGCTTTTTATCCACAGGGCCATAAAACATTTGTCCAGACAAATACCCACTGTTCTACTAGTGTCAGATTGCAGTCATCTAAAAGCCTCCTGGTACTTTCTAGTGCACAAACTTCTGCAAAGGGACACAATCCACTTTGATCGGAGGTAGTGAAAGGAGGGACAAAAAAACTGTAGGTGAGTAACTAATTCCGGACCCCCGTCAGACCCCCGTCGGGATGCAAGGCAAAGATCATCAACAGCACACTTCACCTGCCATTTGCTGCTAAAGGCTTTGGCAGGAAGCGAACCATATCTGAATAGCAAGTATAGCTTTCTTGGCAATGGGGGAACAATTTCATCAATTGAGTGCTTGTACTGTGCATTAAGTTTTAAGTCAGTAAAGGCTAGTGATAATGCTTTCTTTTCAGTGCAACACCATTTTAACAGCGACACACTTCCAAATGTTTGCTTTAATACTGGCTCTAGAAATCTTACAAAGTTTATCGGGAAAGGGCCAGTAGAGGTCTAGGCCCAGTTTCTGAAGCAGAATCTTGGCAGCACAAAGCCATGGAATTCTTTTAGCCGAGTGTGTGGTCATAAGGCCTATGAGGCCCACCCAATATGATTCTAGGGCTGGGGTGGACCAAATTTGGTGCCAGAAAGTAAGGAGTCTACACTTATGAGTGGTCCTTCTTTGGGCCAGGTTCAAGTAGAGAGGAGTCAGTGGGATGCTCTCTGGAAGGTTTGATAATGATCCTAAAAACCTGTGCTCCTCTTTAGAAAGACTCCGTGTTTTTGTGCATCCCCATTGCTTGGCTCCACACATAACCGACCCCATGGCCTTGATGTTATAAGCCTCGAGGGCTAGGGCCACCCTTCTAAATGTAGTTTTCCTTTGGATCTTTGCTATACTTGCAGTGTGCTAGATCAGGGACAACTGTTCCTTTTCCACATGTGGTGCCCAAGACAAGTTTGGAGTAAGTCTTATGCCTAGATAGTCAAATTTGGTCACCACATCAATTGGAGAGTTACCCACCAGCAGTTGTCTCTTGCATTGAGTCACCTTATATTTAGAGAAAACCATACATTTAGTCTTAAAGCTAGTAAGCTCCAGACCGCGCTCTACACAAAACAGCTTAAACGTGTTAAGTTGCTGCTGTAGCCACTGTGGTGTCTTGGTAATCAGGAGAGTGTCATTTGTAAAGAGGAGGACAGGAACCCTCCTCCCACCCAATTTTGGGTCCATCACAGCAGTCCCTGTTCACAAACTTGATCCCTCCATTAAGATATAGAGTGAACAGGATAGGGGCCAAAACACACCCCTGTCTAACCCCCCGATCGATGTGGATGGGATCTGCCAGTGCCCCTTCCTTCCCCCATCTTACACAGGCAAGATTCTCAATATGGAGCCTTACACGAATATTCAGTAGGGAGGCGGATATACCCATTTCTTCAAGCACCCTCCACTTGCCTCTTGGAACAAGATCAAAAGCAGATCGAGGATCAACAAGGCAACGTAAAGTTTCCCCGTGTTGATTATCACTTCCTTCCAGTAGATACAGATAAACCGAAAGACGTGGGGGCATATTAGCAAGACCCACGTTAACATTATCGCCGTTTTAGCGGCAGGAAATTGCCGCTAAAACGGCGATAATGGGCTTGCTAATATGCGTTATAGAATTCCAATAGAAGCCCATGTTAGATGTGCAGGACATCTAACCTGGGCTTCTATTGGAATTCCATAACGCATATTATCAAGCCCATTATCGCCGTTTTAGCGGCAGTTTCCTGCCGCTAAAACGGCGATAATTTTAACGTGGGTCTTGCTAATATGCCCCGTGGTCTATAGTGCATACATTTGCTCTGAAGCCCACCTGCCAATCCGACAGAACACTCTCTTCATTAATCCAGTCTCGAAGATGGACCAGGACCTGCTTACAAAATATTTTTTGGGAGAGAATCGATCAGGCCTAAAGGCCTGTAGTTCCCCAGATTGGACCAATCCTCCTTATTCAAATAGTTATATTTTGGTTAGAATAACCATATAAAGCACAGTATCAAATGAGATACCAAGTATAAAAATAACACAATAACATAAAATATTGCAAATATAAAATCTCGTATAAAACACAATATTTATACATTAACAGCAGCTTAATAAATACATGCTTAAACTACTAAAAATATAACATTTAAACATTTATAAAAGGATCTTTGTTCAGTTTAGGGCATTAGAATTTCAATCCTTTCTTCCTATGTACATGACTCACAACAAACAAATATCTACTGACACCAAACACTATCATCTGTGATGTATCTGTTTTTAAAATTCGTAATGCTTCGGAGAATTTCTTAATCCCCAAACTTAGACACATTGGTTTGACCCATTTTGTTCTCATAGGGACATATAGCAGGCATAAGAATAAAACATGCACAATATTTTTTTCAGCATTCAAAGTGCATAAAGTGGAATGAGTTTCCCCCTCTGCTATTGGTCCAGAAGACCATTTGGCTATGATTGAATTGATCAGTAGGGTCTCAAAACGGAACTTCATGTAAAGTGTCTTTGCTAATTGGGGTTCTATAACATCCAAGTAAGGCTCACAACTTGGCAATGGTTTGAAACATAAAAATTGTGAGCAGTCTCCCGACTCTGTGGTTGAGATGCGCGTTATTTAATAAATAGTCCCAGTAAGCACATTTCAACTCATTTTTAGAGCTTGCTGTCAATGAGTTGGAGTAATTCCAGAAACCATTGAAAGGTGAGCTGACCGTCTAGTTCCAGAAGCTCCCTCAGTCATTGCTTATAGAAACAGTACTTTTGTGACCCAAAATCTTATCCAAAATAGTAGTGGTCTCAGAACAACTAAATGTTCTAGTCTCCTGATGCCAGTGTCATAAAATAATGGAATCAGGGGTGTAGTTTTGGGAAGACACAATAGCATCCGTATTATTTTATTTTCTCCTACAGCATATGGAATTTCCATGAAAGTTTTGCGTCAATTGTGATTACAAGGTAGTTAAATTTGACAAATATTCCAATAACTTTTGGCAAATGGCAATATTTTTCTTAAAGCCCTTATGTGGTCTAATGGCCATGTATTTGGTCTTGCTAGGATTTCTTTCAAGGCCCTTTAGTCTACTGTATTTGCTGAAGCTGTCGAATAACCTTTGCTACTACCTCGATATCTGTGACAGCAGGATGGTATTGTCAGCAAATATTATCACAGGTATGGAAACCCCACCCAATTTTGGTGAGTCATGTTCACATTTCTGCAGATATTGAACAGTGTTGTTTACATGTAGTGAGAAAAGGTTAGGCACCAATACGCACCCCTGTCTCATACTCCTCATTATAGGGATGGCATCTGTGAGTTCACTGTCAGTGCCCCAACAAACTTTAGCATGGTTGTCTTGGTGAAGCCTGATTATCTGGGTCAAGATTTTATCAGGTACTCCTTGTCGTCTCAGTGATTCCCATAGAGACCCCCTTGGCACCAGGTCAAAAGCAGCTTTCAAATCTATGAGAGCTATGTACAAATGCCCCACCTTCAGTTTAACATATTTCCATGCTATACACAAAAGCCTAAAAACCTGGTCAATCATACTCACTCTTGATCTGAACCCCGCCTGGCATGGAGAGCGAATGTTATTTTCATCTATCCAATAGCTAAATGTACTTAAAATCTGCTTTGCATAGACTTTTTGCAAGGTATCAATTAGTCTGATAGGCCTATATTTGGCCGGATCTTGCTTATTGCCCTTTTTATAGATAGGCATAATTTCAGCCCCTTTCCATGTATTTGTCACTGGTGCTCCTAAAGCCACTGCTTTGCATAGCAGGTTTACATATGGCACCCAGACTGCTGTGTCCTGTTTCAGAAGATCCCCATGTATTTTATTGGGGCCCGGTGCCTTCCCTATTTTAAACGCAGCAATGGCTTCCCTTGTCTCACTTATACTAAAATGCTGGGCAAATACTATATCTTGTCTCAGTAAGGCCTGTGAAGGCCCAGAAGAATCTTGCTCTAATGCCTCAAATTACAGGTTAGTGAAATGCGGGGGTCCAAATAGTGGTCGGAAGTGGTACAGCCATCTTTGCCACCATGAGCTATTATTCTCCAGAATGCGGTGTGGTCTCTATTTCTCGATGCAATAATAAAGTAATCCCAATTTGCCTCATCCCAGCTCCTTTCGGCCATGGCTAGCACTTTCTTATATTCAATCCTAGGGTGCCTTATCGACTCCATATTTTTGACCTTAAGTGCTGCTGCTATTATTCTTCTCTTGGCTTACAAGCAATCTTTTCTGAACCAGGGGCTATTGGATAATCCTCTAAATGCATCTGTATTCAGAAATGTTGCTTGGGTCTTGCTCAGAAAACCTTTCATGCTCTCAATCAGAGAGTGATGGATTTGTACAATCGATATGTTGGATTGTCACTTGCCCAAAAAGGGAGAAAGAGCGTCTGAGAAGGCATTATAAATGCCAATCAAGGAATCCGTTTTGTTAACAATGTGGGGCCATCTGGCTGTGCTAGGGTTGTTGCCTATCGTCGGTTGGACAAAATTATTTATAGTTTGGGCAACCTGGGCTTCAAATAACTTCCCTGTCACAGTCAGGCACATTGGGAAATGGTTGCTTTCTTCCCTATTGGCCACTTTGAAGTCGGTTATATTACCCCAATGTGCAACACTTACCTGAATATAGTCAATTCTTGACTTAATGGAAACCCTTTTAAAGTGTGAGAGCATGGGGAGTCAGAGGGAAACCTGCCATAACAGTCTCTTCCCCCGTGCTCGACAACAAAATGGATTAGTTGCATAGCAGCTGCCGTGCAAGGGACAGGAGTGTATGCGTACAAAGGGGCAGATTTACAAGCCCCTTGCGCCACTTTTGCGTCACTTTTCCCATGTTAAAAATGACGCCAAAGTGGCGCAAGGGGCTTTTAATCTGCCCCAAAGTTGTGATACCTCTCTCTAAATCTTCTTCCTCTAACATTAATTCCATGCCCACTACAGGTTAAAATTTAGAGTTAAAATCTCCACCTATAAAGACAACTGCCTCAGGGCTTACAGAATTGAGGACACCATCTAACAGGGCCATCACTGGAAACTCCACAGTGAGTAACCTTGGTCTGATATATACATTAAACAAAAATACATTCACCTGGTTGCAAGTTCTTATCTTTCATCCTAAAAATATCTAATTAAGGAATATTCATAACCTTTTAGAGTTATTTTGACCCATATGACCTGTCCCCCAGAGTGCCTCCCTCTTTTAGAGGGAACTGCACTAACATTAAACGTCCTGTACCCCAGTTTGTGTAGCGGCTCAATCATCCAGATTTCCTGGAACATGTAGAGGTCGAATTGACCCACATAATCCTGCCAATCCAGGTCGATCGATTTTGATTTTAATCCATCAATGTTCTAGGAGATTATCAAGGTGTTAGCCACTTATGTCCCTGGGTGCGCATCATAGGCACACTCAGCTTAAATAATTTCCTTTGTTAGTTGAGTCGGTGATTGATGTGTCCCCCTCTTGCAGAGCATAACTCTCTTCGGAACTGGTCATTAAAATACTAGGGTTGGCTTTACAAGAATTCGCCGTTAGAACACTTCCAGATCTGTCAGTTACCAGTCCTGGTAGTCAATCAACTGCTTCCAAGTTGTCAGGAGTCTGGATTGGAGGGAGGGGATTTGATCATTTCTGCTGTGCATCCTGAGTACAGTTAGTTTCCCTGTTGGCTTTGCTTAATTTGAATCTTTTCACAGAATGTGAGAGTGGGGTGGTCCTTAAATCTAATGCAAGCAGGCCGTCAACAATGGCCTTTGCCCCAAATGCCTACGGAACATTGTCCGTGTCCCCACATGCACTCAGTATGCGTTCAGCCTTGACTATGTCAGATCGCATTATGGACAGGCACTGGCGATCGTGTCAAGTGTATCGCCTTGTTCTTTCGCAAATCTTCATCCTCCCAGCCTCCCTGCTTTAGCTTCGGTACATTAGTCATAAATATCTTGTGTTCTCCACCTCTTTGTGAGTGCCTATTAGGGTAATCTAATAAATGTTGTGATGGGTGCAAATGTCGATTATGTAGGGGCTTTTGACTTCTTGAAAGTACACCAACTTCTGATCTTTGGTTCTGATTCCTTCCTATACCTACCAGATGCTGGGAGTTAACTAAGATTCGAATAGCCTTGCTTGCTCCCTGAATATCAAAGCTCCTCACCACATCCCATCATCCTAGTAACAGATGTTCTCTGGACGACCTTGTTCCCATATTCCATGTATTCATGCTCATCCCTCTATTTACATTTGGGACGCCTGAATTTTGCTCGTTTTCAGTAGTAGTTACTGGATTTACTAGATATCTGAGCAGGGGAAATGGGGCCCCTGGTTAGATGTTATGGTTCTTTGTCTCTTCCAGCATTGGTGAGGATGCATTTACAAATTTTTCCCTTGTAACTAGTCCTTTCATTGCCAGTTTGGGACACCAGTTTTCCTATTAATGTCTTTAACTCTTCAACCTCCTTAGTCAGAGCATCAATCCTCGAGTAGAGCTCTGTCATCATTGCATTTGGGGTTTCAGAGTTAATCAGGAAATTACCTCCTGCTGGGTGGGATTTGAATTGCATGTTGTTCACAGCTATGTTCATTAGACTTGTGTTTATGATCTATGTTATTAATTTCATTTTCTTCTGGCCCTTCCAAGGAGACTAGTGGGTCATATCTATTTAAACAGCTTATAGAAATAGCGCCCGCCCTCTTTTCCAGCACTATCCAGGGCAGTGACTGTAGGGGAAGTATCAAGGTGTAGCTCCTTTATGCAATTCTGGCTGGGGGAGGAAGGCAGCAGATCTAACGACCCTTATCATGGGAAGCGGTTTCTGAAATGATATTACTTTCGACAGATCCCAAGCAACGTACGCTCCCCTATTTTTTATACTAAGCTGGTATTTTTTTGAGGCCTGAACTTGTCGATATCTTTTTGTCAGATAGTATTGCCTCAACCTCCTCAATTAGGTCATTAATCGCAGCTAGCGAGCAGTTCTCTGCCGCTACTTTAATCTTGCCTTTGATGCTTTCTCTTGCCCATACTGTTAGTACCAGATGATAGTTATTTCCCCTTGCTATATCGCCTATATAGCTTTTGATTTTCCTCTATACTAGTTACAGGCAATGCCCAGATTATAAAAAATTAGTCTCCACAATTACAGGATTATACGCCAACCAAGGGAAGCAAATGAACCGAAGATATGCTAGAATATTCCGAAGAAAGATTGTGTCCACACCGAGTTCGCACAGTCAATGAAACAAGTCCAAACTTAGTAATAAGGGGCAAACCATATCCTTTAGTTTAGCTAAGTTGTGGCAAAGAATCTAAATAGCTCTCTCCAGATCAAATCTGCACTCCCGCCAGTTCACAGAGTTCCTAAAGCAAAGTTGAGGTCTCAGCGCTAAGGATGCATCTTTATTAATGCAAGGAAGCCATTCACCTACGTGTGGAGTCCTCCTGCAGCCAAGTAAAAAGCCAAAGAGGGATGGCCCTAGCCGGCCTCCTCTGGTCGCTTACGGGCACAGGAGACGGGCACGCCCTTGGCCTGGGCTTTGCCCGGGCAAGTCCTGTGCCGCGGGAGATGACAAGGCGCTATAATAGCACTGCAGCAGTTGCGGGAGGCGGTTGTGGCAAGCCCTCCTCCTCTTGGCCCAGGGTAGTTTCTCCTGCAAAACAAAGGATTCCCCAACACTCAGCATCCCGTGTCGTGGGAGGTGACAAGATGCTTTAATAGTGCTGCAGCAGTTGTTATGTTATGTTAAATGGATTTATACAGCGTAACATATACCCAAGGGTGTCTTGAGGCTAATATTAGGCATAATACGGGAGCATGATGTGAGAGTCAGTTTACAAGTTAAAAAGCCAGGTTTTGAGAAGCTTTCTAAAAGCCAGCAGAGAAGATGAATATCTAATATGGGGGGGGGCAGAGTATTCCAAAGTCTGGTGGCTCCTGCGTCGAAGCTGCTGCCTCCCCATCTAGTTTTCTTAAATCTAGATGGTGAGACTGTATAGGTACCCAGAGATCTAAGGTTCCCGTTAGGAGTATACCATGAAATGGTATCTCTCAAAAGTTCTGGACCTATGCCATGTAAGGCCTTAAAAGTAAGACAGAGAGTTTTGAATTTGATGCGACTACTGGCAGTCAGCCAGTGTAGTTCTTTAATGGTCAGGGATACAGACTGATGTTTTGAAAGATTGAGCAGTACGCTGGTGGCTGAGTTCTGCAAAATCTGCAATTTATTGAGGTATTGTTTCTGCAGATTGTTGTATAGGCCATTACAGTAGTCAATTTTAGATACAATGAGGGAGGAGATAACAGTTTTTCTGGCGCTGACTGGAATATAAGGAAGAATCTTTCTGATGATTCTTAATGTATTATAGGAGGTGGATATGAATGAATTAACTTGTTAACTGAAATTAAGTTTGTTGCTCAGAATCACTCCAAGGCTTTTAACCTTGGGAGATGGAGTAGGAAGTGGGCTCATCTCTGTGTCCAACAGTCGGGAGTCCAAAAGCAAGGATTGTTTCCAAAGAACATCACTTCAGTCTTCTCTGAATTCAGCTTAAGGCAATGCCTGTCCATCCAGGTGCAGATTTCTTTCATGCAACTGTGAAGCTGAGCACTCGTATTATTGGCCTTATTTGCCGCAGCGACCACGATTTGTGTGTCATCTGTGTAGGAAGTGAGTGAGAGACCAAATGATTGAATCTGCGGGGCAAGCTCTGCTTGTAAGAGGAGGTTGGTGGCAAGCCCCTCCTCCTCTTGGCGCAGGGCAGTCTGGTTTAGGTAGTTTCTGCAGCAAAATAAAAGGATTTCCCAACACTCTGCTTCCGGCGCCGTGGGAGATGACAAGGCGATTCAATAGCGCTGCAGCAGTTGTGGGAGGCGGTTGTTGGCAAGTCCCTTCTCCTCTTGGCACAGGGAACTCTGGTTTAGGTAGTTTCTGCGGCAAAACAAAGGATTCCCCAGCACTCACTATCACCCTTATTGTAAATTGTTATAATTTCAGCTGATTTCCATGAGGAGGGGATATCAATACCAGACAGGATACTGTTATAGAGTAGATTTATATATGGCCCCCAGATGTCTGGAATTGCCCTATACAGGTCATTTGGTATCCTATCCGGACCTGGGGAATGGGCACGGATGCAGGAATTAATTCCATTTAATGTCTCATTAAGTGAAAACTTAAGTGCTAGTTTGAAAAGTATATGGATGTGGCTATGGAGAACCACGCCTCCGAGTAGCCACAGGTGACTGCGCTGCCCCGCCCCCCAGTAATGGCGAAACTGTAGCTGGCTGGTGTGCTGGCGTGCAGGTTGCTCTGCAGGTCACTCTGAAACCGATTAGCCGATCCCCGCGGACGTGGGTGTTTCCCGGCTACTCAGCGCCGGTTAATGGCGTCGACCCCTTCAATTTAGTGAGACGTGCACTGAGACTGCGGGCGGCCGCCGCCTCTTTGACCCGCAGGGAAGGATTTCCTGAACGTCCGTTCTGTTGATTTCCCGCGCCAATCCGGAGCACGCTGAAGAGCTGCAGTTGTAAGAGGACAAGGGCTCGGGAGGCTAGCAGTGGCAGTGTCACGGAGCGCGGATTTCTCTCCAGTCCAACAGGAGGATAGCGGCGGGACGGTGCTTTGGCTGGAAGGGGTTTCCCCCTTTGAAGATTCTATAATTTCAGGTACGGGGAAATTAAGGGGCGACCCAGATAATAAAGAGAGGTTATAAAGGAGAAATAAGGACAGAAAAGAAAAGGGGAAAAAAAAAAAGGAAAGAAAAATGGGCAAAACCTTGAGGCAAGTCAACACGGTTGCAAAAGTTGACTCTGCGGCTCGCCTAAAGGCTAAAACACGCTTAGCCCAGGCGAGAGAAACCGCAAGATTGATTAATAAGGAGAATGCCACAGATTCTTATGGACTTGATAATACTCTCGAGAGCTCAGAAGAGGAAATGCCCCCAACCGCCTCTCCTGAACGCGAGGTACAGGTGCTAGATCAGACTAACGTGACTGTAGACTCAAAAGAAGTAGCACCTTCCTCGTCTTTGTCGAGTAAATTACATCAGGAAAATCTAGTACTCGACAGCCTTAAAACGGGATTAAAAGGCGCCAAAGAATTTCCTTTGTTCTTAAAAAAAGCAACTCTTCAACCCCCCTCTCCAAGTCCAATCATAAAAACAAAAGATTTACCAGCCGTACCAGCCTCATCCGTGTCACCAGAGGATAGTCAAGCACAGGCGGTCTCGTCAACTCCGCCAATTCTACCAAGTCCAGTAGGAATGTCCGCCCCTAGAACAACTTACTCAGAGACACTCGGAGATCCGAAAGAAGGCAGCAAGTCCCCGAAAAATGTCTCTTTACATTCGACGCCATCACAACCCCAATCTCAGCCTCAATCTCAATCGCCGCTGCTGAGTCAACTATCATCTCAGTATTGGCAGGACCAGGAAGATACTAGGGCTGGAAACCTGAACCCGGGTATCATGGAAGCACAGAGTAATCTGAGTCAAAGCTCAGAGCCATCAGGGACTCGCCAACTCGACATTAGAGACTTACTCAATCTTATATTGGATGAAGTGCGAGAAATGAAAAAAACTCAAAAACTGGAAATTGCCGCTTTACATTCACGGTTAGGGAAAATCGAGGAAGTAATGACCTGCTTCCCTATTAAACTCCAGGAGGCTGAAGCCAGAATCTCAGTACTTGAGGATCAAATGAATATGGTGATT
Organism: Calotriton arnoldi; assembly: GCA_963921515.1. Classification (NCBI taxonomy): domain Eukaryota; kingdom Metazoa; phylum Chordata; class Amphibia; order Caudata; family Salamandridae; genus Calotriton; species Calotriton arnoldi. Next base: position 692,533 of record CAWUFW010004374.1, on the reverse strand, counting down.
GGGGAAACAAAGGAGGCAGTAAAAAACAAAAGCTATTTGGAGCACAAATTGGAGGATCTTGAAAACCACTCTTGGAGGTCAAACCTCCGAATAGACAGTGTTCCGAAGGGTATTGAAGGCTCCCAAACCTTACAATGGGTCAATTCTTTTATCAAGCAGAATGTTGTTCCGGAATTTGAAGGGGATCTGACTATTACTAGGGCGCATCGAGTACCAGCCCACCCCTTCCCCAACTCAACTATGCCAAGAACAATCCTGCTGAATTTTGCAGACTTCCGTATTAAGGAGAGAATCCTGACAAAGGCGATTCAACAGAAGCAGTTTCCAGTAAATGAAACTACAAAGTGTCGTATTTTCTCAGACATGACTGCTGCTGCCGCACGCAGAAGAAAAGAATTTGTTAATATTCTTCATTTGTTTAAAGCGCATGGTGCCCAAGCTTCGATTGCCCAACAATCGAAACTGCGGGTATTAGTTAAAGGGAAGTTTTTTATGTTTTCAGATTTGGAAGAAGCGCAGGCATTGTTGAAAGAGATTTCGCAAGGATGGTGAGTTTAAAGGAATGGCTTAATTAGTAGATACGCTATATGGTAACTAAAAAAAAAAAAGGGCTTTCCTAATAATAGGTGCTGGTGCGCCTTTTTGTTTTTGTTAGTCAATTTTTGCCTATTTTGTTTTTTTTTCTTTGCTGGGGCTCTGGGGCAAGCGGGGTCATCGAGGGTGTAATTCCATGACACCCAGGAGGTCAGATGGGAGGGGCGAAATGTGGTTAGCGTGGTTAATGGGGGTTCTTCCACATTTCGTTGGGTGGGCTCTTCTTTGGGGAGGGAAGGGTGGGGTTGGTAAAGGGTTTCTTGCAGGAAAAAGAGTCAGAGCAGAAGGTACAGTTAGGACGCACATTTTTTTACATTTTTTTTTTTTATCGAGGAAACCAGGAGTTTATACGATAGATAGAACTATTTATGGAAACTAGTAGATGTAAGGTCCTATCAGTCAACGCTAATGGTATTTTAAACAAAAGAAAGTACGGTGCTCTCATTAGATGGTTGATATCATTCAACCCTCAAGTCTTATTTCTTCAGGAGACACACTTAAAATCTAATTCCCCCAAGTTATTTTTACCCCGACATTTTTCTAACGTTTTTTTTGCGTCTGCAGGCCTCGCTATGAGAGGAGTTGCTATTTATTTTTCTAGAAAACTTCCCTGGGAGTTTTTACAAGTACATAGGGACCCTCAAGGGAGATGGATATGGGTGACAACAAGGTTACAGGGCAGGATTATGAATTTCATAAATTACTATGGCCCGGTTCCGGATGACATCTCAGCCCTGGTCCAAATAAATGAGCTTCTGATAGGAGCACCGGGACAGCTCATTATAGGAGGTGATTTTAACTTTATACAAGATCTAAGAAAGGATACTTCTAATAAAAATAAAAAACAACTGAAACCAAATACCAAAAAAATAGTGGAGGCTATTAGACAAGAATATCAACTGGTAGATCCCTGGCGAGATATTAATCTTGATAAAGAATTTTATACCTGTTATTCACATCGTTTTCAAACAGCATCTCAAATTGATTTTTTTCTTATATCCAGATCTTTTCAGGTTTTGGAAGCAGGAATAGGATGTAATCCTTTCTCCGACCATTCATATGTTGGGCTTGAATTGATACTTGGGGGAGGGAGTAGAGAGCGGCCCAGGTGGCAGCTGGACCGCCTCCTCCTCCAAGACCAGGACTGGGTGAAAAGCTTTAGAGAGTGGATCTCCGAGTATTTTAAGATTAATGAGAATACCGCGGAGCCCTTCTCTGTGTGGGGCGGGTTCAAGGCGGTAGCCCGCGGCCAAATAATCGCCTTTACGGCCGCCAAGTCAAATGCTCGGAGGAATAAAATAGCCGCATTACAAACTGCGGTCGAAAAAGAGTACTCTCTACAGCTCCAGTTACTCCCTAATCAATTAGACCAGGCTAGAACAGCCCTGAGGGATTTTTTTGTCCTAGAGGAGATCTGCAGCTCTCAAATGTACCAACAAAAGGTGTACGAAGAAAGCCAGTTAGTTGGTAAAACTTCTGGCTAATTCAACAAGAAAAAACAAGTAGCCGCAATAATAGCGAAAGGGCTCGACCCCCAGACTGGTCGTGAAGTAGTCAATAGTGATGAGAGCCCCCAGATCTTTCTAGAACATTTTCACCAACTATATTCCACAGAATATCTAGTGGCGGAGGAGCAGATCCAGGATTATTTTGCAAATGTGAATATTCCAAAAATTTCTGAAAATCGGATCAGCCAATTAGGATTGGATGTGGAATCTGCCGAGATCTTAGCATCCATCAAAGCAACTGCCGGGGCAAAAGCGTGTGGGCAGGATGGCTTCCCTATCGAATTTTATAAAGTTTTTTCGGGGGAATTAATCACCCCCTTGAAAAAACTATTTAATCATATTAAACAGGGTGGTTTGGCTCCCGCATCATTTAAAGAAGCGATAATTGTGTCCTTTCTTAAAAAAGACAAAAATCCTATAGATGTCAATTCATATAGGCCCATTAGTCTTTTAAATTCAGATTATAAGATTTTAATGAAAGTATGGGCAGAGCATTTTTTATTGGCCGGCCAAGAGATAATCATCAGAGATCAGACCGGCTTTATAGCAGGTAGATCAATGACGGCCAATACCGAATTTTTAATACATGCCTTGGACTATTTAAATACCAACTTTACTCCGGCATGCATTATTATGGTCGATGCCGAGAAAGCTTTCGACTTAGTAAATTGGAAAACCCTGTTTTTTGCCCTCGGTCTATATGGCTTTCCCTCTCTGGTCGTTAACATGCTACGCAATTTATACCAGGGAGCCACGGCTCTTATAGCTATAAATTCGAAACGAGCAGGAATTATAAAAATTAACTGTGGGACAGGACAGGGTTGTCCGCACTCGCCACTGCTTTTTACTTTTTTTATAGAGCCACTGGTAATCAAAATACGAAACAATGCTGCTATTTCACCCCCTATTTCTGGTATGACTAAGTTAAAACTTTTTGCGGACGACATTATTTTATATTTGATGGCTGATAAAGATAATCTCGAAGGGGTTTTAAGGGAATTTAGGAATTTTGAGCTAATTGGCGGCTATAAAATAAATTCCAACAAAACGGAAGTTCTTGCCCTCAATATCGATTTAAATTTCCTTCCATCTTGCTTGAGGGCACAAGCCGCTAAGTCAGACCCCATCAGTTATTTGGGGATTTTCGTGTCTAGTCAGTATCAACAGCTATACAAGTTGAATTATTTAAGAACGAAAGAGAAAATTAAGAGGCTTTTGGAACAATGGCTTTTACTACCCCTATCGTTGGTGGGTAGAGTTTCATTAATCAAAATGTCCATACTCCCCTTGCTTACATTTCTTTTTATTAATGTCCCAATTAAGATAAATTTGTCTTTTTTTAGAGAAATAGAAACTCTGTTTAGAGAATTCATTTGGGGAAAGAAAGTTTCAAGGGTTAAGCTGACCGTGGTACAACTACCTACTGCCCAAGGGGCCTAGCTTTGCCCCATTCAAGAACATACTACGAGGCAGCATTTTAGATTTAGTGTCTAGTTTGATTGGATCAAAATGTACTAGAGATAGTTTCTTTTTAGATAAAATGACGCAAGAATGTGGTACAACAACTCGAGTGTTTTTAAAAACCTCCAAACTTCCAAAGAGAACCAGATACAAAACTATAAAGGATTATTCCTCTAGACTTCTGTCTTTCTTTAGAAAGACGGGCTCATTGGGTCTGCAATACTTAAGATTGAGAGAATGTACTAGTCTCGGCCTCCCATTGCGAGCAAGTAATATCAGCAGTTGGGAAAGTTGTGGACTATGTGAGTTAAGACATTTTATTATTCAAAATAGGGTGATCTCCTGGCAAGAGGTTATGACAAGAGCCCAGAGCTCTAAGAGACCTGCCTTTTTTGAACATCTACAAGTGGTTCATTTCTTAAAAACCATTAGTGGCATTTTTAATGCCCCTAATCAACTTGTGGTAGCTCTCTATGTGGCCAAAGTCAGTGGTGTAGGAAACTGGTACCGGTTACTACATTACCAGGGCCAAGTATCCTTGATTGAGAGCCATTTGGCCAATATAACCCGTGAGACACAATGCACTTTCTCACTTAAGGATTGGGAAATCCTATGCCACCTAGGAAGTAAATCTCTGCGTGCAGCGAATTTCAAAAGGATGGCCTTCTTATCACGTTGGCTCTCCTATTTTACTCCGGCAGCCTTACAAAAAAGATTTCCAGAAGTCGAAAATAAGTGTTTTCGCTGTCAGGCGGACGGGGAAGGTGGATGGCGCCATATTTTCTTTGCATGCCCACGGTTGAGATCCTTTTGGGAAAGAATTTTTGCAGATATCGAGCAGGCAATTGGGAAGAGAGTTCCGCTCGAGGCCGAGGTTGTTTTGTTTGGAGTTTGTAATGACAGAACGAGGTTAACAGAGGCCGATATTTTTTCTAAATTTATTTCTTGCACTGTAGCCCGCTCCTTAATTCTCCAGAATTGGAAATCTAGAAAAGCTCCTTCTCATTTGAAGTGGTTTAATAAAATGAAAAGGACCCAAAAATTCGAAGAAGCTTACGCTAGACGGGTGGGAGCTACTAGGAAATTTGATAAAAATTGGAAGTTTTTTTGTGATTTAGAAAAGTTAAAGGAGGGACAATAACACCTGATATGGATATTGATGTGGAAGAGTTAGCAGCTCTTGGTGATATAACGCATTAGCACTTTTTCTTGATTATTGCACTTGAAAAGCACTTGCACTTTTTTGCTGCTGCACTTTATTAGATGACTTGCACATTCTTATCTCGGGTTGATGAAATTAATAGTTGCTCTAGTCATATCCTTTCTTAAATTTTATCTTGAAAGAAGAAGCTATTGTATCTTTTCTATTAAATGTTTTTTTACGATGACTTTTAAGAATGATGTCTATTTTATGTACCCAATGCTCTGCTCAACAATAAAAAATAAAAAAAAGTGAAAACTTAAGAGTGCTACAGGTACATACAACACTGTTTCCTATGGGCATACTGTCACCCCTGTCTGTGTCACATAAGTCCGGATTGGTATAAAAATTACTGAAATGGGTCACCCACTCCTGAGGTTGAATACAAAGATCTGGTGCAGGTTTATAGCCATTTAGACAACCACAGCTGTCCTCCAAAAGTCCTTATTATTTTTAGTGGTCAGAGCTTCATGCAGACACATTCACAGCGAGCGTTCCCAATCCCTTTTTGCTTGGGCTAAAACCAGAAGATAGCAAGACCTGCACCTTGATATCTCTAACTGAGACTTTGATTTGCTTGCTAAAAGGAGTTCACTTTTAGGTGACCTACAGGCTCCTTTATACCAAACTTTAGGTTTAGGCACTGACCTGCTCTTACTTCTAGTTTTACCAAACATCTCCCTTATCTGCGTGAGTAAAGTTTTGTTACTGATTTTAAGATCTTTCATCCTATATCCAAGTGGAACCTGAGATAAAACTTCAAAATTGAGTTTTACTCTTTGTTTTACAGCCTCTAAGGCTACAGGGTTTCTTTCCACCCAGTCGCACCTGATACATTTCTGATTATTTGTATGTGTAAGGCTCCTATATCCTTATTTTCCTGGCACACTGTTGTTAGAACTGATCTATCCAAAACTGTCAAACTAAGGGCGTTATGATCACTGTCTGCACGGTCCACCAACTTCATATCCAGTATGGCAGGCCAAAGCTTAACATCCGCGAAAAAATTGTAAATTCTGCTACTTTGGCTGGACTTTATCAACAGAGAGCTAGAATGTAAAATGAAAGGGCCAATAAGGAATTAGGTAAAATTTTACAAACCAATGAGCTAGAAGAAATATTGAATGAATTGTAATATGTCCTACAGATGTTGCAAGTTCCACATGTCCAGCAATAGAAGAAATATTTTGTATATCTACTGACCCTTAAGAAGGTGGCGCAAATGCACAAACCCACTGAAATATTTGTTGACCAGTTTTAATGTGACTAAATGATTACAACCCAGTCGAGTAGAAGAAATATCAGCGTTTTAATATTGGTGAATATTGCAATGTATGCAACATTTTATGTCATGTATTGAAAAAGGAAATTTATATTTGTTACATAAATATGAAATTAAAGGAATGCATATTGAGCATATATATGGATCATGTGTAGATATGTTTCCAGTTAGAAGAAATTCAGATTGGGCTTTTGTGTCCCCCTTTTGAGGTTGACAAGATAATTGAAGTTATTAAGGACAGCCCGAGAGGCAAGGCCCCAGGCCAAAAAGAATCTCATGGATCTGTTTAAAAATATTATGGCCTTATGGGGACCATTATTAGCAAATGTTTTAAGGGCTGCTATTAACCATCCTCTCCTGGCTAGATTGCTGGAGGCCACAATTGTACCAATAGTTAAAAATAGTGACAGGAACAATGCCAGCTGTTATCTTCCGAAATCCCTAATGAACTCTACAATTAAGATTTTTGGGAGAGTTCTTCTGGCAAAATTGGAAACATGGGCTGATCAAATCTCTCAAATGTCCAGTACTGTTTTTGATATGGTTTAGAGACAGTAGAACAGTCCCCACATTTTTATGTACTAAATGCAAAATATACTAAAGCCAGAGGGGTTTCCACACATCTGGCATTTATGGACCTGACTAGTGTATTTGACACAGTAAATCGTTCCAAGCTAAGGTCCATTATGTTGGACACAGGGGTGAAGATGCCCTTGATTTGCCTTTGGAAAGATTTGCACAGGGGTGCATCAGCATAGGTACGCTTTCGCCCTAATGGGGAATGTACTGAGCCAATTAAATCTGTTATAGGGGTCTGTCAAGGCTGCATTTTTGCGCCTTTTTCTATCACATTTTATTATACTAATGGGTTGAACGACCATTTAGTTAAGTCGTACTAAGACGAAGCTAGAGGTCTACGAGCCATACATCCTCTACATATAACACGTATCACACAACTAATATAGCAACCCTTTGGTGTACACTTAGGTTGTTAAAGGATTAACTGGATGACCAGCACATAAATATTCTGATCTCCCTCCCCAATAAGGTTGAGACCTCCATGTTAGTATCATCTTAACATGATGGGTCAGACTGGCCGATGATGAAGTAAGCCACAAAAGAGTGGGTGAGACTTGTCCAACCAATATCTTTATGCTTTGTTGTGGCCACTACCCTGTAGTATAGAGTTTTAATTTTTTCAAATAAAATACAGGAATATTATTTCTGTCATATTATTTGTGTGATATGTACCACTTAGTTAAGCATGGAAAGGACGTACCACTCGTGGGCAAGTGACTGATCCCTGTGAAGCCAGTCAGTCATAATAGCTTTATTCGACAAATAGTCATAAAAGCTGAAATACAATACAAAATTTATGACCAAAATATTAAAAACTTTTTTTTTTAAAAACTTCCCATGAAGATAGAAGTCCATATAATATTATAAAAACAACAATAACATTTTTTAAACTCCTCTCAATGTTATATACATATATACAAAGGAGTCCTTTTACATTAAGACACAAAATTCCATGGACAACTCAACTCTTGCCTTACGCTTACTACCTTTTAGTATTAAAATAAAAAATAAAAGGAGAAACAAACCCCAATTTCATTTAAGCAACTAAAGAAAAAAGTTAGGCATGTAGTACACATTCATTACAATACAGCAATCGCTTTTGATCTAATGACCCATGCCCAACCTAAAAATTTAGCTAGAGATATGGCATGGGGTAGCCATGTTTCAGTGCGAATTAATCTAAGAGCTACCTCATGTTTTCGGGTACCCAGAGCTCTACAAATTGGTGCCAACCATATACGCCGCAGAACTTTATAGGTGGGACACACAAATAACAAATGGGCCAAAGACTCCAAGTTTACATGACAAATAGGGCAGGAGGTGTCGTCCACTGTATCCCATCTCGCAGTAAATGACTTTATGGGTAATGTGCCCACTCTAAGTTGGAAATAGAGCTTTCTATCGTGAGGCTTCGTTATGGTGTCCCAGTATGGTTCCATCTTTTGCACTGGTTTTACATCTAGGAATTGGCCCGTTAGTGTCGAAGGATCACTATTCCTAAAGATGTTAACAGACACCCATCCCCAATATCTTTCCTTCAGCTGTGCTTTAGAGGGAAACGGAGTGTTTTCAGGATTCTCCCATAAAGCGGCCATGCCTATACTTACTAGGATAGATCTAACTTCCTGTACCCATTTGATTTTCTTATAGCAATCCGCTCTTATTAAATCTTTTAGGCCCTCAACATAAGGTGTCAATTCAGGTGTTGACCAGATTCTCCGCCAATACAACAAAGGGCGTAATCTGGCACTGTCAACCAAAGCCTTCCTGCCTAAATCATAGAGTAATGGCCGTACCGGTGTGCTTTGTGGAAGGTTGGTGATTTTACGTAGAAAACTATTTTCAGCTGTGGTTAGTTTTGAAAGATTTTTAAATCCCCAGAGCTCCGCCCCATATAATACTGCACTAACAACTTTCATATTATAAATGTTCAAAACTGGACTAACTGGTTTTGTAAATGATGCATTAAACTCAGCCAGTAAAGTTCCTGCCAACTGCCGATGTTTCAGTGTGGCCATATCCAGGTGCTTGCCCCACCTCATGTCACCCTGCATAATGACCCCAAGATATGTAAAATCTTTTACCTGCTCTAGGGGTCGCTTATTCAGCACCATCACTCCTCTATAGGATCTGTGGGGGTTAAATGTCATAAACTGTGTTTTGGACACGTTTATCTCCAAACCCCGCAGATGGCAAAATTCCTCGAAGAGTGATAGGGCTCGCTGTAAGCTGCTCGGTGTTTTAGCTCTATGCAAATGATGCAGTTCTGCTGGCCAGAGGTGCAAATGGTTTAGGGTCTCCTAAACCACCTTACAGTTTTCATGAACAATTTGGATCTAAATACTAAGCTAGGTAAGACATTCACTACGATTTGTGGCTGAGAAGTACAGAAAAGCGTGCACATATAATAGAGGATTCAGTTGTGGGACGGGTCCAGACCGTCTCATATTTAGGCATCCCTTTTCATTCTTTACCCAATAACTATTAGGTTTCAGCAGTTTCCTAGATCCTTCTCTGTGATCTTTTGATTTGCACAGAAACGTGGTCACAATCCCATTAAAGAAATGCTCACTTTAAACAAGAGCAGGGATGGCTCCTCCATTATAGTGGAGGAGCGTCGCCCCACTGCTGAGAGGCAGCAGAGGCTTACATGAAAAATATAATGATAATAAAACCATTTCATTATCATTTTTTTTTCCTACCTTGCCTTTGCCAGCCGAGTCTTAGGGCAGGGCCATCCTGGGAGCATCACTGCATCAGCAGGACAGAGGAGGAGTGATGGGGGCACTGTAAGTGCGCATGTCGGTTTGGCCGTCCGTCATAGGATGGCCAAAGCAACTTGCGCACTTACATTTCTCCAAACCAGCTGTGTTGCACAGCCAGGTGGAGAAATGGCACAGGCTCCCTGTGCCTGAGTGAGTGTCAAGTCAGCCCTTTCAGGCCAATCACGACACTGTTCTCATGCTGGTGCCAGCATGAGAGCAGCACCGTGATTGTCCCCTGGGAGCCTGTGCAGTGCACCAGTGTTGGTTAGAGGATCACCAAGGCGGCGGCCACAGTGGTAGGTAAGTGAGTTAATTTATTATTTCCCTCTCGTCGCCGCCACTCCCCCGTTCATTTGTGTTGCCCCCCACTTTCAAATTAGAGCAGCCGCATTGTATCAGAGTAAATGTCTATCCATTGCTCCATTTGGGGATGGCCTGTGAAGTTATGAAGTGGCAGATCAACCACAGACAGTTGAGAACATATTTCTCTGCAGACTGTTGGTGGTCCCTCAGGGTTGTTCAACTTGTATTCACTATAGGGAGTTAGGTCTGTCTTTTGTTGCAGATCATATAAAGATCCCCTCACTTTTATTGTGGGTTTATGTTTGGCAGAAGCAGGAGTTCAATCTCACACAACAGATTATAACAGCTAAATCCTGGATAAGGCACTTTATATTTCCTGACTAGCATATATAAAAAAACACCCTTCAGTTCCTGGGCTACAAGAGCTTTAAAGTACTCCATAAAAAGCCATGTTAACAAGTAAGGATGTGGTGAAACAATTGTATAGTGCTAAACTTGAAGATCTCAGATTAGCACAGAAAGTAAGTGAGTCTGCAGTACAGTATCATGTTGATTTATTGTCAGGTAGATGACTGGAGCATTATCTTTTAATGGTCACCAATCTTCAGCATTGATTCTATCTAATACAGTTTAGATTAAATATTGTGCACTGGTTGCTTTCCCCAACTGTGGCATTTGGTTCGAGAATCGCCCTTAACTCCCCTGCAACCACTGTAACACTTTCGATTTTCTGCAAATTTCCTATGTTTCCCATGAAATGCTAGCTCTTGACATTACGTCATTATCTAAAGATAACAAGGCATTATTGGTTCTACTTCTACAGCAACTAGCTTGAGAAAAAAATCTTCTTGTTTGTAACTAGCTTCATTCAAAGCGCTTTAAAGCTACAGAAACTAAATGGTTGAACAGCATTATGATTTGCGGCTCCAAGTACATAATCAATGACATTTCATAGTCAGCTTATGATGAGATAGTGTTTTTAACCTATTAAGTTTTTAATGTCTTGATTGCCTCAATTAAGTACAAGTGAGAACTTTATAGCACATTGGAATTACACTTTAGTTTTCCTGTAAATTTTGTATTTTCCTTGGAAATGCGATCACCTTCTGTAATTGTGTGATTTATTGCTCAGGTATAACTACCTAAAGGGAAAATTAAATGGGTTGTAGATAATTTCACCAAAGCGCCATGTTATTATGGATATTATATTGCCCCATATCAATATAAATTCTTCTTTTTGTGGGCAGAATCAAATTTTTTTTATGGTCGATTTTATATGATGCTCAGGGCAGCAGGGCGCCAAGGAAGGAGTTTGGCAGTTGGCTGACAGTTGGCCTTCGATAGCTCGTGACAGAGGTGTGAAAGAGGCGAAGAGCGGTAGCCTTGTCATATCAGATATGCTTTCATTGATTTCAGTAGCTTGTACTTCTGCTTAGAGACTCTGGGACTGGGAAAGTTACCAGGGGAAGTAGAGTGGCCCTGGTAGGGCCCCTGTAAGGCCCAAAGCAGGGGGAGCTCGAGCACTGGGGTAGTGGGTTTAGGTCCCACTGCATTGATAGAGCCCTGGGGTTGTGGAAGCATCAGACGCAGCTTGCAGCCCGGGTGAGCTCCCTCCCCGCACTGTCCCGGTTTGGCTTTATCTGTGTATGCCCTTGTTTTGGCCCTTGAACATCCCCTAGTGTATCCTTTGAAAAAATATACTGTTCTCCACACCATATTGCACTGTACTGCACTGTGCCACCCAATTATTGACTCAGGATTAGCTGACCCAGGATTTGCAGGGATCTACCCTCTCGTCGCTATGATGGCAAACAACTAGTGGTCAACTCGCTCATTTGGTGAAAACGTTGGCTCCCTCAGGGTGTTTCGTTGCTCTTGTCACTCCAGTGTTTGATGATCCTCACAAGGTTTGTCCAATTAATTAGTGTGCAGTGCAGGAGTGTGGCACCTCAGTTGGCCCGATTTGTCCTGTGGAGCTGGTTCCGAGGTGTTATAGGGGTAGACAATGACATTGATGAAATTGCACTCGGGTGTGTATTTTCTTCTACCTCCTCCCAGAAATCTAAAACAAAGATGTCACTTGGTGGTAACAGAAGTTCTCAGCAGCATCTTTATAAATCTCAATCTTCTATTTTTTTATGTTTTCAAAAAATGCATAAAGTTATCCCTCATGAAGTGGTGGAAGGGCTTCCTCCTATCATCCTTTGTCTCTATCTGTGGCTGATGTTTCTTCGCCCCTGGCCCAGTCAGGTTCAAGTTTAAAGCCGACCAATGACCTTTTGGGACCTTTGGTAGCTGTTGGAGCCCATGTAGGCACAGATCTTACTTCCACAGAACTAGCTTTGCAGGAAAAGTCAGCAGCAGCTCCCTTAGTTTTTAACTCTGGGAGTTATCCTTTGGGCAGTGACACAAGAGAATATCCTCCAATTCCCTCTCAGGAGGGGGATTCCTATGGGGGTCCCTGTGTAGGAAGAGCAGCTTCTACTGAAAGCGTCATCTGAGATAAAGTCGATAAACTTGTACAAGGAGGTGTTGTTCGAAGAGGATTTTTGCTTACTTGACATTGATGCCAATCTTCAAGCAGGGGAAGGGGAGGCGTTTCAAATTGCTGTTCCCCTGGGAAACTGTAGGATGATGGGGTCTAGTTAATATAAATTCATCTATACAGCCTTTGTGTCCATCTCTTCCTCCCCTGTACTGTAGCTTCCCTCCTTTGTGGGGGTCTCTTTCTCATTTAGACAATGATACCTTTCTCCCAAGTTCACAATTAAACCCAGGTAGTGGTTGGGTGGTGTTTCATCTGATACTTTATTTTGTGTTGAAAAAAACATATTTTCTATACAGTCTTTATTAGAAAAAACGGTGTTAAATTCTGACCATGTATTAGAAATGATGACAGCAATTTTATTGGAGGTACAGAATGCAACTAAGGTAGGTCTCTCTAATTTGAGACTGTTTGGGAGTTCTTTTAAGGCGAATGTAAAGGCTATGCATAAACCCGTATCAGTTGAACATATCGGAGGAGTGAGGGATGCCTTTGTTCAAGCTAGTAAGCCAATGAGCCATATGGTTCCAATAAAAATAGCTATATTGCCAATAATGAGGGGTTGTGCTCAAATATGTTGTTTGGGGACTTTAACAAACCCTCTTCAGGCACAACTAAGGCATAGATGTTCCCTTATGTTTAAAAATGGGATTAAAAAAGTTATCGGGAAACCTGGAAAGGTAGAATGAGTAGTGTCTCTACCATAAGTAGTGCCTCAAGGGAGGTTTAAAATTAACAGTTCCTCTATAGTATTGTATACCTCTGATCAGGCGGCAAGCAGCTCAATGTTTGAGTCTAAGGTGGAGCCTTTTCTAGAGAGACAGAAGGGTTCTGTTAGGAAAAAGAAAAACAAAAAGATAAGAAGAATTTCTAAGCGTAAAATGAAAACATTGTACTTCTCCAATAATTTGGATTGGAAGAATCTTAAGGAGGGGGAGATTATGATAATGCTATCGAGAGGTAATGTCTCAACCACTCCTCCAAAGCAGATTCTTCTGAATGAATACATCTCCAGGGTGGAAGAGTGGGGGGCTAAGTATAATGGATGGCCCTCTTCCTCCTCCCCCACCCAGGGCGCCTTGAGGTCTGTACCATGTTCGCCATTTGTTCCACCAGTAGTGGGGGGATGGAAAATTATGCCTCTTGTATCCTCGACAAATATAGTGGGGAAGAAGCTCTCTGGGGCTGCTATGAATTCTGTTGTGGTGCTCAGTGTGGGAAGCTTCCATTTAGGCAGGGCAAATATAGGGGTTCAAGTGTCCCAACCATTAAGTATGCATTGTGAAAAATATATGAGCATTCATACTGCCTCGCCAATTAATTCTCGCCCTTCGTGTAATATTGGGGCAAAACCTTCTGCACCTAGGGCCAAGGACACCTGATGGGAGCCCTTGATTTGGCTTCCCTCGGAGGATGTGTCTAGAGCAGTCCACTCTGTTTAGCTCCCTACAATTTATTTAGATTTTTCATAATGAGTCTACTCCAGTGAACAGAAGTTCCGTTTTGAATGCGTTCCTGGCAATCAACATACTAAGGCTAGTGAAAAGTAGCGGTATAAAAAAATGTGGCTGTTCACTCATCTGCACTGACCCTTTTTTCCAGAGTCAACTTTGGTTCATTGGTGATTGCAAATCCGGCTGTACAAAAGTATGACTTCTTTTTAAAAAGAGGGATTGGCGTGGTTTCTGCTGTTGGCATTTGGAGACCCCTGCCCCACATTGAAATCTCACAAAAGTAGATCGGGCAATGATGGTTGCTGCGCTTGGGCCCAGCAACAACAGTTTACAGGGGAGTCCTAAAGATATTGTTGTCTAATTATTATATAGGGGAGGATCCCACAGCCCAGTTGCGACCAGTTAAGGCCAAGGATGATCTTCCAAATTGCATTTGGGTGGCGGGTGCCTTAGATAACACCCGCCCCTCTTAAACAAACAATGAGCCATCGCAATAGCTCAGGTGGGCTTCTTTTGTCATGGGACATGGCAAGGCTGGGGCAGGATAAGACAAAACTAAATTACTTTAAGTCTTTTAATCCTTTAATCGCATGTTTACGCATGTTTACAGGAGACTTGGTCATGCACTGAGTTTATATCCGCTGGCTATTGTCTATTTTCCTCTAATGCAAGGGGGCTAAACGGGGGCATGCCAGTGGAGGGGTGGCAATTCTACTCAAGAATTCAGTTAACTGAAATCAAGAAATTTTTATTCATCCCTCTAATTTATGTCTTTGCCTGAAATTGGCTTTTCAAGATGCGAGTGGAAGTCCCTCCTCTTTTTTATTAGCCAACATGTATATTCCACTGGGGAAGCCCTTTGGTTACCTGGTGAGCTCTTTCTTCACTTTTGTGTATTTCACTAGTGTTGTGGAAGACTGCCCTCTGATGATAATCATGGACGACCCAAATGCTAAGGCAGCTATAATTTATAAATAAGAGGTATGATCTATTCCAGAGATTTTGCTCCCAGAGAATATTAGAATGAATAAGCAAGGTTCCCTATTACTTGAAAGTCTTGGAAAATACTATTGGGTTATTTTAAATGAAAGATCTCCAGTGGGCAAAGTTGCTTCTTATATTTTTCAGTCCGATTCTACACCAAATCTCCTTGATTCTGTAACAGTGTATTTTCAAATGTATGGGGCTTGTGTGAATCTGACAGTATTTCCAAATGATTTGAGTGATCATAGCTTATTTGGCACAACTGTGGCCCTTAATCTCCAGGAATTAGCTCCTGAAAACTCAGGCTTGGGTAAGATCTGTTTTAATAAGTCAAATGGCCGTTCCTTTTGGGCAGCACAAAATATTGCGTCCTTGAGTGCCAAGATTAATGGAGTCTGTGCTCACCTTGAGGACTCAATTTGGGATGACCCCATATCCTTCAATGAATTTCATATGGATGGATTTTATAAGTTGATCTTTTAGGCCCGAGGGCACTGGGTAGTTAGAAAAATATAATTATAAATTGAAGGCACTAAATAAGGAAAAAGATTCCCTGGTACAAAAACAGTATTTGCTGTTTTCTTCGATTAGACAGCGTTAAATTGATTGTCTTAAATGTGCAAGACATTGACTAAATATTGGAAATGAATTGCTAAATATTGTGATGCTAGGGCGAATGCTCATGCAATTCCTATCCCTGAAAAAGTTTGGTTGGGTTAAATCACTGAGTTGTATGCAAGTAATACTGAGGCAGTCGACCGCCTGGTGCTGCATGTTGATGCAGAGATGTACGCTATGTACGGTGCTCCCTCAGTAGATGAAATTGTGGAGTTCATAATGAATGCTAGATCTTATGGGGCCATGGAGCCTGACGAGATTCTCATTGCAGTCATAAAAAAGGAGGCTGAAGTTTGGGGAGTCTTTCTTGGTCCACTATTTGTTTAAAGTTACTGTTCTGGGAAAACGTTGTACAAAAAGGGTCTCTAATCTTCCCTGGAAAGTTTTAGGCAGATAGCACTGCTGGATGAGACTGGTACTCTTTTTGCCAGGAGTGTGCAATGCCATTTGCAGCAATGGGCTCAAGATCATAACATCATTCCCTCAGAACAAGCTGGTTTTAGGAGGAATCCTAGCACTCTTGACAACATAGCTTTTCTCCAAGCGATAATTGAAAAATATTCTCTCTCTTGGGGTGTGCCTGTATACACGGCATTCATCGATTTCTCCACAGCGTCTGATAGAGTTGATCGTCAAATGCTGTGGAGGAAACGTTTTTCCTTGGGTGTCCCTCACCATTTACTCTTAGGCTTATTATGGTATTGCACTCTGATTCCTGGTATCAAATTTTCATGGGAGGGTCCCAGGGCCTGTTGTGTAAGGATTAAATGCAAAATAGGCTGAAGCAGGGTTGTTTATTGGCCCCCCTGTTGTTCCTCGTGTATATTCATGATCGTCCTTGTATTCTAAGTTTGGTGAATGGTGATCCTCTAAGAATCGGCCTGATGTCCATCAGTTCACTACTTTATGCTGATGATGTTGCCATAACGGATCTAACTCCTTTTGGCTTACAACGCCATTTGACTGCATTGACAAAGTACAGAGAAGCCCACTTTTTGAAAATAAATATAGTTAAAAGTAAATTTTTTGTATTTCGTAAGAATGAGAGGGAAGTTTAATTGGTATCTAGACTTGGACAAATTAGAAATAGTTGACTCCTATGTTTACCTTAGTAAGGTCCCTTCCAAAAGTGGGCGGGATAAGACGAATTTAACTCTTTGCTCAAGTAGGTCCCTTTCTCAAGCACATGCTCTCAATAGATTATTTAAATCTTGTGGGAGGCATATTTTAAGCTTGTCCTGTCAGTTTATAGGGTTGAAATCCCCCCTTCACTTTGCTATGCTAGCAAAGTGTTTGATATGAGGCTCTGGGACTCCTTTGAGGGGATTGAAGGATGAATCTTTTGTCAGATTTGCCCTAACGACCCTTATAAAAAACATGTTGCCTATAATCAGTCAGGGCAGGGATATTTCCCTATGCCAGTCAAACCCGCGGAATTTAGTGGTTCAGGAGAGTTCTTTGGGGATTAAGCCTCTGCCTGATCTAATCTGGAATTTGCCTCATAGGGTCAGAAGGGTCATACTGTTTTAGGGAACCAATTTGCTTCCACTCTGTATTATAGCTGGAACTTGGGATTGAGGCCCGAAAGACGAAAGAACGTGCAAGCTTTGTGAGCTATATGTTCAATATCTTAATCATGTATTTTATGTTTGTCCTGTGTTCCTGAGTGCATATCATCACTTTTTAAGGCCTCTGTTTCTAAAATATAATATCACACTGCTTTGGAGGCTCCTCAGTTTGTACTATGTCCACCTAATGAAACATTCTGTAGTAAGATCTATACAGTTTTAAAAAGTTTTTAAAACATTTATTAGTTACCTTGGGTGCATCCTTGTCTGGTTGTGTGTATAATGCCATTGTTCTTCTATTAGGCTGGGGGTTGTTGATTTGGCATGGATGTCCCACTGCATAACAATATGACCCAATATTTGTAATATTTGCATATCATCTGTTACACTTTGTATGCCTTATCTTGCTATGGCCAGTGTAGTTCACTAAATAATACATGAAACTAGTGTTACAGAAAGCACATTGCCACTTTTTCAGGTCTCTGTTTATTATATACAACGCATGAAATGTTTTGGAGGACTTTAAACCGATAACGCTCCCATTAATGGAATGTTTTGCAATAATACTGTGTTTACCTATATTAACCATTTGACTTTATATCTGCAATATTTGTACATCATATGTTGCATGCCTTATCTTGCTATGGCCCGTGTAGCTCACCAAATAATACGTCACTGTTGTTATCGAAAACTTGCTATTTCCTTTTAAGATCTTTGATTATTATATACAACTTATGAACTGCTTTGGAGGCCCGCAAGCCGATAACGCTTCAACTAATGGGATGTTTTTTTAAGAATTCTGTGTTTACCTTTATAGGGCTGAGTTGAATAATTCCATCGTCTTCAGGCTTGTCCGGTGACAGATAGTTTAGGTTGTTTATGTTTTATTGTGGCATTTATAAGTTTAGAAATTTGCATATTTGCACATCTTTTGTGATATTTTGCATGACATCTTTCTTTATGGTCAGTACTGTACATTGACTAACACAGTCTTTTTAATCTTAAACCCCTGCTTTTCAAATGTCACGGAACTTGACCCCTCTGTTAACTTTGGATTTTAATATGCATTTCTTTTTGTATATTTCATTCTGTACTATGCATGATGTCACTTTTTAAGTCTTTATTGTTTCCATTGAATGAAGTGTTGTGTAGTATGATCTATCATCTCGTTAATATAGCCTTATAGCCCGCCGTAGCGGGCTATACCGGCTATTAAATGCCCGCTTCTGCGTTAAAGGCCAGAGCCGAAGGCGAGGGACTTTAACAAGGGACCGGGACTTTAATAGCCGGTATAGCCCTGCAACGAAGGGCTATAAGGCTATTAGAACATTCTGCCACTAGAGGGCAGAATGTTCGGACAAATAAAACAAAGGCCTCTCGAAGCTCGAGGGGATTTAAATTCCCTCGAGCTCCGAGAGGCCTTTGTAAAACATTGGAATGTTGCTCTGTGGGCCTTTACCGGCCCTTAGAAGCATGGAGCACTCCATTGTCTACAATGGAGCTCCCAACATTCCAATGTTCTAATTAGTGTTAATCCTTTTCTCTTAAATCACTATTTATGTAAAAGCTAGAGGCTTTTTGTTTTTTGAGGCTGAGTTACCATGCATATGTATTGTTGTTCTGTTTTATCTTTAATTCTGTTATTATTATTCATGTGGACCTCAGTCAGAGTTCCATATCATAATTGACTATAAGATGCTGTTTTTAACTTGAACTAACTGTAATAATTAATAGTCTTTTCAAGATATTGAATGTATTTTAACTTTATCGTAATTTGTGTCAATTTGTGTGGTTTTATGGCTATTCTTTTAGCCGAACAAAAATATGTTGACTGACTGGCTACAGATGTAGTACATTTTTTTAATCAACTGTTGATTTGTGCTACAAGGCATCCAGACTTAGGGTCACGTTTTGGCTTCTCTTCTCAGCTGTATCGCCCTTATCCTGCCTTTATCAATCTTTCATCAGAAGCCTTTTTCACAACCTCATGGATCCTAACCATGCCTGGGATATCATCCACAGAAAAGAAGTCAGGTGGTTCCTAGCATATCCAATCCAGGTTACCACAAAATCTTCATTGAAATGAAAATTTGAAAGATGATGACATAGAGATTTATATCTTTCTATAAGAGTTGTGAGCAACAATTAACATACCTTGCTCTCTTTTTAACCTAAATTGCCATGAGGTTGAAATTGTATTGGTTGAATTTGACAGCTTCAATATCAGTTTATACAAGTTCTCTCTATAAGAACGTATATGGTCTGGTCTATGCTATACCCTATAGATTTCCTTATCATTACTGCACACTATAGTCTAGCTATGTGATATAACATACTGAATATATTTAACCTAATTTTTGATTAAGCTTGTGGAACTTGTGTTTTATATTTTGTAAAATATAATTAGAAAGTTAAATAATAAAAAATAAAAGATTAGCTTGGAGAAAAAGAGCTCATGCCTTTATCAACCCAATGCTGTTTACTGAGGCCCCAGCTTCAGATCCTGTTTATCAACTTTTGATTGATGTCTATTTAAACATGGTTTAAATATGTGACCAACACTGCAACTTAAAGTCATTTCTAAGCGAAGTTCCGGTTTCACCGCTTTTGTATTTTACATATACTGTAGCCTTCTGAACCCTTTTCTTTCCCTATTGATGTATATTTACATCATAAAGTAGTATCCAAGTGTCACCCTTTTGAACTATATGTACACATCAA
This sequence comes from Calotriton arnoldi, assembly GCA_963921515.1. Classification (NCBI taxonomy): domain Eukaryota; kingdom Metazoa; phylum Chordata; class Amphibia; order Caudata; family Salamandridae; genus Calotriton; species Calotriton arnoldi. The sequence continues at coordinate 672,950 of CAWUFW010004374.1, read as the reverse complement.
TGCAGTGGTGCTGGAACAATTTTTGGAGTGGTGATGCTGCCATCAATGTTACATCACAAAAGTCATAGGGATTGTGAGAAATCCAAGTGCCAAACAATGAAAAGGTATAGCAAATGAGTCACTCCAATTTAGCTGGAGAGTGGTATGGGTGTGGTATGTATCTGGTCGTGCATTTTGGAGCACCCTGTCACAAATATTTTACCAAAGCATGGTGTAGAAGTGCACTATCATTTACAGACAGCATACTTTCCATTGAAGTGGCCACAAAATTCATACTGACATGCGGGTTTGCTGATAAAACTATATTGTGCAGGAATGATAATGTGTTAGGAATTGGGTTTCATCAAATATTTATCACTACACATCACCAAATAAAGTGTCTTGATCTGTTTTGTTCCTACTACAATCTTTATTTCCATCACACTTCAGAATTACAAATAATGTGCTTAATTTTAGTTTTCTCAACGGCAATGTTTTGAAATATTTGGACAGTTCATTTACAGGTATGTAAATGTAGTGTGTTCGAAAAAAACTGACATCCTACTGCCTTTCCTTTCGCACTCCCTTCAACCGAGAAAAATTGTCAAATAATTTGCTTTACAAAATGATCTAACTTGTATTTCGAGAAAGAAAAGTAAACACCAATATACAACGTAAAAGCATAATCCTTAACCTTTGTTTTTGAACCATAGCAACTGTAACAATACAAAAAATATGTAAAGGCATCCTTATTGCTCATTCACCTTCTTAATTCCTGTGCATCATGGTGGCCGGATGAATTGGTTTCTCTACCGGTTACAGTGAAAAAGGTGAAACATTTGGGAATCCATACTGCCATACAAGTTGGGCCCCCTTTCCAGTGGGAAAATCTCAACACCATGTGAACAAACTGGTGTTAGTTGGAAAAGTAGAAGGAGAACCTGTGAATGACATTTCCAGTCAATCCTATTCAAGAATCCATGGTGCATACAAGAATGAGATGACTGGCTTTGTCAAAGGCATCTGAAAGGTTCTAAAATATCAAGAGGCGGGTGATATCATCATCTGTGGTCAGGAGGCCATTGATTATGATGTATAATGTAGCTGTCTCCATGCTGCAGTGTGATCTAAAGCCAGACTGGCAAGCGTGCAGGAGATGGTTTGCATTAATGTTATCTTGGAGTTGAACATTTTTTCAATAATAATGCAGATGAATGACAGGTAAGTGATAGACCAGTAGTTGGTGAGGTCCTCACTGTCTAGGATAGGTTTCTTTAGCAGTGGAAGGATCTGACCTGTCTTCAGAGCTTCTATGATGATGCCTTGAGTGAGTGAGACAATGAAAATAGTGATTATATATGTTAGAGCATCCCAAGACAGCTTTGATGAAGGACCAGGATAAGACATCATCTTCATAATATGTGTCTATAAAGGATTTTTGCATATCAGCGGGATCTGAATGAGATGGCGCTTTGAAGGATGACCATTGTTGTATTCTACGGAAAGAGGCTGGCATAAGAGATCAAGCATGCCTAGTGCTGTCAGTGTGCATTTGGATCTTCTGTATTTTTTTACTGACGAAGAGGTTGATGGTATTGCACTTTTCTGGTGAGGAATATTTGGTTCCAGCAGAGGGTTGATGCAGTCCTTAATTGTCTTGAAAAGCATTTTGGTTCTGTTGATAGATTCATTGATGGAATTGGTCAAATACTTTACTTTGGCTGATGTCATGAGCTGTCTACGCGTTACACCGAGGGACTTGCCGCGTGGTGGAATTTTTTCTTGAGTGCGCCTTAAGAAATGTGAATAGGTGAGAGCGAGCAAGATTTGCCGTCCCCTAGCTCGATTTCTGGTTGCTAGGAGGACATCCAGGTACATTTTTCTAATGTGGGCGGTTGAGTACAAAATTTAATCAAGCTGCAGCAAAATCAAATTGAATAACTGCTCCCTCTGGTGCACTGCGTGGTGCCGCTTGCACAGGTTTTTCAGAGCGGAACGCGCTTCCGGCACTAAATCACAGCGCAAGACATGCCTATTTCTGTCCGTTGGCGGAACTCCGCAAAATCTCCCAGATGTTTTATGTAACTCTGTGAAATTTCATGGAGTCAAATTCCACGCATTCCACCCACCCCTACTTAAATGCAGAATTACTCTTCTTGCATATTTCAAGTGAAAACTCACAGAATTCTTGGGTAATCCTGCGTGGTTTACGCTATACGGAATTAAGCGAGTTACACCCACAACTTGTGCAAGGTGAGACACATGATTATATCTTACCTAGTAGATTTCAGTGGGATAGGAATTCTTGCACAAGACTCTCCTTGCCCTAACAGGTCCCAACAGGCAATACCCTTGTCTGTGTCCACCCTTAACAGGTTCTTAGGTACTGAAGGCTCACTATCTAAGAGCATGCTCCACAGTACGGGGCACATTTGTAATACATGTATATGTAAAAGTGGATTACCAGTTGGGGTGGATTGTAGTCCACCACAAGTAACAATGTCACTATTTTGGTACATATGGCACACAGCAACAGGATTAACATAAGTTTAACAGCAGTGTCCCTATAGATTAACAGAAGGCCAGCCAACTGACTCTAGGAGTCCACGGGACAGATGTACTAATGTTTTTTGCGGGCGCAAATGGGTTTCAGACCCGTTTGCGACCGCAAAAACCGAGTGGCCCATGCGCAAATCCTATTTTGCGAGTCGCAACTCAATTTGCGACTCGCAAAATAGGTTTAGCAACTCGCTATTAGGAAGGGGAGTTCCAAGGGCGTCCCTTCCTAATAGCAACTCCTGAAGCTATGTATGACTATTTTGTGACCGCAATTATGGTCGCAAAACAGTCGCAGTTTACCACCCTTCACAAAAGGGTGGTAAACCACTCGCAAATGGGAAGGGGTCCCCAGGGGACCCCTTCCCCTTTGTGAGTGGCTCTTAAAATATTTTTTGGGGGCAGGCAGTGGTCCCAGGGACCACTGCCTGCCCTTAAAAAAATGAAACTGAAAAGTTTCATTTTTATTTTCTTAAATGCATCCCGTTTTCCTTTAAGGAAAACGGGCTGCATTTATAAAAAAAACTGCTTTCTTTAAAAGCAGTCCCAGACATGGTGGTCTTCTGACCCCAGCAGGCCACCATCCCTGGGAGTGCCAGCCATTCCCAATGCGGTCGCAAATTGCGACAGCCTCATTAACATGCATGAGGCATGCAATTTGCGTCCCCATTGGGAATGGCTGGCACTCCCAGGGATGGTGGCCTGCTGGGGTCAGCAGACACTGTTGTGCATCCCAATTTGCGAGTCGCAAATTGCGAGTCGCAAATGCAACGCAATTTGCGAGTCGCAAATTGGTGGGTGGTACATCTGGCCCCAAGTCTTTGTCCTGGGTAAAAGTGGGAGCAGGTCCAGTCCTTAGGGTTCTTGTCACAGGTCACAAAGCAGGTACAATCCTTCATCTGTCTTCCACAGGTCCAGTAGCGTTCTGAAAGGTTTGCTCAGGTGTGCCACATTTATGCCTGGCACTAGCCTGTGGGACTCCTTGTCTCTCCCTAACCAGTAAGGAAAAAGGCCCCAGCAGTAGCCTCAGAGGGACTTGAGCCTGATCAGGTTGAGTTCTTGGGGCAGGGGGCCCTTCTAGGGAAGATCTGAGTAAGGAGCAACAGTGCTGCCCCTCTCTTGAACCCCTCAGACAGCAGGCTGCTGCTGAGGGCTGCTGGGAGTGCTAGTGGGTCCCATAAAGTTTATTGGGATGAGGGACTCCTATATTCTGAGGGTAGAGATCCAGCCCCTGGAGCCACCAGGAGGATGGTAATACCTCAGAAGTTTAGGGGTTCCTCTTGACCCTAGCACATGACATCCCTTTAGCAGGACACTTGGGCCAAAACAAGACCTGGGACAGGCTTGTTCCACATTTTCATTGGCCACATATGTCAGAGGACACAAAGGAGTTTTGTCACTCCTGTGTCACATGCCAAGCCAGTGGTAAGGCCGGTGGCACAACAAAGGCCCCCCTGATACCACTACCTGTGGTTGGGGTACCCTTTGAAAGGGTAGGGATTGACATTGTTGGTCCCCTTGACCCTCAAACTGCATCTGGGCACAGGTTTATCCTGGTGGTAGTGGATCATGCCACCAGGTACCCAGAAGCAATTCCTCTGAGGACCACCACAGCCCCTGTGGTGGCAAGAGCCCTCATTGGAGTCTTCTCCAGAGTGGGTTTCCCAAAGGAGGTCATTTCTGACAGAGGTACCAACTTCATGTCAGGATATCTAAAAGCAATGTGGAAGGAGTGTGGTGTAACTTACAAGTTCACCACCCCCTATCACCCACAATGCAATGGTTTAGTTGAACGCTTCAACAAAACCTTGAAAGGAATGATTAAATGTCTCCCAGAGAAGCTTAGGTGGAAATGGGACCTTCTTCTTCCTTGCCTGTTGTTTGCATACAGAGAGGTTCCACAGAAGGGGTTGGTTACAGCCCATTTGAGCTTCTGTTTGGGCATCCTGTGAGAGGTCCACTGTGTTTGGTAAAGAGGGCTGGGAGTTACCTCTCAAGCCCCCAAACAAGATGTGATGGACTATGTACTTGGTCTCTGCTCCCCGGATGGCAGAGTACATGAAAAAGGCAACCAAAAACCTGGAGGCCAGCCAAGAATTACAAAAAGCTTGGTATGACCAAAAGGCTGTACTGACTGTATACCAGCCAGGACAGAAAGTGTGGGTGTTGGAGCCTGTGGCCCCAGCAGCCCTCCAGGACAAGTAGAGTGGCCCCCATACAATAGTTGAACAAAGGGAGAAGTCACCTACCTGGTGAATCTTGGAACTCCCAGGAGCCCCCTGAGGGTGCTCCACGTCAACAGATTAAAGCCATATGTTGACAGGGCTGACATGGGCTTGCTCATGGCAACTGATGAGGACCAGGAGGAGGAGAGTGACCCTCTCCCTGACCTGCTCTCTCAGAACCCTGATGATGGGTCAGTAGATGGTGTTGCTTTGGCAAGCAGCCTCACTGACCATCAGCAAACTGAGTGCAGACAAGTTCTGCAACAGTATAGACATATGTTTAGCCTGACCCCTAGTCAGACTTCCTGGTGCACCCATGAGGTGGACACTGGAGACAGTCTGCCTGTCAAGAATAAAATCTACAGGCAACCTGACCATGTCAGGGACTGTATCAGGACTGAAGTCCAGAAAATGTTGGAGCTAGGTGTAATTGAGCCTTCAGATAGCCCTTGGGCTAGCCCAGTAGTCCTGGTACCCAAGCCTCATACCCAGGGTGGTAAGAAAGAAATGAGGTTTTGTGTAGACTACAGAGGCCTCAATGCAGTCACTAGGACTGATGCCTATCCTATACCAAGGGCAGATGAGCTGATTGATACTTTGGCCTCAGCCAAGTATCTGAGCACGTTGACCTGACAGCTGGCTACTGGCAGATCAGGTTAGCTGATGATGCAAAAGCCAAAACAGCATTTTCGACCCCTGGTGAGGCTACTACCACTTCGTGGTGATGCCCTTTGGATTGAAAAATGCACCTGCCACTTTTCAGAGGTTGGTGAATAAAGTTCTGACAGGGATGGAAACTTATTGCTCAGCTTATCTAGATGATATTGCTGTCTTTAGTTCCTCCTGGCAGGATCACCTGGTCCACCTCAGGAATGTTTTGGAGGCCCTGCAGAAAGCAGGCCTCACTATCAAGGCCACTAAGTGCCAGATAGGGCAGAGTCAGGTTGTATACCTGGGCCACCTTGTAGGTGGAGGCCAGGTTCAGCCTTTACAGAGCAAAATCCAAACCATAATGGAATGGGTTGCTCCGACCACCCAGACACAGGTGAGAGCCTTCTTAGGCCTGACTGGGTACTATAGGAGGTTTGTCAAGGGATATGGATCTATAGTGACCCCCTTGAATGATCTGACCTCAAAGAAAATGCCAAAAAGGTTCAGTGGACAGCTAGCTGTCAAAAGGCATTTGAAGACCTAAAGCAGGCCATGTGCACTGCCCCCATCTTACAGAGTCCAGACTACACCAAAAAGTTCATTGTCCAAACAGATGCTTCTGAGCTGGGTGTGGGAGCTGTACTGTCTCAACTGAATGATGAAGGTCAAGACCAGCCAGTAGCTTTTATTAGCAGAAGGCTGACCCCTAGAGAGAAACGTTGGTCAGCTATAGAGAGGGAGGCCTTTGCTGTGGTGTGGGCCCTGAAGAAGCTGAGGCCATACTTGTTTGGCACTCACTTCATAGTTCAGACTGACCACAAGCCCCTCCTATGGCTTAAACAGATGAAAGGTGAAAACCCAAAACTTTTGAGGTGGTCCATTTCCCTACAGGGGATGGACTATACAGTGGAACATAGACCTGGGACCCAACATGCCAATGCAGATGGACTCTCAAGGTATTTCCACTTTGAACACGAAGACTCAACTGGTCAAGGTTAGTTTAGTGTCCCTGCGTTTGGGGGGTTGTGTAGGAGAGTAGGATCTGCCTCTTATGTTGCCCCCACTTTTTTCTGATGTTTACACTGGTTTCTGGCTATAGTCTGGCTGGGTCCCTGCTAATCAGGGCCCCAGCCTCTCTGTTCTCTCTAAACGATCCAGGATTTCGCGATTTCGCAATTTGCCAAAAAATCGCGAAATCGGCAGTTTTGTAAAATTGCCGCGATTTTTACAAAACTGCCCGCGAAATTTGGACGGTTGGTGGAAGGAGGCCCCTTTTAGGTCTGTGTTGACAGTACAGCTGTCTGCAATGTCAGTATGTGTGGCTTATTGGTTAGGCCTTTGCAGGCATCAGCAGATAAACGTTACAACAATGTGAATGCTGCAGCAGGTGAGATGGTACATGCTCTAGTGGCTGAGAAGTACATGCTTCGGTATCAGGCATACGTCTTTCTAATGTTTCAGGAGCTGGGGGGAGATCTCTTTCTAGCAGATCTCGCCCGACCTGCTGGAATGTCGTCCCCCACGTGTCTATTCCTGCACGTCGCCCTCGTGGGGAACAGGGGGCGGCTTTACTCCTAGAAGTAACCCCCCCCCCCCCCCCCCCCCCCGGAATCTCTGGTAGATGCCGGAAAAGCGAGATTTCGGACAGCCTGAGCATCCTGTGGGGAGCAGGCGAAGGAGGTGGGGGGGGGGGTGATGTGACAGACAGCTGACAAAACCCACAGCGAAGAGGGACCAGGGGCAACTGCGGGCATTTAAATGAAGAACAAACTGCGAGGGATGGAAAGATGTGCAGCTTGGAGAGGGGGATGAAAAGGAAGAGTTGAAGGAGCTGCGAATGAGATGTGAGGACGAGGATTGGAAGAGGAAGAGAGGAGAGGGAGAGGGAGAAAGAGTGAGGGGACGCGAACAGGGGAGGGCTGGAGGATGTAGAGGCGAGGGAAGAGAGATTGGAGGAGGGGGAAAGGTGAAGAGAGAAGAAGGGGAGAGAAAGGGTGAGATGTGAAGGAAGAGTGAAGGAGCTAGAAAGGGGAAGGTTGGAAAGAAATGGAAGGTGTGAGTTGGAGAGGGTGGGAAGGAAGGAAGATAGAGATGGCAAAGGAGAGATGGGATAGAAGAATTAGGTGTGCGAAAGGAGGCCAAGGCTAAAGAGGGGAGGGAAGGGAGAGGCCTTGAGAGGGGCAGAACGAGGTTGAGATGGGGAAAAGAGGAGCGGAAGAGATGGGAGAAGAAGGGAGAAAGAGTACAAGATGTAGAGAGCGGTGGAACAGGAGAGATGCGAGGAGAATGAGTAAAGGTTCCCGAGCGGAAATAGAGGGGGCGGTGAGAGCTTGAGAGCTGAAGTGGGGGAGGGGGGCAAAGAGGAGGGAAGAGAAGAGGAGGAGAGGTGGGGAGATGGAATATAAACGAGAGACAAAGATAGAAGAGATGGGAAGACAAAGGAGAAGTGCGGGAAGTGAATGCGCGAGAGAGGCGGGAAGGAATAAGTGAAATGTGGGGAGGGAGGCAGCGAAAGATGCGGAGGGAATGGGAGCCAGAAGGTAAAGAGAGAGGGGAAGAGAACTAAGAGGACTCGAGAAAGAGTAAACGGTGTATAGAAGGATGAAAGAGAGAGGAAGAGGAGGGACGCCTGGGAGGAGGAATAAAAGGGGTAGAGGGAAAGCTAGAGAGGCGGAGACGTGGGAGAAGAAGAGAAGTAACCCAAGGAGACAAGAAGAGGGAATAAGAAAGGGCAGGGATAAGAGGGGTGAGTTAAAGAGAGAGAAGGAGAGGAAGAGAGATCCAGGGGAGAGAAGAGAAAATGGCTAGTAGTTCGGAGGTGGAGGTTGGACAAACTGAAAGCAGGAGGAAAGGCATGAAAGGAAGAGCCGTGCACTGAAAAGAACCGAGGCAGAAAATTGGAGTGAAAAAGAGAGAAAAACAACGAAGAAGAGAACAGAGCGAGTAAGGAGGAAAGAGAATTTGAAAGAGAACGATAAGAAGCACTGGAGTGGGAATTATAGGGATGAGAAGTGATGGAAGCAAGAACAAAACTGAAAACGAGAAAAGAGAAAGGGAGGAAGGAAATAAAGAGAAGAGAAAGGGAAGGGGCAATGAAAACAGAGTAAAGGAAGAGGAGCGACAAGGATTGAGAAAAATAACAGAAAAGCAAGAAAACGAAGAGAGAGAAGGAATGAGTCAACGATTGAAATGGAAATAACAGAATTATTGAAAGAAAGAGAAGGAGAGAAAACGGAGAGAATTAACAAGGGGACTGACCGGAGAATGACATTATGAGTGGCAAAAGGTAGGTGCCTGAGGAAGAGGTGTCCTGCCTCACGGATCCGTAGGCAGCGGTGCCTCAACAGGGGTGCATACATCGCACTAGAACATCCCAGGGATAAATACAGCTCCCTCCCACGAGGTTAGGACTGGAGCTGTGCTTCTGTAGAGCTGCAGACACTTTAAACATGCCTATTTCAAAGTGGAATACTCTGCTAAAACAGCTTCCATTGATTTCAGGCTGAAAATGAATGATTATGAGTAAAATAAAGTGCCGCAAAAATGCCGCTAAATTTCCATATTTGTGCCGCTAAATTTCCATATTTGTGCCGCTAAATTTGCTAATCCATGCCGCAATATCCTGGGGGGTCTGACTCTAGGTGCACTAGTGATTGGATGCTGTGGTTCCTTATGAGTCCCTAGTATATGGTACCTTAGGTGCAAAGGGCATAGGTACTTCACAGGCTTACCAGGGGGCTGCAGCATGTATTATGCCACCCCTGGGAAGCAGACTAAATCTGACACCACAGGCCTGCTACTGCAGCCTGGGTGAGGAAGTGCTAGCACCCCTCACTGAGATTTAGGTCCCCTATATCTCTCCTACACACACATATAAACCTATCAGTCACCCCTAAGGCAGGCCCTATCAATCCTGAGGGCAGGGTGCTTGGCTTCTATGTGAGGGGGTGCCTCTGCCTGAGCAGGGCCCTCTGCAGCTCTCAGAGTCCATTCTCTGGTGCTGTTTGTGGATGCGGTTAAACCATATACTTTTAAGTGCATTATATCCTCGCGGTAAAATGCTAACTTTGGAATGGCTGCATCGAAACATGTCATGTTTGGTGTCAAACTTCTTGGAATACTACCCCCCCGCCAGTCCTGGTGGCGGGGGTAGCATTCCACCCTTCTAGAGGGATAGACATGTACCTACTGTGGAAACGCGGTAGAATCCTGCAGAGCCCTGGCATCACAAAATGGATGCCACCAGTCACAGACACTGGGCTGCCCTCCTGCTGATGACCAACACTCACAGTAGAGGAAGCCCAACAATAGATATCCTGTCCCAAGGGGGTGTGACCACCTTCCAGACAGGGTTTAGTGTATTGGGGCTGGGTGGGTGCACTCTTAGAGTGCTTTGAAGTCCTGCACTGGGGAGCAGAAGGCTCCTCTGTGCATACCCCAGTTCAAACCGGCTCAGGGGCTACCTGCCCCTGCTCTGGCGCAAAACTGGACAAAGGGAAGTGGGTGTAGCCACCCACTCCCCTGACCCTCCCATAGGTAGGGTCATAGAGCTAATCCCTCCCTTTCTTTTAGTATAAGAGGGGGAACCTGTGCATTGCAACCTAGATTTCCCTGGACGACGCTCTGAAGAAGAATCCTGGACCTTCGACGTTCCACTACCTTTGGAAGACTGAAGAATCTCCCTTGGAGTCAAGGAGTGACTCCCCTGCTTGGCAGGCACCAAAAACTACAAACAACGGTCACAAAATATGCCGCTCCCACCGGAGTCCGAAGTCCCTGCAGCCCAAGAAGTGGATTTCCTGACTTCTCAAAGGCCATCGTGAGTCCCCAGCGAAGCTGAGGCCAGTGGACCCCAACAGTGACGAGGAACCGCGACCCCTAGGTACCGTACACTATTGTCAAGTGCAACCCCTTCACAATGTTCCATGAACTTGTGCTTTGGACCACGTGTGGTCCTAGCCTCCAGCAGGAATCCCTCTGAAGATCAGAGGCCTACCACGTCCCGAGTGACCGTGGGCCCCTGTGAGCGAATCCTCCCGAGGCGTCTTTGCGATCCCTTGCCAGCCAGCTTGTGGGTCCCCAGAAGACTTTCTACAGACACCAAAGGGCTCCTCTGGTTGCTCCAGGCCTGCCCTGACTTACCCTCGCTGGGTGAGTCCCCCAGACCTTGCTGGTCTGCGCCATTGCCTCTTCACACTTTCCCCAAGACTTGCTGTTACCAAGGCTTGTTGGCTCCGATCGAGTCGCCGACACCGCAGTAAGCTGCAGACATTATGGTACACACCGAATCCAGCTCCTGGTTGTCGTCGACGCCTCCTGGACCTCGTGGCTGAAGAGTCAAGGCACCCACGAACAACCTGAATGTTGCGACGACGGTGGGCATCCATCTTCCTTGCCCCGAGTCACTGCCAAGTGACTTTGAACACTGTCCCCTCTGCTTTCAGGTCTTCCATCTTCTCAATCCATGCTTGGATTCCTCCGGACACTTCTCCTGTCGCCGCAAGCAGCAAGTCTTCACTGGCTCCCATTGAAAACGACGCCGCGACCCGACACCAAAGAACACCTATGCACCCGGCTCCCCTGGGTGAGGTAACTTCAGCACTATGGTGCTCCTGTGGAGTGTGGGCCCTAGAACTACTTACCCTGTAAGTGACTCTGCTTGTAGCTCCCTAGAAGTGTCCTAAAACTCTCCTTTTCTAAGTGCGACAATTGCGCTGACTCGTACAGGGTTCGCGTCTGTGTTAGACACACCGCGTCCATCTCCTTTGTAACACTATCCAGAACTGTGTCCTTCGACTCGTACTGAGTCCGATCGGTGTTCGCCTCGAACACAAGGGGCCTGTAACATTGAGATCTCCATTGCACTGACTCGCACAAGGTTCGCGTCTGTGTTAGACACAGCGCGTCCATCTCCCTTGCAACTCTATCTGTAACCGCGTCCTTCGACTCGTACAAGGACCGATCGGTGTGTTCGCCTCGAACACGCAAGGGACCTTTAACATTGAAATCTCAATCGCGTCTGAGCGCATAGACTCGCACAGGACTCGCACCGGTGCCAGGTCACTGCGTCCGTCCCCTGTGGGTCTCCTACAACTACCTGGGGTGGTTATTGGGGGTCCCTCGATTCTAGATGCCCTAGACCTAGGTCTAGTCAAACTAAGATTGTGATATTCGATGGTGCTAAACTTATTTTGATAACATTTGACTTGTACATATGTTCCTGACCTCTAATCTCATAAAGAGATTAGTAGAGAGTGTTTATTAATAAATACATATATATTTGATATATATACCTGTGTGGTGTCTTTTCATTTGGTGATTCAAGAGGTTGTGTGGTAAAACAAGCTGCTTTACATTCCTTCAAGACTTAGCCTGAAGGCTGCTCTCCACAGCTACCACTAGGATAGCTTTCTATAAAGGTTGTCTTAAACCTATCTACCATAAGAGTCGAATTGTTCTGGTGCAAGGTGTCCACTTTAATTAGTGAACAGCATATGCCAGGCCAACTTCTCACAGAGCTACATCTGCCTGTGACAGGGTAGGCCCGTTGAAGGTAATTTGGTTCCTGGGTACTTCCCAGATAGTCATGCTGCCAGAGGAACAAGACATCCCCCACACCTAAGACCTTTGTCCTAGCTCTTGGACCCAATTCACACCTCATCAAGGAGCTATTCATCTCCTCGGTGACAGCTGGAAACTCATGCAAATGGACTTTTAGAGGCTTTAAGCAGCTAAAAGGTGACTTTTAAAAGTACCTTTTGTACAATATTTGTTACACATCCGACTTTACCAATGATTTGATTTGTAATAAATATTTTAAAAAGTTCAAGAATGAAATTTTTATTTGATTCCTAGGTGGAGATAACTTTATTAACTTTAATAATGTATCCCAATGCTTTCCTATGGAACAGCTATTCCTGCTACAGTGAAATAGCTTTTGGAGCATTGTAACTGTAACAGCATGTTTAACATTAAACCTTTACATGTCCTACTTTTAAATATCATGAACCCTCCCTAATGAGCATTTAAGAACTACTTATGAGTGACTTATTAATATTTAAAAATAAGGTTTAGGGCTGTCAAATGGGCTTAATTTGACGGATTGAATTTTCAGTTTAAACCTGCACAGCCAAGTTACTAGTGGCAGGAGTGTGCTACAGTACACTGTTGACATTTGACCTTCAGTCCCTGGGTAGACGTTGTACCATATTCGAGGGATGTATAGGAAAGTCAAATCGACCAATTAGGAGTATAGCCAATTTTTGAAATGTTTTTGGGATCAGAGCACAGGCACTGGACCCAGGTTAGAAGAGCCCCAGTGCTTAAAGTTAAAGAAAAACTGCAGGATCAGTCCAAAAAATGGGGTTGATTATACAAAAAAAGGCATTTTCCTACAAATTAGTATTGTATTATTTAGCTATGTCTGTGGTAGCTTTATCTGTCTGTCATATCTTCTCAAAACAATACATAAGATCAAAGAGGAAGGGGCTGTCTTCACCATTTTTTGTTGAATCTACCATTTACATTTAACTGAGCCCTCACAATAGTCTTTCGGTTTTATAAATGTCAGTCATGACAGATGAAGTTTTGCTGGTGTACCAGTTGCACAAGACTTCCAAAGTATAGATGCCACTGATATGCACGGACAGTCAAGAATCTATGCTTCGGAGTGTATGCTTCGCATTAAATGCCCAATTGATATTCCTGGCCATACTGCAGTCTCTGATAGTTTGCGCATTTATTCCCTGCAATGTAGCCTTGCTATATTCAACAGATCTGCATGATTTATGCTGACTCTTCCGGTAAACTCATTCAGCAGCAGTATACTCAGCAGCAGTAGAGATGTTGAGATCAGCAAGATGAATTAGCAATACACATAAGGATTAAAGGGTTAAATAGAGAAGAATCATTGAACTGAAAACTAGAGTTGAGCAATACTTTACACCCACCTCCCCCATACTGCCCCAAGATTGTCCCCAGTCCTCTGTTCACCAAATGGAGATGCTTCTTTAACCTAAGGAAAAGTGGTAATGCCAGACAGGCATGGTTCAAAACAGATGCCCTTTTTCCAGGCATCAGTGAAACTAAAATCATGGTGACCACTCGCTCTAGAGTGCTGATTCAGCCCCCGCTCATTCTGGTTATGTTCACCATGTGTGTCCACTGGCTACATGATATGAGTGCATTCGGGTCTTGTGGAGACTGAGGTAATTACCCCATTCCTCTTTTCATTGTACATGTAAATAGTAGCAGTTCATGAGACCACTTAATACAGAAACATCACTATAATAGGGTCAGTGTTGCCTGTTTTCCGCGCCTCCTATCACCTACTGTAACCTGTCTCATAACCTATGATAGTGGAGCGGCAGAAGCTTCCTCTTGTTGTGCCTAAATAGTACATCTTGATGGAGACCCACCATCATATGCCTCCACCACCCCAACCCATCAGATAAAATCATGAAACTTCAGTCAAGCTACATTCTGCACTTTATCTAGTGGGGTCTTTTGTGCCATCGTTGGGAGGCTGAACTCAATTTACCAGAAGGACCAGAGTAAGAAAAGCAAGGAAGCCTCAACATCAAACTGTGCTCAACCCCACAGATACACCTACTCAGTGCAAAGTAGCTGTAACTTGATACAGCAGGTGTGCACTACTGAAAATTGACCTTCAGCATAGTCAACAGAGTGATGAGACAAAGTTGGATGAGAAACTGACTCTGCCAATTGCAGTAGTGGCTTCTCTTCCTCCAGCTCTGTGGGCTCACAGCATCACACCTCTGCTGTTATGCAGAGTGTTGGAGCAGTGAGCAATGCAGCACTAACTAATAGAGGTCGGTGTCAAAGTGGCTGGACAAAACCACAAATTATACCCCCTTTGTCGAAGTCAGTTGCCATCTTGCTTTCTATTTTGCTCAAAAGATTAGAGCATCATTCAAGAAACCATCAAGCATACTACATTTGACCATTAGATAATGGGAATCTGAGAACCATTGTGGTTGTAGGCCCTTCTTTTTGTTAAGTGATCATGCTTTCTCCATATGATATCACCTTAATGTGCAGAAGCCAGTCATCAGTATTATAATTCTTTTACATTTAATACATGTCAAACTCCCCACTCTAAGCTATCACTATTCACAAAATCCACAACCTACTGATAGAAATGTTTCAACCACTAGCCCTTCTCTTATTTAGCTATAGAATGATTACTGCAACCAAGATGAGGACATGTCTTTCTATTTATTGTGTATCGAGGCCCAGATATTGCTAAACATAAACACCTTCTGTAGTGAAATCTTGTAGGGCCAAGTGAGCTATCAGGTCTTTTAACTCCATATGCTTGCATAAAATAAAGTAAAAGTAAAATTCAAACCTCATGTGCTTACTGCTCTTCCAGATATCCTTAATGCAGATATTGACCTCAATTTATTAAAGGGTGACAGTTTGACGGACCTGCTATTCTACACCACAGTTCCCCAGTCTGGGAGAGGACATTTACTGAAAACCATCCCTCTGACTACATATCTGTGATTTTTGGCTGCTGGATGTTTAAATCACACCCCCCACACAGTTAACCACTATTGGCTTGTCATAAATATCAATACTAATGGCAGGAAAATAATTAATTCAAAATAAGACCATTCTCAGGTCCTTTATAATGAGGACATCACCAAGTTAAAATTCCTCACACAAATCCATCTCACTGACTCAACCAGTCGTTCACAGGAGCTTGTACAGACACTTTCTTCACTCCCACTTGTTTCCTTACTGCTTGTGATGAAGCTTATGTGCCAACTGCGCTTACCACACTTTTGATGACAAAGCTTCCTTAACCTGCCCCATCCACGCCAATGTCATGGGTGGTGACCTCAATTGGACAGCAAATTCATCAAGAAATGTTAATCATTTTTGATGTACATGACCTCATCCAGGAAAATGGCATTCCCTTACTAGCTATTACAAGGACATGGTTTAATAAACTTTAGAGTCGGACATTACCCACTAGTCTATCAAACTGTAGTAACTTATCTAAAAGTAGTGACAAAGAAAGGGGGGCAGTTGTCTGGATCCTTTGCAATTCACTGTCCCTCAATTAGATTCAAGACTTTTCCTGTGATTCTTTTGTGTACTGCCTATTCAAGGATGTCACAAACCAACCACATCCTTTGTGCCATGATCGACCAGCCACTCAAGAAACTCCTTACTTCCCTGCACTCTGACCTGCTCAATCTTGCCCAACATATCTTAACCCTCACCGTGCTTGCTCTTGGCCAATGACTAATGTGGTGTCAACAGTCAGCACATTACTGAGGATGTATATTCTCTTGGCTTCTGCCAACTGTCTAAGGAGCTCACTCATGTGGGAGGACATCGTTTTGAACTCCTTCTCTGTCTGATACCAAGCTACAACTCCATGTGTTCTAACATATTTCTTGGATAAATCATGTCCCAGTCAAGTTCTATGTAAGTATGTATGTATATGGAATACTAGAGCGCCAACCTAGCCGACAGACTGCACATGGTCAAAGGCAAGCTTAAAGTCAACGATTAATAGGAGAGGAAGCAGAGTTGTGGTGTAGTCTTCAACTCTTTCCTAAATTGGACCAGCGTTGGGTCGGCCCTGATGTATACAGTAATGCTGTTCCAGATCCTGGGTGCATAGATGGAAAAGGCATGTTGTCTTGTTTTTATCTCTTTTACACTTCTTTGTCTGTAGTCTGATGGTCTCCTGGCTGGGGGTGTGCCAAGAATCATCAGAGTTGGGGATCTTGTCAGCAAGATAAGCAAGGGTTCTGGTTGTGATGGCTTTGTAAATAATGCAGCTAGATTTGAAGATGGTGCAGGCTGGCAAGGGAAGTCAATGGAGTTCCATAGGGTGGGTTAATGTGATTTTATTTGTTCAGGCCCTGGATGAGACATGCTGTGGCATTTAGGATGCTCCTAAGGGGTGCCTGTGTGGAGTCTGGGAGGCCATGGAGTAGGGCATTACCATCTTCCAGATGAGAGGGTAAAATGATTTCTGCAGCAGTTTTGAAGTCGCTTTCTGTAAGAAATGGTTTGGATATATTGTAAATGTGCTTGATTTTCAACCTCCGACTGGCTAACTCAAGATGTTGAGAAATCTTAGTAAGCTACAGGCTGAAATCTTTACACAACTGGTCCATGAAATGACCGATTCTCATTTTGCATCTCTGCTGCACATTCTAGATCAGCTGAAGCACAAACTAACCAAGGCCCTGGATCCACAGGGATTCTTTGCCAACCAAACACTATGACCTCTGGATGGTTTATAATCTGAAGCACTAAATCACAACTTCTAAGTCTCTAACTCCCAAAAATATTTATTTAAAAACAGATTGGAGGAGGTCCATCTAATACATTCTTGTGGTTTCTCTCAAATGCAATTGCATGGATGCAGATATCTCAAGATCTATCTCTACTCAGTTTTTATTTTTATTTTTGTGGTTTTTATACAGCGCAAGCTCGGCCCATCTACATTAGAGGGCTTTACATGAGCACCAAATTTCATTACGCTAAGTCTGATTGTTTTTTATTTTTTTTATTTTTTAGGCTTGGTATGATTAAAGTATTTGCTCAGAATCACAGAACATTGCCCCGACAACTGACTCGAAGTTGGTTCCCCAGTTTCAAAGTTAGCAATGCCCATCTCCTTCTGTGGCAGTGGTATTGATAGCACAATGCCTACTAGCCACATTGTCTTGTACGAACAAAGGTTGCTGCAACAGGTGTTTTGATTGATTAAATAAACTGTGTGCATGTGTGTTTGTATATGTGTAACTATGCCTGTGTCCCATGCAGTGCTTAATTTGTAAATGGATGAGGGGTGGTGCCCAAAGCTCTGCTCTGAAACCTGTGACCAGTGCAATTGAATATTGGCTTGCCGAATACCAAGGCTGTATTGTATTAAATCCACCTTTAATTCACTACAAGAGCCCCCCTGCCCCTTTATCGCACTCTTGTAGGCTTCCTGCTATCTTCCTTTGTGACAGTTTTCCAACTTTCTCTCCCTCCGTCTTTACGATCTGTGTGTTTTTCCTTCTCTTACGCTCAGTAAATATCTGGAGCAGAAAGATAAGTGCTGATCCCCAAAAATAAGTACCAGTGGCACCCACAAGCTACCGGCGGCTCAAATTAAGTAGTGGCACTATGTGTGTGCTGTAAATATGGCATGTATGTTTTTTTGGTAAGGGAGGTGTTTATGTGAGAATGTCTGTGAGCTGCATATGTTAATGGAGGAAAGAACAAACATTGTCAATGCCAAAATGTCTGACTTTAAAGGAATGATGTATTGTAATGTGAAGCATTGCAGGTAATTAGCATGGGAATGGATAGGTATTTGTGTGGAAGCAAAGAACTGTAGACCAATATTGGTTTTGGTTAAAAGGTCGAGCACTTTTTTTTGTAGACGCGCACAAAGTCCGCGGCCCTCATCCTCCTGGACCTGTCAGCCGCCTTCGACACGGTATGCCACCACACACTACGCACACGCCTCCACGACGCCGGAATACAAGAGAAGGCCCTGGACTGGACCACCTCCTTCCTCTCCGGCATAACACAGAGCGTCCGCCTCCCCCCTTCCGCTCCAAGGCCACCGAGATCATCTGCGGCGTACCCCAGGGCTCATCCCTCAGCCCAACGCTGTTCAACATCTACATGGCACCACTCGCCCACGTCGCCCGACTGCACGAGCTCAACATCATCTCCTACGCCGATGACACCCAGCTGATTCTCTCCCTCACCAAAGACCCCCACACCGCCAAAAGAAACCTCCACGAAGGAATGAAGGCCGTCGCCGAATGGATGAGGAACAGCCGACTGAAGCTGAACTCTGACAAGACGGAGGTCCTCATCCTCGGATCCACCCCCTCGGCCTGGGACGGCTCCTGGTGGCCGACCGCACTGGGAACAGCTCCAACACCCACCGACCACGCACGCAACCTAGGAGTCATCCTCGACTCCACCCTCTCCATGACTAAGCAGGTCAACGCCGTCTCTTCCTCCTGCTTCAACACCCTCCGCATGCTCCGCAAGATCTACAAGTGGATCCCCACCGAAACGAGAGGAACGGTCACCTAGGCCCTCGTCAGCAGCAGGCTGGACTACGGAAACGCCCTCTATGCTGGAGCCTCTGCCAAACTCCTGAAGTGGCTGCAACGCATCCAGAACGCCTCTGCACGCCTGATCCTCGACATCCCTCGACGCAGCCACATCACTCCTCACCTGAGAGACCTGCACTGGCTCCCCGTCAACAAGAGGATAACCTTCAAGCTCCTCACCCACGCACACAAGGTACTCCACAACACCAGACCTGCCTACCTCAACAGATGACTCAGCCTCTACACCCCCGCCCGCCAACTTTGCTCCGCCGACCACGCCCTCGCCACAATCCCCCGCATCCGAAGAGCGACCTCCGGCGGCAGATCCTTCTCTCACCTCGCCGACAAACCCTGGAACACCCTCCCCATCCACCTACGGCAGACCCAAGATCTGCTGACCTTCAGAAGACTCCTCAAGACCTGGCTCTTTGAGCAGTAGCAGCACCCCTCCCAGCGCCTTGAGACCCTCACGGGTAAGTAGTGCGCTCTACAAATGCTATGATTGATTGATTGATTGAAAGTCTGATCACTCAAAAAGACCCTCTCTAGAGATGCTCACACAATAGTCTGGCGGCAGCTGCGCTGTCAAGCCAAACCATAAAATAGGAAGAAAACATGAAGAAAATAGCATTTAAATTGCCCAATGCCATGTTGGTATGCTCACATGTAACTGGCTTTTTAAAGAACGGACTGTTGCAATTCTTTCAATCCATTATTATAATGGCTAGAATGAGAACCACAGATTCCAGAATGCATAGTCCTCTTCATAAAAATTCAGGTGTGACAAAAGGCAATATTTATTTATTTATTGTTTTATTGTTGTATTTATTTTTATTTGCCAGTTTTCAAGTGCTCAATTATCTGTCTCGCTGAACAACTCTGTTGGTGTGGGAAAAAAATTGAGATTGACATACTGAGTTTTCAGAATTTTCTGAAAGTCAGATGACTATCTGTAGTACAAATAATGAAAGGAAAAGGAATTCCAGGGTTTTTACACAAGAAACAAATTGGGTAAGCCACCCTGATTAACTTTACAGTTCTTGGGGATAGTCAGGAGAATGACCAGTGATGAAATGTGCTTTAGGATGAAGGTGTGAAAGAGCTTTCTTTAGGACTTTAGGAACAAACAAGAAGAAGGGGGATCTTTAGCAATTTGAGAAGAAAAGGAGATGTCTATAATAAATCTTAGTCTAAAATTGTGTACCACTTAGACTGGTTAAGGACATGATCTGAGTCTAGAGGGCAAGCAAATGAAGGACCAGATGGAAGGAGTTCAGTTTTATACAGTTGCCATTTATTCATTCAGCTACTACTGACAGACAAAAGCAAAAGTAAATTTCAAGCCAACATAAAGTCTCAGAAGTAACTGAGTGTTGTTAGTAAAAGTCAGAAATAAAAACTAAAATATCTGATGTGCTTGGACAGGGGAGCTTGCAGTGCATAATTTGTAAAGTGATGCGAGCTGGTGCCCAAAGAGCTGCTCTGAAGCCCGTCCGGCACTATTAAATGTCAGCTCATTGAATACCAAGGCTGTGTAGTCCTGAATCCCCCTGAAGCCTCTTTAATCCACTGCCAGACACTACCTGCTCCTTTATATCAGTCTTGGAGGTTCCTGCTTTCTACCTTGGTGACAGGTTATCTGTCTTTCTCTTCCTTTCCTGTTTGTGATTGTTCCCTCTCTTGCTCCCAGTAAATGTCTGATGAGGAAAAATGTGTGCTGGTCCAAAATGAGAGCTGTGACCCCTACCGGCTCAAAAGCACTGGAGTTACATAAAGAACGAATGAGGGGGAGCAGAGTGACAAGCCCTGTTGCACTGTAAATGATAGATATTTAAAATATCTAGGAATTTGCAAGACTGGTGTCCTGCAAGGGCTCATCCAAAAAGGAGGCTAGCTATTCTAAAGTCTTGTCTCTGAGACCAGAGTGATTCAATCTAGGCACAAGGATTCCATGAGTCACAGTATCAAAGGCTGCATATAATTTCAAATATAGTTTGTAATTTCAAGTGATTTAGAATTTTTTATTTCATTGTTAATAGTATTTTATAGTGTTGTAGTGGGTTTTTGGGTTTGTAGAGGGATGGGGTGGGAAGTTCATTAAGTAATAGTTAAGTAATAATTAAGTATTTATACTAATTATGTAAATTATGTAAAATTGATTTATTTTAGCCATGGTTTGGTAGGTTTGTAGGGTTATAAGGTGGGGTGTTATGTAATAATTAACAGTTCATTATTAATTTAGAATTAATTATTGATTATAAATTCGGTAAATTGTGTAATACCTATATATTTTAGTTGTGTTTTAGGTGCGGGCTGCTAAGTTTATAGGGGTATAAGGTGGAGAGGTAATTAGGTAATAGCTAAACAACAATTAATTATTAATTAACTATTTAATTGATTATTAATTATGCAAATGTTCAAATATTTATATATTTTAGGTGCAGATTTCTGGGTGTATAGAGGTATAGTGTGAGAAGGTAATTAAGTGATAATTGAAAAGTAAGTTTTAATTATTAAAATGATCAATTATGTAAATTGTTCTATGCTTATTTATTTTAGTTTTATTTTGGGGTGGGCTGCTAGGTTTGTAGGGGTACAGGGAGGGTTAATTAGTTAATTAATTAAAAAGAATTGATAATTAATTGCTTAATAATTATGTAATTTGTTTAATTGGGTTTTTAATAAATATAACTATTTTTGATGTTAATTATTATTGTTTATATTAAGAGATTCATATTTTTCTATATTAATAGGGTTATTCAAATATGTAATGTTTTTAGTGAAGTACTTTCCCTACTGTTGCTTAGACTCGAGTGGGAATAGTCAATTTAACCCCTCAGAAGTCCAACGTTTTCCCTAATGTTGCACAGACTGGAGTGGGAATAGTAAATCATCCCCCTCCGAAGCCCAACACTTTCCCATCTGTTGCACAGGCTGGAGTGAGAATAGTAAATCGTTCCCCTCCGAAGTCCAACACTTTTCCTACTATTGCACTGTTTAGAGTGGGAATAGTAAATGCAACTCTTTCCAAAATTATACGCATACCCTACTGTTGCTTTGACTACAGTGGGAATAGAAAATGTAACCCTTTTGAAGTCCAATGCTTTCACTGCTATTGCATAGACTGGAGTGGGAATAGTAAATCTATCTGAAGTTCAACAATTTCCCTACTGTTGCGCTGTTTCGAGTGGGGATAGTAAATTTAACACTTTCCCTACCTTTGTGGTGAATGGAGTAGGTATAGTAAATGTAACCCATCCAAAGTTTAGCACTTTCCTTACTGTTGCTTATACTGGAGTGGAAATAATAAATGTAACCCCTCCAAAGTCCAACACTTTCCCTACTGTTACATTGACTGGTGTGGGAATAGTAAATTTAACCCCTCCAAAGTCTAACACTTTCTCTACTGTTGCATTGTTTGGAGTGGGAATAGTTAATCTAACCCCTCCAAAGTTCAACATATTGCCCACAGCTGTGCTGTTTGGAGTGGGAAAAGTAAACTGAACCCTCCGAAGTCCTACACTGTCCCTACTGTTGCATAAGCTGAATTGGGAATACTATATCTAATGTTCCCAGACTCCAATACTCTTCCTAATATTGGATGCATATTTTTTTTATTATTATTTGTTTTTTTTATAACTGTATACATTATATTTGTTTTTGCAATTGTGTTTTTTTTTCACTTGTTTGGTGATTTATTTAAAATTTTGTGTAATTGAATTGTTAATAGTTTTAATGAAATATATGTGTATATATATATATATATATATATATACGTATATATATATTATCTACTGGCGGTCGCCAGTAGATAGTTATAGTTAGGACCTATTATCCATAGGAAATCCGCGACATTCTATTTGAAATAACTCTTGCGCCGGTTGACGAATCTTCGCGAAAGCTTCCAACTTGTTGGGGCGCTCCGCTCCGCTCCTACCCTGAAAGTCTCGGGTTGATTCGTCAAGCGGGGCCGAGAAAAAAGGGGGGTCCCAAAACGCGTTTTCCCCATTCATTTTCCATAGGAACCTTTAGTCGCAGCTACAGCCCGAACTGCTGAACGGAATTACACCAAATTTGGCAAAGAGGTAGCCCTTGATTCAGTGTCGTGCCTTTTGCTTAAATGGTGTAAATCCGTTAAGTAGTTCCTGAGAAAATCAAAAGTAAAGTCACATATATATCTATGGGCGAGTAGGGTCCGCGTATCCTGAGCGCACCCTGCGCGCACCGTCCCGATCACGAGCTGCATGCTAATTGGCTGTCAAGTGGCTGTCAACACTCCAAATCAGGAAGTGTTGGCAGCCATTTTATCCTCGGTAGAACCGAGGGACAGAAACAAGTGCGCAAAGCGCAAAAGGGGGCAGGGTAGAAACACCCTGACCCCCTAGGTCTGCTCAGGGGGTCCCACAAGGACCCCCTGGGCAGAAAAAAGCATTTTTTTTTTTTAAACGGCGGGATGCGCTTAGGGTGCGCGGATCCCGCCGATTAAAAAAAAAAGCACAAGAAACAAGTGCGCAAAACGCACAAAGGGGGCAGGGTAGAAACACCCTGACCCCCTAGGTCTGCTCAGGGGGTCCCACAAGGACCCCCTGGGCAGAAAAAAGCATTTTTTTTCCCCAAAATTGGCGGGATGCGCTTAGGGTGCGCGGATCCCACTGATTAAAAAAAAAAAAACACAAGAAACAAGTGCGCAAAACGCACAAAGGGGGCAGGGTAGAAACACCCTGACCCCCTAGATCTGCTCAGGGGGTCCCACAAGGACCCCCTGGGCAGAAAAAAGCAACAACAAAAAAAAAACAAAAAAAAAAGACCGGCATCGTGCCGAGGCCCCGCCCCCTCCCTGCAGCAGTCTGCAAACGCGCCCCCTGGCGCGTTTTAAGAAGGGGAAGTAATTCCCCTTGAATACTGGGGGTCCCTGGGGGCCAACTAGCCCACCAGGAACCTCCGGAATGCGCCAGGGGCTGCGTTGCAGAGAGGTGTACAGAGGCCACGCCCTTTTACACCTCTCTGCAACGCAGCTCTGTGGCGCTTTTGGAGGTACATGGTGGGCTAGTTGGACTCAGGGACCCTCAGTATTCAAGGGGACTTAATCCCCAACTTAAACGCGCCACGGGGCACGTTTGCACAGTGGTGAAGGGAGGGGCGGGGCTTCAGGTAACATGTGTGCAAACAGGCCCCGTGGCGCATTTTAAGATGGGGAATGAAATCCCCTTCAATCCTGAGGGTCCCTGGGGGCGAACTAGCCCACCAGGTACGTCCAGAAAGCGCCACAGAGCTGCGTTGCAGAGAGGTGCAAAAGGGGCGTGGCCTCTGAACACCTCTCTGCAACGCAGCTCCCTGGCGCATACTGGAGGTACAGGGTGGGCTAGTTGGACCCCAGGGACCCTCATGATTCAAGGGGACTTAATCCCCCAACTTAAAACGCGCCACGGGCGCGTTTGCACAGATGTCACCTCAGGCCCCGCCCCTCCCTTCACCATTGTGCAAATATTCCTCTAAAATCAGCCGAACTACGAATTCCGATTTACTCACCTGTTATCAGGAGAGACCTCAGTGCTGCATCTTTCAGCCCAGTACTGATCCTCAAAAGTAATTTTAACCGTACTTACCAGTAACTTGAATTTCCTTCCATAGGATATCATTGTCTGCTTTTTGCTGAAAAAGTTTCTAAGTGTCGATTTTTGAAACATACAAATATTCCTCTAAAATCAGCCGAACTACGAATTCCGATTTACTCACCTGTTATCAGGAGAGACCTCAGTGCTGCATCTTTCAGCCCAGTACTGATCCTGAAAAGTAATTTTAACCGTACTTACCAGTAACTTGAATTTCCTTCCATAGGATATCATTGACTGGTTTCACTTGGAAATTCTTCTAAGTGTCGATTTTTGAAACATACAAATATTCCTCTAAAATCAGCCAAAATACGAATTCCGATTTACTCACCTGTTATCAGAAGAGACCTCAGTGCTGCATCTTTCAGCCCAGTACTGATCCTGAAAAGTAATTTTAACCGTACTTACCAGTAACTTATATTTCCTTCCGTAGGAATCCATTGTCTGGTTTTCAGCAGAAAAGTTTCAAAGTGCCGTTTTCACAAACTACAAATATTCCTTAAAAATCGCCTGTATGACTTAAACGCATTCTTTCAACTGTTTACAGGAGATGCACCAGTGCTGGATCCAGGATCCACCACTGAGTAAGAAAAAGTAACGATAACACTACTTACCTGCTAAGTGAATTTCCTCCCATAGGATAACATTGGTCAATCAATCAATCAATCACAGAATTTGTAAAGCGCACTACTTACCCGCGAGGGTCTCAAGGCACTGGGGAGAAAGAAAAAAGGGAGGGGTGCTGCTACTGGTCGAACAACCAGGTCTTGAGTAGCCTCCTGAAGGTCAGCAGGTCTTGGGTCTGTCGTAGGCTTAGTGGAAGGGTGTTCCAGGTCTTGGCGGCGAGGTGGGAGAAGGATCTACCGCCGGTGGTAGTTCTTCGAATGCGAGGGACGGTGGCGAGGGAGAGGTCGGCGGAGCGGAGTTGACGGTTGGGGACGTAGAAGAGGAGTCGTCTGGGCCAGTCTTGTGGAGTGCCTTGTGTGCGTGGATGAGGAGTTTGAAGGAGATTCTCCTGTCGACGGGGAGCCAGTGCAGGTTCCTCAGGTAGGGGGTGATGTGGCTGTGGCATGGTACATCGAGGATCAGGCATGCGGAGGCGTTTTGTATGCGTTGCAGTCGCTTGATGAGCTTGGCCGGGGCTCCCGCGTAGAGGGCATTCCCATAGTCAAGTCTGCTACTGACGAGGGCCCGGGTGACTGTTCTTCTTGTATCTGTCGGGATCCACCTGTAGATCTTGCGAAGCATGCGGAGGGTGTTGAAGCAGGAGGATGAGACTGCGTTGACTTGCTTGGCCATGGAGAGCGTTGAGTCGAGGATGACTCCCAGGTTGCGTGCGTGGTCGGTGGGTGTCGGGGCTGCTCCCAGCGTCGTTGGCCACCAGGAGTCGTCCCAGGCTGAGGGGTTGGAGCCGAGGATGAGGACCTCTGTCTTCTCCGTGTTCAGTTTTAGTCGGCTGATCTTCATCCAATCGGCGACGGCCTTCATTCCTTCATGGAGGTTGGATTTGGCAGCGAGGGGTCCTTGGTGAGGGAGAGGATCAGTTGAGTGTCGTCGGCATAGGAGATTATGTTGAGGTCGTGCTGTCTGGCGATGCGTGCGAGCGGGACCATGTAGATGTTGAACAGTGTTGGGCTGAGGGACGATCCCTGGGGTACGCCGCAGATGATCTTGGAGGCTTCGGATCGGAATGGTGGGAGGCGGACTCTCTGGGTTCTGCCGGCGAGGAAGGAGGTGGCCCATTCCAGGGCCTTGTCTCGGATCCCTGCGTCGTGGAGGCGTGCGCGTAGAGTGCGGTGGCAGACAGTGTCGAAGGCGGCGGAGAGGTCCAGCAGGATGAGGGCTGCGGTCTCACCGTTGTCCAGCAGGATCCTGATGTCGTCGGTGGCGGCGATGAGGGCAGTCTCAGTGCTGTGGTTGCTGCGGAACCCCGATTGGGATGGGTCCAGGATGCTGTTTTCTTTGAGGTATCGGGTTAGCTGTTTGTTGACGATCTTCTCGATGACCTTGGTTGGGAACGGAAGCAGGGAGATGGGCCGGAAGTTCTTGAGGTCTCTCGGGCCCGCCTTGGGTTTTTTGAGTAGGGCGTTGATCTCTGCGTGTTTCCAGCTCTCTGGGAAGGTCGCGGTCTCAAAGGAGAGATTGATGATGTTGCACAGGTGGGGTGCGATGGAGCTGCTGGCTTTGTTGAAGATGTGGTGCGGGAAAGGGTCTGACGGGGAGCCGGAGTGTATTGTGCTCATGGTCTTGATGGTGTCCTAGATGTTCACGCTGGCCCAGGCTGGCAGGGGGTCGTGGTCGATGGTGTGCGGCGGGTCTGGTGCATCGATCTTAGTTGGGACTGTCTGGGTGTTGAAGCTGTCGTGGATGTCGGCGATCTTGCGGTGGAAGAAGGTGGTGAGGAATCGCACAGGGGTTGCGACGGCGGGATGTCGTTGGTGTTGGAGCTGGGGTTGGAGAGTTCCTTCACGATGTTGAAAAGCTCCTTGCTGTTGTGTGCGTTGTTGTCGAGGCGGTCTTTGAAGGAGATTCTCTTGGCGGACTTGATGAGGTGGTGGTGGTTACGGATGGCGTCTTTGTGGGCTGCGTGGCTGTCCGGTGTCTTATCACTGTGCCATTTCTTCTCTAGTTTCCGGCAGGTAGGCTTGGAAGCTAGGAGTTCCGAGGTGAACCAGCTGGCTCTTTTGGTGGTGTCACTGTGGGTGAGTTTTTTCAGCGGGGCGAGGGTGTTGGCACAGTCGTCCATCCATCATCTGAGGTTGCAGGCAGCGTCGTCGGTGTTGGATGGGTCGGAGGGAGGGCTGAGAGCGAGGTTGCCCGTAGTTGGTCTTCGGTGACTTTGCTCCAGCAGCGACGTGGGATCTGTTGGGTGCGGTGGTGTGTGGTGGGTTTCTGGAAGGTGAAATGGATGCAGCGGTGGTCGGTCCAGAGGAGTTCCGTGGTGTGGCTGAAGGAGACGTGGGAGCTTGAGGAGAAGATGGGGTCAAGCGTGTGGCCGGCGGAATGGGTCGGTGTTGTGACGAGCTGGCTCAGACCGAGGTTGGCGAGGTTGTCGATCAGGGTGGTGGAGTTGCTGTCGTTGTTGTTCTCCAGGTGAAAGTTCAGGTCTCCGAGGAGGATGTAGTCGGTAGAGGTCAGGGCGTGCGTGCTGATGAAGTCGGCGATGGAGTCGCTGAACTGGGGTCGGGGCCCAGGGGGTCTGTAGACAAGGGTGCCTCTAATGGTGGTGTTGGGGTCCGTGTGGATCTGGAAGTGCATGTGTTCGGCGGTGCTGAGAGTGTCGTCGGTGCTGGTCAAGACCCTGATGGTGTTCTTGTGGACGATGGCGATTCCTCCTCCTACTGCGTTGACGTGATTCTATGTGAAAAAGTTTCTAAGTGTCAACTTTTAAAATACAATAATATTCCTTAAAAATCACTACTGTAACCAAAACGCTTTTACTCAACTGTTTACAGGAGATGTCCCAGGACTGAATCTAGGATCCAGTCCTGTGGTTAGAAAAGTAATCCATAAAGTAACTAATTGCATTTAGCTAGAAATTCACATTGAGCTCAATGTTGCATTGTGTTTGAAATTGTGTTGCCCATTGCAACAACTGTAACTACTGTACTTAAAAGTCTATTGCCTATTTGTAAAGTATTTAAACTAAAGTAATTCATTCTGAGAAAGTATATTTTGTAATGTAATGTATAATGTAATTACAATGTAATTTAAAAAATAAAATATCTAAAAATAAATAGTTTAAAAAAATGTAGTAAATCAGTATCAAAAAAAATAAATGTAACAATTAATACATTTAAAAATTGTCATTTACAAAACCTTTGAAATTCACTGAAAAAACCATAGGTTTCAGGCTTGTTATAGTTAGGAATTAGCATTTTAAAAACCTTTGAAATTCACTGAAAAAACCATAGGTTTCAGGCCTGTTATAGTTAGGGTTTAGCATTTAAAAAACCTTTGAAATTCACTGAAAAAACCATAGGTTTTAGGGAAAGTTATAGTTAGTTGGACATTGCACTCGTACAAAACCCGTGAAATTCCCCCGTTATAGTTAGTTCAGCTAACTATAACTCGCGCCCCATAATGCACTGCTGATGACGTCACATATTACATCACTCATGACATGGTCAGTGACATCACTGATGACATCACTGATGACATCTCAAATGACATCACTGATGACATCATCCATGTGAGAATTTAATGCATCTTCTCACACCCTAATATAACTTTTGATACACCCACTCTAAATTACAGACTGCCATTCTCAAAACCATACACACTCCAATACCAATAAGTACATACCCACTCACTGATTCTTAGGTCTACACACACACATCTACTCACTCACCCGTACAGTCACTCATACTTACAGTCACTCAGTACAGGACTATCATATGCACTCATACACCTATATAAACACTCACACAACGCAACTCATCCATAGAGGTACTCACACACCTAGTCAGTCATGCAAATAATTAATCACACTCCAATTTACTCACCTATACAGTTATACACACCAGCTCACTTATTCATAAAAATACTAGCACATTCTTACGCTCCTATGCAATCACTGATGCAAGCACACACTCATCCATATA
Source organism: Calotriton arnoldi (assembly GCA_963921515.1). NCBI lineage: Eukaryota > Metazoa > Chordata > Amphibia > Caudata > Salamandridae > Calotriton > Calotriton arnoldi. The sequence continues at coordinate 644,208 of CAWUFW010004374.1, read as the reverse complement.
GCCACTCTCACAATCACACACTCTCACTTATAGCCATTTATATACTTCAACACACATATATACTGCCTTTCACATATGTAGTTACTCACACATGTACCACTGAGATATACATTCAATCACTAACACACCCATACACACACTCACCCACCCATACAGTCCATCACAGACGCACTGTTGAAACCATGCACCCAGTGAATCACCCACTCACACATCTATGCACAGAGTCACACACACCCCACCCACACAAACACTGAGGCACCCATATAGATACTCAGAGAACCAATCCATAACCCATATAGACACTCATTTAGCTAGTCAGAAACCCATGCAGCTGCTTACACAACAACAGACAGACGGATACAGACATTCACACAGTTTAGTCACTCACCCATGCATCCAGTAAGATACATTTAATCACTCACTTATAGACTCAGTCACGCACCTACTAAATCATCCATTCAGATGCTTATACACCCACTCATTCTTCAATACTCCTTTCCCTATATATATTAAACATATTTAAACTTTACAGAAACACACAGTCACTGGATGATGTCAGTGATGTCATCAGTGATGTCACTGACCATGTCATGAGTGATGTAATATGTGACGTCATCAGCAGTGCATTGCGGGCGTGAGTTATAGTTAGCTGAACTAACTATAATGGGGGAATTTCACGGGTTTTGTACGAGTGCAATGTCCAACTAACTATATCTTTCCCTAAAACCTATGGTTTTTTCAGTGAATTTCAAAGGTTTTTTAAATGCTAAACCCTAACTATAACAGGCCTGAAACCTATGGTTTTTTCAGTGAATATATATATATATATTCACTGAATAAAACCATAGGTTTCAGGGACGTTATAGTTAGAAATTAGCATTTAAAAAACATTTGAAACTCACTGAAAAAACCATAGGTTTCAGGGACGGTATAGTTTGAAATTTTCATTTAAAAAACCTTTGAAGTTCACTGAAAAAACCATAGGTTTCAGGGACGTTATAATTACAAATTATCATTTAATAAACCTTAGAAATTCACTGAAAAAATCCCAGGTTTCATGGACGTTATAGTTAGTTGGACATTTCACTCGTACAAAACCAGAGAAATTCAGCTGTTATAGTTAGTTGAGCTAACTATAACTCGAGCCCCGCAATGCACTGCTGATGACGTCACATATTACATCACTCATGACATGGTCAATGACATCACTGATGACATCACTGATGACATCTCAAATGACATCACTGATGACATCATCCAGTGACTGAGTGTTTTTAAAAAGTTTAAGAATGCTATATTTATATACGCCAAGATGTATTGAAGAATGAGTGGGTGTATGAGTGTCTGAATGGATGATTTAGTGGGTGTGTGACTGACTGTTTAAGTGAGTGATTAAACATGTCTTAGTGAATGCATGGGTGAATGATTAATCTGTGTGAATGTTTGTATCAGTCTGTCAGTTGGTGTGTAAGTGGCTGCATGGGTTGGTGAGTAGCTACATCAGTGTCTATATGTGTTAATGATTGGTTGTCTGAGTACCTGTATGGGTGCCTGAGTGTCTGTGTGGGAGGGTGGGGGTGTGTGTGACTCCCTGCACGGATGTGTGAGTGGGTGATTCACTGACTGTATGGGTTTATAAGTGCGTTTGTTAGGGACTGTATGGGTGAGTGAGTGAAAGAAAGGGGCAAGAAGGGTGCAGAAAGAAGAAAGAGAAGTGCAGAAAGAAGCAGCAGAGGTGCAGAAAGAGGCAAAAGGGGTGCAGAAAGAGGCAAGAAAAGTGCAGAAAGAAGCAAGAGAGGTACAGAACGAGGCAAGAGAGGTACAGAAACAGGCAGGAAAGGTGCAGAAAGATGCAAGAGAGGTGCAGAAACAAGCAAGAGAAGTGCAAAAAGAGGCAAGAGAATTGGAGAAGGAAGCAACAGAGGTGTAGAAAGAAGCAAGAGAAGTGCAGAAAGAGGCAAGTGAGGTGCAGAAAGAGGCAAGAGAGGTGCAGAAAATGGCAAGAAAACTGCAGAAAGAGGAAGGAGGGATGAAAAAAGGGAAGAAGGGTGCAGAAGGAAGCAAGAGAGGTGAAGAAAGAAGCAAGAGAAGTGCAGAAAGAGGCAAGAGGGGTGCAGAAAGAGGAAAGAGAAATGCAGAAAGAGGCAAGAGAGATGCACAAAAAAAGGGAAAAAGGTGCAGAAAGAGGCAAGAGGGTGCAGAAAGAAACAAGAGAAGTGCAGAATGAAGCAACAGGGGTGCAGAAAGAGGCAAGAGGGGTGCAGAAAGAGGCAAGAAAAGTGCAGAAAGAAGCAAAAGAGGTGCAGAAAGAGGCAAGAGAACTGCAGAAAAAGGCAAGAGAGGTGCAGAAAGAGGCAAGAGAGGTGCACAAAGAGGCAAAAGGGATACAGAAAGAGGCAAGAGGGGTGCAGAAAGAAGCAAGATAAGTGCAGAAAGAAGCAACAGATGTGCTGAAAGAGGCAAGATGGGTGCAGAAAGAAGCAAGAGAAGTGCAGAAAGAAGCAACAGAGGCAAGAGAGGTGCAGAAAGAAGCAATAGAGGTGGAGAAATAGGGAAGAGGGGTACAGAAAGAGGCAAGAGGGATGCGGAAATTTGCAAAAGAGATGCAGAAAGAAGCAAGAGAAGTGCAGAAAGAACCAACAGAGGTGCAAAAAGAGGCAAGAGGGGTGCAGAATGAGGTAGGAGAGGTGCACAAAGAGGCAAGAGGGGTACAGAAAGAGGCAGGAAGGGTGCAGAAAGAAGGAAGGGGTGTGCAGAAAGGAGCAACAGATGTGCTGAAAGAGGCACACAGGGTGTAGAAAGAGGCAGGAGAAGTGCAGAAAGAAGCAACAGAGGTACAGAAAGAGGCAAGGGAGGTACAGAAACAGGCAGGAAAGGTGCAGAAAGAGGGAACATGGGTGCAGAAAGAGACAAGAGAGGTGCAGAAAGAGGGAAGAGGGGTGTAGAAAGAAGTAAGTGAGGTGCAGAAAGAAGCAACAGAGGTGCAGAAATATGCAAGAGAGGTGCAGAAACAAGCAAGAGAAAAGCAGAAAGAGGCAAGAGAATTACTGAAAGAAGCAACAGAGGTGTAGAAAGAAGCAAGAGAAGTGCTGAAAGAGGCAAGTGAGGTGCAGAAAGCAGCAAGAGAGGTGCAGGAAATGGGAAGAGAACTGCAGAAAGAGGCAAGAGGGATGAAAAAAGGGAAGAAGGGTGCAGAAAGAAGCAAGAGAGGTGCAGAAAGAAGCAAGAGAAGTGTAAAAAGAAGCAAGAGAGGTGCAGAAAGAGGGAAGGCGAGTGCAGAAAGAGACAACAGGGGTGCAGAAAGAAGCAAGAGAGGTGCAGAAAGAGGCAAAAGAAGTGCAGAAAGAAGCAACAGAGGTGCAGAAAGAGGCAAGAGGGGTGCAGAAAGAGGAGACAGAAGTGCAGAAAGAAGCAAAAGAGGATCAGAAAGAGGCAAGAGCAGTGCAGAAAGAACCAAGATATGTGCAGAAAGAGGCAAGAGAGGTGCAGAAAGAGGCAAGTGAGGTGCAGAAGGAGGCAAGTGAGGTGCAGCAGGAGGCAAGAGAACTGCAGAAAGAGGCAAGAGAGTTGAAGAAACAGGCAAAAGGGGTGCAGAAAGAGAGAACAGGTGTGCAGACAGGCAAGAGAGGTGCAGAAAGAGGGAAGAGGGGTACAGAAAGAGGCAAGAGGGATGCAGACATTTGCAACAGAGGTGCAGAAAGAAGCAAGAGCAGTGCAGAAAGAACCACCAGAGGTGCAGAAAGAGGCAAGAGGGGTACAGAAAGAGACAAGAAAAGTGCAGAAAGAAGCAAAAGAGGTGCAGAAAGAGGCAAGAGAACTGCAGAAAAAGGCAAGAGAGGTGCAGAAGGAGGCAGGAGAGGTTCACAAAGAGGCAAAAAGGGTACAGAAAGAGGTGAGGCGTGCAGAAAGAAGCAAAAGAGGTGCTGAAAGAGGCAAGAGGGGTGCAGAAAGAGGCAAGAGAAGTGCAGAAAGAAGCAACAGAGATACAGAAAGAGGCAAGAGAGGTGCAGAAACAGGCAAGACAGGTACAGAAAGAGGGAACAGGGGAGCAGAAAGAGGTAAGAGGGAGACATAAATTTGCAAGAGAGGGGCAGAAAGAAGCAAGAGCAGTGCAGAAAGAAACAAGAGAAGTGTAGAAAGAAGGAAGAGAGGAGGAGAAATAGGAAGAGGGGTGCAGAAAGAGGCAAGATGAATGCAGAAATTTGCAAAAGAGGTGCAAAAAGAAGCAAGAGAAGTGCAGAAAGAACAAACAGAGGTTCAAAAAGAGGCAAGAGGGGTGCAGAAAGAGGTAGGAGAGGTGCACAAAGAGGCAAGATGGGTACAGAAAATGGCAGGAGGGGTGCAGAAAGAAGGAAGAGAAGTGCAGAAAGAAGCAGCAGAGGTACTGAAAGAGGCGCGAAGGGTGCAGAAAGAGGCAATAGAAGTGCAGAAAGAAACTACAGAGGTACAGAAAGAGGCAAGAGAGGTGCAGAAACAGGCAGGAAATGTGCAGAAAGAGGGAACAGGGTTGCAGAAAGAGGCAAGAGGGGTGCAGAAAGAAGCTAGCGAGGTGCATAAAGAGGCAACAGAGGTGCAGAAAGACGCAAGGGAGGTGCAGAAAGAGGGACGAGGGGTGCAGAAAGAGGCAAGAGGGGTGCAGAAAGACACAAGAGAGGTACAGAAACAAGCAAGAGAAGTGCAGAAAGAAGCAATAGAATTGCTGAAAGAAGCAACAGAGGTGTAGAAAGAAGCAAGAGAAGTGCAGAAATAGGCAAGTGAGGTGCAGAAAGAGGCAAGAGAGGTGCATAAAATGGCAAGAGAACTGCAGAAAGAGGCAAGAGGGATGCGAAGAAGGGTGCAGAAAGAAGCAAGAGAGGTGCAGAAAGAAACAAGAGAAGTGCAGAAAGAAGCAAGAGAGGTGCAGATAAAGAGAAGACGAGTGCAGAAAGAGACAACAGGGGTACAGAAAGAAGCAAGAGAGGTGTAGAAAGAGGCAAAAGAGGTGCAGAAAGAAGCAACAGAGGTGCAGAAAGAGGCAAGAGGGGTGCAGAAAGAGGCAAGAGCAGTGCATAAAGAACCAAGATATGTGCAGAAAGAGGCAAGAGAGGTGCAGAAAGAGGCAAGGGGTGTGCAGAAAAAGGTAAGAAGGGTGCAGAAAGAAGCAAGAGAAGAGCAGAAAGAGGCAAGTGAGGTGCAGAAGTAGGCAAGAGAACTGCAGAAAGAGGCAAGAGAGTTGCAGAAACAGGCAAAAGGGGTGCAGAAAGAGGGAACAGGTGTGCAGACAGAGGCAAGAGAAGTGCAGAAAGAGGGAAGAGGGGTACAGAAATAGGCAAGAGGGATGCAGGAATTTGAAACAGAGGTGCAGAAAGAAGCAAGAGCAGTGCAGAAAGAACCAACAGAGGTGCAGAAAGAGGCAAGAGGGGCACAGAAAAAGACAAGAAAAGTGCAGAAAGAAGCAAAAGAGGTGCAGAAAGAGGCAAGAGAACTGCAGAAAAGGCAAAAGAGGTACAGAAAGAGGCAGGAGAGGTGCACAAAGAGGCAAAAGGGGTACAGAAAGGGGCAAGAAGGGTGCAGAAAGAAGCAAGAGAAGTGCAGAAAGAAGCAACTGAGGTGCTGAAAGAGGCAAGAGGGGTGCAGAAAGAGGCAAGAGAAGTGCAGAAAGAAGCAACAGAGGTGCCGAAAGAGGTAAGAGAGGTACAGAAACAGGCAATAAAGGTGCAGAAAGAGGGAACAGGGGTGCAGAAAGAGGTAAGAGGGATATAGACATTTGCAAGAGAGATGCAGAAAGAAGCAAGAGCAGTGCAGAAAGAAGCAAGAGAAGTGCAGAAAGAAGCAAGAGAGGTGGAGAAATAGGGAAGAGGGGTGAAGAAAGAGGCAAGAGGGATGCAGAAATTTGCCAAAGAGGTGCAGAAAGAAGCAAGAGCAGTGCAGAAAGAACCAACAGAGGTGCAAAAAGAGGCAGGAGGGGTGCAGAAAGAGGTAGAAGAGGTGGACAAAGAGGCAAGAGGGGTACAGAAAGAAGCAGGAGGGGTGCAGAAAGAAGGAAGAGAAGTGCAGAAAGAAGCAACAGAGGTGCTGAAAGAGGTGCAGAGGGTGCAGAAAGAGGCAGGAGAAGTGCAGAAAGAAGCAACAGAGATACAGAAAGAGGCAAGGGAGGTACAGAAACAGGCAGGAAAGGTGCAGAAAGAGGGAACAGGGGTGCAGAAAGAGGCAAGAGAGGTGCAGAAAGAGGGAAGAGGGGTGTAGAAAGAAGCAAGTGAGGTGCAGAAAGAAGCAACAGAGGTGCAGAAAGACGCAAGAGAGGTCCAGAAACAATCAAGAGAAGTGCAGAAAGAAGCAAGAGAATTACTGAAAGAAGCAACAGAGGTATAGAAAGAAGCAAGAGAAGTGCTGAAAGAGGCAAGTGAGGTGCAGAAAGCACCAAGAGAGGTGCAGGAAATGGCAAGAGAACTGCAGAAAGAGGCAAGAGGGATGAAAAAAGGAAGAAGGGTGCAGAAAGAAGCAAGAGAGGTGCAGAAAGAAGCAAGAGAAGTGCAAAAAAAAGCAAGAGAGGTACAGAAAGAGGGAAGGCGACTGCAGAAAGAAACAACAGTGGTGCAGAAAGAAGCGAGAGGTGCAGAAAGAGGCAAAAGAAGTGCAGAAAGAAGCAACAGAGGTGCAGAAAGAGGCAAGAGGGGTGCAGAAAGAGGAGACAGAAGTGCAGAAAGAAGCTAAAGAGGATCAGAAAGAGGCAAGAGCAGTGCAGAAAGAACCAAGGTATGTGCAGAAAGAGGCAAGAGAGGTGCAGAAAGAGGCAAGTGAGGTACAGAAGGAGGCAAGTGAGGTGCAGAAAGGGGCAAGAGAACTGCAGAAAGAGGCAAGAGAGTTGAAGAAACAGGCAAAGGGGTGCAGAAAGAGAGAACAGGTGTGCAGACAGGCAAGAGAGGTACAGAAAGAGGGAAGAGGGGTACAGAAAGAGGCAAGAGGGATGCAGAAATTTTGGAACAGAGGTGCAGAAAGAAGCAAGAGCAGTGCAGAAAGAACCAACAGAGGTGCAGAAAGAGGCAAGAGGGGTACAGAAAGAGGCAAGAGAACTGCAGAAAAAGGCAAGAGAGGTGCAGAAAGAGGCAGGAGAGGTGCACAAAGAGGCACAAGGTGTACAGAAAGAGGCAAGAGGGGTGCAGAAAGAAGCAAAAGAGGTACTGAAAGAGCAAGAGGGGTGCAGAAAGAGGCAAGAGAAGTACAGAAAGAAGCAACAGAGGTGCTGAAAGAGGCAAGATGGGTGCAGAAAGAAGCAAGAGAAGTGCAGAAAGAAGCAACAGAGGTGCCAAAAGAGGCAAGAGAGGTGCAGAAACAGGCAAGAAAGTTGCAGGAAGAGGGAACAGGGGTGCAGAAAGAGGTTAGAGGGATACAGAATTTTGCAAGAGAGGTGCAGAAAGAAGCAAGAGCAGTTCAGAAAGAAGCAAGAGAAGTGCAGAAAGAACCAACAGAAGTGCAAAAAGAGGCAAGAGGGGTGCAGAAAGAGGTAGGAGAGGTGCACAAAGAGGCAAGAGGGGTACAGAAAGAGGCAGGAAGGGTGCAGAAAGAAGGAAGGGGTGTGCAGAAAGAAGCAACAGGTGTGCTGAAAGAGTCACGAAGGGTGCAGAAAGAAGAAGAAGTGCAGAAAGAAGCAACAGAGGTACAGAAGGAGGCAAGGGAGGTACAGAAACAGGCAGGAAAGGTGCAGAAAGAGGGAACAGGGGTGCAGAAAGAGGCAAGAGAGGTGCAGAAAGAGGGAAGAGGGGTGTAGAAAGAAGTAAGTGAGGTGCAGAAAGAAGCAACAGAGGTTCAGAAAGACGCAAGAGAGGTGCAGAAACAAGCAAGAGAAGTGCAGAAAGAGGCAAGAGAATTACCGAAAGAAGCAACAGAGGTGTAGAAAGAAGCAAGAGAAGTGCTGAAAGAGGCAAGTGAGGTGCAGAAAGCAGCAAGAGAGGTGCAGGAAATGGCAAGAGAACTGCAGAAAGAGGCAAGAGGGATGAAAAAAGGGAAGAAGGGTGCAGAAAAAAGCAAGAGAGGTGCAGAAAGAAGCAAGAGAAGTGCAAAAAGAAGCAAGAGAGGTGCAGAAAGATGCAAAAGAAGTGCAGAAAGAAGCAACAGAGGTGCAGAAAGAGGCAAGAGGGGTGCAGAAAGAGGAGACAGAAGTGCAGAAAGAAGCAAAAGAGGATCAGAAAGAGGCAAGAGCAGTGCAGAAAGAACCAAGATATGTGCAGAAAGAGGCAAGAGAGGTGCAGAAAGAGGCAAGTGAGGTGCAGAAGGAGGCAAGAGAACTGCAGAAAGAGGCAAGAGAGTTGAAGAAACAGGCAAAAGGGGTGCAGAAAGAGAGAACAGGTGTGCAGACAGGCAAGAGAGGTGCAGAAAGAGGGAAGAGGGGTACAGAAAGAGGCAAGAGGGATGCAGAAATTTGCAACAGAGGTGCAGAAAGAAGCAAAAGCAGTGCAGAAAGAACCAACAGAGGTGCAGAAAGAGGCAAGAGGGGTACAGAAAGAGGCAAGAGAAGTGCAGAAAGAAGCAACAGAGGTGCAGAAAGAGGCAAGAGAGGTGCAGAAACAGGCAAGAAAGGTGCAGAAAGAGGGAACAGGGGAGCAGAAAGAGGTAAGAGGGAGACATAAATTTGCAAGAGACGGGCAGAAAGAAGCAAGAGCAGTGCAGAAAGAAGCAAGAGAAGTGGAGAAAGAAGGAAGAGAGGTGGAGAAATAGGGAAAAGGGGTGCAGAAAGAGGCAAGATGGATGTAGAAATTTGCAAAAGAGGTGCAGAAAGAAGCAAGAGAAGTGCAGAAAGAACCAACAGAGGTTCAAAAAGAGGCAAGAGGGGTGCAGAAAGAGGTAGGAGAGGTGCACAAAGAGGCAAGAGGGGTACAGAAAGAAGCAGGAGGGGTGCAGAAAGAAGGAAGAGAAGTGCAGAAAGAAGCAACAGAGGTGCTGAAAGAGGCACAGAGGGTGCAGAAAGAGGCCAGAGAAGTGCAGAAAGAAGCAACAGAGGTACAGAAAGAGGCAAGAGATGTGCAGAAACAGGCAGGAAAGGTACAGAAAGAGGGAACAGGGTACAGAAAGAGGCAAGAGAGATGCAGAAAGAGGGAAGAGGGGTGCAGATAGAGGCTAGAGGGGTGAAGAAAGTAGCAAGTGAGGTGCAGAAAGAGGCAACAGAGGTGCAGAAAGAAGCAAGAGAAGTGCAGAAAAAGGCAAGTGAGGTGCAGAAAGAGGGAAGAGAGGTACAGAAAATGGCAAGAGAACTGCAGAAAGAAGCAAGAGGGTTGCAAAAAAGGGAAGAAAGGTACAGAAAGAAGCAAGTGAGGTGCAGAAAGAGGGAAGAGAGGTGCAGAAAATGGCATGAGAACTGCAGAAAGAGGCAAGAGGGATGCAAAAAGGGGAAGAAGAGTGTACAAAGAGGCAAGAGGGGTGAAGCAAGAGGGAAGAGAGGTGTAGAAAGAGGCAAGAGAGTTGCACAAAGAGGGAAGAAGGGTGCAGAAAGAGGCAAGAGGGGTACAGAAAGAGGCAACAGAGGTGCAGAAAGAAGCAACAGAGGTGCAGAAAGAGGCAAGAGAAGTGCAGAAATAAGCAAGAGGGGTGCAGAAACAGGCAGGAGAGGTGCAGAAAGAGGGAACAGGGGTACAGAAAGAGGCAAAAGAGGTGCAGAAATAGGGAAGAAGGGTGCAGAAAGAGGCAAGAGGGGTGCAGAAAGTGGAAGAGATGAGCAGAAAGAGGCAAAAGAAGTGCAGAAAAAGAAAGAAAGGTGCAGAAAGAAGGAACAAAACTGCAGAAAGAGGCAAGAGGAATGCAAAAAAGGGAAGAAGGGTGCAGAAAGAAGCAAGAGAGGTACAGAAAGAGACAACAGGGTTACAGAAAGAAGCAAGAGAGGTGTAGAAAGGGGCAAAAGAAGTGCAGAAAGAAGCAACAGAGGTGCAGAAAGAGGCAAGAGGGGTGCAGAAGGAGGAGAGAGAAGTGCAGAAAGGAGCACAAGAGGTGGAGAAAGAAGCAAGAGGGGTGCAGAAAGAGGCAAGAGCAGTGCAGAAAGAACCAAGAGATGTGCAGAAAGAGGCAAGAGAGGTGCAGAAAGAGACAAGAGATGTGCAGAAAAACAGAAGAAGGATGCAGAAAGAAGCAAGAGAAGAGCAGAAAGAGGCAAGTGAGGTGCAGAAGTAGGCAAGAGAACTGCAGAAAGAGGAAAGAGAGTTGCAGAACCAGGCACAAGGGGTGCAGAAAGAGGGAACACGTATGCAGACAGAGGCAAGAGAAGTGCAGAAAGAGGGAAGAGGGGTACATAAATAGGCAAGAGGGATGCAGAGATTTGTAACGGAGATGCTGAAAGAAGCAAGAGCAGTGCAGAAAGAACCAACAAAGGTGCAGAAAGAGGCAAGAGGGGTACAGAAAGAGACAAGAGAAGTGCAGAAAGAACCAACAGAGGTGCCGAAAGAGGCAAGAGAGGTACAGAAACAGTCAAGAAAGGTGCAGAAAGAGAAAACATGGGTGCAGAAAGAGGTAAGAGGGATATAGACATTTGCAAGAGAGGTGCAGAAAGAAGCAAGAGAAGTGCAGAAAGAAGCAAGAGAGGTGGAGAAATAAGGCAGAGGGGTGCAGAAAGAGGCAAGAGGGATGCAGAAATTTGCAAAAGAGGTGCAGAAAGAAGCAAGAGCTGTCCTGAAAGAACCAACAGAGGTGCAAAAACAAGCAAGAGGGGTGCAGAAAGAGGTGTGAGAGGTGCACAAAGAGGCAAGAGGGGTACAGAAAGAAGCAAGAGAGGTGTAGAAAGGGGCAAAAGAAGTGCAGAAAGAAGCAACAGAGGTGCAGAAAGAGGCAAGAGGGGTGCAGAAGGAGGAGAGAGAAGTGCAGAAAGGAGCACAAGAGGTGGAGAAAGAAGCAAGAGGGGTGCAGAAAGAGGCAAGAGCAGTGCAGAAAGAACCAAGAGATGTGCAGAAAGAGGCAGGAGGGGTGCGGAAAGAAGGAAGAGAAGTGCAGAAAGAAGATACAGAGGTGCTGAAAGAGGCGCAGAGGGTGCAGAAAGAGGCAAGAGAAGTGCAGAAAGAAGCCACAGAGGTACAGAAAGAGGCAAGAGAGGTGCAGAAACAGGCAGGAAAGGTGCAAAAGAGAGCGCAGGGGTGAAGAAAGAGGCAAGTGAGGTGCAGAAAGAGGGAAGAGGGGTACAGAAAATGGCAAGAGAACTGCAGAAAGAAGAAAAAGGGATGCAAAAAAGGGAAGAAGGGTACAGAAAGAAGCAAGTGAGGTGCAGAAAGAGGGAAGAGAGGTGCAGAAAATGGCATGCGAACTGCAGAAAGAGGCAAGAGGGATGCAAAAAGGGGAAGAAGGGTGTACAAAGAGGCAAGAGGGGTGCAGAAAGAAGGAAGAGAGGTGGAGAAAAAGGCAAGAGAGTTGCACAAAGAGGGAAGAAGGGTACAGAAAGAGGCAAGAGGGGTGCAGAAATATGCAACAGAGGTGCCGAAAGAAGCAAGAGAAGTGGAGAAAGAAGCAACAGAGGTGCAGAAAGAGGCAAGAGGGGTAAAGAAAGAGGTAACAGAAGTGCAGAAAGAAGCAACAGATGTGCAGAAAGAGGCAAGAGAAGTGCAGAAATAGGCAAGAGAGGTGCAGAAACAGGCAGGAGAGGTGCAGAAAGAGGGAACAGGGGTACAGAAAGAGGCAAAAGATTTTTAGAAATAGGGAAGAAGGGTGCAGAAAGAGGCAAGAGGGATACAGAAAGAAGCAAGTGAGGTGCAGAAAGAGGCAACAGAGGTGCAGAAAGAGGCAAGAGAGGTGCAGAAAGTTGAAGAGATGAGCAGAAAGAGGCAAAAGAAGTGCAGAAAAAGAAAGAAAGGTGCAGAAAGAAGCAACAGAAATGCAGAAAGAGGCAAGAGAGGCGCAGAAAGAAGCAAGCGTGGTTTGCACACCATTAGTACCAATTTAATACCCACATTTAGCAATAAGTAACAGGTGACCATTCTAGGTTTGCAAAGGGCCTTCCACCACGCTGTAACACTTGTCACTGCATTTTTGGTAACGTTTGAGCCAGAAAGAAGGTTTTTTTGTTCAAATCTGCAGATTATGCAGCACATGATGAATTATGTGGCAAATGCGGAACATGTATAATTGTGCAAATGTTGGTGTAGCCAAACAGTCGCTTAATTACAGTGGCCCTGCTCATATCTCTGACTAGGTCCAGAAGTGCTCCTCAGTGGTTCCTTCTTTTTTTGTCTCTTTGAGTTTATAGTTTAGCTTCTATGAAAACGAGGAAGACTAAACCTGAGGTTGCCACTCCACAAAACAGACTATCATACCACACAATTACTCTCCATAACACATAGTCCCACTCTACATAATTCCTATACACTAAATACCACATACTTTCTATCCACATAATTTAACTGCACAACATACCACATAATTCCACTACACACAACCTACATCCACTCCACTCCAAGAAACATTAATAAAACACTTTCACAATTACATCGCCAATAGCACTAACTCTCGCAAATGCGAAACCTATTACATTGCAAATGCTTCTTTAACTAGTACTCGCGTTTGCAGAGAGGTGGAGAAAGGGGGCCGGGCCTCCGACCACCGCTCAGGAATTCCACTGCGTAGGACTGACAGGAGATACCAGGAGGGCTTCTTGGCCCCAAAGTCCCTCAGGAGAAAAGTGGACTTCATCCCCAACCCGTAGTGTGCCAGGAGGCATGTTGGCAGAGTGGTGGAGAAAGGGGGGCATGGCCTACGAAGACCTCTTAGCAATCCCACTGTGTGGGACATACTGTAGGTAACAGGAGGGGTAGTTGGCCCCCAAGGACAACCTTGGGGGCCAACTACCCCTCCTATTACCTCCAGTAAGTCCCACACAGCAGCATTGGTAAGTTCTCATAGCAGGCCATGCCCCCTTTGCCCACCAGTCTGCAAACACGCTCCCTGGCGCTCTCTTCGATGGGGATTGAAGTCCCCTTCGCTGCTGGGGGTGGTTAGGGGCCAACTAGCCTGCCTGTTACCTCCAGTAAGCCCCACACAGTGGGATTGCTAAGAGGTGGACACAGGCCATGCCCCCTTTGTCCACCACTCTGCAAGCGCGCCTACTGGCATGCTCTTGGTTGGGGGATAAAGTCCCCTTGCCCTGATGGTCCCTGGGGGCCAACTAGCCCTCATGTTACCTCCAGTAAGCCCAACAGCTGGATTGCTGAGAGTAGTCCAAGGCCACGCCCCCTTTGTCCACCACTCTGCAAGAACACCTCCTGGCACGCTCTTGGTTGGGGGATAAAGTCTCCTTGCATCCTGATGGTCGCTGGGGGCCAACTAGCCCTCCTGTTACCTCCAGTAAGCCCCACACAGCTGGATTGCTGAGAGTGGTCCAAGGCCACGCCCCCTTTTTACACCCTCTGCAAACGCACCGCCTAGCGCACTGCTGCTCGGGGATGAAGTCCACTTCAGTCCTGAGGTCCTCAGGACACAAGAGGACCTCATTGCCCCATCAGCAGTGCGCCAAGAGGTGCATTTGCAGAGTGGTGTAAAAAGGGGCGTGGCCTCTGTCCACCTCTCAGCAATCCCACTGTGTGGGGCTTACTGGAGGTACCTGGTGGGCTAGTTGGCCCCTAAGGACCCTTAGGATTCAAGGGGACTTAATCCTCCAATCCAGAACGTGCCAGGAGGTGGGTTTTCAGAGTGGAGCTGGGAGGGGGCAACACCTGCGGCGAGATGCCGGCTTCAGCTTTTTTTTTATTAGAAGGGGGACTGTGTGGCCCCCCTTCTCTTAATATTTTGTGGGCCCTGGGGACCCCATCACCCAGGGCCTGACCCATTTCTTTAAAAAAACGGGAAGGGGGCTGCGCGGCCCCCCTCCCGAGGCCTTTTTCGGCCCCAGGGACCCCATCCCCCAGGGCTGTGCCTCATTTTTTAAATTTTATTATGGGAGGGGGGCCGTGTGGCCCCTCTTCCCTGGGCCTCTTTTGGCTTCAGGGACCCCATCCCCTGAGGCCTGCCCTGCTTTTTTAATTATTACTTTTGGGGGGGCTGCGTGGCCCCCCTCCTGTAGCCAATTTTGGCCCCGGGGACCCCATCCCCCGAGTCACGGCCTTATTTTAAAAATAAATAAATAAATAACGAAAACAGGAAGGGGGGCCGCATGGCCCAACTTCCCTGGGCCACTATTGGCCCTGGGGACCCCATCCCCCGGGGCCTGGCCTTATGCTGGGTATCGCAGGGGAGCTCCAATGCCCCTGCGGTCCCTGCCGGCTCCCCACCTCCTGTGGGAGCCGGCATTGCTGTTGGACAAGGGGAGCTGCTAACATGCAGCTCCCCTTATCCAAAAGCAATTCTGCTTTGCTTCGTGGAAGCGAGAGCAGGTTTCCTGTTCTAACTTCCACGAAGCAAAGCAGAAGTTTGCAATGACCGGGCGGGGCAGTGCTCCCGCCCTGCCATTGCAAACTGCAATGTCCCGGGGGTGGGCACCCCAGGACATTGCTGGAGCCGGCCCTGGGGGGTGGCGGTCCCCAGGGCCAAGAAGGGCTCCAGGAGGGGGGCCGCGTGGCCCCCCTCCCAACTGATTTAAGCCCAGGGGAGATGGTGGTCCCCGGGCCGGGGGGCCGCAGCGGAGTCCCGTATTTAAATAATTAGTGCTCCGGGGAGGTGGTGGTCCCAGGGGCAGTGTGGGGTGGCTCGAACCTCCCCACACTATAATTTTAAAACAAGCCTCAGGGAGGTGGCAGTCCCCGGGGCTGCGGGGGGGCCACATGCCCCCATGCATTAATAATTATTGCCCCGGGGAGGTGGCGGTCCCTGGGGCTGCGTGGTGGGGGCCCGCCATGCAATTTTTTATTTAAAAATGAATCCCCGGGGAGGTGGCGGTCCCCGGGGCTGAGGGGGGCTGCGTGCCCCCCACACAATATTAATAAAGACCCGGGGAAGTGGCGGTCTCCAGGGCTGCGGGGGCCCGTGCGGGTCCGCAGATATTATGTGCCTTGCCCCCAGGACCTGGCCCAACCGAGGGCTCCTTTAAATGAAGAGCGGGAGCCCAAATATACACATTTGGCTGGCATAGCGCAGTATGTACCGGTGATGTTGATTAATATTTATGCCACCAATGTTTATGCTCCAAAAATTTTCAAGAAACTCATTCACTTATGTAGACAATTTAAAGCGCTGAATGTGATTTGGGAAGGAGACTTTAACATGGACTTGAATCCCACACTCAAATGTAACAATCCCAATCACAGTGACCATCCTTGTACCGCAAGTTTGCGGAAACAGACAATGGAGTTGGAGGGATTAGGTGATATTTAAGGGAGAGATGGGAGAGGAGAGAGTTTATTCATTGTATTCCATGGTGCATGGCACACTCCCATATTGATTTCTATCTCTCATTGGTAGAAGTGCTACAGCGGGCGGTGGGTATTACACATTTACGTCGATCTCCTCTGATTACTCTCACACTTGAACTCCCAGACATTGGCCCGATGCACCGAACTTGGCGATTACTAGACGAGGCCCTTAGTCGCTAGGTGTTCCAAGAAGAACATTAAATGGTTATAACTGAGTTCTTTACTATTAACACAAGTTCAGTAGCATGGTTTGCCGATGTGTGGGAGATGTTTAAGGTATAATTAAGAATGTACACACTGAGTAAATATGTGGAAGTCCTCAGATCATTGTGGACCCAGCTGGCAAAGGCTGAGGCACATGGAGATGAAAAGGACCATAACCTGCAGACATTGCTGGAGTGGCACAAGGCTCTACAGCCAGTCCAGGAGCTTGCAGGTAGGAAATCCCAATATCTTTTTAAAGACAGAGCAGCTCTAAACTACTGGGAAAGCAAAGGACCAAGCAAGACCCTCTGCTGGCTAGTAAAAGACACACAGATGATGGACGGAATGCAGAGCAAATCAAACATTCACCCCCAGTCATCAGATCTGGGTTAAATCCATTGTTCTTTTGCTCACCATGCCACCCCAGTTTAGTCCCAGCCATAAGCAAATCAGTCTTAACCCTGTGCCTCATGGGAACAGTCCAGATTGAACTGCCAAGCCAGGTCCTCCCTGGACCGGAAACAAGCATCCTGGGAGCGGTTTCGGGGCATCACCCCTCATCAGCCAGACTAGCTTGAATCCTTGAATCCAGTGGCAAAGTGCGCCCGGGACACACGTCTGGGCATACCTGGTGCACTTAGGGAGAGAAAGCAAAAGACACACAGATGATGGACGGAATGCAGAGCAAATCAAACATTCTCCCCCAGTCAATCGATCTGGGTTAAATCCATTGTTCTGTTGCTCACCATGCCACCCCAGTTTAGTCCCAGCCATATGGAAATAAGTCTTGATCCTGTGCCTCTTGGGAACAGTCCAGACCGAACTGCCAAGCCAGGTCCTCCCTGGACCAGAAACAAGCATCCTGGGACCGTTTCACATCACCCCTCATCGGCCAGACTAGCTTGAATCCTTGAATCCAGTGGCACAGTGAGCCATGGACCCACGTCTGGGCATATCTGGCGCACTTAGGGCGAGAAAGCAAAAGACACACAGATGATGGACGGAATGCAGCGCAAATCAAACATTCACCCCCAGTCAGTAGATCTTGGTTAAATCCATCGTTCTTTTGCTCACCATGCCACCCCAGTTTAGTGCCAGCCATACCCAAATCAGTCTTGACCCTGTGCCTCATGGGAACAGTCCAGACGGAACTGCCAAGCTAGGTCCTCCCTGGACCGGAAACCAGCATCCTGGGACCGGTTTCGGGGCATCACCCCTCTTCAGCAAGCCTAGCTTGAATCCAGTGGCATAGTGAGCCCGGGACCTACTTTTGGGCATACCCGGCGCACTTAGGTCGAGAAAGGAAAAGACACACAGATGATGGACGGAATGCAGAGCAAATCAAACATTCACCCCCAGTCAATATATCTGGGTTAAATCCATCGTTCTTTTGCTCACCATGCCACCCCAGTTTAGTCCCAACCATATGCAAATCAGTCTTGAACCTGTGCCTCATGGTAACAGTCCAGACTGAACTGCCAAGCCAGGTCCTCCCTGGACCAGAAACAAGCATCCTGGGACCGGTTTTGGGGCATCGCCCCTTATCAGCCAGGCTAGCTTGACTCCAGTGGCACAGTAAGCACGGGACCCACATCTGGGCATACCAGGCGTACTTAGGGCGAGAAAGCAAAAGACACAAAGATAATCAACGGAATGCAGAGCAAATCAAACATTCACCCCCAGTCAATAGATCTGGGTTAAATTCATTGTTCTTTTGCTCACTATGCCACCCCTGTTTAGTCCCAGACATGTGCAAATCAGTCTTGACCCTGTGCCTCATGGATACAGTCCAGACCAAACTGCCAAGCCAGGTTCTCCCTGGACCGGAAACAAGCATCCTGGGACCGGTTTCGGGGCGTCACCCCTCATCAGTCAGGCTAGCTTGAATCCAGTGGCACAGTAAGCCCGGGACCCACATCTGGGCATACCAGGCGTACTTAGGGCGAGAAAGCAAAAGACACACGGATGATCAACAGAATGCAGAGCAAATCAAACATTCACCCCCAGTCAATAGCTCTGGGTTAAATTCATTGTTTTTTTGCTCACTATGCCACCCCTGTTTAGTCCCAGACATATGCAAATCAGTCTTGACCCTGTGCCTCATGGGAACAGTCCAGACCGAACTGCCAAGCCAAGTACTCCCTGGACCGGAAACAAGCATCCTGGGACCGGTTTCAGGGCATCACCCCATATCAGCCAGGCTAGCTTGAATCCAGTGGCACAGTGAGCCCGGGATGCACGTCTGGGCATACCTGGTGCACGTAGCGTGAGAAAGAAAAAGACACACAGATGATGGACGGAATGCAGAGCAAATCAAACATTCACCCCCAGTCAATAGATCAGGGTTAAATCCATTGTTCTTTTGCTCATCATGCCATCCCAGTTTAGTACCACCCTTATGAAAATCAGTCTTGACCCTGTGCCTCATGTGAACAGTCCAAACAGAAATGCCAAGCCAGGTCCTCCCTGGACCGGAAACAAGCATCCTGGGACCGGTTTCAGGGCATCACCCCTCATCAGCCAGACTAGCTTGAATCATTGAATCCAGTGGCCCAGTGAGCCCGGGAGGCACGTCTGGGCATACCTGGTGCACTTAGGGCAAGAAAGCAAAAGACACAGAGATGATCAACGGAATGCAGAGCAAATCAAACATTCACCCCCAGTCAATAGATCTGGGTTAAATCCATTGTTCTTTTGCTCATCCATTCCACCCCAGTTTAGTCCCAGCCATATGCAAATAAGTCTTGATCCTGTGCCTCATGGGAACAATCCCGACCGAACTGCCAAGCCAGGTCCTCCCTGGCTGGAAACAAGCATCCTGGGACTGGTTTCGGGGCATCACCCCTCATCAGCCAGGATAGCTTGATTCCAGGGGCACTGTGAGCCCTGGACCTACGTCTGGGAATACCCGGTGCACTTAGGGCGAGAAAGCAAAAGTCAAACAGATGATGGATGGAATGCAGAGCAAATCAAACATTCACCCCCAGTCAATAGATCTGGGTTAAATCCATCGTTCTTTTGCTCACCATGCCACCCCAGTTTAGTACCAGACATATGCAAATCAGTCTTGACCCTGTGCCTCATGGTAACAGTCCAGCCTGAACTGCCAAGCCAGGTCCTCCCTGGACCAGAAACAAGCATCCTGGGACCGGTTTCGGGGCATTACCCCTCATCAGCCAGGCTAGCTTGAATCCAGTGGCACAGTAAGCATGGGACCCACATCTGGGCATACCAGGCGTACTTAGGGCGAGAAAGCAAAAGACACAAAGATAATCAACGGAATGCAGAACAAATCAAACATTCACCCCCAGTCAATAGATCTGGGTTAAATTCATTGTTCTTTTCCTCACTATGCCACCCCTGTTTAGTCCCAGACATGTGCAAATCAGTCTTGACCCTGTGCCTCATGGGAACAGTCCAGACTGAACTGCCAAGCCAGGTCCTCCCTGGACCGGAAACAAGCATCCTGGGACCGGTTTCGGGGCATCACCCCTCATCAGCCAGGCTAGTTTAAATCTAGTGGCACAGTGAACCTGGGACCCACGTCTGGGCATACCCAGCGCACTTAGGGCAAGAAAGCAAAAGACACACAGATGATGGACGGAATGCAGAGCAGATCAAACATTCACCCCCTGTCAAAAGATCTTGGTTAAATACTTCATTATTTTGCTCACCATGCCACCCCAGTTTAGTCCCAGCCATATGCAAATCAGTCTTGACCCTGTGCCTCATTGATACAGTCCAGACCAAACTGGCAAGCCAGGTTCTCCCTGGACCGGAAACAAGCATCCTGGGACCGGTTTCGGGGCATCACCCCTCATCAGTCAGGCTAGCTTGAATCCAGTGGCACAGTAAGCCCGGGACCCACATCTGGGCATACCAGGCGTACTTAGGGCGAGAAAGCAAAAGACACACAGATGATCAACAGAATGCAGAGCAAATCAAACATTCACCCCCAGTCAATAGCTCTGGGTTAAATTCATTGTTCTTTTGCTCACCATGCCACCCCTGTTTAGACCCAGACATATGCAAATCAGTCTTGACCCTGTGCCTCATGGGAACAGTCCAGACCGAACTGCCAAGCCAAGTACTCCCTGGACCGGAAACAAGCATCCTGGGACCGGTTTCGGGGCATCATCCCTCATCAGCCAGGCTAGCTTGAATCCAGTGGCACAGTGAGCCCGGGACGCACGTCTGGGCATACCTGGTGCACGTAGGGCGAGAAAGCAAAAGACACACAGATGATGGACGGAATGCAGAGCAAATCAAACATTCACCCCCAGTCAATAGGTCAGGGTTAAATCCATTGTTCTTTTGCTTATCATGCCATCCCAGTTTAGTACCACCCTTATGGAAATCAGTCTTGACCCTGTGCCTCATGTGAACAGTCCAAACAGAAATGCCAAGCCAGGTCCTCCCTGGACCGGAAACAAGCATCCTGGGACCGGTTTCAGGGCATCACCCCTCATCAGCCAGACTAGCTTGAATCATTGAATCCAGTGGCCCAGTGAGCCTGGGAGGCACGTCTGGGCGTACCTGGTGCACTTAGGGCAAGAAAGCAAAAGACACAGAGATGATCAACGGAATGCAGAGCAAATAAAACATTCACCCCCAGTCAATAGATCCGGGTTAAATTCATCGTTCTTTTGCTCACTATGCCACCCCTGTTTAGTCCCAGACATATGCAAATCAGCCTTGACCCTGTACCTGATGGGAACAGTCCAGACCGAACTGCCAAGACAGGTCCTCCCTGGACCAGAAAGAAGCATCCTGGGACCGGTTTCGGGGCATCACCCCTCATCAGCCAGGCTAGCTTAAATCTAGTGGCACAGTGAACCTGGGATCCATGTCTGGGCATACCCAGCGCACTTAGGGCGAGAAAGCAAAAGACACACAGATGATGGACGGAATGCAGAGCAGATTAAACATTCACCCCTGTCAAAAGATCTGGGTTAAATCCATCGTTATTTTGCTCACCATGCCACCCCAGTTTAGTCCCAGCCATATGCAAATCAGTCTTGACCCTGTGCCTCATGGGAACAGCCCAGACCGAACTGCCAAGCCAGGTCCTCCCTGGACCGGAAACAAGCATCCTGGGACCGGTTACGGGGCATCACCCCTCATCGGCCAGGCTAGCTTGAATCCAGTGGCACAGTAAGCCCGGTACCCACATCTGGGCATACCAGGCGTACTTAGGGCGAGAAAGCAAAAGACACACAGATGATCAAAGGAATGCAGAGCAAATCAAACATTCACCCTCAGTCAATAGCTCTGGGTTAAATTCATTGTTCTTTTGCTCACTATGCCACCCCTGTTTAGTCCCAGACATATGCAAATCAGTCTTGACCCTGTGCCTCATGGGAACAGTCCAGACCGAACTGCCAAGCCAGGTACTCCCTGGACCGGAAACAAGCATCCTGGGACCGGTTTCGGGGCATCACCCCTCATCAGCCAGGCTAGCTTGAATCAAGTGGCACAGTGACCCCGGGACGCACATCTGGGCATACATGGTGCACGTAGGGCGAGAAAGCAAAAGACACACAGATGATGGACGGAATGCAGAGCAAATCAAACATTCA
Organism: Calotriton arnoldi; assembly: GCA_963921515.1. Lineage (NCBI taxonomy): Eukaryota > Metazoa > Chordata > Amphibia > Caudata > Salamandridae > Calotriton > Calotriton arnoldi. The sequence continues at coordinate 623,138 of CAWUFW010004374.1, read as the reverse complement.
CCCTCAGTTAATAGATCTGGGTTAAATCCATTGTTCTTTTGCTCATCATGCCATCCCAGTTTAGTCCCACCCATATGGAAATCAGTCTTGACCCTGTGCCTCATGGGAACAGTCCAAACCGAACTGCCAAGCCAGGTCCTCCCTGGACCGTAAACAAGCATCCTGGGACCGGTTTCAGGGCATCACCCCTCATCAGCCAGACTAGCTTGAATCATTGAATCCAGTGGCCCAGTGAGCCCGGGAGGCACATCTGGGCATACCTGGCGCACTTAGGGCGAGAAAGCAAAAGACACACAGATGATCAACGGAATGCAGAGCAAATCAAATATTCACCCCCAGTCAATAGATCTGGGTTAAATTCATCGTTCTTTTGCTCACTATGCCACCCCTGTTTAGTCTGAGACATATGCAAATCAGTCTTGACCCTGTGCCTCATGGGAACAGTCCAGACCGAACTGCCAAGACAGGGCCTCCCTGGACCAGAAACAAGCATTGTGGGACCGGTTTCGGGGCATCACCCCTCATCAGCCAGGATAGCTTGAATCCAGTGGCACAGTGAGCCCGGGACCCACGACTGGGCATACCCCGATGCCCCGATGCTGGGGCAGCCATGCGCTTTACAAATACTTTAACTTAACTTAGGGCGAGAAAGCAAAAGACACACAGATGAAGGACGAAATGCAGAGCAGATCAAACATTCCCCCCCAGTCAATAGATCTGGGTTAAATCCATCGTTCTTTTACTCATCATGCCACCCCAGTTTAGTCCCAGCCTTATGCAAATCAGCCTTGACCCTGTGCCTCATGGGAACGGTCCAAACCGAACTGCCAAGCCAGGTCCTCCCTGGACCAGAAACAAGCATCCTGGGACCGGTTTCAGGGCATCACCCCTCATCAGCCAGACTAGCTTGACTCCTTGAATCCAGTGGCACAGTGAGTCCGGGACGCACGTCTGGGCATACCTGGCGCTCTTAGGGCGAGAAAGCAAAAGACACACAGATGATGGACGAAATGCAGAGCAGATCAAACATTCCCCCCCAGTCAATAGATCTGGGTTAAATCCATCGTTCTTTTGCTCATCATGCCACCCCAGTTTAGTCCCAGCCATATGCGAATCAGTCTCGATCCTGTGCCTCATGGGAACAGTCCAGACTGAACTGCCAAGCCAGGTCCTCCCTGGACCGGAAACGAGCATCCTGGGACCGGTTTCGGGGCATCATCCTTCATCCGCCAGGCTAGCTTGAATCCAGTGGCACAGTGAGCCTGGGACCTACATCTTGGCATACCCGGCGCACTTAGGGCGAGAAAGCAAAAGACGCACAGATGATGGACGGATTGCAGAGCAAATCTAACATTCACCCCCAGTCAAAATATCTGGGTTAAATTCATTGTTCTTTTGCTCACTATGCCACCCCTGTTTAGTCCCAGACATATGGAAATCAGTCTTGACCCTGTGCCTCATGGGAACAGTCCAGACTGAACTGCCAAGCCAGGTCCTCCCTGGACCGGAAACAAGCATCCTGGGACCGGTTTTGGGGCATCACCCCTCATCAGCCAGGCTAGTTTAAGTCTAGTGGCACAGTGAACCTGGGACCCACGTCTGGGCATACCCAGCGCACTTAGGGCGAGAAAGCAAAAGACACACAGATGATGGACGGAATGCAGAGCAAATCAAACATTCACCCCCACTCAATAGATCTGGGTTAAATCCATCGTTCTTTTGCTCACCATGCCACCCCAGTTTAGTCCCAACCATATGCAAATCAGACTTGACCCTGTGCCTCATGGGAACAGTCCAGACTGAACTGCCAAGCCAGGTCCTCCCTGGACCAGAAACAAGCATCCTGGGACCTGTTTCGGGGCATCACCCCTCATCAGCCAGGCTAGCTTGAATCCAGTGACACAGTAAGCACGGGACCCACATCTGGGCATAGCAGGCGTACTTAGGGCGAGAAAGCAAAAGACACACAGATGATCAACGGAATGCAGAGCAAATCAAACATTCACCCCCAGTCTATAGATCTGTGTTAAATTCATTGTTCTTTTGTTCACTATGCCACCCCTGTTTAGTCCCAGACATATGCAAATCAGTCTTGACCCTGTGCCTCATGGGAACAGTCCAGACTGAACTGCCAAGCCAGGTCCTCCCTGGACCGGAAACAAGCATCCTGGGACTGGTTTCGGGGCATCACCCCTCATCAGCCAGGCTAGTTTAAATCTAGTGGCAAAGTGAACCTGGGACCCACGTCTGGGCATACCCAGTGCACTTAGGGCGAGAAAGCAAAAGACACACAGATGATGGACGGAATGCAGAGCAGCTCAAACATTCACCCCCTGTCAAAAGATCTTGGTTAAATCCATAGTTATTTTGCTCACCATGCCACCCCAGTTTAGTCCCAGTCATATGCAAATCAGTCTTGACCGTGTGCCTCATGGAAACAGTCCAGACCAAACTGCCAAGCCAGGTTCTCCCTGGACCGGAAACAAGCATCCTGGGACCGGTTTCGGGGCATCACCCCTCATCAGCCAGGCATGCTTGAATCCAGTGGCACAGTAAGCCTGGGACGCACGTCTGGGCATACCTGGTGCACGTAGGGCGAGAAAGCAAAAGACACACAGATGATGGACGGAATGCAGAGCAAATCAAACATTCACCCCCAGTCAATAGATCAGGGGTATATCCATTGTTCTTTTGCTCATCATGCCATCCCAGTTTAGTACCACCCTTATGGAAATCAGTCTTGACCCTGTGCCTCATGGGAACAGTCCAATCCGAACTGCCAAGCCAGGTCCTCCCTGGACCGGAAACAAGTATCCTGGGACCGGTTTCAGGGCATCACCCCTCATCAGCCAGACTAGCTTGAATCATTGAATCCAGTGGCCCAGTGAGCCCGGGAGGCACGTCTGGGCATACCTGGCACACTTAGGGCGAGAAAGCAAAAGACACACAGATGATCAACGGAATGCAGAGCAAATCAAACATTCACCCCAGTCAATAGATCTGGGTTAAATTCATCGTTCTTTTGCTCATTATGCCACCGCTGTTTAGTCCCAGACATACGCAAATCAGTCTTGACCCTGTGCCTCATGGGAACAGTCCAGACCGAACTGCCAAGACAGGTCCTCCCTGAACCAGAAACAAGCATCCTGGGACCGGTTTCGGGGCATCACCCCTCATCAGCCAGGATAGCTTGAATCCAGTGGCACAGTGAGCCCGGGACCCACGTCTGGGCATGCCCCGATGCTGGGGCAGCCATGCGCTTTACAAATACTTTAACTTAACTTAACTTAGGGCGAGAAAGCAAGAGACACACAGATGATCAACAGAATGCAGAGCAAATCAAACATTCACCCCCAGTCAATAGAGCTGGGTTAAATCCATCGTTGTTATGCTCACCATGCCACCCCAGTTTAGTCCCAACCATGTGAAATCAGTCTTGACCCTGTGCCTCTTGGGAACAGTCCAGACTGAACTGCCAAGCCAGGTCCTCCCTGGACCAGAAACAAGCATCTTGTGACGGTTCCTGGGCATCACCCCTCATCAGCCAGACTAGCTTAAATCTAGTGGCACAGTGAACGTGGGACCCACGTCCGGGCATACCCAGCGCACTGAGGGCGAGAAAGCAAAAAACACACCGATGATCAACGGAATGCAGAGCAAATCAAACATTCACCCCCAGTCAATAGCTCTGGGTTAAATTCATTGTTCTTTTGCTCACTATTCCACCCCTGTTTAGTCCCAGACATATGCAAATCAGTCTTGACCCTGTGCCTCATGGGAACAGTCCAGACCGAACTGCCAAGCCAGGTACTCCCTGGACCGGAAACAAGCATCCTGGGACCGGTTTCGGGGCATCACCCCTCATCAGCCAGGGTAGCTTGAATCAAGTGGCACAGTGAGCCCGGACGCACGTCTGGGGATACCTGGTGCACGTAGGGCGAGAAAGCAAAAGACACACAAATGATGGACAGAATGCAGAGCAAATCAAACATTCACCCCCAGTTAATAGATCTGGCTTAAATACATTGTTCTTTTGCTCATCATGCCATCCCAGTTTAGTCCTACCCTTATGGAAATCAGTCTTGACCCTGTGCCTCATCGGAACAGTCCAAACCGAACTGCCAAGCCAGGTCCTCCCTGGACCGGAAACAAGCATCCTGGGACCGGTTTCAGGGCATCACCCCTCATCAGCCAGACTAGCTTGAATCATTGAATCCAGTGGCCCAGTGAGCCCGGGAGGCACGTCTGGGCATACCTGGCGCACTTAGGGCGAGAAAGCAAAAGACACACAGATGATCAACGGAATGCAGAGCAAATAAAACATTTACCCCCAGTCAATAGATCTGGGTTAAATTAATCATTCTTTTGCTCACTATGCCACACGTTTAGTCCCAGACATATGCAAATCAGTCTTGACCCAGTGCCTCATGGGAACAGTCCAGACCGAACTGCCAAGACAGGTCCTCCCTGGACCAGAAACAAGCATCCTGGGACCGGTTTCGGGGCATCACCCCTCATCAGCCAGGATAGCTTGAATCCAGTGGCACAGTGAGCCCAGGACCCACGTCTGGGCATACCCCGATGCCCCGATGCTGGGGCAGCCATGCGCTTTACAAATACTTTAACTTAACTTAACTTAGCTCGAGAAAGCAAGAGACACACAGATGATCAACGGAATGCAGAGCAAATCAAACATTCACCCCCAGTCTATAGATCTGGGTTAAATCCTTCATTGTTTTGCTCACCATGCCACCCCAGTTTAGTCCCAACCATGTGCAAATCAGTCTTGACCCTGTGCCTCATGGGAACAGTCCAGACTGAACTGCCAAGCCAGGTCCTCCCTGGACCAGAAACAAGCATCTTGGACGGTTTCAGGGCATCACCCCTCATCAGCCAGACTAGCTTAAATCTAGTGGCACAGTGAACCTAGGACCCCCGTCCGGGCATACCCAGCGCACTTAGGGCGAGAAAGCAAAAGACACACAGATGATGGACGGAATGCAGAGCAGATCAAACATTCACCCCTTGTCAAAAGATCTGGGTTAAATCCATCGTTATTTTGCTCACCATGCCACCCCAGTTTAGTCCCAGCCATATGCAAATTAGTCTTGACCCTGTGCCTCATGGGAACAGCCCAGACCGAACTGCCAAACCAGGTCCTCCCCGGACCGGAAACAAGCATCCTGGGACCGGTTTCGGGGCATCACCCCCCATCAGCCAGGCTAGCTTGAATCCAGTGGCACAGTAAGCCCGGTACCCACATCTGGGAATACCAGGCATACATAGGGCGAGAAAGCAAAAAACACACAGATGATCAACGGAATGCAGAGCAAATCAAACATTCAACCCCAGTCAATAGCTCTGGGTTAAATTCATTGTTCTTTTGCTCACTATGCCACCCCTGTTTAGTCCCAGACATATGCAAATCAGTCTTGACCCTGTGCCTCATGGGAACAGTCCAGACCGAACTGCCAAGCCAGGTACTCCCTGGACCGGAAACAAGCATCCAGGGACCAGTTTCGGGGCATCACCCCTCATCAGCCAGGCTAGCTTGAATCAAGTGGCACAGTGAGCCTGGGACGCACGTCTGGGCATACCTGGTGCACGTAGGGCGAGAAAGCAAAAGACACACAGATGATGGACGGAATGCAGAGCAAATCAAACATTCACCCCCAGTTAATAGATCTGGGTTAAATCCATTGTTCTTTTGCTCATCATGCCATCCCAGTTTAGTCCCACCCTTATGGAAATCAGTCTTGACCCTGTGCCTCATGGGAACAGTCCAAACCGATCTGCCAAACCAGGTCCTCCCTGGACCGGAAACAAGTATCCTGGGACCGGTTTCAGGGCAACACCCCTCATCAGCCAGACTAGCTTGAATCATTGAATCCAGTGGCCCAGTGAGCCTGGGAGGCACGACTGGGCATACCTGGCGCGCCTTAGGGCGAGAAAGCAAAAGACACACAGATGATCAACGGAATGCAGAGCAAATCAAACATTCACCCCCAGTCAATAGCTCTGGGTTAAATTAATTGTTCTTTTGCTCACTATGCCACCCCTGTTCAGTCACAGACATATGCAAATCAGTCTTGACCCTGTGCCTCATGGGAACAGTCCAGAGCGAACTGCCAAGCCAGGTACTCCCTGGACCGGAAACAAGCATCCAGGGACCGGTTTCGGGGCATCACCCCTCATCAACCAGACTAGCTTAAATCTAGTGGCACAGTGAACCTAGGACCCACGTCCGGGCATACCCAGCGCACTTAGGGCGAGAAAGCAAAAGACACACAGATGATAGACGGAATGCATAGCAGATCAAACATTCACCCCTTGTCAAAAGATCTGGGTTAAATCCATCGTTATTTTGCTCACCATGCCACCCCAGTTTAGTCCCAGCCATATGCAAATTAGCCTTGACCCTGTGCCTCATGGGAACAGCCCAGACCGAACTGCCAAACCAGGTCCTCCCTGGACCGGAAACAAGCATCCTGGGACCGGTTTCGGGGCATCACCCCCATCAGCCAGGCTAGCTTGAATCCAGTGGCACAGTAAGCCCGGTACCCACATCTGGGCATACCAGGCATACTTAGGGCGAGAAAGCAAAAAACACACAGATGATCAACGGAATGCAGAGCAAATCAAACATTCACCCCCAGTCAATAGCTCTGGGTTAAATTCATTGTTCTTTTGCTCACTATGCCACCCCTGTTTAGTCCCAGACATATGCAAATCAGTCTTGACCCTGTGCCTCATGGGAACAGTCCAGACCGAACTGCCAAGCCAGGTACTCCCTGGACCGGAAACAAGCATCCAGGGACCGGTTTCGGGGCATCACCCCTCATCAGCCAGGCTAGCTTGAATCAAGTGGCACAGTGAGCCCAGGACGCACGTCTGGGCATACCTGGTGCACGTAGGGCGAGAAAGCAAAAGACACACAGATGATGGACGGAATGCAGAGCAAATCAAACATTCACCCCCAGTTAATAGATCTGGGTTAAATCCATTGTTCTTTTGCTCATCATGCCATCCCAGTTTAGTCCCACCCTTATGGAAATCAGTCTTGACCCTGTGCCTCGTTGGAACAGTCCAAACCGAACTGCCAAACCAGGTCCTCCCTGGACCGGAAACAAGCATCCTGGGACCGGTTTCAGGGCATCACCCCTCATCAGCCAGACTAGCTTGAATCATTGAATCCAGTGGCCCAGTGAGCCCGGGAGGCACGTCTGGGCATACCTGGCGCACTTAGGGCGAGAAAGCAAAAGACACACAGATGATCAACGGAATGCAGAGCAAATCTAACATTCACCCCCAGTCAAAATATCTGGGTTAAATTCATTGTTCTTTTGCTCACTATGCCACCCCTGTTTAGTCCCAGACATATGCAAATCAGTCTTGACCCTGTGCCTCATGGGAACAGTCCAGACCGAACTGCCAAGCCAGGTACTCCCTGGACCGGAAACAAGCATCCAGGGACCAGTTTCGGGGCATCACCCCTCATCAGCCAGGCTAGCTTGAATCAAGTGGTACAGTGAGCCTGGGACGCACGTCTGGGCATACCTGGTGCACGTAGGGCGAGAAAGCAAAAGACACACAGATGATGGACGGAATGCAGAGCAAATCAAACATTCACCCCCAGTTAATAGATCTGGGTTAAATCCATTGTTCTTTTGCTCATCATGCCATCCCAGTTTAGTCCCACCCTTATGGAAATCAGTCTTGACCCTGTGCCTCATGGGAACAGTCCAAACCGATCTGCCAAACCAGGTCCTCCCTGGACCGGAAACTAGAATCCAGGGACCGGTTTCTGGGCAACACCCCTCATCAGCCAGACTAGCTTGAATCATTGAATCCAGTGGCCCAGTGAGCCCGGGAGGCACGACTGGGCATACCTGGCGCGCCTTAGGGTGAGAAAGCAAAAGACACACAGATGATCAACGGAATGCAGAGCAAATCAAACATTCACCCCCAGTCAATAGCTCTGGGTTAAATTCATTGTTCTTTTGCTCACTATGCCACCCCTGTTCAGTCCCAGACATATGCAAATCAGTCTTGACCCTGTGCCTCATGGGAACAGTCCAGAGCGAACTGCCAAGCCAGGTACTCCCTGGACCGGAAACTAGCATCCAGGGACCGGTTTCGGGGCATCACCCCTCATCAGCCAGACTAGCTTAAATCTAGTGGCACAGTGAACCTAGGACCCACGTCCGGGCATACCCAGCGCACTTAGGGCGAGAAAGCAAAAGACACACAGATGATAGACGGAATGCATAGCAGATCAAACATTCACCCCTTGTCAAAAGATCTGGGTTAAATCCATCGTTATTTTGCTCACCATGCCACCCCAGTTTAGTCCCAGCCATATGCAAATTAGCCTTGACCCTGTGCCTCATGGGAACAGCCCAGACCGAACTGCCAAACCAGGTCCTCCCTGGACCGGAAACAAGCATCCTGGGACCGGTTTCGGGGCATCACCCCCCATCAGCCAGGCTAGCTTGAATCCAGTGGCACAGTAAGCCCGGTACCCACATCTGGGCATACCAGGCATACTTAGGGCGAGAAAGCAAAAAACACACAGATGATCAACGGAATGCAGAGCAAATCAAACATTCACCCCCAGTCAATAGCTCTGGGTTAAATTCATTGTTCTTTTGCTCACTATGCCACCCCTGTTTAGTCCCAGACATATGCAAATCAGTCTTGACCCTGTGCCTCATGGGAACAGTCCAGACCGAACTGCCAAGCCAGGTACTCCCTGGACCGGAAACAAGCATCCAGGGACCAGTTTCGGGGCATCACCCCTCATCAGCCAGGCTAGCTTGAATCAAGTGGTACAGTGAGCCTGGGACGCACGTCTGGGCATACCTGGTGCACGTAGGGCGAGAAAGCAAAAGACACACAGATGATGGACGGAATGCAGAGCAAATCAAACATTCACCCCCAGTTAATAGATCTGGGTTAAATCCATTGTTCTTTTGCTCATCATGCCATCCCAGTTTAGTCCCACCCTTATGGAAATCAGTCTTGACCCTGTGCCTCATGGGAACAGTCCAAACCGATCTGCCAAACCAGGTCCTCCCTGGACCGGAAACAAGTATCCTGGGACCGGTTTCAGGGCAACACCCCTCATCAGCCAGACTAGCTTGAATCATTGAATCCAGTGGCCCAGTGAGCCCGGGAGGCACGACTGGGCATACCTGGCGCACTTAGGGCGAGAAAGCAAAAGACACACAGATGATCAACGGAATGCAGAGCAAATCTAACATTCACCCCCAGTCAAAATATCTGGGTTAAATTCATTGTTCTTTTGCTCACTATGCCACCCCTGTTTAGTCCCAGACATATGCAAATCAGTCTTGACCCTGTGCCTCATGGGAACAGTCCAGACCGAACTGCCAAGCCAGGTACTCCCTGGACCGGAAACAAGCATCCAGGGACCAGTTTCGGGGCATCACCCCTCATCAGCCAGGCTAGCTTGAATCAAGTGGTACAGTGAGCCTGGGACGCACGTCTGGGCATACCTGGTGCACGTAGGGCGAGAAAGCAAAAGACACACAGATGATGGACGGAATGCAGAGCAAATCAAACATTCACCCCCAGTTAATAGATCTGGGTTAAATCCATTGTTCTTTTGCTCATCATGCCATCCCAGTTTAGTCCCACCCTTATGGAAATCAGTCTTGACCCTGTGCCTCATGGGAACAGTCCAAACCGATCTGCCAAACCAGGTCCTCCCTGGACCGGAAACAAGTATCCTGGGACCGGTTTCAGGGCAACACCCCTCATCAGCCAGACTAGCTTGAATCATTGAATCCAGTGGCCCAGTGAGCCCGGGAGGCACGACTGGGCATACCTGGCGCGCCTTAGGGTGAGAAAGCAAAAGACACACAGATGATCAACGGAATGCAGAGCAAATCAAACATTCACACCCAGTCAATAGCTCTGGGTTAAATTCATTGTTCTTTTGCTCACTATGCCACCCCTGTTCAGTCCCAGACATATGCAAATCAGTCTTGACCCTGTGCCTCATGGGAACAGTCCAGAGCGAACTGCCAAGCCAGGTACTCCCTGGACCGGAAACTAGCATCCAGGGACCGGTTTCGGGGCATCACCCTCATCAGCCAGACTAGCTTAAATCTAGTGGCACAGTGAACCTAGGACCCACGTCCGGGCATACCCAGCGCACTTAGGGCGAGAAAGCAAAAGACACACAGATGATAGACGGAATGCATAGCAGATCAAACATTCACCCCTTGTCAAAAGATCTGGGTTAAATCCATCGTTATTTTGCTCACCATGCCACCCCAGTTTAGTCCCAGCCATATGCAAATTAGCCTTGACCCTGTGCCTCATGGGAACAGCCCAGACCGAACTGCCAAACCAGGTCCTCCCTGGACCGGAAACAAGCATCCTGGGACCGGTTTCGAGGCATCACCCCCATCAGCCAGGCTAGCTTGAATCCAGTGGCACAGTAAGCCCGGTACCCACATCTGGGCATACCAGGCATACTTAGGGCGAGAAAGCAAAAACACACAGATGATCAACGGAATGCAGAGCAAATCAAACATTCACCCCCAGTCAATAGCTCTGGGTTAAATTCATTGTTCTTTTGCTCACTATGCCACCCCTGTTTAGTCCCAGACATATGCAAATCAGTCTTGACCCTGTGCCTCATGGGAACAGTCCAGACCGAACTGCCAAGCCAGGTACTCCCTGGACCGGAAACAAGCATCCAGGGACCAGTTTCGGGGCATCACCCCTCATCAGCCAGGCTAGCTTGAATCAAGTGGTACAGTGAGCCTGGGACGCACGTCTGGGCATACCTGGTGCACGTAGGGCGAGAAAGCAAAAGACACACAGATGATGGACGGAATGCAGAGCAAATCAAACATTCACCCCCAGTTAATAGATCTGGGTTAAATCCATTGTTCTTTTGCTCATCATGCCATCCCAGTTTAGTCCCACCCTTATGGAAATCAGTCTTGACCCTGTGCCTCATGGGAACAGTCCAAACCGATCTGCCAAACCAGGTCCTCCCTGGACCGGAAACAAGTATCCTGGGACCGGTTTCAGGGCAACACCCCTCATCAGCCAGACTAGCTTGAATCATTGAATCCAGTGGCCCAGTGAGCCCGGGAGGCACGACTGGGCATACCTGGCGCACTTAGGGCGAGAAAGCAAAAGACACACAGATGATCAACGGAATGCAGAGCAAATCTAACATTCACCCCCAGTCAAAATATCTGGGTTAAATTCATTGTTCTTTTGCTCACTATGCCACCCCTGTTTAGTCCCAGACATATGCAAATCAGTCTTGACCCTGTGCCTCATGGGAACAGTCCAGACCGAACTGCCAAGCCAGGTACTCCCTGGACCGGAAACAAGCATCCAGGGACCAGTTTCGGGGCATCACCCCTCATCAGCCAGGCTAGCTTGAATCAAGTGGTACAGTGAGCCTGGGACGCACGTCTGGGCATACCTGGTGCACGTAGGGCGAGAAAGCAAAAGACACACAGATGATGGACGGAATGCAGAGCAAATCAAACATTCACCCCCAGTTAATAGATCTGGGTTAAATCCATTGTTCTTTTGCTCATCATGCCATCCCAGTTTAGTCCCACCCTTATGGAAATCAGTCTTGACCCTGTGCCTCATGGGAACAGTCCAGACTGAACTGCCAAGCCAGGTCCTCCCTGGACCGGAAACAAGCATCCTGGGACCGGTTTTGGGGCATCACCCCTCATCAGCCAGGCTAGTTTAAGTCTAGTGGCACAGTGAACCTGGGACCCACGTCTGGGCATACCCAGCGCACTTAGGGCGAGAAAGCAAAAGACACACAGATGATGGACGGAATGCAGAGCAAATCAAACATTCACCCCCACTCAATAGATCTGGGTTAAATCCATCGTTCTTTTGCTCACCATGCCACCCCAGTTTAGTCCCAACCATATGCAAATCAGACTTGACCCTGTGCCTCATGGGAACAGTCCAGACTGAACTGCTAAGCCAGGTCCTCCCTGGACCGGAAACAAGCATCCTGGGTCCTGTTTCGGGGCATCACCCCTCATCAGCCAGGCTAGCTTGAATCCAGTGGCACAGTAAGCACGGGACCCACATCTGGGCATACCAGGCATACTTAGGGCGAGAAAGCAAAAGACACACAGATGATCAACGGAATGCAGAGCAAATCAAACATTCACCCCCAGTCTATAGATCTGTGTTAAATTCATTGTTCTTTTGTTCACTATGCCACCCCTGTTTAGTCCCAGACATATGCAAATCAGTCTTGACCCTGTGCCTCAAGGGAACAGTCCAGACTGAAGTGCCAAGCCAGGTCCTCCCTGGACCGGAAACAAGCATCCTGGGACTGGTTTCGGGGCATCACCCCTCATCAGCCAGGCTAGTTTAAATCTAGTGGCACAGTGAACCTGGGACCCACGTCTGGGCATACCCAGCGCACTTAGGGCGAGAAAGCAAAAGACACACAGATGATGGACGGAATGCAGAGCAGCTCAAACATTCACCCCCTGTCAAAAGATCTTGGTTAAATTCATTGTTATTTTGCTCACCATGCCACCCCAGTTTAGTCCCAGCCATATGCAAATCAGTCTTGACCGTGTGCCTCATGGAAACAGTCCCGATCAAACTGCCATGCCAGGTTCTCCCTGGACCGGAAACAAGCATCCTGGGACCGGTTTCGCACGTCTGGGCATACCTGGTGCACGTAGGGCGAGAAAGCAAAAGACACACAGATGATGGACGGAATGCAGAGCAAATCAAACATTCACCCCCAGTCAATAGATCAGGGTTAAATCCATTGTTCTTTTGCTCATCATGCCATCCCAGTTTAGTACCACCCTTATGGAAATCAGTCTTGACCCTGTGCCTCATGGGAACAGTCCAATCCGAACTGTCAAGCCAGGTCCTCCCTGGACTGGAAACAAGCATCCTGGGACCGGTTTCAGGGCATCACCCCTCATCAGCCAGATTAGCTTGAATCATTGAATCCAGTGGCCCAGTGAGCCCGGGAGGCACGTCTGGGCATACCTGGCGCACTTAGGGCGAGAAAGCAAAAGACACACAGATGATCAATGGAATGCAGAGCAAATCAAACATTCACCCCAGTCAATAGATCTGGGTTAAATTCATCGTTCTTTTACTCATTTTGCCACCGCTGTTTAGTCCCAGACATACGCAAATCAGTCTTGACCCTGTGCCTCATGGGAACAGTCCAGACCGAACTGCCAAGACAGGTCCTCCCTGAACCAGAAACAAGCATCCTGGGACCGGTTTCGGGGCATCACCCCTCATCAGCCAGGATAGCTTGAATCCAGTGGCACAGTGAGCCCGGGACCCACGCCTGGCATGCCCCGATGCCCCAATGCTGGGGCAGCCATGCGCTTTACAAATACTTTAACTTAACTTAACTTAGGGCGAGAAAGCAAGAGACACACAGATGATCAACAGAATGCAGAGCAAATCAAACATTCACCCCCAGTCAATAGATCTGGGTTAAATCCATCGTTGTTATGCTCACCATGCCACCCCAGTTTAGTCCCAACCATGTGAAATCAGTCTTGACCCTGTGCCTCATGGGAATAGTCCAGACTGAACTGCCAAGCCAGGTCCTCCCTGGACCAGAAACAAGCATCTTGTGACGGTTCATGGGCATCACCCCATATCAGCCAGACTAGCTTAAATCTAGTGGCACAGTGAACGTGGGACCCACGTCCGGGCATACCCAGCGCACTTAGGGCGAGAAAGCAAAAAACACACCGATGATCAACGGAATGCAGAGCAAATCAAACATTCACCCCCAGTCAATAGCTCTAGGTTAAATTCATTGTTCTTTTGCTCACTATGCCTCCCCTGTTTAGTCCCAGACATATGAAAATCAGTCTTGACCATGTGCCTCATGGGAACTGTCAAGACCGAACTGCCAAGCCAAGGACCCCCTGGACCGGAAACAAGCATCCTGGGACCGGTTTCGGGGCATCACCCCTCATCAGCCAGGGTAGCTTGAATCAAGTGGCACAGTGAGCCCGGGCGCACGTCTGGGCATACCTGGTGCACGTAGGGCGAGAAAGCAAAAGACACACAAATGATGGACGGAATGCAGAGCAAATCAAACATTCACCCCCAGTTAATAGATCTGGCTTAAATACATTGTTCTTTTGCTCATCATGCCATCCCAGTTTAGTCCTACCCTTATGGAAATCAGTCTTGACCCTGTGCCTCATCGGAACAGTCCAAACCGAACTGCCAAGCCAGGTCCTCCCTGGACCGGAAACAAGCATCCTGGGACCGGTTTCAGGGCATCACCCCTCATCAGCCAGACTAGCTTGAATCATTGAATCCAGTGGCCCAGTGAGCCCGGGAGGCACGTCTGGGCATACCTGGCGCACTTAGGGCGAGAAAGCAAAAGACACACAGATGATCAACGGAATGCAGAGCAAATAAAACATTCACCCCCAGTCAATAGATCTGGGTTAAATTCATCGTTCTTTTGCTCACTATGCCACCCGTTTAGTCCCAGACATATGCAAATCAGTCTTGACCCTGTGCCTCATGGGAACAGTCCAGACCGAACTGCCAAGACAGGTCCTCCCTGGACCAGAAACAAGGATCCTGGGACCGGTTTCGGGGCATCACCCCTCATCAGCCAGGATAGCTTGAATCCAGTGGCACAGTGAGCCCAGGACCCACGTCTGGGCATACCCTGATGCCCCGATGCTGGGGCAGCCATGCGCTTTACAAATACTTTAACTTAACTTAACTTAGCTCGAGAAAGCAAGAGACACACAGATGTTCAACGGAATGCAGAGCAAATCAAACATTCACCCCCAGTCTATAGATCTGGGTTAAATCCTTCATTGTTTTGCTCACCATGCCACCCCAGTTTAGTCCCAACCATATGCAAATCAGTCTTGACCCTGTGCCTCATGGGAACAGTCCAGACTGAACTGCCAGCAAGGTCCTCCCTGGACCAGAAACAAGCATCCTGGGACGGTTTCGGGGCATCACCCCTCATCAGCCAGACTAGCTTAAATCTAGTGGCACAGTGAACCTGGGACCCACGTCCAGGCATACCCAGCGCACTTAGGGCGAGAAAGCAAAAGACACACAGATGATGGACGGAATGCAGAGCAGATCAAACATTCACCCCTTGTCAAAAGATCTGGGTTAAATCCATCGTTATTTTGCTCACCATGCCACCCCAGTTTAGTCCCAGCCATATGCAAATCAGTCTTGACCCTGTGCCTCATGGGAACAGCCCAGACCGAACTGCCAAACCAGGTCCTCCCCGGACCGGAAACAAGCATCCTGGGACCGGTTTTGGGGCATCACCCCCCATCAGCCAGGCTAGCTTGAATCCAGTGGCAGAGTAAGCCCGGTACCCACATCTGGGCATACCAGGCATACTTAGGGTGAGAAAGCAAAAAACACACAGATGAACAAGCATCCAGGGACCGGTTTCGGGGCATCACCCCTCATCAGCCAGGCTAGCTTGAATCAAGTGGCACAGTGAGCCTGGGACGCACGTCTGGGCATACCTGGTGCACGTAGGGCGAGAAAGCAAAAGACACACAGATGATGGACGGGATGCAGAGCAAATCAAACATTCACCCCAGTTAATAGATCTGGGTTAAATCCATTGTTCTTTTGCTCATCATGCCATCCCAGTTTAGTCCCACCCTTATGGAAATCAGTCTTGACCCTGTGCCTCATGGGAACAGTCCAAACCGATCTGCCAAACCAGGTCCTCCCTGGACCGGAAACAAGTATCCTGGGACCGGTTTCAGGGCATCACCCATCATCAGCCAGACAAGCTTGAATCATTGAATCCAGTTGCCCAGTGAGCCCGGGAGGCACGTCTGGGCATACCTGGCGCACTTAGGGCGAGAAAGCAAAAGACACACAGATGATCAACGGAATGCAGAGCAAATCAAACATTCACCCCCAGTCAATAGCTCTGGGTTAAATTCATTGTTCTTTTGCTCACTATGCCACCCCTGTTCAGTCCCAGACATATGCAAATCAGTCTTGACCCTGTGCCTCATGGGAACAGTCCAGACTGAACTGCCAAGCCAGGTCCTCCCTGGACCAGAAACAAGCATCCTGGGACGGTTTCGGGGCATCACCTCTCATCAGCCAGACTAGCTTAAATCTAGTGGCACAGTGAACCTGGGACCCACGTCCAGGCATACCCAGCGCACTTAGGGCGAGAAAGCAAAAGACACACAGATGATGGACGGAATGCAGAGCAGATCAAACATTCACCCCTTGTCAAAAGATCTGGGTTAAATCCATCGTTATTTTGCTCACCATGCCACCCCAGTTTAGTCCCAGCCATATGCAAATCAGTCTTGACCCTGTGCCTCATGGGAACAGCCCAGACCGAACTGCCAAACCAGGTACTCCCCAGACCGGAAACAAGCATCCTGGGACCGGTTTCAGGGCATCACCCCCCATCAGCCAGGCTAGCTTGAATCCAGTGGCACAGTAAGCCCGGTACCCACATCTGGGCATAACAGGCATACTTAGGGCGAGAAAGCAAAAAACACACAGATGATCAACAGAATGCAGAGCAAATCAAACATTCACCCCCAGTCAATAGCTCAGGGTTAAATTCATTGTTCTTTTGCTCACTATGCCACCCCTGATAAGTCCCAGACATATGCAAATCAGTCTTGACCCTGTGCCTCATGGGAACAGTCCAGACCGAACTGCCAAGCCAGGTACTCCCTGGACCGGAAACAAGCATCCAGGGACCGGTTTCGGGGCATCACCCCTCATCAGCCAGGCTAGCTTGAATCAAGTGGTACAGTGAGCCCGGGCGCACGTCTGGGCATACCTGGTGCACGTAGGGCGAGAAAGCAAAAGACACACAAATGATGGACGGAATGCAGAGCAAATCAAACATTCACCCCCAGTTAATAGATCTGGCTTAAATACATTGTTCTTTTGCTCATCATGCCATCCCAGTTTAGTCCTACCCTTATGGAAATCAGTCTTGACCCTGTGCCTCATCGGAACAGTCCAAACCGAACTGCCAAGCCAGGTCCTCCCTGGACCGGAAACAAGCATCCTGGGACCGGTTTCAGGGCATCACCCCTCATCAGCCAGACTAGCTTGAATCATTGAATCCAGTGGCCCAGTGAGCCCGGGAGGCACGTCTGGGCATACCTGGCGCACTTAGGGCGAGAAAGCAAAAGACACACAGATGATCAACGGAATGCAGAGCAAATAAAACATTCACCCCCAGTCAATAGATCTGGGTTAAATTCATCGTTCTTTTGCTCACTATGCCACCCGTTTAGTCCCAGACATATGCAAATCAGTCTTGACCCTGTGCCTCATGGGAACAGTCCAGACCGAACTGCCAAGACAGGTCCTCCCTGGACCAGAAACAAGGATCCTGGGACCCGTTTCGGGGCATCACCCCTCATCAGCCAGGATAGCTTGAATCCAGTGGCACAGTGAGCCCAGGACCCACGTCTGGGCATACCCTGATGCCCCGATGCTGGGGCAGCCATGCGCTTTACAAATACTTTAACTTAACTTAACTTAGCTCGAGAAAGCAAGAGACACACAGATGTTCAACGGAATGCAGAGCAAATCAAACATTCACCCCCAGTCTATAGATCTGGGTTAAATCCTTCATTGTTTTGCTCACCATGCCACCCCAGTTTAGTCCCAACCATATGCAAATCAGTCTTGACCCTGTGCCTCATGGGAACAGTCCAGACTGAACTGCCAAGCCAGGTCCTCCCTGGACCAGAAACAAGCATCCTGGGACGGTTTCGGGGCATCACCCCTCATCAGCCAGACTAGCTTAAATCTAGTGGCACAGTGAACCTGGGACCCACGTCCAGGCATACCCAGCGCACTTAGGGCGAGAAAGCAAAAGACACACAGATGATGGACCGAATGCAGAGCAGATCAAACATTCACCCCTTGTCAAAAGATCTGGGTTAAATCCATCGTTATTTTGCTCACCATGCCACCCCAGTTTAGTCCCAGCCATATGCAAATCAGTCTTGACCCTGTGCCTCATGGGAACAGCCCAGACCGAACTGCCAAACCAGGTCCTCCCCGGACCGGAAACAAGCATCCTGGGACCGGTTTTGGGGCATCACCCCCATCAGCCAGGCTAGCTTGAATCCAGTGGCAGAGTAAGCCCGGTACCCACATCTGGGCATACCAGGCATACTTAGGGTGAGAAAGCAAAAAACACACAGATGATCAACGGAATGCAGAGCAAATCAAACATTCACCCCCAGTCAATAGCTCTGGGTTAAATTCATTGTTCTTTTGCTCACTATGCCACCCCTGTTTAGTCCCAGACATATGCAAATCAGTCTTGACCCTGTGCCTCATGGGAACAGTCCAGACCGAACTGCCAAGCCAGGTACTCCCTGGACCGGAAACAAGCATCCAGGGACCGGTTTCGGGGCATCACCCCTCATCAGCCAGGCTAGCTTGAATCAAGTGGTACAGTGAGCCCGGGCGCACGTCTGGGCATACCTGGTGCACGTAGGGCGAGAAAGCAAAAGACACACAAATGATGGACGGAATGCAGAGCAAATCAAACATTCACCCCCAGTTAATAGATCTGGCTTAAATACATTGTTCTTTTGCTCATCATGCCATCCCAGTTTAGTCCTACCCTTATGGAAATCAGTCTTGACCCTGTGCCTCATCGGAACAGTCCAAACCGAACTGCCAAGCCAGGTCCTCCCTGGACCGGAAACAAGCATCCTGGGACCGGTTTCAGGGCATCACCCCTCATCAGCCAGACTAGCTTGAATCATTGAATCCAGTGGCCCAGTGAGCCCGGGAGGCACGTCTGGGCATACCTGGCGCACTTAGGGCGAGAAAGCAAAAGACACACAGATGATCAACGGAATGCAGAGCAAATAAAACATTCACCCCCAGTCAATAGATCTGGGTTAAATTCATCGTTCTTTTGCTCACTATGCCACCCGTTTAGTCCCAGACATATGCAAATCAGTCTTGACCCTGTGCCTCATGGGAACAGTCCAGACCGAACTGCCAAGACAGGTCCTCCCTGGACCAGAAACAAGGATCCTGGGACCCGTTTCGGGGCATCACCCCTCATCAGCCAGGATAGCTTGAATCCAGTGGCACAGTGAGCCCAGGACCCACGTCTGGGCATACGCTGATGCCCCGATGCTGGGGCAGCCATGCGCTTTACAAATACTTTAACTTAACTTAACTTAGCTCGAGAAAGCAAGAGACACACAGATGTTCAACGGAATGCAGAGCAAATCAAACATTCACCCCCAGTCTATAGATCTGGGTTAAATCCTTCATTGTTTTGCTCACCATGCCACCCCAGTTTAGTCCCAACCATATGCAAATCAGTCTTGACCCTGTGCCTCATGGGAACAGTCCAGACTGAACTGCCAAGCCAGGTCCTCCCTGGACCAGAAACAAGCATCCTGGGACGGTTTCGGGGCATCACCCCTCATCAGCCAGACTAGCTTAAATCTAGTGGCACAGTGAACCTGGGACCCACGTCCAGGCATACCCAGCGCACTTAGGGCGAGAAAGCAAAGACACACAGATGATGGACGGAATGCAGAGCAGATCAAACATTCACCCCTTGTCAAAAGATCTGGGTTAAATCCATCGTTATTTTGCTCACCATGCCACCCCAGTTTAGTCCCAGCCATATGCAAATCAGTCTTGACCCTGTGCCTCATGGGAACAGCCCAGACCGAACTGCCAAACCAGGTCCTCCCCGGACCGGAAACAAGCATCCTGGGACCGGTTTTGGGGCATCACCCCCATCAGCCAGGCTAGCTTGAATCCAGTGGCAGAGTAAGCCCGGTACCCACATCTGGGCATACCAGGCATACTTAGGGTGAGAAAGCAAAAAACACACAGATGATCAACGGAATGCAGAGCAAATCAAACATTCACCCCCAGTCAATAGCTCTGGGTTAAATTCATTGTTCTTTTGCTCACTATGCCACCCCTGTTTAGTCCCAGACATATGCAAATCAGTCTTGACCCTGTGCCTCATGGGAACAGTCCAGACCGAACTGCCAAGCCAGGTACTCCCTGGACCGGAAACAAGCATCCAGGGACCGGTTTCGGGGCATCACCCCTCATCAGCCAGGCTAGCTTGAATCAAGTGGCACAGTGAGCCTGGGACGCACGTCTGGGCATACCTGGTGCACGTAGGGCGAGAAAGCAAAAGACACACAGATGATGGACGGGATGCAGAGCAAATGAAACATTCACCCCCAGTTAATAGATCTGGGTTAAATCCATTGTTCTTTTGCTCATCATGCCATCCCAGTTTAGTCCCACCCTTATGGAAATCAGTCTTGACCCTGTGCCTCATGGGAACAGTCCAAACCGATCTGCCAAACCAGGTCCTCCCTGGACCGGAAACAAGTATCCTGGGACCGGTTTCAGGGCATCACCCATCATCAGCCAGACAAGCTTGAATCATTGAATCCAGTGGCCCAGTGAGCCCGGGAGGCACGTCTGGGCATACCTGGCGCACTTAGGGCGAGAAAGCAAAAGACACACAGATGATCAACGGAATGCAGAGCAAATCAAACATTCACCCCCAGTCAATAGCTCTGGGTTAAATTCATTGTTCTTTTGCTCACTATGCCACCCCTGTTCAGTCCCAGACATATGCAAATCAGTCTTGACCCTGTGCCTCATGGGAACAGTCCAGACTGAACTGCCAAGCCAGGTCCTCCCTGGACCAGAAACAAGCATCCTGGGACGGTTTCGGGGCATCACCCCTCATCAGCCAGACTAGCTTAAATCTAGTGGCACAGTGAACCTGGGACCCACGTCCAGGCATACCCAGCGCACTTAGGGCGAGAAAGCAAAAGACACACAGATGATGGACGGAATGCAGAGCAGATCAAACATTCACCCCTTGTCAAAAGATCTGGGTTAAATCCATCGTTATTTTGCTCACCATGCCACCCCCGTTTAGTCCCAGACATATGCAAATCAGTCTTGACCCTGTGCCTCATGGGAACAGTCCAGACCGAACTGCCAAGACAGGTCCTCCCTGGACCAGAAACAAGGATCCTGGGACCGGTTTCGGGGCATCACCCCTCATCAGCCAGGATAGCTTGAATCCAGTGGCACAGTGAGCCCAGGACCCACGTCTGGGCATACCCTGATGCCCCGATGCTGGGGCAGCCATGCGCTTTACAAATACTTTAACTTAACTTAACTTAGCTCGAGAAAGCAAGAGACACACAGATGTTCAACGGAATGCAGAGCAAATCAAACATTCACCCCCAGTCTATAGATCTGGGTTAAATCCTTCATTGTTTTGCTCACCATGCCACCCCAGTTTAGTCCCAACCATATGCAAATCAGTCTTGACCCTGTGCCTCATGGGAACAGTCCAGACTGAACTGCCAAGCCAGGTCCTCCCTGGACCAGAAACAAGCATCCTGGGACGGTTTCGGGGCATCACCCCTCATCAGCCAGACTAGCTTAAATCTAGTGGCACAGTGAACCTGGGACCCACGTCCAGGCATACCCAGCGCACTTAGGGCGAGAAAGCAAAAGACACACAGATGATGGACGGAATGCAGAGCAGATCAAACATTCACCCCTTGTCAAAAGATCTGGGTTAAATCCATCGTTATTTTGCTCACCATGCCACCCCAGTTTAGTCCCAGCCATATGCAAATCAGTCTTGACCCTGTGCCTCATGGGAACAGCCCAGACCGAACTGCCAAACCAGGTCCTCCCCGGACCGGAAACAAGCATCCTGGGACCGGTTTTGGGGCATCACCCCCATCAGCCAGGCTAGCTTGAATCCAGTGGCAGAGTAAGCCCGGTACCCACATCTGGGCATACCAGGCATACTTAGGGTGAGAAAGCAAAAAACACACAGATGATCAACGGAATGCAGAGCAAATCAAACATTCACCCCCAGTCAATAGCTCTGGGTTAAATTCATTGTTCTTTTGCTCACTATGCCACCCCTGTTTAGTCCCAGACATATGCAAATCAGTCTTGACCCTGTGCCTCATGGGAACAGTCCAGACCGAACTGCCAAGCCAGGTACTCCCTGGACCGGAAACAAGCATCCAGGGACCGGTTTCGGGGCATCACCCCTCATCAGCCAGGCTAGCTTGAATCAAGTGGCACAGTGAGCCTGGGACGCACGTCTGGGCATACCTGGTGCACGTAGGGCGAGAAAGCAAAAGACACACAGATGATGGACGGGATGCAGAGCAAATGAAACATTCACCCCAGTTAATAGATCTGGGTTAAATCCATTGTTCTTTTGCTCATCATGCCATCCCAGTTTAGTCCCACCCTTATGGAAATCAGTCTTGACCCTGTGCCTCATGGGAACAGTCCAAACCGATCTGCCAAACCAGGTCCTCCCTGGACCGGAAACAAGTATCCTGGGACCGGTTTCAGGGCATCACCCATCATCAGCCAGACAAGCTTGAATCATTGAATCCAGTGGCCCAGTGAGCCCGGGAGGCACGTCTGGGCATACCTGGCGCACTTAGGGCGAGAAAGCAAAAGACACACAGATGATCAACGGAATGCAGAGCAAATCAAACATTCACCCCCAGTCAATAGCTCTGGGTTAAATTCATTGTTCTTTTGCTCACTATGCCACCCCTGTTCAGTCCCAGACATATGCAAATCAGTCTTGACCCTGTGCCTCATGGGAACAGTCCAGACTGAACTGCCAAGCCAGGTCCTCCCTGGACCAGAAACAAGCATCCTGGGACGGTTTCGGGGCATCACCCCTCATCAGCCAGACTAGCTTAAATCTAGTGGCACAGTGAACCTGGGACCCACGTCCAGGCATACCCAGCGCACTTAGGGCGAGAAAGCAAAAGACACACAGATGATGGACGGAATGCAGAGCAGATCAAACATTCACCCCTTGTCAAAAGATCTGGGTTAAATCCATCGTTATTTTGCTCACCATGCCACCCCCGTTTAGTCCCAGACATATGCAAATCAGTCTTGACCCTGTGCCTCATGGGAACAGTCCAGACCGAACTGCCAAGACAGGTCCTCCCTGGACCAGAAACAAGGATCCTGGGACCGGTTTCGGGGCATCACCCCTCATCAGCCAGGATAGCTTGAATCCAGTGGCACAGTGAGCCCAGGACCCACGTCTGGGCATACCCTGATGCCCCGATGCTGGGGCAGCCATGCGCTTTACAAATACTTTAACTTAACTTAACTTAGCTCGAGAAAGCAAGAGACACACAGATGTTCAACGGAATGCAGAGCAAATCAAACATTCACCCCCAGTCTATAGATCTGGGTTAAATCCTTCATTGTTTTGCTCACCATGCCACCCCAGTTTAGTCCCAACCATATGCAAATCAGTCTTGACCCTGTGCCTCATGGGAACAGTCCAGACTGAACTGCCAAGCCAGGTCCTCCCTGGACCAGAAACAAGCATCCTGGGACGGTTTCGGGGCATCACCCCTCATCAGCCAGACTAGCTTAAATCTAGTGGCACAGTGAACCTGGGACCCACGTCCAGGCATACCCAGCGCACTTAGGGCGAGAAAGCAAAAGACACACAGATGATGGACGGAATGCAGAGCAGATCAAACATTCACCCCTTGTCAAAAGATCTGGGTTAAATCCATCGTTATTTTGCTCACCATGCCACCCCAGTTTAGTCCCAGCCATATGCAAATCAGTCTTGACCCTGTGCCTCATGGGAACAGCCCAGACCGAACTGCCAAACCAGGTCCTCCCGGACCGGAAACAAGCATCCTGGGACCGGTTTTGGGGCATCACCCCCCATCAGCCAGGCTAGCTTGAATCCAGTGGCAGAGTAAGCCCGGTACCCACATCTGGGCATACCAGGCATACTTAGGGTGAGAAAGCAAAAACACACAGATGATCAACGGAATGCAGAGCAAATCAAACATTCACCCCCAGTCAATAGCTCTGGGTTAAATTCATTGTTCTTTTGCTCACTATGCCACCCCTGTTTAGTCCCAGACATATGCAAATCAGTCTTGACCCTGTGCCTCATGGGAACAGTCCAGACCGAACTGCCAAGCCAGGTACTCCCTGGACCGGAAACAAGCATCCAGGGACCGGTTTCGGGGCATCACCCCTCATCAGCCAGGCTAGCTTGAATCAAGTGGCACAGTGAGCCTGGGACGCACGTCTGGGCATACCTGGTGCACGTAGGGCGAGAAAGCAAAAGACACACAGATGATGGACGGGATGCAGAGCAAATGAAACATTCACCCCCAGTTAATAGATCTGGGTTAAATCCATTGTTCTTTTGCTCATCATGCCATCCCAGTTTAGTCCCACCCTTATGGAAATCAGTCTTGACCCTGTGCCTCATGGGAACAGTCCAAACCGATCTGCCAAACCAGGTCCTCCCTGGACCGGAAACAAGTATCCTGGGACCGGTTTCAGGGCATCACCCATCATCAGCCAGACAAGCTTGAATCATTGAATCCAGTGGCCCAGTGAGCCCG
Source organism: Calotriton arnoldi (assembly GCA_963921515.1). Taxonomy (NCBI): domain Eukaryota; kingdom Metazoa; phylum Chordata; class Amphibia; order Caudata; family Salamandridae; genus Calotriton; species Calotriton arnoldi. The sequence continues at coordinate 598,632 of CAWUFW010004374.1, read as the reverse complement.
GGAGGCACGTCTGGGCATACCTGGCGCACTTAGGGCGAGAAAGCAAAAGACACACAGATGATCAACGGAATGCAGAGCAAATCAAACATTCACCCCCAGTCAATAGCTCTGGGTTAAATTCATTGTTCTTTTGCTCACTATGCCACCCTGTTCAGTCCCAGACATATGCAAATCAGTCTTGACCCTGTGCCTCATGGGAACAGTCCAGACTGAACTGCCAAGCCAGGTCCTCCCTGGACCAGAAACAAGCATCCTGGGACGGTTTCGGGCATCACCCCTCATCAGCCAGACTAGCTTAAATCTAGTGGCACAGTGAACCTGGGACCCACGTCCAGGCATACCCAGCGCACTTAGGGCGAGAAAGCAAAAGACACACAGATGATGGACGGAATGCAGAGCAGATCAAACATTCACCCCTTATCAAAAGATCTGGGTTAAATCCATCGTTATTTTGCTCACCATGCCACCCCAGTTTAGTCCCAGCCATATGCAAATCAGTCTTGACCCTGTGCCTCATGGGAACAGTCCAGACCGAACTGCCAAGCCAGGTACTCCCTGGACCGGAAACAAGCATCCAGGGACCGGTTTCGGGGCATCACCCCTCATCAGCCAGGCTAGCTTGAATCAAGTGGCACAGTGAGCCCGGGCGCACGTCTGGGCATACCTGGTGCACGTAGGGCGAGAAAGCAAAAGACACACAAATGATGGACGGAATGCAGAGCAAATCAAACATTCACCCCCAGTTAATAGATCTGGCTTAAATACATTGTTCTTTTGCTCATCATGCCATCCCAGTTTAGTCCTACCCTTATGGAAATCAGTCTTGACCCTGTGCCTCATCGGAACAGTCCTAACCGAACTGCCAAGCCAGGTCCTCCCTGGACCGGAAACAAGCATCCTGGGACCGGTTTCAGGGCATCACCCTCATCAGCCAGACTAGCTTGAATCATTGAATCCAGTGGCCCAGTGAGCCCGGGAGGCACGTCTGGGCATACCTGGCGCACTTAGGGCGAGAAAGCAAAAGACACACAGATGATCAACGGAATGCAGAGCAAATAAAAGATTCACCCCCAGTCAATAGATCTGGGTTAAATTCATCGTTCTTTTGCTCACTATGCCACCCGTTTAGTCCCAGACATATGCAAATCAGTCTTGACCCTGTGCCTCATGGGAACAGTCCAGACCGAACTGCCAAGACAGGTCCTCCCTGGACCAGAAACAAGGATCCTGGGACCGGTTTCGGGGCATCACCCCTCATCAGCCAGGATAGCTTGAATCCAGTGGCACAGTGAGCCCAGGACCCACGTCTGGGCATACCCTGATGCCCCGATGCTGGGGCAGCCATGCGCTTTACAAATACTTTAACTTAACTTAACTTAGCTCGAGAAAGCAAGAGACACACAGATGTTCAACGGAATGCAGAGCAAATCAAACATTCACCCCCAGTCTATAGATCTGGGTTAAATCCTTCATTGTTTTGCTCACCATGCCACCCCAGTTTAGTCCCAACCATATGCAAATCAGTCTTGACCCTGTGCCTCATGGGAACAGTCCAGACTGAACTGCCAAGCCAGGTCCTCCCTGGACCAGAAACAAGCATCCTGGGACGGTTTCGGGGCATCACCCCTCATCAGCCAGACTAGCTTAAATCTAGTGGCACAGTGAACCTGGGACCCACGTCCAGGCATACCCAGCGCACTTAGGGCGAGAAAGCAAAAGACACACAGATGATGGACGGAATGCAGAGCAGATCAAACATTCACCCCTTGTCAAAAGATCTGGGTTAAATCCATCGTTATTTTGCTCACCATGCCACCCCAGTTTAGTCCCAGCCATATGCAAATCAGTCTTGACCCTGTGCCTCATGGGAACAGCCCAGACCGAACTGCCAAACCAGGTCCTCCCCGGACCGGAAACAAGCATCCTGGGACCGTTTTTGGGGCATCACCCCCCATCAGCCAGGCTAGCTTGAATCCAGTGGCAGAGTAAGCCCGGTACCCACATCTGGGCATACCAGGCATACTTAGGGTGAGAAAGCAAAAAACACACAGATGATCAACGGAATGCAGAGCAAATCAAACATTCACCCCCAGTCAATAGCTCTGGGTTAAATTCATTGTTCTTTTGCTCACTATGCCACCCCTGTTTAGTCCCAGACATATGCAAATCAGTCTTGACCCTGTGCCTCATGGGAACAGTCCAGACCGAACTGCCAAGCCAGGTACTCACTGGACCGGAAACAAGCATCCAGGGACCGGTTTCGGGGCATCACCCCTCATCAGCCAGGCTAGCTTGAATCAAGTGGCACAGTGAGCCTGGGACGCACGTCTGGGCATACCTGGTGCACGTAGGGCGAGAAAGCAAAAGACACACAGATGATGGACGGGATGCAGAGCAAATCAAACATTCACCCCCAGTTAATAGATCTGGGTTAAATCCATTGTTCTTTTGCTCATCATGCCATCCCAGTTTAGTCCCACCCTTATGGAAATCAGTCTTGACCCTGTGCCTCATGGGAACAGTCCAAACCGATCTGCCAAACCAGGTCCTCCCTGGACCGGAAACAAGTATCCTGGGACCGGTTTCAGGGCATCACCCATCATCAGCCAGACAAGCTTGAATCATTGAATCCAGTGGCCCAGTGAGCCCGGGAGGCACGTCTGGGCATACCTGGCGCACTTAGGGCGAGAAAGCAAAAGACACACAGATGATCAACGGAATGCAGAGCAAATCAAACATTCACCCCCAGTCAATAGCTCTGGGTTAAATTCATTGTTCTTTTGCTCACTATGCCACCCCTGTTCAGTCCCAGACATATGCAAATCAGTCTTGACCCTGTGCCTCATGGGAACAGTCCAGACTGAACTGCCAAGCCAGGTCCTCCCTGGACCAGAAACAAGCATCCTGGGACGGTTTCGGGGCATCACCCCTCATCAGCCAGACTAGCTTAAATCTAGTGGCACAGTGAACCTGGGACCCACGTCCAGGCATACCCAGCGCACTTAGGGCGAGAAAGCAAAAGACACACAGATGATGGACGGAATGCAGAGCAGATCAAGCATTCACAACTTGTCAAAAGATCTGGGTTAAATCCATCGTTATTTTGCTCACCATGCCACCCCAGTTTAGTCCCAGCCATATGCAAATCAGTCTTGACCCTGTGCCTCATGGGAACAGCCCAGACCGAACTGCCAAACCAGGTCCTCCCCAGACCGGAAACAAGCATCCTGGGACCGGTTTCAGGGCATCACCCCCCATCAGCCAGGCTAGCTTGAATCCAGTGGCACAGTAAGCCCGGTACCCACATCTGGGCATAACAGGCATACTTAGGGCGAGAAAGCAAAAAACACACAGATGATCAACGGAATGCAGAGCAAATCAAACATTCACCCCCAGTCAATAGCTCAGGGTTAAATTCATTGTTCTTTTGCTCACTATGCCACCCCTGTTTAGTCCCAGACATATGCAAATCAGTCTTGACCCTGTGCCTCATGGGAACAGTCCAGACCGAACTGCCAAGCCAGGTACTCCCTGGACCGGAAACAAGCATCCAGGGACCGGTTTCGGGGCATCACCCCTCATCAGCCAGGCTAGCTTGAATCAAGTGGCACAGTGAGCCCAGGACGCATGTCTGGGCATACCTGGTGCACGTAGGGCGAGAAAGCAAAAGACACACAGATGATGGACGGAATGCAGAGCAAATCAAACATTCACCCCCAGTTAATAGATATGGGTTAAATCCATTGTTCTTTTGCTCATCATGCCATCCCAGTTTAGTCCCACCCTTATGGAAATCAGTCGTGACCCTGTGCCTCATGGGAACAGTCCAAACCAAACTGCCAAACCAGGTCCTCCCTGGACCGGAAACAAGCATCCTGGGACCGGTTTCAGGGCATCACCCCTCATCAGCCAGACTAGCTTGAATCATTGAATCCACTGGCCCAGTGAGCCCGGGAGGCACGTCTGGGCATACCTGGCGCACTTAGGGCGAGAAAGCAAAAGACACACAGATGATCAACGGAATGCAGAGCAAATCAAACATTCACCCCCAGTCAATAGCTCTGGGTTAAATTCATTGTTCTTTTGCTCACTATGCCACCCCTGTTCAGTCCCAGACATATGCAAATCAGTCTTGACCCTGTGCCTCATGGGAACAGTCCAGACCGAACTGCCAAGCCAGGTACTCCCTGGACCGGAAACAAGCATCCAGGGACCGGTTTCGGGGCATCACCCCTCATCAGCCAGGCTAGCTTGAATCAAGTGGCACAGTGAGCCCGGAACGCACGTCTGGGCATACCTGGTGCACGTAGGGTGAGAAAGCAAAAGACACACAGATGATGGACGGAATACAGAGCAGATCAAACATACAGCCCCAGTCAATAGATCTGGATTAAATCCATCGTTCTTTTGCTCATCATGGCACCCCAGTTTAGTCCCAGCCTTATGCAAATCAGTCTTGACCCTGTGCCTCATGGGAACAGTCTAAACCGAACTGCCAAGCCAGGTCCTCCCTGGACCAGAAACAAGCATCCTGGGACCGGTTTCATTGAATCACCCCTCATCAGCCAGACTAGCTTGACTCCTTGAATCCAGTGGCACAGTGAGCCCGGGACGCACGTCTGGGCATACCTGGCGCTCTTAGGGCGACAAAGCAAAAGACACGCAGATGATGGATGGAATGCAGAGCAAATCAAACATTCACCCCCAGTCAATAGAACTGAGTTAAATCAATTGTTGTTTTGCTTACTGTTAGACCTGGCATCCTTGGCGTGGGTCTCCCTTCCATTTTTTCATAATGCCTCCACGGTTGCCGATATGTTTTTGCTGGACTAGATGCTCATGGGCACTTTGCCGCTGCTAATCAGTGCCAAAGTGCAAGTGCTCCCTATCGTTAATTGATACATGTATTAGTGACTCCATGATTGGATGATTGGTTTACTTGTCAGTCCCTAGTACAGTGCACTCAGTGTGCCCAGGGCTTGTAAATCCAATGCCGCTGGTGGGCTCGCAGCACTGGTTGTGCCACCCACAGAAGCGGCCTGTAAAATATGTCTCGGGCCTGCCATCGCAGAGCCTGTGTGCAGCCTCGGGCTGCCATGTCGACTTGGTGAGTACACCCACTTACCAGTCCCTAAACCTTCCCTTTACTGCATGTTGGTCACCCCTAAAGTAGGCCCTAGGGCAGGGTGCATTGTAAGTATAAGGTAGGACATGCCCTGGTGTGTGTGGCATGTCCTAATAGTGAATTACAGCCATTTTCGTTTTTCACTATTGCAAGGCTACCTGCTCCCCATAGGCCAGAATGGGCAGACTGACTATTACACCTTATAGTCAGAACTGACCCAGGGAACCTGGTAGAAAAACGAATTTAGTATGCCTGAACTCAGGATGATAAAATACATCTTTTAGTGAAGTTGGTTTTAACATTCTGTGTTCGAAAATACCACTTTTAGAAAGTGGGTATTTTCTTGCCTAACTATCCAAGCCTGCCTCTGCTAGGTTGTGTATTCCTTGTCTGGAGATTGAGTGACAGGGGCTGGGGGTGGCTACAGGAGACAGGGTGAGTCAGCGCAGGTCTGAATAGGGCTGTGCCTGCCTTCCACAATGCTGGCTCCACCTCCTGCCGGGCGGCTGAGCACTCTGCCCCACATTCTGAAAGGAAAGAAGGAGTCAGAAAAACAAAGTGCTCCAGGACTGACCAGAACTGGTTTTGGACTAGGCAGAGGCCTCTCTGCCTCCAGAGAACAAAGAGAATCAGGGTATAAGAGGGGCACCCAGACCCCAGGAAGATTAGATCACTTTTGGGAACAAGAAGAAACCTTTACTGAGGAGCGGAACCAAGAAGAAACTGAGGAGAAACTATCCCTAAGCCTGAAGTGCTGCTTGGGGGATTGGCCTGCAGTGGTTTGCCTGACTGCCAAAGAGAGGAGAAAGGAACTTTTGCTTTGCTGTGACTTTCATCAACTTGTGAAGGATCTCCAAGGGCTTGGAAGAGAGCTTGCCCCCTGACCGAAGTCCCAGGACCATTGGACTTCACCCCTTTGTGAATTGCTGCTGGAAACCTGTTTCAGTGGCTACAGAGGTAGGGAGCTGTGACCGACTCTCACGACCGACTCGGTGTCCTGCAAGCACCGCATCGAAGCACCGTCTCGCCCTGCAACGCACGGCCCTGGTCTCACCGACTCCGTCAACGAGCCGCTGCCTGCACCGCATCGAGGGACAACGCGTCCTGCAACGCTTCGCTACGCCGAATCGAACTGGTCCGACCGACACGGTCACTGCTGCTGAGTTCGAGTCCTGTGACCGCACCGGAGTTGGGCACCGCTCGCACGCCTTGCGACGCACCGCCCGACTCGCACCGCTGTCCGGACTGATCGACGCCAGCTCCTGAATCCGGCTCCGTCGCCGCACCGCAACCTGCCAGCACCGCATCGAAGCACCGTCTCGCCCTGCAACGCACGGCCCTGGTCTCACCGACTCCGTCTCGACGACGTCAACGAGCCGCTGCCTGCACCGCATCGAGGGACAACGCGTCCTGCAACGCTTCCATTTTTGCATCGCGACCGCGACGAACAGCCATCCGGCTCGCACGCCCGTGCCTGCCGCTTCAAGTAAAAGGTACTGTGACCGAGTCTGTCTACGCTGTGTTGGCCCGTCTCGACGCGGTCAGCTGGATTTGTTAGACTCTGTTTGTTCTCGACATCGCCGTAGCCGGAGGAGGCTACCGACTCGCACAGAACCTTGAATTAAGCCTTTTTGATCAGAACTAAGTATTCTTAACAGTATTGTGGATTATTTTTGTCGTTTATGGTCTTGTGATAAATCTATATAAAGTATACCTATTTTTATAAATATATAACCTGTGTGGTGTCCATTTGTAGTGTTGTCACTTGATTACTGTATGTGTTCACAAATGCTTTACACACTGCCTCTGAACTAAGCCTGTCTGCTCGTGCCAAGCTACCAAGAGGGTGAGCAGGGGTTATTTCGAGAGTGTACCTACTCTCCCTGACTAGACGCAAGGGTCCCTATTTGGACAAGGGTACATACCTCTGCCAACTAGAGACCCCCAAATCTAACATTGGTGGTCAGCGGTGAGGATTCTGGACTTGCATTTGTGACTCATGTACAGTGATTGGTGAACACTACTTAGTGAGTGCAGACCAAAACGCAACCACATACTTTAATAGCATTTTTTCTGGGATTTCCTATTTTTGCAAATGCCAAGTTCAGTCACTATGGAGAAACCAGCATCAGTAGCCTCTGTTGAATGTGATTGGGAAGAAGAGAGGCTAGAATGCTACACCCTTAAGCAGCTCAAGCAATTCTGCAAAAAGTTTAAAGTGTCCATGACCGGGATCTCCAGGAAGGAGGACCTCCAAAAGGCGCTGAGGGCCTGGGTCGAATCAAGGAGTGCCCCTGTGGAGGGGGCTGAGAATGCAGAAGGGCAGCTGGAGGGGCTATTGGGTCTAGGGGCTAGAAGACCACCTTCCCCAGTAGGTAGCAGTGTTTCTGCCAGAGGACTGTCTCCAGAGGAGTTGGAGGACAGGAAAGAGAGTAGGATGCACGAAATAGAGCTGACCAAACTCAAGCTGAATAAGCAGTTAGAATTCGAAATGCAAACAAGGAAATTAGCCCTAGAGGAAAAGAAAATGCAGTTTGAACATGAGAAAGTTTTGAGGGAGTTGGAATTGAAGGCCAAGAGCTTAGAGATTACTCCCTCTGGTGGCAGTGTACCGCCTGTGCCTGTTGAAGCTAGGGTGTATATTCCCAAAGATGTGGTGAAGGAGTTTTTTAAAAATGACGACATAGGGCAGTGGTTCAAAGCCTATGAGGTAGCCATGTCTTCCCACCGGGTCCCTGAGAAGGATTGGGGAGCGGGGTTGTGGGGACGGTTCCTCAGTGAAGGGCGGGATACCTTGTTGGATTTGCCCTCTGAAGTCTATAATTCGTACAGCCACATGAAGGATGCCTTAATGACTAGATATGGTTTGACCCCTGAGCTTTATAGGCAAAGGTTCAGGAACTGTAGTAAGATTGAAAGCAGTACCTGGGTTGAATATGTGACCTTCTTTTGCAGAGCCTTGGATGGTTGGGTAAAGGGTAGCAAAGCGACTGATTTTCAGGCGCTCTTTGATTTGATTGCCTGGGAGCACTTGTCCGGTAATTGTTTTCCTGAGCTACGCCAGCACCTGATTGATAGTAAGCTGACTAACCCTAGGCAGCTTGCTGAGGAGGCGGACCGCTGGGTGAGTACCCGGGTCCACAAGGGTCACGTGGGAGACTCCGCCAAGGGTGGGCAGGGTCCCCAGCAGAAGAGTGGGGGGACAAGGGTAAACAGAAGGAGTTCCATAAAGGGCCCCAAAGTAGACCCCAAGGGAACCAAGGGAAAGGTTCCCAGCCTCCCCTGAGAAGAAGCCAGTGGCCCTGACAGGCCCCCCTGTTCACCAGGGACCACTGGTATGTTACAAGTGTGGCGCCCCTGGCCACAAGGCAAACGATCCTCGTTGCCCTTTGCATGGAAAACCAGCACCCACCAGTGCAGTCCCCCGGCAGTTGGCTAGTGTAGCCCTGGGGGAGGAGTTGGGTGCCCAAGGTGGGGGGATCCCACAGTGTTTTCCCTTGTCTCATTAGGAGACTCTGAGATGGTCCCTAGGACCCCGCTGCCTGAGAACACTAAGAAATACAGGCAGTGGGTGACCATCAATGGCCATAGGGTGGAGGCTCTGAGAGACACAGGAGCCAGTGTGACAGCTGTCAAGTGTCACCTGGTGTCTAAAGAGCAGGTTATCCCTGATGCATTCTATCCGGTTGTTGCCGCTGACAACACAGAGAGTCACTGCAAGGTGGCTCAGGTTCCCTTTGAGTGGGGGGTCTCGGGTACTCTTCAAGTAGCTGTGAGGCCAGCCATGCCTGTTGACTGTTTGTTAGGGAACGATTTGGAGAGCTCACCTTGGGCTAAGGTGGAGCGGAGTGCGCATTTAGAAATGTTGGGCTTGCCTGATTGGGCATGTGTGACCACCCGGTCAATGGCAGCTAAAGGTGTTCAAGAGGACCTGGAGCCTGAGAGGGAGGCCCAGGTGCCTGCCGGAGAGAGAGGAGGCAGGGGGCGCGGGAAACCGGCCCCCGAGGTTCCCACGGTCCAGGAGGAGGCAGACCCTGAGGGGGATGCCCTGGAACCTACAGGGGAACAGGTAGCTGAACTGGGGGACCTACCTGAGCTGACCCATTGGCAGCAAGAAGGAGGACCCTCCAGGGAAGAGTTCTGCAAGGAGCAGAACACATGCCCTTCTCTCGTGGGTCTGAGGCAACAGGCCACAGACCAGGCAGCAGGTGATCAGTCTGGATCACATTGGGTTTACTGGGAGAATGGTCTCCTGTATTCAGAGCCTAAGGTTGCTGAGCCTGGGTCAGCCCGTGTGCTGGTGGTACCCCAGCGCTTCAGAGCCTTCCTACTGGGGTTGGCTCATGATGTACCGTTAGCGGGACATCTGGGGCAGGACAAGACCTTTGACAGGCTTGTTACCCATTTCTATTGGCCCCAGATGCGCTGGAGTGCCGCCACTCACTGCAGGACATGCCAGACTTGCCAGGCAAGTGGAAAAAGTGGGAGGAAGCACAAGGCTCCTCTCCAGCCATTCCCTGTGGTCAGCACCCCCTTTGAACGGGTGGGTATTGACATTGTGGGGCCACTGGACCCCAAGACAGCCATGGGCAACAGGTTTATCCTGGTCTTGGTGGACCATGCCACCCGGTACCCTGAAGCCATCCCTCTGAGGACAGTGACGGCCCCCGTGGTGGGACGGGCACTGATGGGAATTTTCTCACGTGTGGGATTCCCTCAAGAGGTGGTGTCTGACAGAGGTACCAACTTCGTGTCCAAGTACATGAAGTCCCTGTGGCAGGAGTGCGGTGTAACTTACAAGTTCACCACTCCTTACCACCCTCAAGGAAATGGTCTGGTTGAGAGATTCAACCGGACCCTCAAGGGCATGATTATGGGTCTGGAAGAACCCATGAGGCGTAAATGGGACGTCCTCTTACCATGCCTGTTGTTTGCATACCGGGAGGTGCCACAGAAGTCTCTAGGGTTCAGTCCCTTTGAGCTCCTCTATGGACACCCGGTGCGAGGACCTCTGAGTTTGGTCAAGGAAGGCTGGGAGCAATCTCCCAGGAAACCTCCCCAGGATGTATACAGTTACATGCTGGCCTTCAGGAACCAGACTAGGCGTTTCAGAGAGCTTGCTGAGGCAAATCTGGAAGCCAGCCAGGAGGAGATGAAGCGGTGGTACGACCAGAATGCCACTCTGGTAGAGCTTCAGCCTGGTCAGAAAGTGTGGGTCATGGCCCCTGTGGAGCCCTGTGCGCTCCAGGACAGGTGGACCGGCCCTTTTACGGTGGTGGAGCGCAAGAGTCCAGTTACCTATTTGGTGGACTTGCAGTCTCCCAGGAACCCCTTGCGGGTCCTGCATGTGAACCGCCTGAAGCCCCACTTGGAGAGGTCCCAAGTGGGCATGCTCTTAGCTACAGATGATGGAATGGAGGAGGAGACCGAGCCTCTTCCTGACCTCCTGTCAGCCCAAGAGCAAGATGGATCAGTGGAGGGAGTAAACCTCTCTACCTCCCTGACACCTGAGCAGCAGGGTGACTGTCGCCAACTGTTGGGACAGTTCCCTGACCTGTTCTCCCTGGTTCCCCGTGTCACCCATTGGTGCGTCCATGATGTGGACACTGGGGACAGTCTTCCTGTGAAGCACAAGGCTTACAGGGTGACTGACAGGGTCAGAGCCTGCATCAAGGAGGAGGTCTCCAAGATGTTTGCGCTAGGGGTGATTGAGTCCTCTAACAGCCCTTGGGCCAGCCCCGTGGTCTTGGTTCCAAAAGCTGCCGCGCCTGGTGCCACACCAGAACTCCGGTTCTGTGTGGACTACAGGGGACTCAATTCCGTCACCAGGACTGACGCCCACCCCATCCCCAGAGCTGATGAGCTCATAGATCGGTTAGGGGCTGCGCGGTACCTCAGCACGTTTGACTTAACGTCTGGATACTGGCAGATCGCCTTGACTGATGGGGCAAAAGAGAGGTCAGCATTCTCCACACCAGATGGGCACTACCAGTTCCGGGTGATGCCCTTTGGGATGAAGAATGCCCCTGCCACCTTTCAGAGGTTGGTCAACCAGGTGTTGGTTGGACTGGAGGATTTCAGTGCCGCCTACCTGGATGACATCGCAGTGTTCAGTGCCCGTTGGGAAGAGCATCTGCGCCACCTCTGGGAAGTGTTGATGGCGCTGCGGAGGGCAGGCCTCACAATCAAGGCGAGTAAGTGCCAGATTGGGCAGGGTTCTGTGGTGTACTTGGGACACCAGGTTGGGAGCGGCCAGGTGGCGCCCCTCCAACCGAAAATTGATACCATTCTGGCTTGGGAGCCCCCAAGACCCAGACAGAGGTGAGAGCCTTCCTAGGACTCACCGGGTATTACCGGAGATTCGTCAAGGGGTATGGCAGCATTGTTGCCCCCTTGACCGAGCTGACTTCCAAGAAGCAGCCCAGGAAAGTGATTTGGACTGACGCCTGTCAAAAAGCTTTTGACACCTTGAAGACTGCCATGTGCACGGCGCCTGTGCTCCAGGCACCCAACTTCTCCAATGAGTTCATTGTTCAGACCGACGCTTCAGAGCATGGTGTAGGGGCTGTTCTATCACAGATCAATGAGGAGGGCCTAGACCAACCTGTAGCCTTCATCAGTAGGAGGTTACTTCCCCGGGAACAGAGATGGAGTGCTATTGAGCGTGAGGCATTTGCTGTGGTCTGGGCACTGAAGAAGCTGAGACCATACCTGTTTGGGACTCACTTCCGGGTTCAGACAGACCACAGGCCCCTCAGATGGTTGATGCAGATGAGGGGTGAGAATCCAAAGCTGTTGAGGTGGTCCATTTCCCTACAGGGGATGGACTTTACGGTGGAACACCGCCCTGGTACAGAACACGCCAATGCTGATGGACTGTCCAGATTTTTCCGCCTTAGCGATGAGAACTCCCTAGGGGTAGGATAGTTCTCCCCACATTTCAGCTGGAGGGGACACGTGTTAGACCTGGCATCCTTGGCGTGGGTCTCCCTTCCATTTTTTCATAATGCCTCCACGGTTGCCGATATGTTTTTGCTGGACTAGATGCTCATGGGCACTTTGCCGCTGCTAATCAGTGCCAAAGTGCAAGTGCTCCCTATCGTTAATTGATACATGTATTAGTGACTCCATGATTGGATGATTGGTTTACTTGTCAGTCCCTAGTACAGTGCACTCAGTGTGCCCAGGGCTTGTAAATCCAATGCCGCTGGTGGGCTCGCAGCACTGGTTGTGCCACCCACAGAAGCGGCCTGTAAAATATGTCTCGGGCCTGCCATCGCAGAGCCTGTGTGCAGCCTCGGGCTGCCATGTCGACTTGGTGAGTACACCCACTTACCAGTCCCTAAACCTTCCCTTTACTGCATGTTGGTCACCCCTAAAGTAGGCCCTAGGGCAGGGTGCATTGTAAGTATAAGGTAGGACATGCCCTGGTGTGTGTGGCATGTCCTAATAGTGAATTACAGCCATTTTCGTTTTTCACTATTGCAAGGCTACCTGCTCCCCATAGGCCAGAATGGGCAGACTGACTATTACACCTTATAGTCAGAACTGACCCAGGGAACCTGGTAGAAAAACGAATTTAGTATGCCTGAACTCAGGATGATAAAATACATCTTTTAGTGAAGTTGGTTTTAACATTCTGTGTTCGAAAATACCACTTTTAGAAAGTGGGTATTTTCTTGCCTAACTATCCAAGCCTGCCTCTGCTAGGTTGTGTATTCCTTGTCTGGAGATTGAGTGACAGGGGCTGGGGGTGGCTACAGGAGACAGGGTGAGTCAGCGCAGGTCTGAATAGGGCTGTGCCTGCCTTCCACAATGCTGGCTCCACCTCCTGCCGGGCGGCTGAGCACTCTGCCCCACATTCTGAAAGGAAAGAAGGAGTCAGAAAAACAAAGTGCTCCAGGACTGACCAGAACTGGTTTTGGACTAGGCAGAGGCCTCTCTGCCTCCAGAGAACAAAGAGAATCAGGGTATAAGAGGGGCACCCAGACCCCAGGAAGATTAGATCACTTTTGGGAACAAGAAGAAACCTTTACTGAGGAGCGGAACCAAGAAGAAACTGAGGAGAAACTATCCCTAAGCCTGAAGTGCTGCTTGGGGGATTGGCCTGCAGTGGTTTGCCTGACTGCCAAAGAGAGGAGAAAGGAACTTTTGCTTTGCTGTGACTTTCATCAACTTGTGAAGGATCTCCAAGGGCTTGGAAGAGAGCTTGCCCCCTGACCGAAGTCCCAGGACCATTGGACTTCACCCCCTTTGTGAATTGCTGCTGGAAACCTGTTTCAGTGGCTACAGAGGTAGGGAGCTGTGACCGACTCTCACGACCGACTCGGTGTCCTGCAAGCACCGCATCGAAGCACCGTCTCGCCCTGCAACGCACGGCCCTGGTCTCACCGACTCCGTCAACGAGCCGCTGCCTGCACCGCATCGAGGGACAACGCGTCCTGCAACGCTTCGCTACGCCGAATCGAACTGGTCCGACCGACACGGTCACTGCTGCTGAGTTCGAGTCCTGTGACCGCACCGGAGTTGGGCACCGCTCGCACGCCTTGCGACGCACCGCCCGACTCGCACCGCTGTCCGGACTGATCGACGCCAGCTCCTGAATCCGGCTCCGTCGCCGCACCGCAACCTGCCAGCACCGCATCGAAGCACCGTCTCGCCCTGCAACGCACGGCCCTGGTCTCACCGACTCCGTCTCGACGACGTCAACGAGCCGCTGCCTGCACCGCATCGAGGGACAACGCGTCCTGCAACGCTTCCATTTTTGCATCGCGACCGCGACGAACAGCCATCCGGCTCGCACGCCCGTGCCTGCCGCTTCAAGTAAAAGGTACTGTGACCGAGTCTGTCTACGCTGTGTTGGCCCGTCTCGACGCGGTCAGCTGGATTTGTTAGACTCTGTTTGTTCTCGACATCGCCGTAGCCGGAGGAGGCTACCGACTCGCACAGAACCTTGAATTAAGCCTTTTTGATCAGAACTAAGTATTCTTAACAGTATTGTGGATTATTTTTGTCGTTTATGGTCTTGTGATAAATCTATATAAAGTATACCTATTTTTATAAATATATAACCTGTGTGGTGTCCATTTGTAGTGTTGTCACTTGATTACTGTATGTGTTCACAAATGCTTTACACACTGCCTCTGAACTAAGCCTGTCTGCTCGTGCCAAGCTACCAAGAGGGTGAGCAGGGGTTATTTCGAGAGTGTACCTACTCTCCCTGACTAGACGCAAGGGTCCCTATTTGGACAAGGGTACATACCTCTGCCAACTAGAGACCCCCAAATCTAACACTTACCATGCCACCCCAGCCATATGCAAATCAGTCTCGACCCTGTGCCTCATGGGAACAGTCCAGAACAAACTGCCAAGCCAGGTACTCCCTGGACCGGAAACAAGCATCCTGGGACCGGTTTCGGGCATCATCCTTCATCCGCCAGGCTAGCTTGAATCCAGTGGCACAGTGAGCCTGGGACCTACATCTCGTCATACCCGGCGCACTTAGGGCGAGAAAGCAAAAGACGCACAGATGATGGACGGATCGCATAGCAAATCTAACATTCACCCCCTGTAAAAATATCTGGGTTAAATCCATCGTTCTTTTGCTTTTTTTTTTTTTTTAAACTCTTTTTATTGTTAACATGAGGTCATAGTAACAAAGCAAATAAAATAGACAGGAATACCAATTTCATAACATAACATAAGAGGGTAAGAAATAATTAGAGAGGAATAAGGTTTGACTTTAAGTAAATGCTCCCCAAATTTTTTCCATTTTATGCAATGAACGAGTCCCCCTAGTCTTAGCAAGTGCGAGCTCCATGTTATATATTTCTTTAACAATACCCCACCATTCCAGTGTCGTCGGTGAGCTCCTTGCAATCCAAACCCGGGCTATAGCTAACCTAGCACAAGCTAATAAAATAGTTATAAGATCTCTCTGGCTAGGGTCTCCGATCTGTCCACCCAACAACACATCTGACATTGTAAGTAATATAGGTCTTCCAAGCTTATGAGACATAATTTTGGTGACTCCTCGCCAGAATTCTGTTAATAACGGGCATTGAAAGAACATATGTTGCAAATCAGCTCCAAATAAATCACATTTTGGACATCTAGTCCGATCACTATTGGAATTAACTAGTGGCCATTTCGCTATCCTTTCAGGAGTGTTGTACAATGAACAGATAGTTCTATGCAATTGTAGTCTCAGATTGGATGAATGTACTGACTTACAGATACCACTGAGTGCAGACGAAATAGTATTAGCAGTAATAGTAATCCCCATTTTCTGACTCCAGCGTGCAGCTAATCTCCCGCAATCATCTTCTTTATAAGAGTTAAAACCTTTATATCCAACACTAATCAGTGATTTAACTTTAGCTGAATAGATACAATCCCATATGTCAGAATCTAATAACACCGTAAGTTTCATACTGCGTATAAGATAATCACGAATTTGATAGTACTTTAGCCGCATGCTCTCCGTGAGATTATATAGCAGCTTTAATTTATCAAATGTTGAAAACCCATTAGAATCATACAGATCCCCTAAGTTTTTTATACCCAGATTGTCCCATTGTCTCCCACCTCCATCATGAAAAATTCCTGGGAAGATTGGATTATCCCATAAGGGAAGTTTGGGATGATACATCGGTATTTTGTATTTATTAACGACAGCCCTCCAGATGAGTACAATATCCCGCGCAGTCTTGAATTTGACCCGTTTAAAATAATTTGGATCGTTGGTTCGATACAAAAACATTTTAAATTCTTCTCCCAACATAAATACATAGTAAAAGAGGGATTATTATTAGGATTTACTAAACTACGCATACGTCCTAAGAAGGCCGACCAGAAGTATAATTTAAAATCTGGGAAGTCAAGACCCCTTGACTAAATGGAAGTTTCAGTAACTCAATTGCGCGACGCGCTTTTTTGTAACTCCAAATAAAACTACTTAATATACCATCAAAACGTTTGAAGAAAGAATTATTAATACGAAAAGGAATAGACCGGAATAAATAAAGAAATTTAGGGAGAATCTTCATTTTAATTAAATTTATACGCCCACTTATACTGAGAGGGACCTTGTGCCATTTTTTTAATGCGATAGCTGTCTCTTTCAGTAATATGTCGTAGTTCAATGCACCTATCTCTGTGAGTTGGCCGAGACTTTAATCCCCAAGTAGGTAGCAGTATTACAGACTCCTTGTATCGGATTCAATGGTCTATAGTTCATCACTACTTGAGTTTTATTTGTATTCAGTCTGTAGCCTGAAACAACCCCGAATCTCCTTGCTTCCAAGAAGATTCCTTCCATAGCTTCTCCTACATCAACTGAATATACCGCAATGTCGTCTGCATATACCGTTATTTTAAGAGTATTCAGACCTGAAACAAAAGGAATTATGCGTGACTGATTTTGTAATGCCACTAAAAATGGTTCCATAGACAGGGCAAATAATAAAGGTGACAGAGGGCACCCTTGACGGGTACCCCGGAGTATAGAAAATAATGTCGATTGCAGCCCTGCATAGCAAACTTTAGCACTAGGATAGTCATAAAGGGCCTGTATCCATTGTAGAAACTGACCTTTGAACCCAAATATTTTTAATATAGCCCAAAGATAGTCCCACCCCACTCAGTCAAATGCTTTCTCAGCATCTAATAATATCATACCGAGTGGGGTCGACTTAATCCTGGCAACATCAAATGCTGTAAAGGCCGTGTTAATATGGGTCGTAGTATCCCTGCCCGGGATAAACCCGTGTTGCTGTGGAGATACCAAGCCAGACATTATTGGGGCGAGGCGAGAAGCCAATATTTTAGCAAATATTTTTGCGTCAGTATTTATAAGAGAGATGGGTCTATATGACCCACATTCATCAGCTGGCTTATTTTTTTAAAAAGAATACAATCTGCGTGATATTCCATGATTTAGGAGCGTTCCTCCAGATCCGATGTACCCAGCTACTAAACTAAATAATGGGGCTAGTTCCTCAATACATTTTTTATACAATTCCATAGGAATTGAATCTTCTCAGACGCTTTGCCCGATGATAGAGCAGCAACTGCCAATTTGATTTCGGCCAATGTAACATCGCTAGTCAACATATCTAATTGTTCATCCTCAATACGATTCACTGAATTAGTTTGTAAATATGTATCAATGTCACCTAGCACCGGACTAATTTCAGGAGTATATAACTCCTTATAGTAATTAGCAAATTGTTCAAGTATCTGCTGGGATCTGTTATACGTCACATTATTAGGCCCTTTAATAACCTGAACTAAAGTTTTTGCTTTTTCATCTGCCACCTTATATGCTAATATTTTCCCTACTTTCTCCCCACCCTCATACTGGGATAAACGGTATTTATTCAATTTAATGAGGCTTCTTTCCCTAAATGTATTTTTTAAAGCAGATTTAAGATCCAGTAGCATGTAGCCCAATTCTTCTACTTCGATTGAGCCCTGCAAAAGTGCTTCAGCCATTTGATTTTCTACTGAGAGTATTCTTGCGATGGTTTCATCTGCCCTCTTTTTACGTTCATGATTCTGTCTAAATATATACTGTTGAGTGAAGCCCCTGATACTAGCTTTACAAGTATCCCAAACCACAGTATGTAAAGCTGAGCCAATATTAATTTCAAGAAATTCTTTTATATGTATCTTAAGTTTTAATGTAAAATCCTCATTTGAAAAAAGATGCCTGGGAAACGAGAAAAGCCGGGGACTCTGTTTCCCTGTCTTAATTTTAAAAGAGATGAGGATAGGGTTGTGATCAGAAGTAACCCTTGGGCATATCTCCATCTGGCTTGTCTCCAGAACGCTATCTGATACCCAGGCCATATCTTTGCGGGAGCACAATTTATGCGCAGCGGAATAGTAAGTATAGCCAGCCACATCAGGATGTAATACCCGCCAAGCATCTTTTATGGCATGCATCCGTCCTAGTTCTCTAATTGCCGCCCGTGTTTTACGCATCCTCTTAAATGCCCCCGTCTGGTAGTATCCATATCATAATTCATAATACAATTAAAATCACCCATTACCGACCGCTCCCCCTCCCAGCCCAGCAATTCCATATTAACCTTATCCACAACAGTAGGATCGTCTATATTTGGTCCATACAGGACACAGAACGTATATTTACTGCCCTGAACTATGATCTGAGCTATAGCCCATCTGCCATTTTTATCTGAAAATGTCTTACTGATCTCAGCTTTAAATTGTTTATGTTTCAGAATTGCGACCCCTCGGATTGAAGCGTTTAGCTCTGAACTGACAGCTACTTCATACCCTAATTGTTTTAAAAAATTCCGGTCTTTATAAGAGATGTGTGTTTCCAAAATTAAGACTATGTGCGGATTATACATCCTTAACTCTTCGAGGACCAGTCTACGTTTATTCCTACTATTCCCATCCCGCCACATTCCACGTTAAACATCTTATTCTATCCATTCCGTAGATTTCTTTTCTGACCCGCCCTTTCTTCTTCCTTATTCATTGTCAAAAGAAAAGTAGAAAAAAAAGGAAAAAAAGTCCCGTCACTTGTTTTCTCAGTATGCATTTCCCTCATGTTATTTTTATTAGATTTAACCCCCCCATGAACCCCCCACCCCAGCCATCACCCCCACCCCCTCCCCACCCTACTCCCCTTTCTCACGGAGGAGACTACCTTTATCTGACCAGCTGCCATTGGTCTAGGCAGCCTTAAAGAGATACAGCCATGGTGATTCCCCCCCCAATCCCGGAGCTCCAACACCTTAGATAGCACAGCCGGTTAGTAAACCTTAGCCATATTCTTCATAGAAAGAGTAAGACGCAGCCCCCTCAACAATCCTGAATTACTATACATTTTTATACACTTGGACCATTAACATATTATTAGTGGCAAACACCTATGTTATTATTCTGCTATTTCTCTGTGGCTTCTCCTCGCCATTTGACTAGCATCTTCTCAACTTCCCGATCATCCATGAAAAAATATGTATGACCGCTCTTGAGTACTTTTAGCCGCGCTGGTTCTTGAAGAAAAGCTTGTCCCCCAAGAGCCTTAATAGGGTCAATATATTGTCGCAGTTTCCAGCGTTTCTCCATAGTAATTTTACTCAGATCTGACCTGACAAAGAAAGTTACAGATTCTGTCGTAACTGGATTATTAGGGCGAGCCTTCAGTGCTACCGCCTGTCTCAACAAGAAATTTCCCACATAGATCAGAAAGGGCCGGGGGTATTGACTTCCCTTGTTCTTCTGTACTAACGGTAATCTGTGGACCCTTTGCAGTTGCGAGTCCCAGTCCCAGTCAGAGAGATCAGGGAATGCTTTTTGAAAGAGTTGAACCATATACGCTCTTGGATCTCCCCCCTCAGCCCCTTCTGGGATGCCAAAAAGTCATAAGTTTTGTCGTCGTTGTCGGTTTTCCATGTCTTCCATCTTGGCCTGTAGACTTATGATCTGAACTTCATGTTTATTTACACAGACTTCTGTGCGAGAAGACAGTTCTTCAGTATCCACCACCCTCTGTTGTAATTCTGCCATCTCCTGCGTCAGGCCCCCTAGTTTGCCTGCCATCTCGCATAAAGAGCGATGCATTTTATCATTGTCTTCTCGCACTTGCACATAGTGTTGCTGCGCTTCATATTTCTGCTCGCTAAGCAGTTGGAGTATCAGGTCAAATGATGTTTTCTCTTTACTGACCCCAGTCTCAGCTCCCAGCTGAGCAGTCGGTTGATTCAGATTCCAACTCTGACTTTCCGTAATGTGGGCCGAGCTATTAGCAGGAGACATAGCTGGGGGTATAATTTGATCAGGCAGATCCAGCTTGGGGCTATCCAATGATCCTGGTATAATTGTATGAATTGTGTTAGTTGTATTAACTTTCATGAAGCCCTCCTCCAATGGGCTGGTACCTGACAACCGAAGTGCCATCGTCTTAACACCTCCCTTTGCTTGCACCCATTTCCGTAGAGGACTATTATCAGCGATAGCCTTAGTTCTTACAGCAGATTGCCCGCAGATCAGTTTTTTATTTTTATTTTTAAACTTCCCTCTGCCTTTCTTACCCACAGAGCCCTTATTCGCTCCCATAGGGGGTGTTATGGTCTCCTCCAACTCTTCGCGCACTTCATTAGAGCCTGAGTCCACACACGCATCTGCATCTTCAGTCAAGTTATCTATAGCTGCATACATCTTTGCCCCCAGCTCTGCCACTGAATCCGCGCCAATGTTAGGGGAGTACGTCCCAGGGTCTAATGTGCCTGACATGTCCTGTAGTGTATCTAGCAGCCCCTGGTAATTTAATGCTTCAGCCACCCCAACCGCCCCGAGGGAGCCGGAGGGGCTGGCAAGATCTTTATCCATTACTCCTGCTACGGGTGCTGTTGGTGCTGCTGTTGGTGCTATTATTTCTTTATTTTCGGCCCCCTGACCCCTGACCAGCATCTCACTTGTTGCTTCTGTCTCCAAAACCAGAGACCCGCTATGGCAGGGATCGCTGAGAGCCTCGTTGCTTAGTACTGCAATTGTGTTGCCCAGCTTAATTGCTGGGATTGAGACCGCGGTAACAATGTTGCCATTAGTCTCCCTCTCCGCTTCTTTCTTTTCAAGTTTGCTGGCAGTATTCTCAACCGACTTAAAAAGCTGTGGCATTCGGATATGCGACTTATTCAAAGTCTGACCTGTTTTCTCCAATGAGGCCCCTTCATTATTGTTTTCCCCAGCCGCAGCAGTCCTGCCGGTACGCGTGGATCTGGCTGGATTCTTAGGTGCCATCTCTTGTTGTAGCAGGTACTGGGCTCCGACCTGAACCCGAGCTCCGACCTGTGCTCCAGCCTCCGGCAGAATCCGGAGCGTGACAGGGACGACTTTAAGCAGTAGACGTGGCCAGTCGAGCGCCGATCAGCCCGAGGCTCTCACTGCAGGTAGCCGTTCGACCCGCAGCAGCCACCAGATGCGAGCCCCGCTTGAACGCCACATTCACCTCCTCACCCGTGTTCACCGGGCTGATCCGAGACCTGCTCCTCATTATTTCTCCCCCTCGCTCTGGGTACACAGGTACAGCAGCATATTTTTGGCAATCAGCAACGTGTTGGCGCTATCAGCAACAGCTTCTCAAACTAACGGGGGGAATCTCCATTTGCTGCACTCCGTGGCGGCTTCAGCCCGCCATCTTGCTCCTCCAAATCCATCGTTCTTTTGCTCACCATGCCACCCCAGTTTAGTCCCAGCCATATGCAAATCAGTCTTGACCCTGTGTGTTCATGGGAACAGTCCAGACTGAACTGCCAAGCCAGGTCCTCCCTGGACCGGAAACAAGCATCCTGGGACCCGTTTCGGGGCATCAACCCTCATCAGCCAGGATAGCTTGAATCCAGTGGCACAGTAAGCCCGGGACCCACATCTGGGCATACACAACGCACTTAGGGCGAGAAAGCAAAAGACACACAGATCATCAACTGAATGAAAAGCAAATTAAACATTCACCCCCAGTCACTAGACCTCGGTTACATTCATTGTTCTTTTGCTCACTATGCCACCCCTGTTTAGTCCCAGACATATGCAAATCAGTCTTGACCCTGTGCCTCATGGGAACAGTCCAGACCGAACTGCCAAGCCAGGTCCTCCCTGGACCAGAAACAAGCATCCAGGGACCGGTTTCGGGGCATCATTCCTCATCAGCCAGGATAGCTTGAATCCAGTGCCACACTGAGCCCGGGACCCACGTCTGGGCATACCCGGACACCCCAATGCTGGGGCAGCCATGCGCTTTACAAATACCATAACTTAACTTAACTTACCTTACGGCGAGAAAGAAAAAGACACACAGATGATGGACGGAATGCAGAGCAAATCAAACATTCACCCCAGTCAATAGATCTGGGTTAAATCCATCGTTCTTTTGCTCATCATGCCACCCCAGTTTAGTCCCAGCCTTATGCAAATCAGTCTTGACCCTGTGCCTCATGGGAACAGTCCAAACCGAACTGCCAAGCCAGGTCCTCCATGGACCGGAAACAAGCATCCTGGGACCGGATTCAGGGCATCACCCCTCATCAGCCACACTAGCTTGAATCCTTGAATCCAGTGGCACAGTGAGCCCGGGACACACGTCTGGGCATATCTGGTGCACTTAGG
Organism: Calotriton arnoldi; assembly: GCA_963921515.1. Taxonomy (NCBI): domain Eukaryota; kingdom Metazoa; phylum Chordata; class Amphibia; order Caudata; family Salamandridae; genus Calotriton; species Calotriton arnoldi. The sequence continues at coordinate 576,368 of CAWUFW010004374.1, read as the reverse complement.
GCGAGAAAGCAAAAGACACACAGATGATGGACGGAATGCAGAGCAAATCAAACATTCACCCCCAGTCAATAGATCTGAGTTAAATCCATTGTTCTTTTGCTTACTGTTGGACTTGGCCCCTTTTGCAGGGTCATCCCTGAACTTTTTGCCTTCCTCCTGTATTTTTTCTGACCTGTTGTTGGCTGTTTTATGACTCTGGGCACTTTACCACTGCTGATCAGTGCTAAAGTGCATATGCTCTCTGTTATAAATTGATGTATGGATTAGTGATTCCATGATTGGTTGGTTTGGTTTACTTGTGAGACCCTAGTAGAGTGCATTGAGTGTGCCCAGGGCTTGTAAACCAAATGCTGCTGGTGGGCTTGCAGCACTGGTTGTGCCACCCGCAGAAGCAGCCTGTAAAAGTGTGTCTCAGGTCTGCCATTGCAGAGCCTGTGTGCAGTCTGGTACTGCCATGTTGACTGAGCAAGTGCACCCACTTGCCAGTCCCTAAACCTTCCCTTTTCTGCATATTAGTCACCCCTATGGTAGGCCCAAGGGCAGGGTGCATTGTAAGTATAAGGTAGGACATGCCCTGGTGAGTGTGGCATGTCTTAATAGTGAATTACAGCCATTTTCGTTTTTCACTATTGCAAGGCTACCTATTCCCCATAGGCCAGAATGGGCAGTTTGATTATTACATCCTATAATCCTAACTGACCCAGGGAACATGGTAGAAAAACGAATTTAGTATGCCTGAACTCAGAATGATAAAATACATATTTTAGTGAAGTTGGTTTTAACATTCTGTGTTTGAAAATACCACTTTTACAAAGTAGGTATTTTCTTGCCTAACTATCCAAGCCTGCCTCTGCTAGGTTGTGTATTCCTTGTCTGGGTTTGTGAGTGACAGGGGCTGGGGGACTCCAGGAGACAGGGTGAGTCAGCACAGGGCTGAATAGAGAGATCTGCATGGAGATGGGTGGGAGGAGTTGCACCTGGGACCTGAATAGGGCTGTGCCTTCCCTCCACAATGCTGGCTCCACCTCCTGTGGTGTGTCTGATGTCCCTGGCCTACTCTGTGAAAGGAAAGAAGGAGTCTTGTCAACAAAGTGCTCCAGGACTGACCAGAACTGGTTTGGACTAGGCAAAGGCCTCTCTGCCTTCAGAGAACAAAGAGAATATGTGTATAAAAGAGGGGACCCAAACCCCAGAATTTTGGATCACTTTTGGAAACAAGAAGAAACCTTTGCTGAGGAGAGGAACCAGAGAAACTGAGGAAGAGACTATCCATAAGCTGGATGCTGTTTGGGGGATTGGCCTGCAGTGGTTGCCTGACTGCCAAAGAAAGGAGAGAGGTATTTTGTGTGTACTTTCATCAACTTGTGAAGGATCTCCAATGGCTTGAGATAGAGCTTGCCTCCTGCTGAAGTCTCAGGGACAACAGACTTCACCAACCAGCTCCCCAAGAGTCTCTCTGGAAAGTGCCTGCTGCTGCGCTGGACTTTCTGAGGGGCTGCGTGTCGCAAGGAGCTGGAAGTGCGACTCACGAAGAAGAAGCGTCGCCGCCGCAGCCGAAGCGACTCGCATCGCCGAAGAAAAGGATCGACGTCGCATCAGACGCCGCCGCATCAACAGAGAAGAGTGTCGCCGCCGCTGTCGCATCGTTGCCGAAGCGCCTCGCATCGCTGGAGAAGAGGATCGACGTCACATCAGACGCCGCCGCATCACCGGGTAGCGTGTCGCAGGGCCTGTCGCGGCTCAGAAGAATCGTTGAGTCGCCGCACGGCTGTTGGGCATGCGCATCGTGTCGCATCAAGAAGAAGACGCCATCTTTGTCGCATTGCACCGGATCTTCATCGCATCACGCCGCTGCTGGTCGCATCGCCACGAAAGCGCAGGAAGAAACCGACGCATCACCTCCCCACGCCGAGAAGAACCGACGCATCCCCTACGCATCAGTAGGGGCCCGACGCATCACCGTTCTTGCGTGTAAGGAACCGACGCATCACCTTCCCTGCAACACTTTCGTTGTATAGCGTTACGCATCCAAAGGTACATTGAACTCAAAGTGTCGCATTTGACATCTTAAGAGAACTAAGCTAATTCTACCATGTTTGAAGTACAGTATTGTGGATTTTTGTCGTTTGTGGTCTTGTGTTAAATCTATATAAAGAATACTTATTTTTGATATACAACCTGTGTGGTGTCCATCTGTAGTGTTGTCACTGGGTTACTGTATGTGTTCACAAATGCTTTACACACTGCCTCTGAGATAAGCCTGTCTGCTCGTGCCAAGCTACCAAGGGGGTGAGCAGGGGTTATTTTAGGAGTGCATCCCCTTACCCTGACTAGACGCAAGGGTCCCTATTTGGACAAAGGTACCTACCTCTACCAACTAGAGACCCCCAAATCTAACACTTACCATGCCACCCCAGTTTAGTCCCAGCCTTATGCAAATCAGTCTTGACCCTGTGCCTCATGGGAACAGTCCAAACCGAACTGCCAAGCCAGGTCCTCCCTGGACCGGAAACAAGCATCCTGGGACCGGTTTCGGGGCATCACCCCTCATCAGCCAGGCTAGCTTGAATCCAGTGGCACAGTGAGCCCGGGACGCACATCTGGGCATACCTGTCGCACTTAGGGCGAGAAAGCAAAAGATACACAGATGATCAACAGAATGCAGAGCAAATCAAACATTCACCCCCAGTCAATAGATCTGGGTTAAATCCATTGTTCTTTTGCTCTTCAAGCCACCCCAGTTTAGTCCCAGACATTTGCAAATCAGTCTTGACCCTGTGCCTTATGGGAACAGTCCAGACCGAACTGCCAAGCCAGGTTGTCCCTGGACCAGAAACAAGCATCCTGGGACCGGTTTCGGGGCATCACCCCTCATCAGTCAGGATAGCTTGAATGCAGTGGCACAGTGAGCCCAGGACCCACATCTGGGCTTACCCGGATGCCCTGATACTGGGGCAGCCATGCGCTTTACAAATACTTTAACTTAACTTAACTTAGGGCGAGAAAGCAAAAGACACACAGATGATGGACGGAATACAGAGCAGATCAAACATACGGCCCCAGTCAATAGATCTTGGTTAAATCCATCGTTCTTTTGCTCATCATGCCACCCCAGTTTAGTCCCAGCCTTATGCAAATCAGTCTTGACCCTGTGCCTCATGGGAACAGTCTAAACCGAACTGCCAAGCCAGGTCCTCCCTGGACCAGAAACAAGCATCCTGGGACCGGTTTCAGGGCATCACCCCTCATCAGCCAGACTAGCTCGACTCCTTGAATCCAGTGGCACAGTGAGCTCGGGATGCACGTCTGGGCATACCTGGCGCTCTTAGGGCGACAAAGCAAAAGACACGCAGATGATGGATGGAATGCAGAGCAAATCAAACATTCACCCCCAGTCAATAGATCTGAGTTAAATCAATTGTTGTTTTGCTTACCATGCCACCCCAGCCATATGCAAATCAGTCTCGACCCTGTGCCTTATGGGAAAAGTCCAGAACAAACTGCCAAGCCAGGTACTCCCTGGACCGGAAACAAGCATCCTGGGACCGGTTTCGGGCATCATCCTTCATCCGCCAGGCTAGCTTGAATCCAGTGGCACAGTGAGCCTGGGACCTACATCTCGGCATACCCGGCGCACTTAGGGCGAGAAAGCAAAAGACGCACAGATGATGGACGGATTGCAGAGCAAATCTAACATTCACCCCCTGTAAAAATATCTGGGTTAAATCCATCGTTCTTTTGCTCACCATGCCACCCCAGTTTAGTCCCAGCCATATGCAAATCAGTCTTGACCCTGTGTGTTCATGGGAACAGTCAAGACCGAACTGCCAAGCCAGGTCCTCCCTGGACCGGAAACAAGCATCCTGGGACCCGTTTCGGGGCATCAACCCTCATCAGCCAGGATAGCTTGAATCCAGTGGCACAGTAAGCCCGGGACCCACATCTGGGCATACCCGACGCACTTAGGGCGAGAAAGCAAAAGACACACAGATCATCAACTGAATGAAAAGCAAATTAAACATTCACCCCCAGTCACTAGACCTCGGTTAAATTCATTGTTCTTTTGCTCACTATGCCACCCCTGTTTAGTCCCAGACATATGCAAATCAGTCTTGACCCTGTGCCTCATGGGAACAGTCCAAACCGAACTGCCAAGCCAGGTCCTCCATGGACCGGAAACAAGCATCCTGGGACCGGTTTCAGGGCATCACCCCTCATCAGCCACACTAGCTTGAATCCAGTGGCACAGTGAGCCCGGGACGCACGTCTGGGCATACCTGGTGCACTTAGGGCAAGAAAGCAAAAGACACACAGATGATGGATGGAATGCAGAGCAAATCAAACATTCACCCCCAGTCAATAGATCTGAGTTAAATCCATTGTTCTTTTGCTTACTGTTGGACTTGGCCCCTTTTGCAGGGTCATCCCTGAACTTTTTGCCTTCCTCCTGTATTTTTTCTGACCTGTTGTTGGCTGTTTTATGACTCTGGGCACTTTACCACTGCTGATCAGTGCTAAAGTGCATATGCTCTCTGTTATAAATTGATGTATGGATTAGTGATTCCATGATTGGTTGGTTTGGTTTACTTGTGAGACCCTAGTACAGTGCACTGAGTGTGCCCAGGGATTGTAAACCAAATGCTGCTGGTGGGCTTGCAGCACTGGTTGTGCCACCCACAGAAGCAGCCTGTAAAAGTGTGTCTCAGGTCTGCCATTGCAGAGCCTGTGTGCAGTCTGGTACTGCCATGTTGACTGAGCAAGTGCACCCACTTGCCAGTCCCTAAACCTTCCCTTTTCTGCATATTAGTCACCCCTATGGTAGGCCCAAGGGCAGGGTGCATTGTAAGTATAAGGTAGGACATGCCCTGGTGAGTGTGGCATGTCCTAATAGTGAATTACAGCCATTTTCGTTTTTCACTATTGCAAGGCTACCTGTTCCCCATAGGCCAGAATGGGCAGTTTGATTATTACATCCTATAATCCTAACTGACCCAGGGGACATGGTAGAAAAACGAATTTAGTATGCCTGAACTCAGAATGATAAAATACATCTTTTAGTGAAGTTGGTTTTAACATTCTGTGTTTGAAAATACCACTTTTACAAAGTAGGTATTTTCTTGCCTAACTATCCAAGCCTGCCTCTGCTAGGTTGTGTATTCCTTGTCTGGGTTTGTGAGTGACAGGGGCTGGGGGACTCCAGGAGACAGGGTGAGTCAGCACAGGGCTGAATAGAGAGATCTGCATGGAGATGGGTGGGAGGAGTTGCACCTGGGGCCTGAATAGGGCTGTGCCTTCCCTCCACAATGCTGGCTCCACCTCCTGGGGTGTGTCTGATGTCCCTGGCCTACTCTGTGAAAGGAAAGAAGGAGTATTGTCAACAAAGTGCTCCAGGACTGACCAGAACTGGTTTGGACTAGGCAAAGGCCTCTCTGCCTTCAGAGAACAAAGAGAATATGTGTATAAAAGAGGGGACCCAAACCCCAGAATTTTGGATCACTTTGGGAAACAAGAAGAAACCTTTGCTGAGGAGAGGAACCAGAGAAACTGAGGAAGAGACTATCCATAAGCTGGATGCTGTTTGGGGGATTGGCCTGCAGTGGTTGCCTGACTGCCAAAGAAAGGAGAGAGGAACTTTGTGTGTACTTTCATCAACTTGTGAAGGATCTCCAAGGGCTTGAGATAGAGCTTGCCTCCTGCTGAAGTCTCAGGGACAACAGACTTCACCAACCAGCTCCCCAAGAGTCTCTCTGGAAAGTGCCTGCTGCTGCGCTGGACTTTCTTAGGGGCTGCGTGTCGCAAGGAGCTGGAAGTGCGACTCACGAAGAAGAAGCGTCGCCGCCGCAGCCGAAGCGACTCGCATCGCCGAAGAAAAGGATCGACGTCGCATCAGACGCCGCCGCATCAACAGAGAAGAGTGTCGCCGCCGCTGTCGCATCGTTGCCGAAGCGCCTCGCATCGCCGGAGAAGAGGATCGACGTCACATCAGACGCCGCTGCATCACAGGGTAGCGTGTCGCAGGGCCTGTCGCGGCTCAGAAGAATCGTTGAGTCGCCGCACGGCTGTCGGGCATGCACGCATCGTGTCGCATCAAGAAGAAGACGCCATCTTTGTCGCATTGCACAGGATCTTCATCGCATCACGGCGCTACTGGTCGCATCGCCACGAAAGCGCAGGAAGAAACCGACGCATCACCTCCCCACGCCGAGAAGAACCAACGCATCCCCTACGCATCAGTAGGGGCCCGACGCATCACCGTTCTTGCGTGTAAGGAACCGACGCATCACCTTCCCTGCAACACTTTCGTTGTATAGCGTTACTGTTAGACCTGGCATCCTTGGCGTGGGTCTCCCTTCCATTTTTTCGTAATGCCTCCACTGTTGCCGATATGTTTTTGCTGGACTAGATGCTCATGGGCACTTTGCCGCTGCTAATCAGTGCCAAAGTGCAAGTGCTCCCTATCGTTAATTGATATATGTATTAGTGACTCCATGATTGGATGATTGGTTTACTTGTCAGTCCCTAGTACAGTGCACTCAGTGTGCCCAGGGCTTGTAAATCCAATGCCGCTGGTGGGCTTGCAGCACTGGTTGTGCCACCCACAGAAGCGGCCTGTAAAATGTGTCTCAGGCCTGCCATCGCAGAGCCTGTGTGCAGCCTAGGGCTGCCATGTCGACTTGGTGAGTACACCCACTTACCAGTCCCTAAACCTTCCCTTTACTGCATGTTGGTCACCCCTAAAGTAGGCCCTAGGGCAGGGTGCATTGTAAGTATAAGGTAGGACATGCCCTGGTGTGTGTGGCATGTCCTAATAGTGAATTACAGCCATTTTAGTTTTTCACTATTGCAAGGCTACCTGCTCCCCATAGGCCAGAATGGGCAGACTGACTATTACACCTTATAGTCAGAACTGACCCAGGGAACATGGTAGAAAAACGAATTTAGTATGCCTGAACTCAGGATGATAAAATGCATCTTTTAGTGAAGTTGGTTTTAACATTCTGTGTTTGAAAATACCACTTTTAGAAAGTGGGTATTTTCTTGCCTAACTATCCAAGCCTGCCTCTGCTAGGTTGTGTATTCCTTGTCTGGAGATTGAGTGACAGGGGCTGGGGGTGGCTACAGGAGACAGGGTGAGTCAGCGCAGGGCTGAATAGAAAGATCTGCATCCAGAATGGAGGGAGGAGTTGCACCTGGGTCTGAATAGGGCTGTGCCTGCCTTCCACAATGCTGGCTCCACCTCCTGCCGGGCGGCTGAGCACTCTGCCCCACATTCTGAAAGGAAAGAAGGAGTCAGAAAAACAAAGTGCTCCAGGACTGACCAGAACTGGTTTTGTTCCAGAGAACAAAGAGAATCAGGGTATAAGAGGGGCACCCAGACCCCAAGAAAATTAGATCACTTTTGGGAACAAGAAGAAACCTTTGCTGAGGAGCGGAACCAAGAAGAAACTGAGGAGAGACTATCCCTAAGCCTGAAGTGCTGCTTGGGGGATTGGCCTGCAGTGGTTTGCCTGACTGCCAAAGAAAGGAGAAAGGAACTTTTGCTTTGCTGTGACTTTCATCAACTTGTGAAGGATCTCCAAGGGCTTGGAAGAGAGCTTGCCCCCTGACCGAAGTCCCAGGACCATTGGACTTCACCCCCTTTGTGAATTGCTGCTGGAAACTCTGTTTCAGTGGCTGCAGAGGTAGGGAGCTGTGACCGACTCTCACGACCGACTCGGTGTCCTGTAAGCACCGCATCGAAGCACCGTCTCGCCCTGCAACGCACGGCCCTGGTCTCACCGACTCCGTCAACGAGCCGCTGCCTGCACCGCATCGAGGGACAACGCGTCCTGCAACGCTTCGCTACGCCGAATCGAACTGGTCCGACCGACACGGTCACTGCTGCTGAGTTCGAGTCCTGTGACCGCACCGGAGTTGGGCACCGCTCGCACGCTTTGCGACGCACCGCCCGACTCGCACCGCTGTCCGGACTGATCGACGCCAGCTCCTGAATCCGGCTCCGTCGCCGCACCGCAACCTGCCAGCACCGCATCGAAGCACCGTCTCGCCCTGCAACGCACGGCCCTGGTCTTACCGACTCCGTCTCGACGACGTCAACGAGCCGCTGCCTGCACCGCATCGAGGGACAACGCGTCCTGCAACGCTTCCATTTTTGCATCGCGACCACGACGAACAGCCATCCGGCTCGCACGCCCGTGCCTGCCGCTTCAAGTAAAAGGTACTGTGACCGAGTCTGTCTACGCTGTGTTGGCCCGTCTCGACGCGGTCAGCTGGATTTGTTAGACTCTGTTTGTTCTCGACATCGCCGTAGCCGGAAGAGGCTACTGACTCGCACAGAACCTTGAATTAAGCCTTTTTGATCAGAACTAAGCATTCTTAACAGTATTGTGGATTATTTTTGTTGTTTATGGTCTTGTGATAAATCTATATAAAGTATACCTATTTTTATAAATATATAACCTGTGTGGTGTCCATTTGTAGTGTTGTCACTTGATTACTGTATGTGTTCACAAATGCTTTACACACTGCCTCTGAACTAAGCCTGTCTGCTCGTGCCAAGCTACCAAGAGGGTGAGCAGGGGTTATTTCGGGAGTGTACCTACTTTCCCTGACTAGACGCAAGGGTCCCTATTTGGACAAAGGTACCTACCTCTGCCAACTAGAGACCCCCAAATCTAACATTGGTGGTCAGCGGTGAGGATTCTGGATTTGCATTTGTGACTCATGTACAGTGATTGGTGAACACTACTTAGTGAGTGCAGACCAAAACGCAACCACATACTTTTATAGCATTTTTTCTGGGATTTCCTATTTTTGCAAATGCCAAATTCAGTCACTATGGAGAAACCAGCATCAGTAGCCTCTGTTGAGTGTGATTGGGAAGAAGAGAGGCTGGAGTGCTACACCCTCAAACAGCTCAAGCAATTCTGCAAAAAGTTTAAAGTTTCCATGACCGGACTCTCCAGGAAGGAGGACCTCCAAAAGGAGCTGAGGGCCTGGGTCGAATCAAGGAGTGCCCCTGTGGAGGGGGCTGAGAATGCAGAAGGGCAGCTGGAGAGGCTATTGGGTCTAGAGGCTAGAAGACCACCTTCCCCAGTAGGTAGCAGTGTTTCTGCCAGAGGACTGTCTCCAGAGGAGTTGGAGGACAGGAAGGAGAGTAGGATGCACGAAATGCAGATGACCAAGCTCAAGCTGAATGGGCAGTTAGAATTCGAAATGCAAACTAGGAAATTGGCCCTAGAGGAAAAGAAAATGCAGTTTGAACATGAGAAAGTTTTGAGGGAGTTGGAATTGAAGGCCAAGAGCTTAGAGATTACTCCCTCTGGTGGCAGTGTACCGCCTGTGCCTGTTGAAGCTAGGGTGTATATTCCCAAAGATGTGGTGAAGGAGTTTTTAAAAATGATGACATAGGGCAGTGGTTCAAAGCCTATGAGGTAGCCATGTCTTCCCACCGGGTCCCTGAGAAGGATTGGGGAGCGGGGTTGTGGGGACGGTTCCTCAGTGAAGGGCGGGATACCTTGTTGGATTTGCCCTCTGAAGTCTATAATTCGTACAGCCACATGAAGGATGCCTTAATGACTAGGTATGGTTTGACCCCTGAGCTTTATAGGCAAAGGTTCAGGAACTGTAGTAAGATTGAAAGCAGTACCTGGGTTGAATATGTGACCTTCTTTTGCAGAGCCTTGGATGGTTGGGTAAAGGGTAGCAAAGCGACTGATTTTCAGGCGCTCTTTGATTTAATTGCCTGGGAGCACTTGTCCGGTAATTGTTTTCCTGAGCTACGCCAGCACCTGATTGATAGTAGGCTGACTAACCCTAGGCAGCTTGCTGAGGAGGCGGACCGCTGGGTGAGTACCCGGGTCCACAAGGGTCACGTGGGAGACTCCGCCAAGGGTGGGCAGGGTCCCCAGCAGAAGAGTGGGGGGGACAAGGGTAAACAGAAGGAGTTCCATAAAGGGCCCCAAAGTAAACCCCAAGGGAACCAAGGGAAAGGTTCCCAGCCTCCCCCTGAGAAGAAGCCAGTGGCCCTGACAGGCCCCCTGTTCCCCAGGGACCACCGGTATGTTACAAGTGTGGCGCCCCTGGCCACAAGGCAAACGATCCTCGTTGCCCTTTGCATGGAAAACCAGCACCCACCAGTGCAGTCCCCCGGCAGTTGGCTAGTGTAGCCCTGGGGGAGGAGTTGGGTGCCCAAGGTGGGGGATCCCACAGTGTTTTCCCTTGTCTCATTAGGGAGACTCTGAGATGGTCCCTAGGACCCCGCTGCCTGAGAACACTAAGAAATACAGGCAGTGGGTGACCATCAATGGCCATAGGGTGGAGGCTCTGAGAGACACAGGAGCCAGTGTGACAGCTGTCAAGTGTCAACTGGTGTCTAAAGAGCAGGTTATCCCTGATGCATTCTATCCGGTTGTTGCCGCTGACAACACAGAGAGTCACTGCAAGGTGTCTCAGGTTCCCTTTGAGTGGGGGGGTCTCGGGTACTCTTCAAGTAGCTGTGAGGCCAGCCATGCCTGTTGACTGTTTGTTAGGGAACGATTTGGAGAGCTCACCTTGGGCTAAGGTGGAGCGGAGTGCGCATTTAGAAATGTTGGGCTTGCCTGATTGGGCATGTGTGACCACCCGGTCAATGGCAGCTAAAGGTGTTCAAGAGGACCTGGAGCCTGAGAGGGAGGCCCAGGTGCCTGCCGGAGAGAGAGGAGGCAGGGGGCGCGGGAAACCCGGCCCCCGAAGTTCCCACGGTCCAGGAGGAGGCAGACCCTGAGGGGGATGCCCTGGAGCCTACAGGGGAACAGGTAGCTAAACTGGGGGACCTACCTGAGCTGACCCATTGGCAGCAAGAAGGAGGACCCTCCAGGGAAGAGTTCTGCGAGGAGCAGAACACATGCCCTTCTCTCGTGGGTCTGAGGCAACAGGCCACAGACCAGGCAGCAGGTGATCAGTCTGGATCACATTGGGTTTACTGGGAGAATGGTCTCCTGTATTCAGAGCCTAAGGTTGCTGAGCCTGGGTCAGCCCGTGTGCTGGTGGTACCCCAGCGCTTCAGAGCCTTCCTACTGGGGTTGGCTCATGATGTACCGTTAGCAGGACATCTGGGGCAGGACAAGACCTTTGACAGGCTTGTTACCCATTTCTATTGGCCCCAGATGCGCAGGAGTGCCGCCACTCACTGCAGGACATGCCAGACTTGCCAGGCAAGTGGAAAGAGTGGGAGGAAGCACAAGGCTCCTCTCCAGCCATTCCCTCTGGTCAGCACCCCCTTTGAACGGGTGGGTATTGACATTGTGGGGCCACTGGACCCCAAGACAGCCATGGGCAACAGGTTTATCCTGGTCTTGGTGGACCATGCCACCCGGTACCCTGAAGCCATCCCTCTGAGGACAGTGACGGCCCCCGTGGTGGGACGGGCACTGATGGGAATTTTCTCACGTGTGGGATTCCCTCAAGAGGTGGTGTCTGACAGAGGTACCAACTTCGTGTCCAAGTACATGAAGTCCCTGTGGCAGGAGTGCGGTGTAACTTACAAGTTCACCACTCCTTACCACCCTCAAGGAAATGGTCTGGTTGAGAGATTCAACCGGACCCTCAAGGGCATGATTATGGGTCTGGAAGAACCCATGAGGCGTAAATGGGACGTCCTCTTACCATGCCTGTTGTTTGCATACCGGGAGGTGCCACAGAAGTCTCTAGGGTTCAGTCCCTTTGAGCTCCTCTATGGACACCCGGTGCGAGGATCTCTGAGTTTGGTCAAGGAAGGCTGGGAGCAATCTCCCAGGAAACCTCCCCAGGATGTATACAGTTACATGCTGGCCTTCAGGAACCAGACTAGGCGTTTCAGAGAGCTTGCTGAGGCAAATCTGGAAGCCAGCCAGGAGGAGATGAAGCGGTGGTACGACCAGAATGCCACTCTGGTAGAGCTTCAGCCTGGTCAGAAAGTGTGGGTCATGGCCCCTGTGGAGCCCTGTGCGCTCCAGGACAGGTGGACCGGCCCTTTTACGGTGGTGGAGCGCAAGAGTCCAGTTACCTATTTGGTGGACTTGCAGTCTCCCAGGAACCCCTTGCGGGTCCTGCATGTGAACCGCCTGAAGCCCCACTTGGAGAGGTCCCAAGTGGGCATGCTCTTAGCTACAGATGATGGAATAGAGGAGGAGACCGAGCCTCTTCCTGACCTCCTGTCAGCCCGAGAGCAAGATGGATCAGTGGAGGGAGTAAACCTCTCTACCTCCCTGACACCTGAGCAGCAGGGTGACTGTCGCCAACTGTTGGGACAGTTCCCTGACCTGTTCTCCCTGGTTCCCCGTGTCACTCATTGGTGCGTCCATGATGTGGACACTGGGGACAGTCTTCCTGTGAAGCACAAGGCTTACAGGGTGACTGACAGGGTCAGAGCCTGCATCAAGGAGGAGATCTCCAAGATGTTTGCGCTAGGGGTCATTGAGTCCTCTAACAGCCCTTGGGCCAGCCCAGTGGTCTTGGTTCCAAAGGCTGCCGCGCCTGGTGCCACACCAGAACTCCAGTTCTGTGTGGACTGCAGGGGACTCAATTCCGTCACCAGGACTGACGCCCACCCCATCCCCAGAGCTGATGAGCTCATAGATCGGTTAGGGGCTGCGCGGTACCTCAGCACGTTTGACTTAACGTCTGGGTACTGGCAGATCGCCTTGACTGATGGGGCAAAGAGAGGTCAGCATTCTCCACACCAGATGGGCACTACCAGTTCCGGGTGATGCCCTTTGGGATGAAGAATGCCCCTGCCACCTTTCAGAGGTTGGTCAACCAGGTGTTGGTTGGACTGGAGGATTTCAGTGCCACCTACCTGGATGACATCGCAGTGTTCAGTGCCCGTTGGGAAGAACATCTGCGCCACCTCTGGGAAGTGTTGATGGCGCTGCGGAGGGCAGGCCTCACAATCAAGGCAAGTAAGTGCCAGATTGGGCAGGGTTCTGTGGTGTACTTGGGACACCAGGTTGGGAGCGGCCAGGTGGCGCCCCTCCAACCGAAAATTGATACCATTCTGGCTTGGGAGCCCCCAAGACCCAGACAGAGGTGAGAGCCTTCCTAGGACTCACCGGGTATTACCGGAGATTCGTCCAGGGGTATGGCAGCATTGTTGCCCCCTTGACAGAGCTGACTTCCAAGAAGCAGCCCAGGAAAGTGATTTGGACTGACGCCTGTCAAAAAGCTTTTGACACCTTGAAGACTGCCATGTGCACGGCGCCTGTGCTCCAGGCACCCAACTTCTCCAATGAGTTCATTGTTCAGACCGACGCTTCAGAGCATGGTGTAGGGGCTGTTCTATCACAGATCAATGAGGAGGGCCTAGACCAACCTGTAGCCTTCATCAGTAGGAGGTTACTTCCCCGGGAACAGAGATGGAGTGCTATTGAGCGGGAGGCATTTGCTGTGGTCTGGGCACTGAAGAAGCTGAGACCATACCTGTTTGGGACTCACTTCCGGGTTCAGACAGACCACAGGCCCCTCAGATGGTTGATGCAGATGAGGGGTGAGAATCCAAAGCTGTTGAGGTGGTCCATTTCCCTACAGGGGATGGACTTTACGGTGGAACACCGCCCTGGTACAGAAGACGCCAATGCTGATGGTCTGTCCAGATTTTTCCGCCTTAGCGATGAGAACTCCCTAGGGGTAGGATAGTTCTCCCCACATTTCAGCTGGAGGGGACACGTGTTAGACCTGGCATCCTTGGCGTGGGTCTCCCTTCCATTTTTTCGTAATGCCTCCACTGTTGCCGATATGTTTTTGCTGGACTAGATGCTCATGGGCACTTTGCCGCTGCTAATCAGTGCCAAAGTGCAAGTGCTCCCTATCGTTAATTGATATATGTATTAGTGACTCCATGATTGGATGATTGGTTTACTTGTCAGTCCCTAGTACAGTGCACTCAGTGTGCCCAGGGCTTGTAAATCCAATGCCGCTGGTGGGCTTGCAGCACTGGTTGTGCCACCCACAGAAGCGGCCTGTAAAATGTGTCTCAGGCCTGCCATCGCAGAGCCTGTGTGCAGCCTAGGGCTGCCATGTCGACTTGGTGAGTACACCCACTTACCAGTCCCTAAACCTTCCCTTTACTGCATGTTGGTCACCCCTAAAGTAGGCCCTAGGGCAGGGTGCATTGTAAGTATAAGGTAGGACATGCCCTGGTGTGTGTGGCATGTCCTAATAGTGAATTACAGCCATTTTAGTTTTTCACTATTGCAAGGCTACCTGCTCCCCATAGGCCAGAATGGGCAGACTGACTATTACACCTTATAGTCAGAACTGACCCAGGGAACATGGTAGAAAAACGAATTTAGTATGCCTGAACTCAGGATGATAAAATGCATCTTTTAGTGAAGTTGGTTTTAACATTCTGTGTTTGAAAATACCACTTTTAGAAAGTGGGTATTTTCTTGCCTAACTATCCAAGCCTGCCTCTGCTAGGTTGTGTATTCCTTGTCTGGAGATTGAGTGACAGGGGCTGGGGGTGGCTACAGGAGACAGGGTGAGTCAGCGCAGGGCTGAATAGAAAGATCTGCATCCAGAGTGGAGGGAGGAGTTGCACCTGGGTCTGAATAGGGCTGTGCCTGCCTTCCACAATGCTGGCTCCACCTCCTGCCGGGCGGCTGAGCACTCTGCCCCACATTCTGAAAGGAAAGAAGGAGTCAGAAAAACAAAGTGCTCCAGGACTGACCAGAACTGGTTTTGGACTAGGCAGAGGCCTCTCTGCCTCCAGAGAACAAAGAGAATCAGGGTATAAGAGGGGCACCCAGACCCCAAGAAAATTAGATCACTTTTGGGAACAAGAAGAAACCTTTGCTGAGGAGCGGAACCAAGAAGAAACTGAGGAGAGACTATCCCTAAGCCTGAAGTGCTGCTTGGGGGATTGGCCTGCAGTGGTTTGCCTGACTGCCAAAGAAAGGAGAAAGGAACTTTTGCTTTGCTGTGACTTTCATCAACTTGTGAAGGATCTCCAAGGGCTTGGAAGAGAGCTTGCCCCCTGACCGAAGTCCCAGGACCATTGGACTTCACCCCCTTTGTGAATTGCTGCTGGAAACTCTGTTTCAGTGGCTGCAGAGGTAGGGAGCTGTGACCGACTCTCACGACCGACTCGGTGTCCTGTAAGCACCGCATCGAAGCACCGTCTCGCCCTGCAACGCACGGCCCTGGTCTCACCGACTCCGTCAACGAGCCGCTGCCTGCACCGCATCGAGGGACAACGCGTCCTGCAACGCTTCGCTACGCCGAATCGAACTGGTCCGACCGACACGGTCACTGCTGCTGAGTTCGAGTCCTGTGACCGCACCGGAGTTGGGCACCGCTCGCACGCTTTGCGACGCACCGCCCGACTCGCACCGCTGTCCGGACTGATCGACGCCAGCTCCTGAATCCGGCTCCGTCGCCGCACCGCAACCTGCCAGCACCGCATCGAAGCACCGTCTCGCCCTGCAACGCACGGCCCTGGTCTCACCGACTCCGTCTCGACGACGTCAACGAGCCGCTGCCTGCACCGCATCGAGGGACAACGCGTCCTGCAACGCTTCCATTTTTGCATCGCGACCACGACGAACAGCCATCCGGCTCGCATGCCCGTGCCTGCCGCTTCAAGTAAAGGTACTGTGACCGAGTCTGTCTACGCTGTGTTGGCCCGTCTCGACGCGGTCAGCTGGATTTGTTAGACTCTGTTTGTTCTCGACATCGCCGTAGCCGGAAGAGGCTACTGACTCGCACAGAACCTTGAATTAAGCCTTTTTGATCAGAACTAAGCATTCTTAACAGTATTGTGGATTATTTTTGTCGTTTATGGTCTTGTGATAAATCTATATAAAGTATACCTATTTTTATAAATATATAACCTGTGTGGTGTCCATTTGTAGTGTTGTCACTTGATTACTGTATGTGTTCACAAATGCTTTACACACTGCCTCTGAACTAAGCCTGTCTGCTCGTGCCAAGCTACCAAGAGGGTGAGCAGGGGTTATTTCGGGAGTGTACCTACTTTCCCTGACTAGACGCAAGGGTCCCTATTTGGACAAAGGTACCTACCTCTGCCAACTAGAGACCCCCAAATCTAACAGTTACGCATCCAAAGGTACATTGAACTCAAAGTGTCGCATTTTACATCTTAAGAGAACTAAGCTAATTCTACCATTTTTGAAGTACAGTATTGTGGATTTTTGTCGTTTGTGGTCTTGTGTTAAATCTATATAAAGAATACTTATTTTTGATATACAACCTGTGTGGTGTCCATCTGTAGTGTTGTCACTGGGTTACTGTATGTGTTCACAAATGCTTTACACACTACCTCTGAGATAAGCCTGTCTGCTCGTGCCAAGCTACCAAGGGGGTGAGCAGGGGTTATTTTAGGAGTGCATCCCCCTTACCCTGACTAGACGCAAGGGTCCCTATTTGGACAAAGGTACCTACCTCTGCCAACTAGAGACCCCCAAATCTAACACTTACCATGCCACCCCAGTTTAGTCCCAGCCTTATGCAAATCAGTCTTGACCCTGTGCCTCATGGGAACAGTCCAAACCGAACTGCCAAGCCAGGTCCTCCCTGGACCGGAAACAAGCATCCTGGGACCGGTTTTGGGGCATCACCCTCATCAGCCAGGCTAGCTTGAATCCAGTGGCACAGTGAGCCCAGGACGCACATCTGGGCATACCTGGCGCACTTAGGGCGAGAAAGCAAAATACACACAGATGATCAACAGAATGCAGAGCAAATCAAACATTCACCCCCAGTCAATAGATCTGGGTTAAATCCATTTCTTCTTTTGCTCTTCAAGCCACCCCAGTTTAGTCCCAGACATTTGCAAATCAGTCTTGACCCTGTGCCTTATGGGAACAGTCCAGACCGAACTGCCAAGCCAGGTTGTCCCTGGACCAGAAACAAGCATCCTGGGACCGGTTTCGGGGCATCACCCCTCATCAGTCAGGATAGCTTGAATCCAGTGGCACAGTGAGCCCAGGACCCACATCTGGGCTTACCCGGACGCCCTGATACTGGGGCAGCCATGCGCTTTACAAATACTTTAACTTAACTTAACTTAGGGCGAGAAAGCAAAAGACACACAGATGATGGACGGAATACAGAGCAGATCAAACATACGGCCCCAGTCAATAGATCTGGGTTAAATCCATCGTTCTTTTGCTCATCATGCCACCCCAGTTTAGTCCCAGCCTTATGCAAATCAGTCTTGACCCTGTGCCTCATGGGAACAGTCTAAACCGAACTGCCAAGCCAGGTCCTCCCTGGACCAGAAACAAGCATCCTGGGACCGGTTTCAGGGCATCACCCCTCATCAGCCAGACTAGCTTGACTCCTTGAATCCAGTGGCACAGTGAGCTCGGGACGCACGTCTGGGCATACCTGGCGCTCTTAGGGCGACAAAGCAAAAGACACACAGATGATGGATGGAATGCAGAGCAAATCAAACATTCACCCCCAGTCAATAGATCTGAGTTAAATCAATTGTTGTTTTGCTTACCATGCCACCCCAGCCATATGCAAATCAGTCTCGACCCTGTGCCTCATGGGAACAGTCCAGAACAAGCTGCCAAGCCAGGTACTCCCTGGACCGGAAACAAGCATCCTGGGACCGGTTTCGGGCTTCATCCTTCATCCGCCAGGCTAGCTTGAATCCAGTGGCACAGTGAGCCTGGGACCTACATCTCGGCATACCCGGCGCACTTAGGGCGAGAAAGCAAAAGACGCACAGATGATGGACGGATTGCAGAGCAAATCTAACATTCACCCCCTGTAAAAATATCTGGGTTAAATCCATCGCTCTTTTGCTCACCATGCCACCCCAGTTTAGTCCCAGACATATGCAAATCAGTCTTGACCCTGTGCCTCATGGGAACAGTCCAGACTGAACTGTCAAGCCAGGTCCTCCCTGGACCGGAAACAAGCATCCTGGGACCGGTTTCAGGGCATCACCCCTCATCAGCCACACCAGCTTGAATCCTTGAATCCAGTGGCACAGTGAGCCCGGGACGCACGTCTGGGCATACCCGGACGCCCCAATGCTGGGGCAGCCATGCGCTTTACAAATACCATAACTTAACTTAACTTACCTTAGGGCGAGAAAGCAAAAGACACACAGATGATGGACGGAATGCAGAGCAAATCAAACATTCACCCCAGTCAATAGATCTGGGTTAAATCCATCGTTCTTTTGCTCATCATGCCACCCCAGTTTAGTCCCAGCCTTATGCAAATCAGTCTTGACCCTGTGCCTCATGGGAACAGTCCAAACCGAACTGCCAAGCCAGGTCCTCCATGGACCGGAAACAAGCATCCTGGGACCGGTTTCAGGGCATCACCCCTCATCAGCCACACTAGCTTGAATCCTTGAATCCAGTGGCACAGTGAGCCCGGGACGCACGTCTGGGCATACCTGGTGCACTTAGGGCGAGAAAGCAAAAGACACACAGATGATGGACGGAATGCAGAGCAAATCAAACATTCACCACCAGTCAATAGATCTGAGTTAAATCCATTGTTCTTTTGCTTACCATGCCACCCCAGATTAGTCCCAGCCACATGCGAATCAGTCTTGACCCTGTGCCTCATGGGAACAGCCCAGACCAAACTGCCAAGCCAGTTACTCCCTGGACCGGAAACAAGCATCCTGGGACCGGTTTCGGGGCATCACCCCTCATCATCCAGACGAGCTTGAATCCTTAAATCCAGTGGCCCAGTGAGCCTGGAACGCACATCTGGGCATACCTGGCGCACTTAGGGCGAGAAAGCAAAAGACACACAGATGATCAACAGAATGCAGAGCAAATCAAACATTCACCCCCAGTCAATAGATCTGGGTTAAATTCATCATTCTTTTGCTCACTCTGCCACCCCAGTTTAGTCCCAGACATATGCAAATCAGTCTTGACCCTGTGCCTTATGGGAACAGTCCAGACCTAACTGCCAAGCCAGGTTGTCCCTGGACCAGAAACAAGCATTCTGGGACCGGTTTCGGGGCATCACCCCTCATCAGTCAGGATAGCTTGAATCCAGTGGCACAGTGAGCCCAGGACCCACATCTGGCCTTACCCGGACGCCCCGATTCTGGGGCAGCCATGCGCTTTACAAATACTTTAACTTAACTTAACTAAGGGCGAGAAAGCAAATGACACACAGATGATGGACGGAATGCAAAGCAAATCAAACATTCTCCCCCAGTCAATAGATCAGGGTTAAATCCATCGTTCTTTTGCTCATCATGCCACCCCAGTTTAGTCTTAGCCTTATGCAAATCAGTCTTGACCCTGTGCCTCATGGGAACAGTCCAAACCGAACTGCCAAGCCAGGTCCTCCCTGGACCGGAAACAAGCATCCTGGGACCGGTTTCAGGGCATCACCCCTCATCAGCCAAACTAGCTTGAATCCCTGAATCCAGTGGCACAGTGAGCCCGGGATGCACGTCTGGGCATGCCTGTTGCACTTAGGGTGAGAAAGCCAAAGACACACAGATGAAGGACGGAATGCAGAGCAAATCAAACTTTCACCCCAGTCAATGGATCTGAGTTAAATCAATTGTTCTTTTGCTTACCATGCCAAACCAGTTTAGTCCCAGCCATATGCAAATCAGTCTTGACCCTGTACCTCATGGGAACAGTCCTGGCCGAACTGCCAAACCAGGTACTCCCTGGACCGGAAACAAGCATCCTGGGACCGGTTTCGGGGCATCACCCCTCATCAGCCAGGCTAGCTTGAATCAAGTGGCACAGTGAACCCGGGACGCACGTCTGGGCATACCTGGCGCACTTAGGGCAAGAAAGCAAAAGACACACAGATGATGGATGGAATGCAGAGCAAATCAAGCATTCACCCCCAGTCAATAGATCTGGGTTAAATCCATCGTTCTTTTGCTCACTATGCCACCCCAGTTTAGTCCCAGCCATATGCAAATCAGTCTTGACCCTGTGGCTCATGGGAACAGTCCGGACCAAACTGCCAAGCCAGGTCCTCCCTGGACCGGAAACAAGCATCCTGGGACCGGTTTCGGGTTATCACCCTCATCAGCCAGGCTAGCTTGAATCTAGTGGCACAGTGAGCCTGGGACCCACGTCTTGGCATACCCGGTGCACTTTGGGCGAGAAAGCAAAAGACACACAGACAATGGACGGAATGCAGAGCAAATCAAACATTCACCCCCAGTCAAGAAATCTGGGTTAAATCCATCGTTCTTTTGCTCACCATGCCAAACCAGTTTAGTTCCAGGCATATGCAAATCAATCTTGACCCTGTGCCTCATGGGAACAGTCCAGACCGAACTGCCAAGCCAGGTCCTCCCTGGACCGGAAACAAGCATCCTGGGACCGGTTTCTGGGCATCACCCCTCATCAGCCAGGCTATCTTGAATCCAGGGGCACAGTGAGCCCGGGACCCACGTCTGGGCATACCTGGCGCACTTATGGCGAGAAAGCAAAAGACACACAGATGATGGACGGAATGCAGTGCAAATCAAACATTCACCCCCAGTTAATAGATCTGGGTTAAATCCATCGTTCTTTTGCTCATCATGCCAAACCAGTTTAGTTCCAGGCATATGCAAATCAATCTTGACCCTGTGCCTCATGGGAACAGTCCAGACCAATCTGTCAAGCCAGGTCCTCCCTGGACCGGACACAAGCATCCAGGGACCGGTTTCGGGGCATCACCCCTCATCAGCAAGGCTAGCATGAATCCAGTGGCACAGTGAGCCCGGGACCCACGTCTGGGCATACCCAGCGCACTCAGGGCAAGAAAGCAAAAGACACACCGATGATCGACAGAATGTAGAGCACATCAAACATTCACCCCCAGTCAATGGATCTGGGTTAAATCCATCATTCTTTTGCTCACCATGCCACCCCAGTTTAGTCCCAGACATATGCAAATCAGTCTTGTCCCTGTGCCTCATGGGAACAGTCCAGACCGAACTGCCAAGCCAGGTCCTCCCTGGACCGGAAACAAGCATTCTGGCACCAGTTTCAAGGCATCATCCTTCATCATCCAGGCTAGCTTGAATCCAGTGGTACAGTGAGCCCGGGACCTACGTCTGGACATACCCGGCGCACTTAGGGCGAGAAAGCAAAAGACACACATCTGATAGATGGAATGCAGAGCAAATCAAACATTCACCCCCAGTCAATAAATCTGGGTTAAATATATCGTTCTTTTGCTCACCATGCCACCCCAGTTTAGTCCCAGCCATATGCAAATCAGTCTTGACTCTGTGCCTCATGGGAACAGTCCAAACCGAACTGCCAAGCCAGGTCCTCCCTGGACCGGAAATAATTATCCTGGGACCGGTTTCAGGTCATCACCCCTCATCAGCCAGGCTAGCTTGAAACCTTGAATTCATTGGCACAGTGAGCCCGGGACCCATGTCTGGGCATATCCGGCGCACTTAGGGCAAGAAAGCAAAAGACGAACAGATGATGGACGGAATGCCGAGCAAATCAAACATTCCCCCCAGTGAATAGATCTGGGTTAAATCCATCGTTCTTTTGCTCACCATGCCACCCCAGTTTAGTCCCAGCCATATGCAAATCAGTCTTGACCCTGTGCCTCATGGGAACAGTCCAGACCGAACTGCCAAGCCAGGTCCTCCCTGGACCGGAAACAAGCATCCTGGGACCGGTTTCTGGGCATCACCCCTCATCAGCCAGGCTAGCTTGAATCCAGTGGCACAGTGAGCCCGGGACCCACGTCAGGGCATACCCGGCGCACTTAGGGGAAGAAAGCAAAAGTCACACAGATGATGGACAGAATGCAGAGACAATCAAACATTCACCCCCAGTCTATAGATCTGGGTTAAATCCATTGTTCTTTTGCTCACCATGTCAGCCCAGTTTAGGCCCAGCCATATGTAAATCAGTCTTGACCCTGTGCCTCATGGGAACAGTCCAGACCGAACTGCCAAGCCAGGTCCTCCCTGGACCGGAAACAAGCATCCTGGGACCGGTTTCTGGGCATCACCCCTCATCAGCCAGGCTATCTTGAATCCAGGGGCACAGTGAGCCCGGGACCCACGTCTGGGCATACCTGGCGCACTTATGGCGAGAAAGCAAAAGACACACAGATGATGGACGGAATGCAGTGCAAATCAAACATTCACCCCCAGTTAATAGATCTGGGTTAAATCCATCGTTCTTTTGCTCATCATGCCACCCCAGTTTAGTCCCACCCATATGCAAATCAGTCTTTACCCTGTGCCTCATGGGAACAGTCCAGACTGAACTGCCAAGCCAGGTCCTCCCTGGACCGGAAACAAGCCTTACGGGACCAGTTTCGGGGCATCACCCATCATCAGCCAGACTAGCTTGAATCCAGTGGCACAGGGAGCCCGGGACACACGTCTGGGCATACCCGGCGCACTTAGGGCGAGAAAGCAAATGCACACAGATGATGGACGGAATGCAGAGAAAATCAAATATTCACCCCCAGTCAATAGATGCTTGTTAAATCCATCGTTCTTTTGCTCATCATGCCACCCCAGTTTAGTCCCAGCTATATGCAAATCAGTCTTGACCCTGTGCCTCATAGGAACAGTCCAGACCAAACTACCAAGCCAGGTACTCCCTGGACCGGAAACAAGCATCCTGGGACCGGTTTTGGGGCATCATCCCTCATCAGCCAGGCTAGCTTGAATCCTTGAATCCTTGAATCCAGTGGCACAGTGAGCCCGGGACCCACGCCTGGGCATACCCGGCGCACTTAGGGCGAGAAAGCAAAAGACACACAGATGATCGACGGAATGCAGAGCAAATCAAAAATTCACCTCCAGTCAATAGATCTGGGTTAAATCCATCGTTCTTTTGCTCTCCATGCCTCCCCAGTTTAGTCCCAGCCATCTGCAAACCAGTCTTGACCCTGTGCCTCATGGGAACAGTCCAGACCGAACTGCCAAGCCAGGTCCTCCCTGGACAGGAAACAGGCATCCTGGGACCGGTTTCGGGGCATCACCCCTCATCAGCCAGGCTAGCTTGAATCCTTGAATCCAGTGGCACAGTGAGCCCGGGACCCACGTCTGGGCATACCTGGCGCACTTAGGGCGAGAAAGCAAAAGACACACAGATGATGGACGGAATGCAGAGCAAATCAAACATTCACCCCAGTCAATGGATCTGGGTTAAATCCATCGTTCTTTTGCTCACCATGCCACCCCAGTTTAGTCCCAGCCATATGCAAATCAGTCTTGACCCTGTGCTTCATGGGAACAGTCCAGACTTAACTACCAAGCCAGGTCCTCCCTGGACTGGAAACAAGCATCCTGGGACCAGTTTCGGGGCATCACCCCTCATCAGCCAGGCTAGCTTGAATCCAGTGGCACAGTGAGCCCGGGACCTACGTCTGGGCGCACGTAGGGCGAGAAAGCAAAAGTCACACAGATGATAGACGGAATGCAGAGCAAATCAAACATTCACCCCCAGTCAATAGATCTGGGTTAAATCCATCATTCTTTTGCTCACCATGCCATCCCAGTTTAGTCCCAGCCATATGCAAATCAGTCTTGACCCTGTGCCTCATGGGAACAGTCCAGACTGAACTGCCATGCCAGGTCCTTCCTGGACCGGAAACAAGCATCCTGGGACCGGTTTCTGGGCATCACCCCTCATCAGCCAGGCTAGCTTGAATCCAGTGGCACAGTGAGTCCAGGTCCTACGTCGGGAATACCCGGCGCACTGAGGGCGAGAAAGCAAAATACACACAGATGATGGACAGAATGCAGAGGAAATCAAAAATTCACCCCCAGTCAACAGATCTGGTTTAAATCCATCATTCTTTTGCTCACCATGCCACCGCAGTTTAGTCCCAGCCATATGCAAATCAGTCTTGACTCTGTGCCTCATGGGAACTGTCCAGAGTTAACTGCCAAGCCAGGTCCTCCCGGGACCGGAAACAAGCATCCTGGGACCGATTTGGGGCATCACCCCTCATCAGCCAGGCTAGCTTGAATCCAGTGGCACAGTGAGCCTGGGACCCACATCTGGGCATACGCGGCGCACTTAGGGTGAGAAAGCAAAAGAAACCGTTCCTAGGAAGCTTGTTTCCAGTACATTGAGGACCTGGCCTGGCAGTTCGGGCTGGACTGTTCCCATTGGGCGCAGGGTCAAGACTGATTTGCATATGGCTGGGTTCAAACTGGAATGGCATGGGGAGCAAAAAAACAAACGGGTGTAGGCCCAGATCTCTGTACTGGGGTGAATGTATGACATTGTACTGCATTCTGTCCATCAATTGTTGTTTTTACACCTCTCCTAGCAAGTGCCAAAGGTTCACCCGCACACCGTATACACTCTGTCAAATTAGACATGGAGAAACAATGGGGGGGCACTGTGACAGTTGTGCAGTTATTTCATGCCTTTTACACAATTTATATACTACCAGAAGTTACACTGCAGAACAGGAGAACTATCTTAAAGATATCGCTCTTGCATGGACTAAGGGAGGTGCTAGAGAATACCTGCTTGAACCAATAGGCCAAAAAGAGATTATATTAGCGACTGAGAAACTTATGGGAGGAAAAGCTTTTGGCACCAATTGCCTTACAACAGATTTTATATGACATTTAAGAAGCTATTGGCACCAAAATTGACTAATCTTTATCAAGAACTATGCACACTGGTGAACTCCCACAAGGGAAGCGGTAATTACTCCCATATTAAAAGCTGCTAGGGATAACAAAGACTGTTGATCTTATAGACCCTTATCCTCACTTAAAGTTGATAACATTTGGTGCGCAATATTGCTAACAGACTTGCACCTCTGATGGAGGGAATGGTTTATCCAGAGCAATCCCGATTTAACCATGCAGGGCCATATTTGATAATTACTAAGAGCCTTGTTTGCTGTCACGCCTCAAATCAGTCCTGATATGACGGCCATTTCGGACACCAGAAATGCATTTGATTCACTTGAATGGCCTTTTCTTTTTGAGATCTTGCATAAACTTGGCATACCCAATAAAATACTGGACCTCATCTAATTACTCTACACTAACCTTGCCATTCACATATGGGTCAAAGGTTGCTTGTCTGACACAGTGCAGATCGACATGGGTACACGGCAAGGCTTTTCACCTCTGATATTTGTCTGGCACTCGGGCCTTGATCTGGCTGTGCAGTGAACATTCTCACACAGGATCACATTCCACATATGGTTATTTGTGAAAGACACTGGGAACAATCGGAACCTGTTTGTGACTGAAATAGTGCTTTTTGGGAACTATCACATATCCACATTAACTTGTCAAATTCTGTGTGGCTCCCTTTAACCAAGCCCATAAGTGAATTTACCTGGTGATGTTACGAAGGCTTGGGATAAAATTGCACAAAGACGTGAGACAGGTGACTAAAGATAATTATGGGCGTTTGCTTTTTAAAATAAATGAGTAAGTTGTGCAATGAAATGCTCTCCCACTGTCTATGGCTGGCAGTAGTATGCTGATAAAAATGTCGCCTTTCCAAGATTCTTATATTTTTATTTCACAACATCCCATGCCTCTGGAGGAAAACTTATTCCCCAAGATCCAGTCTTCGTTGACTAGGTTGGTCTGGAGGGGACATAACCTGAGGCTTGGCTGGGAGATGCTCGAATTACCATTTGAGAGGGGGATTGCAGTACCAGACATGGAACCTTATAACCATGCTGCACAGTCACACTATGTCACTATGTCTTTCTGATATTGGCTGAACTGCTGGGCCCTCCCATGTCCCAGTTGAGAACCAGGTGGGGTGGGGAGATCTTCGCACTTGCGTGCTGACAAAACTCCCCAGACCTATGCAGAGCATCCATACGGTGTGGTGTTCTGCTTTGTAGCTTTGGCAAACCGTGCTGGACATACACAGTTGTACTCACTGCATGTTGTGCTCAATAATAACCCTAGCCTACCTCTGACGCTTGACAATGGTGTGATAGGTAGACTACCAGAAGCTTGACTGCCAACGAAGTTACAATTGTTTGTCGATTATAGATTTCTTATGTTCAAACAGTATAAGGGTGATAGAACTATCACAGTTATCTTTGATTATCTGCAGATCAGACATACTGCATCAACGGTTGGTCCCTCTGGCCGGTGGTCTCATAATAGGCCATTCGAAAAACTGAGATTGAAATGTGGAAATATTGCTGCACCCAAACTAAGCAGATATCTATTATTCAGTCAATCAATCAATCAGGGGTTTGTAAAGCTCGGCTACTCACCTGTGAGGGTCTCAAGGCACTAGGGGGGCTGCCGATCCATCTGGTTGCGGAGGTTCAATCGTAGAGCAAGGTCTTGAGGTCCTTCCTGAACTCGGTCATCACCGTGGATTGCCTGAGTTGGAGGTTTAGGGTGTTCCAGGTCTTGGTGGTGAGGTAGGCGAAGGATCTTCCTCCGGTTCTGGTTTTGTGGATCCTTGGGACAGAGGCCAGGGCGAGATTGGTGGAGCGGAGTTGTCTGGTGGGTGTGTGGAAAGCGAGGCAGTGCTTCCGATATTCTGGTCCTGCGTCGTGGAAAGCCTTGTAGGTGTGAATGAGGAGCTTGAAGGTGATTCTATTGTTGATAGGGAACAAGAGAAGTTGTTGGAGATGATGTGTCATGTGGCTGTGATGGGGGATGTTGAGAAACAGTCTGGCTGCAGCATTTTGGACGTTCTGTAACTTCCTAAGCTGTTTCTGGGTGATTCCGGCGTAGAGTGCGTTGCCGTTGTCAAGTCTGTTGGTGGTGAGTGCATGGGTGACAGTCTTTCTGGATTCTGTGGGGAGCCATCTGAATGTCTTAATTGCAAACACAAGTTAATACATTTTAAATTACTCAACAGATTATACTGTTCCCCAGATATTTACACCATATAAACCCGGATTAATCAGTGCATTGTTCAAAGAGTGGGTGTGATCAGGCTGGCTTCTTTTACTTTGTCTGAGAATGCTCGCCTATGAGGATTTTTTGGGAGGGAGTAGTGCAGCACATTGTTGACATTGTGGATACAATAACAGAGTGTACATCTTTGCAAGGCAGGTATGGATATATATATAGCCAGAATGGACAACATGTTCTAAAGACAAGCGGTTGTTAATAAAGTTTGGAAGAGTGAAAGGCAAATATGGGTGCCTTGCTTGTGTGGTGTGTAAAAGTACAAACTGGCCATTTGTTCACCCACTCTAAATAGGGCGGATGGACAAATGGCCAAACTTCCGACTGCCCTTACTCCATCAAAGGAGTATATCAACGGCTGATATGGAGTAGTGTCAGTCACTGACATACTTAAGTTCCGCCCACCTCTAAATGAGGCAGTTGTAACTTCAGTTTCGTGGTATAAGGTTCTCCTTTGCAGTTGTGCCAAAGTACCCTCTCTGCCAAACTCTCAATCAGACCAAAAGTAAAATGCTACAGTCATGCATATTGCTTCTTTTTAAAATAAAAACGCATTTAGAAAAGCACCAACCTTCCTATTTAAAAATACATTTCAGTTTTTGGATATTATTTTTCACAAATTAAATATTTCAGAATGTGTGCATTTGCTGGATATATTCTTGTTTCTGTGCTTTTGAGCATTGTTCTGTGGTTCAACTGGTCGAAACTGCTTGGTCTGAGGTCCCTGACTTCCAGTAGTAATTCAGTAGGGTGTGTGTGTGGGTTCTGCAGTGTCTATCTTGCCATCTGACTCGAATCTAATTTGCCATTAGATGTTAGTTAAATTAAGTGGGACCCATTTTTTCTATTTTTAGATTATTTTTAAACTACATACAGGTTGTTGGAATTTTTTATCAGAAAATAAACATTTAAAATAGTTGAGGGTTGTTTATTTGCTCGTTGTATTTTGAATGCCGTTGGGAAAATAAAACTGCTATAGGGTAGATTGTCCCTGTGTTCGCTGAAGGTTTGCAGTATAGCTATGAATGCCAAGTACAATAGGCGGATTCCTTCAGTTTGCACGGGATCATGTTTCTCTCTGATGCCTCCACTGCTGCATGCATTGGAGGTCAAAACTAAGTGGAAATTTCCGTTTGAAATGCAAATGGATCGTTCAATAGCTGGAGTGCCTGGAGAGACATGCTGCTGCTTTGCTTTCATACCTCACTTCGAGCGACCTCTCGGAGTTATACACTCCCAAGAATTCACCTCTATTTTCATTGCGGATGTAGGAAAGTTGCAGACGAGGAGGATCTAACTAGATTTAATGTTCTGTTCAGAGTGCTACGCGAAAATCTAAGCGCTGTACCAGCTGCCATTGCCTGAAGCAAATTCAGTCAGTGAACATTTCTGCAGCATTTGACATTCTTTCATTGTGATAAAACAGCCATCAGCGTGTAAATTAATACCTTTTTCAGCACTGAAAATAAACGCTTTCCTTTTTCGGGATACTTTTAACAGTTGTTTTAAATACCTGGTCTCAATTTCCAAAGACTTATTATTTTCCCATCAGTGATAGCTGGGCCCATATTTATCATTTTTTTCACGCAGCACAACGCAGCAAGCAACCTTGATGCGCTGAGCTGCACGAAAGCGAGAGGGCAGAAATGTGTCGTATTTAATATTATACGGCACACTTGTGACTGCTCGCGCCAACACAGGTCCCCTTGCATCATGGTGCAAGGGTTCCTGCTTTGTAGGTAGGATTGTTTTTGTGCAGGAAGGGACACGTTCCTGCACAAAAACAATTCTCAGAGTCATTTTCCTCTATTTGTGCTGCTCTATGTGTGCTGCAGAATACAGCACACGTAGAAAGAGGAAAAAAGAGAAGAAATAAAGATATTTCTCCTTATTACTCCTCACCTGGGGAGGCGTTGCATTTTGATGCATTCCCAGGCCTCCCACTAATTGTAAATCTGGGAATGCACCAAAAATCCATGGGTGGTATGTGGGAACACCAATGCTCTACCCATGGAACGCCTCCCTGGGGCAGAGTAATGCAAGACAACGATTTGCGCTGCCTTGCACTAACCTAGATTGATCAAGCTGTTGCAGGGATTCTGCCCAAGAACAGAACTATGCGCAGGATTATAGGACCTTGGTGTATAGGGACTGAGTCATCCTACCACCTTAGTACCCATGAGCCCAGGACCGACTAGCTATAGTGTCTCACTTGCTCTCCTACTCACTCAAAGAGAAACAAGTGATTAGACACCCCAGAACACAACATTCCCAGATCTCTCAGGAATCGCAGTAGCAAGACACTCCCTTTCGCTCGCACTCTTGTACTTGTCCACAATAAGATCTGACAGAGACACGAAAGTTTAAAATATTTATTTTAACTAACATGCCCTAACATGCAGTATACATGCCACAACAAGCAGGAAAATGCATAGTACAAATACAGTCAGCATTGCAGCTAGTCCACATATCATGAAAGGAGATAACATAATGAAAAGACAATGGAGAAAAGACAATAGAGCCTAACCTCCCTCCCCTTGCTAAGAATAAGTATTATTATATATTAGAAGATCTCTGGGCTTTTTCAGCAGACCCCATACCTTAGCCTATAGAGAGTAGATCTACATCATAGGTGCTGTCTCGCTCTTCTCCCTGGAAAGGTCCCTCTCCAAGTGTGTGCTACCTATTCGTGTATTTCCATAAGACCAAAGTACGTTGTCCCAAATAACAGCTGCGTCGGTATGTTGTGTCTAGGTGCTAAGGCCTGACCAGAACAAAATAACAAGGGGCATTGTGACCTTGCTAACAATATTCAGACCAAACACCAGGAACAGGCAGAGAAGGCACACAGCAGACTGTTCTCATGTGAAAACTGCGAACAAAGTCTTTGCAAAAATAAAGGTATGTAGTAACGTGCGCAAAGCCACGTAATGCCTGCAGAGCTCATACTAACTTAGGGGCATATTATCAACGAGGCGATAAACAATTATCGCCGCTTTTGCGTCCGTTTTCGGATCGAAAAGCGGCGATAATGTTATCGCCTAATCAGCAAGGTCACGCTATCGTGTGAATCCTTGCATTATCGCCCTTTCCCCAATGCCCATCTTTGCATCTCTAATGAGATGCAAAGTGGGCGTTACTGGGCGTACCCGGATGGACTACGTTGCAAATATCGCTGATGTTCACATTGCGATATTTACAAGGCAGCCCACATGATTTTAGCAGAGGTTAGATTTTGGCGAAAACGGCCGTTTTCGCCAAAATCTAACGTCTGCTAAAATCCTGATTTAGCCATCCCTAACATAGGGGGTGGATTCTGCTGATACGACCACAGGGTCGTATCAGCAAGGTTATCGCTGTTTTGCAGGGAACATTGCTGGAAAACCAGCGATGTTCCCTGCAAAACGGCTATAACCTCGCTATCTCTGGAATTTTTATCGCCCTGGAGAAACGCGTTGTTAATAACGCGCTACCAGGGCGATAAATTCCAGAGATAGCCTGCGATAGGGAATTCGTCGCTACGCACGGCCAGCGATAATTATCGCTGGCCATTGATAATATGCCCCTTAGTGGAGACGACAATGTCACCATGGGCCACGTGAAAAAGTCATGTATGGCCATGCAAGTGGCCTTGTGTGGCTTAATAAATCTCTTTTAGTTTGTGAGTCACCCTTGCATGGCTCAAGGGCGACGCAAACCTTAATAAATCTGACCACTGCTTTCTGGGCAACATTCGCTGCATTGTGACGATTTATTTAGCACATTAATGCACTGGAGTATGTTTGATCTCAGCCCTCAGATACTGCACCTGATGATCACACCATGTGCAGCAGTTGTGCTTCTGACCACTGGCTGCACTCGCTGATGCCACATTTTAAATGTGTCACTACGTGGTATTATGATTCTTGTCCCTACAAGGGAGAGGTGTCAAAATGCACAAAATGCAGGTACATTGAAAATATGAGCGTGGCATGGAGGACTGCTGTTCCATGCGGGCCACCATCCTAGTGTTTGAGAAAGTTTAAAGCGTTTGACAAAGTTTATTTTAGTTAATTGTTATTTTTATACGTTTAGAGTAGGTTGTTCACTGCAGAAATTTAATTTCCTTAAGTTAGCCACTCTAGGCCACAACTAGGCCTCGTCTCCATCTTGGATTTAATTCTAAAGACTGTGTTTCATTTCTCTCTTTCCACGCAAATTCAAAATGTGCAAATTTGGATCACTTCCTGCTCTCTGCTGCAAAAACACGTACACAGCGAACTCAGCTTTCCTGTAGGCTGCTACACTTAAGGCATTTTCCGGTTTCTAGAGTGATGGAATAGAAGTTCATTCATTAAACAGTTTACCACTGTATTTTTATGTAACAAACCTTTTGCTGTCACATTCGTAGCTCCCGTGTTGAAATATTTTGATTATTTAGAAAATGGTGTCAGGTAATGTTGGATATTCTGTGGTTTGGTTATTGGTGCTAGGTAGATGTTGCTCATTTTATGCTGATGGTATGTTTTTTTTTGCTACGAATGGAATTGATTTTAAAAGCTGCAGTTTTTAGAGGTGAGCTATGTTATTGCTTCTCCGGATTCTCAAAGGCGATTTGTCTCACATTCTAGACTTATTTTGAGATCTTTCTCTGAGACTGATCTTATGTCATACCTTCCTGCTGCATTTGATGGCTAATTCCCTATGAACTTTTGCCTACATTGATACTGAGTTATTTGTTTGCCTTCTGTAATGCCTTATTACATTTTAAAAAATCTTCATGATTTTCTAATTTGTTGCTGATCCTCTGGAGTCCTTATTACAGGAGTCCTGATTCCTTAATGTTCTGAATTGTTTGGGGTGGGTCCCAATACATCATGTTTAATATCTTTTCAGACATCAAAATAGCATTTATCACATTCTTTATTTCTCACAAGGAATTGCAATCCAGTTACTGCCTCAATATTGTTAATGAGGTGGGTGAATTGCGTTTCTTTTGGTAAAACACCCTTTGCGGTGTGAGGATACCACACTGTATAGGTAGAGACAAGTCTCAGTTCAACTCAAAAATAGGGCTGCAACAATACCTCGTTGAATTAGGCCCTCAATGCTTATGACTTTATCGCTTATGGAATGCCTATTGTTTCACTTTCGTTTGTGTTTGGACACGGTTTGTGTTTGGACACGTATTTACTCTACAAAATTGAATGCTTTAAGTTATCCTTTCAGCTGGGGCTGTTACACTTGACCATATCTGTGAAATCCTGGTGAATATTTCCTTTTCACACATAAATAACGAGGATTGTTTACATTTGAGTCTTCAAAATATTTGATTTCTTTATTTTAAGAGGTCTTGCACATATAGAGCACTTCACAGATGGAGCACTGTGAAGAATATTATCTGCCTAGTTTGCAATTAGTGTTTTTATTTTTTTCGATTTTGTACTACTAATTATTTTTACTTTTGAGGTGGTAATGATTCCTCAACCACATGTGCAGTATTGAAACTGCATTCCCATCCTTGAAAGGGTAGCATCTACTTCAAAGGGACTGCACTGGCAGGCTAGCTGTTAGACCTGGCATCCTTGGCGTGCTTTCCCTTGTCTTTTTACCTCTACCGCCTGTATTTCGGACTGTTATGCTGGACTTCGTTTTTGCTGGTACTCTGGGCACTTTGCCACTGCTGATCAGTGCTAAAGTGCAACTGCTTCCTGTGTAAATTGCAATTATGACTGGTTATCCATGATTGGCATATTTGATTTACTGGTAAATCCCTAGTAAAGTGCACTATGTGTGCCCAGGGCCTGTAAATCAAATGCTACTAGTGGGCCTGCGGTACTGATTGTGCCAACCACATGAGTAGCCCTGTAAACCTGTCTCAGGCCTGCCATTGCAATGTCTGTGAGTGCAATTTTTACACTGCCATGTCGACCTGGCAAGTGCACCCACTTGCCAGGCACTAACCTACCCTTTTACTACATGTAAGGCACCCCTAAGGTACGCCCAAGGGACCCCCATGGGCAGGGTGCAGTGTATGCGAAAGGTATGACATGAACTGGTCTGTTTCACATGTCCTGATAGTGAATTACTGCCAAATTCGTTTTTCACTAGTGCAAGGACTAGCTCTCCCATAGGCTATCATTGGAGCTGCCTTGTAACATTGTACAAGTGTAACTTTCAATTGGGAACAGCTGGAGATTTGGAGTTTGGGCTCTCTGAGCTCAGAATGTAAAAACACATCTTTTAGTAAAGATGGTTTTTAAATTGTGTGTTTGAAAATGCCACTTTTAGAAAGTTTTTAGGGCATTTTCTTGTTTAACCATCCTGTGTCTCTGCCTGCCTGTGGAATTAACATCTGGTTTAGACTGGCAGGTGACTTTAGTGCATTCACTCTAGACAGTCACACAAAGGGAGGTGAGGTGTGCCCTGCATATCCTGATGGTCCATCACCAGGCTGATGGGCATTCCTGAGCTAGTGTGGTGGGAGGAGTTGTCACATACACCTGAATAGGACTGTGACTCGCCTCTCACAATGCTGTCTCCACCCCCTGGAGTTTGTCTGGAGCCAGGACCAGGCAGGACAAGAACATGTGCACTGCAAAGACAATCTTTTGAAGAATGCCTACTTCAAAGGCTAAAAGGGGTATAAGTATTGGACCGGAAACCCCAGACTTTTAGAACACATCTGGATCAAGAGGAACCTCTGCCAAGGATAAGAGCTGAAGAGCTGTGAGGAGGAGTGTGGGTGCTTGCCTCCTGTTGGAAGTCCCAGGACCATCAACGACTTCACCTGCAACATTCCTGAACTCTACTGCTGGGAGTTCTGACCTGTCAAGTGGTACCAACTCCAGTTCTTTGCCACTGCAGGTGTTTGCTGGGCTGCAAACCTCAGGAAAAGGATTACCAGTGCCATCAGCGATGCCGCTGCCTGCACAAACGCCGTGGTCCTGGCTCACTAGGTGAGCGCAGCACCGACCTCGACGACAACGTAGCCCCAACGTCAGGACTGTATAGACTCCGACATCATCACAGAGGCTGCTGCCGACACTCGGACCAAGGGCACCGCTCGGGGATCACACGAAGCACCGCACCAATGCCTGTCGACGGCAGCGCCTCCCACGCAACATTGCGGAGCCGTTAACCATTGTGGGTGATGTCCAAACTCATCGACACCGCACCGTCGTACAGAATCGATGCCTCGCTACCAACGCCACCTCACCTCCCCTGCAAAACTAGGACTCAATGCCTCGCCTCGCCTAGAAGGATTTGATGCCTCACCTCCCTGTGGCAGTAAGGAACCAATGCCGCCTTGGCCTATCGACCTCTCACCTCCATAATGCCGTTCAGCTACTTTTCCAAGGTACTGTTTTGGGGGTCCGTGTGACTTTGTGGCCGGCCTGCGCACCTTGCGGTCAGTGACATACTGTGGATTTGAACCTGTCACTATGCCCCAGTTGAATCTAAAGTCTTCTAAGAGCTATATTTTTACCGTAAACCTTTTTAAAGTGATATTTTGAGTTATGTATGTTGGATTTTTGTGATTTTGGTCTTTTTTTCATTAGTTAATATTGGCTATTTTTCTAAACTGGTGTGGTGTCCATTGTGTAGTGTTTTCACTGTGTTACTGTGTGTGTTTTGTATAAATACTTTACACATTGCCTCTGAGATAGGCCTGGCTGCTTGTGCCAAGCTACCAAGGAGTTGAGCCGTGGTTATCTTAGCTGTTTAAACCCCTTACCCTGACTAGAAGGAAAGGTCCCTATTTGCACAGGGTTTATACCACTGCCAACTAGAGACCCCCATTTCTAACACTAACTAGTACTTGTAATTAGGCCTGAGCGGTGAACTCCGCTCCATTTGCGGAGTTTTCCGCACTCCGCTGACCACATGGAGTTCCCAAAAGCTCCGCTCCACTAAGCGGATTGGAGTTATTTCCTCACTCCTGCTCGCAAATTTTAAGTTGGCGAGCGCAAGCAAGGAAAACACTAGACCCCCACCCAGTGAGATTTCTCAACAAAGGCGGTCGCGGTTGGTCACGACCGCTCACATTGAGAAACCATTTGTTCGCGTTGAGGAAGCTGCCACTGAGTGGCAGAAAGAAGCAGCACCCTTTTGTGCTGCGCATTGTGCCATTCGTGCTGATTTTCCAGTCCTGGACAAACACCCGGCACTAAAAATCAGCACAAACGGCGCAACCTAACGCACTCTGCCTCTTGAGGAACTCCGCTTAGTTTTTTGGTCACTCCACCCAGGCCTGCTTGTAATTGCATTTCCAACCGAGCATTTTCAAAGCCATGAGCCTGGTCTCCTTGGCTGCTCTGTTTCAGCTGTCTCCATGGGTTTATCCAATGTCACAGCAAGAAGAGTGGCAGCACCCCCACCTCCCAGCATGCAATACTTTTAGCCCTGGAAGTGCTGTGGCCAAGCTTCAACCTCTTCCCGCAGCAGCACCTCTTCATCCCGCCATGAAGCTCCTTAACCCCACAACAGTATAGTAAGTCTTGATACTATTTCTCCCACCTCTAGATACTCCTCCATAAAAACCACTTGCAGAGGAAAATCACCATGGGATGAGATTCTTCACATATGTTGGATTGCATGTCTCTGGGCAGTGTGGAATTGGGTAGACAACACTGCTCATGGGTGACACCTACTGGTTGGAGGGCCGTATTTCACTCTAAAAAGTTCAAACAGCCACACATCAATATTCCAATCCAAGATGGCAGAAAAGCATTTCTGTAGCATTAGGGGCATCAGCAGCACTGAAGGCCATTTAAGGGGTTGTTCCCGTTTTCTATTTACTTCTCAGCAATTGAGAATTTGTCTTCATCATATTATACTCCCCGCCACCCCAGTAACTTCTCTGTGATTTCTCTCATTTGCCTTTTTAGCTTCTTGCTTATGTATCTTTGCTGCTTACCTGTGATTGTGTTCTGCATTCTATACTCTTTTTTCCTTTGCCTCTTCTACAAGGTAATGCTATTTTTGGTACTTTACAGAGTACCACCATATTGTCTGCCTAGGCATCCTGGAGGACAGTAGAGTTTCATCTGTGAAGGAATGCAATATTAATTCTTGCAGGAGGAAAGAATGAAGAGGTAAGAGAAGTGTGACCTGCAAACTACCCTGAGCATCCAAATGGTTTCTCCATAACCTATTATATCTCATGCAGCAAAACTGATTGTATGGTATTCTCTTGTTCTTTACATAAGCAGTGACTTCATTTTACGTCACACTTTTTTTAACATAAGGCTATTTGTATTCTATTGTGGGTCAGTACAATAGTAGGAAACCAGTCTTTAGTTGCTTGTGTTCCCTTTCAGGGAGTACTTGGCCTGGCAGTTCTGGCTGGATTGTTCCCATTTGAGCAGGATCAAGACTGATTTGCATACGACTTGGTCCAAGCCGAGATGGCATAGTGTGAACAATAATGATGGACTGGGATGCAGCCCGAGTAATTACCAGTGGCTTTAATTAATTTATGCATTCATCTATCATTTTTTGTCAATTTCTTGTAGATGTGGGGCACTGACATAAACTATAAGGGAGCATTTTCTGTTGAACTGTAAATGTGATACGATTCATGAGGAATTGGTGATGAAGAATGAGTTCCCTCTTGAGAATGTAATTTCCACAGTAAAAGGGGTTGATTATATGAAAAGTTGTATCAAAGAGCTAAGGAGAGAAAGGTGACTAAGATGAATGCTGAGACTAGGGAAACTTAAAGGACAAAATTATAGGTGTGGACAGGTTGAGCACATGGCCAATAATAACAAATATCCTGCTGTGCAAGCTGTATGTAACAGGTGTGAATGGAGGTGCCACTTTGTTAAGTGGTAGAGGAGTGTTGATAAGAATCATAAAACGATAATGGTGAGAGTATTGTGTAGAGGAGTTGTTTTACATTTTGGAGAAAGAGTATTAGACAATGCCACCAATGTGGTAATGATTGAGGAAGTAGACATAGATATGATGTTTAACTCCGGTTCCAGGCTTAGTATTGTGTTTAAGTACCATATGTAAATAAGGTGATTTTACAGCGCATGAATGTTAAGCCTGGAGGATATGGTGGATGGAGGATTGGCATGAGAGGATAGTTTTGGGGAGATATTAAATACAAGAGGAAGAGCATTCCAGTAAAGGTTTATGTGTCTGTCAAATGTGACAGTATATTGAATTGGTCACACCAAAAGATTTGGGCATCTATCAAAATTCCAGCACTAGTGCACAGGTATGTGTGCATCAGGTCAAGAAGGGGTGTGAATATTTTGGGAAGGAATTCCCTGATATGTTCTCGTTTGAGTTGTGTCAGGAATTATATGCACAAAATCAGACTCAAAGCTGTTGCTACATGCATACTTTCTAAACTCAGAAAAAAGCCATTGAATGTCCTGGATGTTGTGCACAAGGACTGGAGCGGAGCGGTTGCAGGTGGTAGGTATGATTGCTCTTGTAGAAGCGAATGGGTGGTTGACTCCAGTTGTCATATCACAGAAGGCAAATGGGTTGATTTCTCTATGTGCTGACCCAACAGTCCTCAATAAATAAGTGATTGTGCATTGTTTTTCACTTCCTTACATAGTGGGAATGATGTCAACCTTGTCTGATGCTAGGTACTTCTCCACATTAGACCTAGCACCTACCTGTCAGCAAATCCTTTTACTACATGATTCACAAGAGTTAACTTCATTCATCACACCTAAGGGGGCATTTATGTTTATTAGGACGCTATTTGTGCTAGTATCAACCACCTATTTTTTCAAAGATTGATGAGTTTGGTTCTTGGTGGGAAGAAAAGAATAAAGTGTTTTCAGTATGATATTCTGATGTATGGTTCAAACAGGAAAGAACACAATTTGAGGGTACAAGAGGCAATGATGAAGCTGCGGCATCACAGGCCAACCCTGAATATAGGTTTGTCTTTGGCATGCAAGAGATACCATATTCAGGTCATACTGTGTCTGTTGATAGTGTGAAACCAAAGAGTGAGTTGGTAGAGACAATTTATAAGTTGGAAAAAATAGAATCCAAGGAGGAAGACGTCTCTTTTCTTGATATAGTAGCAGAGGTTGAAGTGGGTATGGGAATAGAGAACAACATTCCCAAGCTTTATTAATTTGATCAAAACAGTTCCCACACTTTTTAAATAAATAAAAAAAACATTCCTTAAGTGGTTTAATTCCCACAGGTCAAAGAGGGAGTGTTGTAGAGATACATTTAGCCTCCATTTCAGCTCTCCTTTTTAACTTATCATCTTTTTCTAATGGTGGTTTGCACATGTTTACCTCAATACGAGAATGTGCTACACACACATTTATTCTTGATAGGCATTGTTGCCCTGTAGTCTGCACAATTAGCACCAGGGTCACACAATCAGAAAGATAAGGATGGTGTTTTGTTATTGAAACGGCATCAATACTGAATTCGGTGAGAGGTTCTTCACTTACCGCCAGGGTTATCATGGATTCTGCAGTGAGCTGTGATTCAGCTGCAGCTCTGTTGTCCCCAACCTTCATCCTGAGAAGGGAGATAACCATGTAAGGGAAGTGTGCAGGCCTGCACCCTCAGATGGGGGCATTTGTTCATGCACTGAGGTTGGCTTCCTGACACACCAGCAGATGGGTACTTCAGACATTCTCTCTCTTGCATAGAGAAACTAGTGATAGCTAGGAGTAACCTTACTAACAATATGACCAATTAACATGTTTGAAATGTTTGTGTTTTTCACCATTCTAATAATGTTTATAACAATGATGTGTCTCATCTTTGTAATAATCACAGTTCATGTTTTATTTATAAAGATTAGAGCTTTTCATAAACATTTAAAAATGCATTTTTGTATCTTTTATTTGGGACACCTTGGGCATGCAAAAGTGACAAACGAAAGGGTTAGATCTCTTCCCACAAATTCCTTGGAAATCAGAGTGATCATGTTTGAGGTTCCCAGTAACATCTATGACTCTAAAAGGTTATGGGTTTAGATGTGATACCATGAGCTAGCCCAAAAATCAACATTCACTGATGATCTTAGTAGACTGAGGGGCACATATACAAGGGAATGGTGGAGCGTGGCGTTAGGCACAAAATGCTAACGCCACGTTCCACCATTCCAAAACGCAGGGATGACCCGTATTTACAAAGTTACGGCACATCCCTGCGTTTTCCCTAGCACTGGTGCCAAATTAAGCTGCTCGCGCCAATGCAGGCAAGGGTGCCTGCGTTGAGGGAATGATAGTTTATGTGCAGTAAGGTGTCCCTTGCTGCACATAAACAATCACAAATGGTGATTTGAAACTTCTATGTGTGCTGCATTGTGCAGCACACATAGAAGTTGCAAATCATCATTTTTTAATGATTGTTTATGTCCTGGAAGGGACACCTTCCTGCACATAGACAATCATTCATGGCATTTTGCTGTTTCTATTTGTGCTGTACAATGCAGCATACATAGAAACTGCAAAAACGAGGAGTAATAAAGCATTTCTCCTTATTTTGCCATGCTAAGACCAGGTTTTCCCTGGTCTTAATTTTGGCGCTGCCTCCTATTTACGCCAACCTTCTAAATAGAGGGCAGCGTCAAAATCAATGGGTGTTGCGGCGGAATGCCCACTGCACCACCCATTGTCCACCCCTTTCACGCTAATTATAGCGTGAAAGGGTGCCTTATTTAGAAGGAGGTGTTAAGCCACATTAAGTGGCTTAAAGCCGCCTTTAAATAAGGCGAAGCCCCTATCGCTACAGGAATGTCGTTAAAAGCAATGTTCCTGTGGCGATAGGGGCTTGTAAATATGCCCCTCTGTCTCTATGTAGTGATGTTTTGTTGTCCTAATACACAGTCCTACTAAATTCGTAGGAGAAGAAGGGTCTCCTCTACTACACAGTGAGAGAAGGGATAGGCAGCTGAAGAAGAAACAAGCCTTCTCTCCAGGATTTCTGCTACCTGAAAGTAATGTAAATTTATTAAATTGCTTAAACAGTGAATCAAAAGGCTACCCCAGAGCCGATATAGGTTTTAATTGATGGAATCTGGGATTTTAATCGGTACCTATAAAAAAGGTTTACATTAGGCACAGTCAGTGTCTTACTAAAACCATACCTTTTGAAGGACTGTAAACATTTAAACAATCTTTTAGTAAATTTTTTGACAGCTTATTTAAACTATGTGCAACCATATATTCTGTCTAATATATAGTATAAACTAATGACATATATTCACAGGGCTTTCTATCACAGGCCTGAACCTGTTATCCCTATAAATACATGACACTATTCCCCCAGTGCGCGAACCAGGATTCCAATCAGTGACTGTCTGGTTACACCAACAGACGTCTGAAGTCATTGCATTTCCCACAGTTAAATTTAAGTTGCATTTATTTTTCATTTGTTGGTTGTGCCATATATATTATATGCAGATGTCTATGACCCCTCCCCCACATTCACTGACCCCGTCCCCACTGTAATCTGGATCGCAGTTACCATACGTTTTGTTATGCTTTTCGATTGCTGGATGATAGAAATCTACATTTGGTTTATCCTGAATCGAGTTGCTAAAACCAAAGTACTTTGAAAATTGTTCAGGAAGGGGTGTGAAGCTTATTTGGGATGTTTTGTGTAATGAAAAGTGTGATCTAGTCAATTTGAAACTTCAGAGGGCTCCGGATTTGAAAGCATTTGTCTCGGGAAGAGAGACAATTGTTGTGATCGATGCTAGAAGTAGGAAGCTTGGAGCTGTTTTGAACTTAACTAAGAAGACTATTGCATGTGCTTCCAGAGCATTGAAAGGGGCTGACATTAACTACTCTATAGCTCTTGCTGTCAGTTGGATCATCAAGACATTTAGGAGTTTGTTAAGGGGCAGAAATTTCATATTATAAACCGTTTAGAGAGTTTTTCACAAGAAAGTTTTAAACATGGTGCCAGGGTAAACGTATGACCACTCCGGCACTCCTACCTGCCTCGAACTAACACACTCTACTTTGCAGCAGGCATGAAAAGCTCTGGCACTACTCTCCCCTGCGAATCAAGCTAAGACTGGCAGTTACTTATAAACTAAGCCACACAAAGGGAAATGTGCCTCGAAGCGGATGACCTGAACACGTAGCTACCATCATTTTGAGCAGGGTATGTGAGGGAAGGAGGAGGGCTCGGCATGGATACAGACCTCTGTTTGCTTTTTGTGGGGGGGCGACAGGCACTCTGAAATGTTGGGGAGGCAGGTAGTTCAAAGCCCATCATGCAGGGCAGCAGGGAGGGGGGATTGTTGGGGTTAGGGAGGGCCAGTTCTTAGTTCAAACAGGTCACAGAACATACACCTCAGACCTCACCAAAGAAGTTCACATGTACACTCACAAAATACACTCACCCACGCTGCACACATGGGTCCACTCAAAGACACACTCACAGGCACCACGAAGAATGTCATGTGGGCCCAGCCCAACCAAGAAGACACTAGTCACAGTAGATAAAGGTCACTGCCAGAAACCCTGCTAGAACAATGGCGATAGCACTCACTGAAACCACACTCAAAATCCTCACTTGGAACGTTAACGGGCTCGGAGATAAGCTAAAGAGAGGGATAGTACTACAATATCTCAAGCACCAAGCTCCAGATATATTTTATTGCAGGAAACCCACCTCGTACGTAACAATTGCAAAGCACTGAACAGATGGGGGTACAAATTAGCAATACATGTCGGTTTCATATCTGGCTCCAGAAGGACTGGTATACTCATCCATAAAGCTCTCCCACTAATGCCACAAAGGGTGTGGGCCGACCAACAGGGCAGATTTGCTGTCCTAGAAGCAATCTGGGAAGGGAAGCCAATCAATGTCATCTCAGCATATGTCCCCCCGGCGCTCCATAAATTAGCCCTCATGGACCAAGGTAAGCTAATCCTGGATCTGCCACTCTGAACCCTAGTCCTGGGCAGAGACCTCAATATGACCCTAAACGACCCCATAGACAGGCAGTAATCACGCACGCCAACCCGAAGCAATACCCCTCTTTCAGAATTCCTCAGCGCCATAGGCCTGACAGATGTATGCCGCCACTTCAATCCACAATTATCTCAATTCACTTTTTTCTCAGGAGCACATAATAGCCTGTCCCGCATAGACTATATTCTGTCGCACACGGCAGACATAAGTAAATACAGGGAAGCCCGATGTTTTGCCAGTGGCATGTCGGACCACTCCCCAGTTTGGGCCACTCTTACCTTCGACAAACATCGACATAGAACTAACATAACGCTAAATCCATGGCTCCTCAAAATTCCTAGTATAAAAGAAAATCTGATACAACAAACAGACCTCTATTTCACAGAAAATGCGGGCTCGTTAGAATCAGCACAAATGTTATGGGAAGCCTTCAAAACAGTGTTAAAGGGCCATGCACTAGCACTCAAGGTGGGACACAACAGAGAACGAAGGGAAAAGATAGAGCAACTGGAACACGAGATCCAAAAAAGTGAGGATGACTGTACACTGACCGTCAACGAGGCCAACAAACACAAGTTAAGCATCAAAAACTCGAATACAAAGCTTTCGTGACAGAGGTAGCTAAGGACAAATACATGGCAGTCCGACACAAACTATACGAACTTGGGGACAGTGCGGGCAAACTTCTAGCTTAGCTAGAAAAATGAGAACAACTGCGCTTTGGGTCCCCTGCTATAAATTAATGGCACCAACATTATCAGAGACCCACAAGAGATCGCAGAGGCATTTGCCGATCATTTCGAAAGGCTGTATACTCCAGCCGTCTAAACCACTGCAGAAGATTCACAGCAACTGCTCGCAGACATTCCCCTACTGACACTATCCCCCGACGATCGGAACTCGCTCGATGGAGACCCCTCAGATGAGGAAATCCGCTCCGCAATCAGCAATATACAATCCGGGAAGGTGATGGGGCCTAACGGTTTCCCAATCGAATTCCTTAAAGTCACATCATCTCAGGTTGCACCATACCTACAAGACTTGTTCCTAGAAAGTAACAAGAAGGGGGCCCTAACCGAAGATCAATGGTTGGCCTCTATAGTAGTTAAACACAAGAAGGAGAAACCAGCTGAAAACTGTGGCTCCTACCGACGGATCTCTTTAATAAATGCCAAGGCCAAAATCCTCCCTAAGATACTAGCCTCCTCACTTGCCCCTATTATCACTAAAATAGTACCTGCGGACCAATCAGGCTTCATGCCTGGCCGCAACACGGCCCTAAACATTCACCTGCTACACAATGTCCTGGGTAGGAAAGACACTATCGCAGAAGATGCAGAAATACTCTCATTAGATGCTAGAATGGCATTCGACACAATCAAATGGCCACACCTCTTCGAGGTCCTGCAAAGAATAGGTTTCGGCCCGAAATTCCTTAAGTGGAATAGGCTTCTCTATACAGACATCAAAGGACAAGTCAGAGTAGACAACCACACCGTACGGACGTTCCCGCTGAAGAGGGAACACGACAGAGGTGCCCCCTATCACCACTGATCTTTTCCTTGATGCTAGAACCACTTGCAACCTGGGTTAGAGGCGACCAACTACTTAGAGGGCTAAAATGGGTGGAGGGACACGAGGATAGAATATCCCTATATACCGACGGCATTTTACTATACCTTGCGTCACCAGGGAAATCAATAAACAGAATTCTTCACACCTTCACGAATTTTGGCAAATACTCAGGTTACACCATTAGCTGGTCCAAGTCAGTAATCTACACACTCTACAGACCAAATCCAAATCTGCCACCCGAATGTGCAGCCACAACTGCAGTCGAGGGTTTCCGATAACTCAGAGTATATGGAACCCCAGACCCAGATCTCTTTTACACCTAAAGCCTTTTGAGTCCCCTAAACAGATTGCAGAATGATGTGCGGCATTGGAGGGAACTGCCACTGTCCCTACTAGGACGCACAGCGCTTTTTAAAATGCTGGCACTGCCGCGTTTTCTATAGCCTATTTAAGGTCCCTGAAGCCGACTTCAAAAGCATAGACAGTGAAATTAGAACACTGCTTTGGGACGGCAAAACACCATGCATTACCACACATAAACTAACAAGGAGTTGGTATGACGGTGGGATAGCGCTTCCCAACATATGACTCTACTAATGGGCATCCCAACTGGTGGTTATCAACCACTGGGTGTATTATTCCCAGACAGAACCCGCATTTCAGATGGATAGACTCCTATTGGGAAAGGAAGGATTTAATGGGGCCCTATACTCAAAACCCAAAAAGGCCACTACACCGGCCCCACAGCCCTGACCGTTGACATCTGGCACCAGACAAACTAAGCACTTGGGTGGCAAGGGAAAATAACCAAAGTCACGCCACTATGGTCAGCCCAAAGTCTAGGTACACTGGGTACACAGCCGGGATTTGATAAATGGGACGCCATTGGCATCTCCACAGTTGG
The DNA here is from genome assembly GCA_963921515.1 of Calotriton arnoldi. Classification (NCBI taxonomy): domain Eukaryota; kingdom Metazoa; phylum Chordata; class Amphibia; order Caudata; family Salamandridae; genus Calotriton; species Calotriton arnoldi. Next base: position 532,128 of record CAWUFW010004374.1, on the reverse strand, counting down.
TGACCTACGGGAAAAAAGGAAAATGCTCCGTATCTCAGAGTTGGAAAAAGAATATGACCTAGCTCAACAGGAAGTGTTCCGATGCATGCAAATTGGCCATGCATCTATCAGAACCATCCCTGCGCAGGGTGAGGTATCGGAGGCATCCCCACTACAAAATAGACTACTGTCCGAACCCATGAACAAAAAAGCCATTTCAATGACTTATCAAAAACTTTGTAATATTCTACCTGACCCACTCCAATGACTCAGTGACAGATGGCAGGAAGAGATAGGGCCGCTGGAAGATGATGAGTGGCAAACAGCGTTAATTTCCCCGAGAGGCAGCCGTACCATTCAAATTCCGTCACATCCAGCTCAAAATACTACATAGAACATACTTAACCGGGGCCACCCTAACCAAAATAGGGCATAGGTGTGAGAAGTTGGCCTGGCATATGCTGTCCACTAATTATAGTGGGCACCTTGCACCAGTCCAAATCGACTCTTATGGTAGGTAGGTTAAAGACAACCTTATTGAAAGCTATCCTAGTGGTAGCTATGGAGAGCAGCCTTCAGGCTAAGTCTTGAAGGAATGTAAAGCAGCTTGTTTTACCAGTCTATAATCTCTTGAGTGACCAAATGAAAGAGCACCACACCAGGTATATATTCAAAATATATGTATTTATTACTAAACACACCCCTCTAGTCTCTTTATGAGGCTAGAGTTCGAAGTACATAGGTTATAAGATCTTAAATCACAGTAATAGCACAAATACACGTTTGAGCCCTAGGGGCGTACCAAACCATATACCAATAAAATGGTATGCGAACCACGACTGAACTAGACACTAGGCCTAGAGCCTCTAGAAGTGCTTGGACCACAAGGAACCACCCAAGGTAGTGACACAGGGGACCCACGGGAGACGCGTGCAGTGTAAATACACAACCGCGATACGCCGTTAACTTCTATGGAGAAAGTCGGGATCGGGAAAATAGAGGAAAGGGACACTTAAAAGAGGACTAGGACAAAACCCTTTGAGATCTAGGACTTTGAAGAGTCTCTACCCACGGGAGCACCGGAGTACTCGTGTTACCTCACCCAGGGAAGCCGGGTGCATAGGTGCCTTTCGGGGTCGGGTTTCGTCGTCGTTTCTTATGGCGATCTGCTGCAAAGTGCTGCTGGCGACCAGGAGAAAAGTGTCCGGGTGGATCCAAGAGTGGATCGGAGTTCTGAAGAACCTGAAAGCAGAGGGGACAGAGTCTGGGTCACTAGCCAGTGACCAGGAGGGCGATGGACAGATGCCCACCGATGTCGAGTGCTTCAAGTTCGTTGACGGTCGTCTTCACTCTTCAGCCACGAGGTCCGGGAGGCGTTGTCGGTGACCAGGAGCAGGATTCGGGCTGTTGCTCAATGTCTGTCGAGTGCAGAGGTGTCGGCGACCAGATTGGACCCAACAGGCCTTGGCAACGGCAAGTCTCGAGTGAGATGTAGATCGTCGATGATGCAGACCAGCAAGGTCTGGGGAACTCACCCAGCAAAGGTAAGTGAGGGCAGGCCTGGAGCAATCAGACTGCCAAGTAAAGAAAAGATTGGCCTTCGGTAAGGGCTACTAGCCAACGGGCTAGCGACCGCGAAGGAGCCTCGTGACGCCGCACGTGGAGCTGGCTTACAGGACACTCGTGGAGTGGGGGCCAGTGATCTTCGGTGCAGGTGGTGCTGGAGGCTAGGGCTACTCGGAGCCCAAAGCACGACTTCTTGGGAGACCCAGAAGATGGTGCACTTGCAAGTGTGCTCGGTGTCCAGGGGTCACGGTCTCAAGTCACCCACGATAGCCACGGGCCTCAGCTTTGCTGGGGACTCAGGGTAGCCTCGGGGAAGTCTGAGAATCCACCTCTGGTGATGCGATGACTTCGGCGTCCGACGGGAGCTTCAGTGATGCGAACCGGACAGATGCTTCTTTGGTGCCTGCCAAGCAGGGGAGTCACTCCTTGACCCCAAGGGAGATTCTTCAGTCCTCTAATCGTGAGTAGAGCGTCGAAGGTCCAGGATTCTGTTTCAGAGTTTCGTCCAGGTATAATCTAAAGTCCTAAGGACTGGGTTCCTACCTTTATTCCAAAAATAGGGGATGGACTACTCTGTGGCCCCACCTATGGGTGGGTCAGGGCAGAGGGGTGGCTACACCCCTTTCCCTTTGTCCAGTTCACGCCAAAGCAGGGGCTGCAAGCCCCTGATCCGGTTTGAACTGGGGTATGCACTAGGGACACCAAATGTGCCCCCAGTGCAGGACTTCAAAGCACCCGAAAGTGCTCCCGCCCAGCCCCAATACACATTGTCCTGTCTGGGGAGGTGGTCACACCTCCCTGGGACAGGAAACCTATTGTCCAGGCCTCCCCTGCCGGAGTTTCGTCCAGCAGCAGGAGGCCAGACTCGTGTCTGTGGCAGCAGCATCCATTTTGTGATGCCAGGGCTCTGGAAAGAAGTTACCGGACTCGTCAGAGTTAACATGCCTTTCCCTCTAGAAGGGTGGAATGCTACCCCCGCCGCCAGGATTGGCGGGGGGGTAGTATTCCAAGATGTTTGACACCAAACACAACATGTTTTGGTGCAGCCATTCCATAGTTAGCATTTTACCGCGAGGATATAATGCGTTTAAGAGTATATGGTCAGGCTGCACTACAAACAGCATCAGAGATGGTCTCCGAACGCTGCAGAGGGGCCCTGCTCATGCAGGGCACCCTCTCACATAAGAACCACGCACTCTGCCTTTAGGATTGATAAGGCCTGCCTTAGGAGTGACTTATAGGTTTATATGTGTGTATGCTTTTAGTGATATAGGTAACCTATACCACAGCAAGGGGTGCATGCACCACCTTACCCAGGCTGCAGTAGTAGACCTGTGGTGTCAGTTTGGATGGCCTACCAGGGGTGGCATAATACATGCTGCAGCCCCTGGCAGGCCTCTGAGGTACCTATGCCCTTGGTACATAGTATACCATATACTAGGGACTTACAAGGGCACTCCAGATCCCAATCAGTGATGTGCCTAAGGCACATGGAGACCCTTTTAAAGAGGAAACAGCTAGGCTGGGGTTCTGAATAGCAGGGCCCCAGCCAGACTAATGTCGAAAACCAGTGAAGTATCAGCAAAAGTGGGGGTACCCCTGTGAAGCAGATCCTACTCTCCTACACAACCCCCCCAAACGTAGGGACATTAAACTAACCTTGCCCAGTTAAGTCTTCATGTTCTAAGTGGAAATACCTAGAGAGTCCATCTGCATTCGCATGGTTACTCCCAGGCCTATGTTCCACTGTAAAGTCCATCCCCTGTAGGGAAATGGACCACCTAAGCAGTTTGGGGTTTTCACCCTTCATTTGTTTTAGCCATAAGAGGGGCTTATGGTCTGTCTGAACCAGGAAGTGTGTACCAAACAAGTATGGCCTCAACTTCTTCAGAGCCCAGACCACAGCAAAGGCCTCCCTCTCTATGGCTGACCAACGTTTCTCTCTAGGGGTCAGCCTTCTGCTAATAAAAGCTACTGGCTGATCCTGACCTTCTTCATTCAATTGTGACAGTACAGCCCCTACCCCCAATTCAGATGCATCTGTTTGGACAATGAACTTCTTGGAGTAATCAGGACTCTGCAGAATTGGAGCAGTGCACATGGCCTGCTTGAGGTCATCAAATGCCTTTTGACAGCTAACTGTCCACTGAACCTTTTTGGGCATTTTCTTAGAAGTTAAGTCATTCAAGGGTGTCACTATTGATCCATACCCCTTGACAAATCTCCTATAGTACCCAGTCAGGCCTAAGAAGGCTCTCACCTGAGTCTGGGTAGTTGGAGCAGTCCAGTCCATGATGGTCTGGATCTTGCTCTGCAAAGGTTGAACCTGGCCTCCACCCACAAGGTGGCCCAGGTACACAACCTGACTCTGCCCTATCTGGCACTTAGTGGCCTTGATAGTCAGGCCTGCCTTTTGCAGGGCCTGTAAAACATTCCTGAGGTGGACCAGGTAATCCTCCCAGGTGGAGCTAAAGACAGCAATATCATCTAGATAAGCTGCACTATAGGCCTCCAGTCCTGTGAGAACTGTGTTCACCAACCTCTGGAAAGTGGCAGGTGCATTTTTCAGACCAAAGGGCATCACCACAAATTGATAATGCCCACTAGGGGTTGAAAATGCTGTTTTGGGCTTTGCAGCATCAGCTAGTCTGATCTGCCAGTAGCCAGCTGTTAGGTCAAATGTGCTGAGATATTTGGCAGAGGCCAAAGTATCTATGAGCTCATCTGCCCTGGGTATTGGATGGGCATCAGTCCTAGTGACTGCATTGAGGCCCCTGTAGTCTACACAAAACCTCATCTCTCTTTTCCCACCACTGGTGTGAGGTTTAGGTACTAGGACTACTGGACTAGCCCAAGGGCTATCTGAGGGCTCAATCACTCCCAATTCCAACATCTTCTGGACTTCAGTCCTGATACAGTCCCTGACATGGTCAGGTTGCCTATAAATCTTGTTTTTAATAGGCAGACTGTCCCCAGTGTCCACTTCATGAGTGCACCAGGTGGTCTGACTGGGTGTCAGAGAAAACATATGTCTAAACTGATTGAGGACTTGCCTGCAATCAGTTTGTTGCTGGGTAGTGAGGCTGCCTGCCAAGGCTACACCATCAACTGACCCATCGTCAGGGTTCTGTGAGAGCAGGTCAGGGAGTGGGTCACTCTCTTCCTCCTGCCCTTCATCAGTAGCCATGAGCAAGCCCATGTCTGCCCTGTCCACATATGGCTTAAGTCTGTTGACATGGAGAACCCTGTGGGGACTCCTGGGTGTTCCCAGGTCTACTAAGTAAGTGACCTCACCCTTCTGCTCAACAATAGTGTGGGGTCCACTCCATTTGTCTTGGAGAGCTGCTGGGGCCACTGGCTCCAACACCCACACCTTCTGTCCTGGCTGGTAAACAGTTAGGACAGCCTTTTGGTCATGCCAGGCCTTTTGAAGTTCCTGGCTAGCCTCAAGGTTTTTGGTTGCCTTTTTCATGTACTCAGCCATCCTGGAGCGGAGACCAAGTACATAGTCCACTATATCTTGCTTTGGGGGCTTGAGAGGTAACTCCCATCCTTCCTTCACCAAGCACAGTGGACCCCTCACAGGGTGGCCAAACAGAAGTTCAAAAGGGCTGTAACCAACCCCCTTCTGAGGCACCTCCCTATATGCGAATAAAAGGCAGGGCAAGAGTATGTCCCATCTACGCCTAAGCTTTTCTGGGAGCCCTTTAATCATGCCCTTCAAGGTTTTGTTGAACCTCTCAACTAAACCATTGCATTGTGGGTGATAGGGTGTGGTGAACTTATAAGTAACTCCACACTCCTTCCACATTGCCTTTAAGTACCCAGACATGAAGTTTGCACCCCTGTCTGATACCACCTCCTTAGGAAAGCCCACTCTTGAGAAAATTCCCAGGAGGGCCCTTGCCACCACAGGTGCTGTAGTGGTCCTAAGGGGTATAGCCTCTGGATACCTGGTGGCATGATCCACTACCACCAGTATAAATCTGTGTCCAGATGCTGTTTGGGGATCCATGGGACCAACAATGTCAATCCCTACCCTCTCAAAGGGCACCCCCACCACAGGTAGTGGTATCAGGGGGCCTTTGTAGTGCCACCTGCTTTGCCACTGGCTTGGCAGGTTACACAGGAGCGACAAAACTCCTTACTGTCTTCAGACATGTGGGGCCAGTGAAAGTGAGGGACAATTCTGTCCCAAGTCTTGTTCTGGCCCAGGTGTCCTGCTAAGGGAATATCATGGGCTAGGGTCAATAGGAAGCCCCTGAACTTCAACGGTATTACCAACCTCCTGGTAGCACCAGGCTTGGGGTCTCTACTCTCTGAGTACAGGAGTCCATCATCCCAATACACTGTATGGGGACCACTAGCTTTCCCAGCAGCCTCAGCAGCAGCTTGCTGTCTGAGGGGTTCAAGGGAGGGGCAGCTCTGCTGCTCCTGGCTCAGATCTGCCCTAGAAGGTCCCCCTGTCCCCAAGAACTCAACCTGGTCAGGCTCAAGTTCCTCTGGGACAGTTCCTTCTTCAGGGCTGAGATCATCCCCCTCAAGGGACTGATCTTCCTCCTGAGCCAAGGGGAAGGCACTGCCTTAACCCTACTACTCCTCCTCTTGGAAGGCACTTGGTCCTTTCTTCCAGAATCCAAGGCCTGTTCAGTTTTAGACAGTTTAGCTTGTGACCTGGTCACAGCAAACACATCTGCAGGGATCCCCAGCATTTCTGCATGGGTCCTGAGCTCCACTTCTGCCCAAGCAGAAGTCTCTAAGTCATTGCCAAGCAAGCATTCGACTGGTAGGTTTGCACTTACCACAAACTTCTTAAGGCCAGTTACCCCTCCCCAGGAGAAGTTAACAACTGCCAGAGTATGGTCTGTTCTGACATTGCTAGCATTGGTCACTTGGTACATTTCACCAAGTATAACTTGCCCAGGTAGCACAAGGTCTTGTGTCACCATTGTGACACTTGCCCCTGTGTCCCTAAATGCCAAAGCCTCTCGTCCATTGATTAAAGGCTGTTGTCTGTACTTGCCCAGATTACTGGGACTCACAGTGGAGGTCACATCCATGCCTCCATCACAGACTAACACAGCCTGAGTCAGCTCCCTGACTAAGTCAGAGCCCAACTCAGTTCCCAGGGTGAACCCTACTAAACCCTTTGCTGGAGCACTTCCACCAACTGTACTAGGGGGAACAGGTGCCTTAGGGGCATTGGTGGATGCTGGACTGGAGTCTTTGGACTTGGTGCAATCACTGGTCCAGTGGGTCTTTTGCTTACAGACCTTGCACCATGGTTTTCTTTGGCCTTTACCCTTGGTAGACTGGGAATCCCCACCAGAAGAAGATTTTTGGGGGCCTGATGAAGACTTTTGATCTTTACCCTTCTCCCCACCCTTGTCAGAGTTCTTAGCATCTTGCTTCTTGGTTTCCCCACCTTGGTTCTGTACCTTCTGCTTCACCCTGGTTCTGACCCATTTGTCTGCCTTCTTTCCCAATTCTTGGGGAGAGGTCAGATCAGAGTCAACCAGGTACTGATGCAACAGCTGGTTTTGACAGTTATTAAGAATCTGCTCCCTCATTATCAGATTATACAATCCTGAGAAGTCACACACCTTACTGCCCATCAACCAGCCTTCCAGAGCCTTGGCAGAACAATCCACATAGTCTACCCAGTCTTGAGTCTGTGCTTTTGGGTGTCTCTGAACTTCAACCTGTACTGTTCAGTGGTTAGGCCAAACCCATCAATAAGAGCACTCTTCAAGACCTTGTAATTGTCAGCATCCTCCTCTCTAACAGTGAGGAGCTTGTCTCTACCTTTGTCAGCAAAGGAGAGCCACAAGATTGCTGCCCACTGCTCCTGAGGGACCTTCTGTACTTTACAGGCCCTCTCTAAAGCAGTTATCCATTTGTGGATATCATCCCCACTCTGGTAGGGAGGGACAATCTTGCTCAGGTTCCTATGGTCATAGGACCTTTCCCTATCTCTAGGGACATGGCTGCCACCATGGGACTCTAGTCCCAACTTTCTTCTCTCCCTAAGGAGATCTAGGGATTCTCTATCTAAAGCCAATTGCTTCTTCCTGATCTCCAGTTGAGTTTCCTCATACTGGACCAGTCTCTTTCTTCTCTCATGAGAGGATTCCCTCCTGTGAGAAGAAACAGAGCTCCCTATTGAGGTGCCAGAGTGGTTAGACTCCTGAGAAGGAGACCTAGACTTTCTGAGCACACTCATAATCCTTCCTGGGGGGACAAAGGTGTGGTTCTCCAGATCCTCATCTTCATCTTCCCCAGAAGGGATTGGGTTTTCCAGGTCAGGGTCATTGTCACCCTCCTGGTCAGTTTCAGAGGGGGCTGGGGGTAGTAGTACCCCTGGCCCCTTCCTCATCTGCTGGCCCACCCTCTGCTCCTACCCCTTCAGTCTCTGAGGACTTACTAAGATCATAAGCCACCAACATCTCCTGGAGGTGTTGGGTGGTGGGACTTTGGTCTGTCCTTAATTTCCTCACGTTACACAAAGCTCTCAGTTCCAAGAATGGGAGTGTGTCATACTTGGAGGGGAAGCTCAATGGCTTCCTGCAGGGCATCTCTAGATCCTGCTTTTAAAGACATTACTAGTGTGGTGTGGTGTATGCACTACCTACTCTAGTGTGGCCTACTAAACTCTCTTGAGTTGTAGAAAGGGTTGTGCTATCCCTTAACACACAACTCTAAGTTCAGTAGAACTTACTGATATTCTAAGCTTAAATTATATGTACCTTAGGTACCTTTAGTGGTTTTCAGTTGATCAATTCAATTGAGATTATCTGGTAAAACAATAGCAAGCTGGAATCCCACACGCTGCACACCAATGTGAGAAGTTGGCCTGGCATATGCTGTCCACTAATTATAGTGGGCACCTTGCACCAGTCCAAATCGACTCTTATGGTAGGTAGGTTAAAGACAACCTTATTGAAAGCTATCCTAGTGGTAGCTATGGAGAGCAGCCTTCAGGCTAAGTCTTGAAGGAATGTAAAGCAGCTTGTTTTACCAGTCTATAATCTCTTGAGTGACCAAATGAAAGAGCACCACACCAGGTATATATTCAAAATATATGTATTTATTACTAAACACACCCCTCTAGTCTCTTTATGAGGCTAGAGTTCGAAAATACATAGGTTATAAGATCTTAAATCACAGTAATAGCACAAATACACGTTTGAGCCCTAGGGGCGTACCAAACCATATACCAATAAAATGGTATGCGAACCACGACTGAACTAGACACTAGGCCTAGAGCCTCTAGAAGTGCTTGGACCACAAGGAACCACCCAAGGTAGTGACACAGGGGACCCACGGGAGACGCGTGCAGTGTAAATACACAACCGCGATACGCCGTTAACTTCTATGGAGAAAGTCGGGATCGGGAAAATAGAGGAAAGGGACACTTAAAAGAGGACTAGGACAAAACCCTTTGAGATCTAGGACTTTGAAGAGTCTCTACCCACGGGAGCACCGGAGTACTCGTGTTACCTCACCCAGGGAAGCCGGGTGCATAGGTGCCTTTCGGGGTCGGGTTTCGTCGTCGTTTCTTATGGCGATCTGCTGCAAAGTGCTGCTGGCGACCAGGAGAAAAGTGTCCGGGTGGATCCAAGAGTGGATCGGAGTTCTGAAGAACCTGAAAGCAGAGGGGACAGAGTCTGGGTCACTAGCCAGTGACCAGGAGGGCGATGGACAGATGCCCACCGATGTCGAGTGCTTCAAGTTCGTTGACGGTCATCTTGACTCTTCAGCCACGAGGTCCGGGAGGCGTTGTCGGCGACCAGGAGCAGGATTCGGGCTGTTGCTCGATGTCTGTCGAGTGCAGAGGTGTCGGCGACCAGATTGGACCCAACAGGCCTTGGCAACGGCAAGTCTCGAGTGAGATGTAGATCGTCGATGATGCAGACCAGCAAGGTCTGGGGAACTCACCCAGTAAAGGTAAGTGAGGGCAGGCCTGGAGCAACCAGACTGCCAAGTAAAGAAAAGATTGGCCTTCGGTAAGGGCTACTAGCCAACGGGCTAGCGACCGCGAAGGAGCCTCGTGATGCCGCACGTGGAGCTGGCTTACAGGACACTCGTGGAGTGGGGGCCAGTGATCTTCGATGCAGGTGGTGCTGGAGGCTAGGGCTACTCGGAGCCCAAAGCACGACTTCTTGGGAGACCCAGAAGATGGTGCACTTGCAAGTGTGCTTGGTGTCCAGGGGTCACGGTCTCAAGTCACCCACGATAGCCACGGGCCTCAGCTTTGCTGGGGACTCAGGGTAGCCTCGGGGAAGTCTGAGAATCCACCTCTGGTGATGCGATGACTTCGGCGTCCGGCAGGAGCTTCAGTGATGCGAACCGGACAGATGCTTCTTTGGTGCCTGCCAAGCAGGGGAGTCACTCCTTGACCCCAAGGGAGATTATTCAGTCCTCTAATCGTGAGTAGAGCGTCGAAGGTCCAGGATTCTGTTTCAGAGTTTCGTCCAGGTATAATCTAAAGTCCTAAGGACTGGGTTCCTACCTTTATTCCAAAAATAGGGGATGGACTACTCTGTGGCCCCACCTATGGGTGGGTCAGGGCAGAGGGTGGCTACACCCCTTTCCCTTTGTCCAGTTCGCGCCAAAGCAGGGGCTGCAAGCCCCTGATCCGGTTTGAACTGGGGTATGCACAGGGACACCAAATGTGCCCCCAGTGCAGGACTTCAAAGCACCCGAAAGTGCTCCCGCCCAGCCCCAATACACATTGTCCTGTCTGGGGAGGTGGTCACACCTCCCTGGGACAGGAAACCTATTGTCCAGGCCTCCCCTGCCGGAGTTTCGTCCAGCAGCAGGAGGCCAGACTCGTGTCTGTGGCAGCAGCATCCATTTTGTGATGCCAGGGCTCTGGAAAGAAGTTACCGGACTCGTCAGAGTTAACATGCCTTTCCCTCTAGAAGGGTGGAATGCTACCCCCGCCACCAGGATTGGCGGGGGGTAGTATTCCAAGATGTTTGACACCAAACACGACATGTTTTGGTGCAGCCATTCCATAGTTAGCATTTTACCGCGAGGATATAATGCGTTTAAGAGTATATGGTCAGGCTGCACTACAAACAGCATCAGAGATGGTCTCCGAACGCTGCAGAGGGCCCTGCTCATGCAGGGGCACCCTCTCACATAAGAACCACGCACTTTGCCTTTAGGATTGATAAGGCCTGCCTTAGGAGTGACTTATAGGTTTATATGTGTGTATGCTTTTAGTGATATAGGTAACCTATACCACAGCAAGGGGTGCATGCACCACCTTACCCAGGCTGCAGTAGCAGACCTGTGGTGTCAGTTTGGATGGCCTACCAGGGGTGGCATAATACATGCTGCAGCCCCTGGCAGGCCTCTGAGGTACCTATGCCCTTGGTACATAGTATACCATATACTAGGGACTTACAAGGGCACTCCAGATCCCAATCAGTGATGTGCCTAAGGCACATGGAAACCCTTTAAAGAGGAAACAGCTAGGCTGGGGTTCTGAATAGCAGGGCCCCAGCCAGACTAATGTCGAAAACCAGTGAAGTATCAGCAAAAAGTGGGGGTACCCCTGTGAAGCAGATCCTACTCTCCTACAATAGGGAAGACACTTATTGTCTCAGGCACTGCACGGAGGAGGCTACATTTCACCATGTGCTATGGAACTGCCTAAACATAGCACCACTCTGGGATAAAGCCACACGACATCTGCAAAATGTGATTGGGAAATAAATCGAATTAACACCCAAGTTGGGCCTCCTCAATATATGGGACACCACAAATCTCTCCACTATAGAACAACAATGGGCCACACTGGGGTTCACATTAGTCAAACGTAACATAGCTATGCGATGAGGGGCCGGTGATGCACCAAAAACAAATGGAGGGCGAACAACATGGACAAACACATGATTGCCAAAAGGAGGTCTACAAAAGCAGAGGTTGTTCCAAAAAATGGGATAAAAAGTGGGGTGGATGGAACTCATACAGGGGAGAGATATGTATCTCCCCATCGATCAAACTAGCAGGGGTGGGCAGGGACAGGAGCCAATCGGCACGAGAAACTGTACCCCAATAATAACGTTGGTGAAGGTGTCTTTGTAAACAATGTGAACTGAATCTTATTTTTAATATGAAACGTTATTATGACCTGTACTGTTGTATAATTGAAAAGTTAATAAAAGAATTTATTAAAAAAACATGATGCCAGCTAGAATTTGGAAATGGGTGGTAGAATTACAAAAGTAGACTTTCCTTATTGAGCATATTCTGGATGTCAGACATAGTGCGGCTAACAGTTTTTTCATCCTGGTTGCTGTGGATGATGGAGATGAAGGTTATCTGGATGGCGATATATGGAGAGAAGATAGAGTGTGTGTGGTGACCTCTAGGTCTTAGCTGAGAAGGAATGGAAGGATGGAATTCAACTTGATGAGTCTTTGTGTTTACAATATATCAAAGAAGACTGATCTGAGAGACAGTTGGTAATTGAAAGTTTAAAATAATTTTTTGTGGTCAAGGATGAATTATCTGTATGGTAGGGGGCTGGTGTTTATGGGAACATGGTTGGTTTCCTCAGCAAGCTTACGGGAAGAATCATTTATCTAGCTCATGAACCACGTTTGGGGAGGTCATCAAATTTTTGGAAAATCTTTTTGGAAGGGACGTATTCCCAAGAATGTATTTCGTGACAATGAAGTCCAATTTGTTTCCCATATTGTGAAAGAATTTCTGCAGAAACATGGACTAATCCACAAAAAAATAGTTCTTCACACTGTCCACAAACAAATTGCTTGGATCAGAGGTTTAGCAAGACCATAAAAAGAGCATCTAATTGGTTGGGGTCAATGGTCTAGATTGGAAGAAAGAGGTACGAAACTACATGGTAGAAGATGGGCTTGCACCTCATTCCATCATGGCTGTTCTACTTTTGAATTGTTTAGGGGAAGAAAACTGAATTTTCTCTCGGTTCCACCGTGAATGGATGGAAAAATTTTTGGATGAATGTCTCAGGAGAAAGTGGATGGAGAGGGCATGAAGTTAAAAAGATAAGAGAGTGAAAACTTATTTTGATATGAGACATGCAGCGTAGGAGTGTGATGTGGGAGTGGAAGATTCAGTCTGAATTTGTGCTCCCATGGAAGCCAAAGCATGGTCACAGTTCACTAATCCTAGGAAAGTGGTAAACAATGTCAGAAATTCACTCAAAATAGATGGTGGTACAATTTGGAATCACACAGTAGAATTATTGTGCTGGAAAGGGATTCTCTGGAAAAGGGAAGCCATGGATCTGCTAGGGGACACTCGTCTAATGCGAAGCTGGATAAAGTGTTGGAAAATGTCTCATTGGGTTGATGCCAGGAAGTTAAGAAATTGAAGAAAACCTAGTTACCTTAAATTATTTTCATAATATTTTTCTTTCATGCTCAATGTAAATTTGTACCTTTTCCTATATGTTTGATTGTTACCTTATTTCTGTTGTGTGTGTGTGGTGGCTGTTAAACTATTCTATATAAAGAGTACATTTGTGTGGCTATTTTGTCACTGTATAAAGGTGAGATGTGTGGTATTCTCTTACTCTCAACTTCACTCTATGTAACACCATTCTGGAACACAAGGCTATTTATAATCTACCATGGATCAGTTGCTCCAGAGTGGTTGGTGCCTGAAGAGATTTGGGGCCTTACATTTTGCGACTCACAAATTGCGTCACTTTGCGACGCGCAATTAGCGACTCGCAATTTGCGACTCGCAAAATGCAATTTACAACAGTGTCTCAGACACGGTTAGCAATTCCTAATGGGGTCGCAAATTGCCTGCCTCATTAATATTCATGAGGCAGGTGCTATTTGCGACCCCATTAGGAATGGCCAGCACTCACAGGGATGGTGGCCTGCTGGGGTCAGCAGACCACTATGTCTGTGACTGCTTTTTTAATGAAGCAGTTTTTCTTTTTTAAATGCAGCACGTTTTTCTTAAAGAAAAACTGGATGCATTTAAAAAATAAAAATGAAACGTTTCTGTTTCATTTTTTAAGAGCAGGCAGTGGTCCCTGAGACCACTGCCTGCTCTTAAAAATATTTTCGCACACACTCACAAAGGGGAATGGGCCCCCTGGGGATCCCTTCCCGTTTGCAAGTGGGTTACCACCTACTTGAAGTAGGTGGTAAACTGCGAGTGTTTTGCGGCCGCAAATGGGGTCACAAAACAATGTTACATTGCATTGTGACTCGCTATTAGGAAGGGACGCCCTTCCTAATAGCGAGAGTCGCAAACGCTATTTTGCGAGTCACCGACTGGCAAAATAGCGTTTGTACATGCCAGGACCCATTTTGCGGTCGCAAACGGGCCAATTGCCAGTTTGAGACCTCAAAAAACGGTTGTACATCTGGCCCTAAATGCTGTTTACCTGTTATTCAGAACGGTCCTGTGCACTTCTTTTCAGATAGCTACAAAGTATATATTATAGGCTTATTTACGTTGCAACAAAGTACCAAATCAGAAACAAATATAAATTATCTGTTACATCCTTTGGCATATGATACATGTAAGATGATATGCTTTATCTAGATAAGGTGAATTAATGACTAATTATATGTGTGGGATAGAGAAAGGATCCAGTCATCTAAAGCAGATCACCTGATTCTCTCATGCCTTGAAGGGTTTATGGGCAAAAATATAACAGAAGGCAAATAAGACCTTTACAAGCATAACTGCCTTTTGCCAGGATGGTGTAAACAACGCTCATGACTTCCATCTATTTAGATTTGGGCTTTTCCTGGAATCTCGAAGTCTTTCCCCCATGTGTGAGGCCTAGCCTAACATTATTTTATTACAGAACAGGATTGCTTAGTAGTTAGGGGTTATGTCTAATTTTCAAGACAAGTTTTGCTCTGCTAAGAAAGGCTCCAATTAGCAAGTATTACAGGACTCTAAATACAACACCCTGATCAGTAAATGAGTATGGGACACTTTAGGAACAATTATAAGTTATGTATGCATGTTTCAATGAGCAGTCTCAGCGATGCTGTTTCTGGCCAGTTATGGGAATTAAAGGAAAAGTGTATTGGTGAAGGAAAGCTGTACAAAACAACTGCCAGGTAAAGAAAGGAACTTTCTGAACAGTAAGCAACACAGTACACGTGGTCTAGTCATTAAATTGCTTTCTGAAGACCTTGGAGAATTATGAAAACACTCTGTAGACTCTTCACTTAAGGTCAGTGTTACTTTAACATTTTCAACCATGCAAATTAGAGATATTACCGGCTACCCAATCACAGCAATATGTTTTCAAAGGTCCAGTTTGAAAGTGTTAGATTTGTCAGCCTTGGGGTGGTGTTCCCACAAACGTTTTGCCTTTACTTTGCATATTTAATTTACCTATAAGTCCCTAGTAAAGTGGTATACCATATAACCATGGCCTGTAAATTAAATGCTACTAGTGGACTTGTAGAACTTATTGTGCCACCATTTTAAGTAGTCCTTTAAAGCATGTCTCAGGCTTGCCACTGCAGCCTGACAGCAATTTTAAACTGTAAATCAACTTGGCAAAATAACCCCTTTGCCAAGCCTAAACCTCCTATTCAATGCATATAAGTCTCCCTAAGGTAGTCCCCATACAGCCCATTGGGCAGGGTGAAATATAATTCAAAAATTGGACATGTACTCACAAATTCGTTTTCACTACTGTGAGGTCTATTTCTCCTATAGAATAATATTGAGTTACCTTATTACATTTAAAAAGTGCTAACGTTTGATTGGAAGCAGGTAGAAAAGTCATATTTGGTGTCTAAGTAGCTGTAATGTAAAACCCTCTTTAATGGTAAATTCGAATTTTAAGTCACAATTTTAAACACAATTTTAAAAATGCCACTTTTAGAATATTGAAAATTTTATGTCCAAACCATTTGGTGCCTGCAGCCTGTTCCTGGGAATTCGACTAGAGTGGCAATTGGCCTTTGTTTATTTCTCCCAAACTGCCACACAAAGAGAGACTAGGTGTGTCAGAATGGGCCATTTCAGGCAGTATGGGGGCAGAGCTGTGAGCAACCCTACTTGAACAGGCTCTGCCTCCCACACATACAAAGAACTTCACACTTGCCTTTGTGTTGTTGGAGCCAGGGTAGGAAGTCAAGAAATTCCAGGTGCTGCCATTGGGGAAGCCTGCAGAAGTTTTACCACTTCAAAGTAGGTACCATGTATTAAAAAGGGTCCATCAGACCAACTCTTTAGTTCACTTTCTGGACCTGGGGAAGGACTCTCAGAGGGCTGTCTGCTGCTGTGGTCTGCTGTGTACTTTTGAAGACTGCTTTGCTGCACCAAGATGGACTGCTCTGCTGCCTGAAGCCTGCTTTGCACCCCGAGAGGTTCTACCTGCTGCTTGAGCCCTGCACTTCATCTTGAACCCAGGACCTCCTGAGTCACTCCAAGGACTAGTTGGTTAGCCTCCAGATCAGAGCCTCACAAACAGTGATGGCTCCAACTGTCTTGAAACCACATTTGGACCCCGCCTGAGTGAGTCCTGACCCTCCAAGTGGTGCCTCTCCCGTCCTTGACCCTTGGAAGTAGTGCTAAAAACATGTATCTGCCAGAAAGTGCTCTGAGAACTGTGAGAGGTAGCTGGACTTGACATTTGACCTCTAGATTTGAACACACACCAAATGTGGCAAGATGAAAACAAAACTTAAAGGTATCTTTATTGATCATTCACCTTCTTAACTCCGGCATGGTTTTTCTGGGGATGCTGCAGCACATTCCAACCCCTACTTTCAGCACCTATGAGTATGTGTAGGAAACTTTACAAGGAAAGGTATTCTGACCCCAGAAAAAAAGAGCGTTAGGAAATATAGAGATACGGTCAAACAGTGCCACTAAATTGAGGAGCTTGCATGCACCCTTCATCGAAGTCAGTGAATGGGGGATAGAGGGTAAACATGTGAGGAGTGCTAAACAATAACTAGAAAGCACATTATTCCCAAAGGTCTTGCAAGGACATCTAACCAGTCAATCTGTGACAATATATCAAGACCCCAGAAAGTGTACCAGAATGGAGAGGGAAAGTAGGATTCAAAAAAAGGTAACCAATGTCTTCCATGATTTGTCTAAGGTGGGGGGCCTGAAATACCACTGATTTGTTCTGTCTCATAAAATTAGCTTTAAAAAGGAAAGAGGAGTTACAAAGGGGGCTATTTACCTATTTCATAATGCATCAATGTTTATCCCCTTAACTGCTGCCCCCCACAGTGCTGAGACATTTTTGGGCTACTTGGAGTAGTTCATGCTTAGGACTCCACATTTTTCCATATACGCTATCCACACCAAACTTGCATCCTCTTGTGCCAACATCTGGGTATTTTAAAGGTATCCAGGATTTGTGGATTCACCTGGAGTGGACTAAGAAAATTGCCAAAATATGGCAAATTGGGAACTTTTGGAGAAAAATAGGAAGAAAGTAGTCCACAGCACCAACAAAAGGTTTGCTGTGCTAAAGTCACCATCTTTCCAGCTTTCAGGAAAATGCAGAGTTGATTTTTTTACCACAGTTGTGGCAATTTTCAAATAGGTAGCCCATGTTCCTATTTTTGTGCTTTCAACCTACAATCAGTTTGTGGTGAAACCCAGTGTGAAACCCATTTATGACCAGGAAACCTATAGATTTATAAAAAGTAGACAGCATTCTGAATTTCAAAAGTCATTTGTGTTAATCCCTTAAGGGTTTCCCAAAGAAACTAATCATCAAATTAAATAAATATTGAACCTAAGTATATTGAAAGTGAGTAGGAAGAAACAGCCATTTGTGACAACATTTTCATCCGTAACGTTTTGTCACAATGGCCAATTTACATAAGCAATATAATATTACGTCTGCTGACCCTTCTAGTTGTGGGGATAAATATGGTTTGTAGGTTCTCCAACAACCTGAGGTACCCAGAGCTAACAACTGAGCTGCACAGTACAATTATTTTTCATTGTGTACTGAGTATAGACCAATCGATATGGTGAAATATGTAGTGTGAAAAATGGGTATCAAGGAAACCTGTGTATTTCTGAAATGATTACAATATGTGAAATTTAGTACTAGTAGTTATTTGTACATCTCTGAATTTGTGGGCACTCATGTTAGCATGTGATTCAGAGATCATTTTTCAAACTGGTTTCTTTTTTATATCCTGGCTTACATTTGGAAGGCACAAATGCAGTGAAATCATGTTTTCCTATATAAATGATACCTCACTTGTGTGGGTAGGCCACAACAGGAAATATACCAAAATGCAACATGGACACATCACTTTTTTCCACTGAAAAATGACTCTTAATTTAATGTCAGTAGCTGTGGATTTTGGGCTCTAGTTGAGCTGGCACCTAGAGAAACCTAGCAACACTGCACATTTTTACAAACTAGATACCTGGGGAAATCTAGGGTGGAGTGATTTGAGTGGCTTTCTCTAGGTTTTTTTACCCAGAATCCCTTGAAAACCTCAAAGTTTGCCTACAAAACACACATTTTCCTCACATTTTTGTGATGGAAAGTTCTGGAATCTGTGGGCTGCTACAAACTTCCTTCCACCCACCATTCCCCCAAGTCTCCTGATAAAAGAGGGACCACACTTGGTGGGTAGGCCTAGTGCTCGTGATAGAAAATGGCATAAAACGCAACATGGATACATTGCAATTTTCCACTCAAAACTGACCCTTTTCTTGCAAAGTGGGTATCCGTGGATTTTGGGTCCTAGCTCAGCCGGTACTTGAGAAAACCTAGCAAACCTACATAATTTTAAAGAAATAGACACATGGCGGAATCCTGGGTGGGGTGACTTGTGTGGCTCTCACCAGGCTTTTTACCCAGAATCCCTTGCAAACATCATTGACTAAAAAAACATTTTCCTCATATTTCTATGATGGACAATTCTGGCATCTGGGGGATCCATACACCTCCTTCCACCCTTTTAATATTTACACGACCTCACTTGCCTATCTGATTGAATCTTTTGGTATCCAAGTGGTATCTTACGCAGATGATACCCAGCATCTGCTGAACTATGAAGACAAATCGACGGAAACCAAGTAAAAATGTGCAGCCTGCATTGTGACAGTGATGGGGTGGCTTGAAGCCAACTGCCTACAATATAATCCTGATAAAACAGAGAATTTGTGTTTGACCTCAACCCCTTTCCCAGTTGGTCAGGTGTCTGGCCAAATGGCTGCAAACTAAATACCCCCCACCATGGACGTGGCTAAGAACCAAGGGGTGCACCTCGACATTCACCTATCTTTTACATCTCAGATTTCAGCAGTGGTTAAAACCTCTTGCTGGATACTCAGTATGCTAAGGAAATTTCTTATTTTCCTGTCATGGGAAATCCAGAACTCAGTAGTCCTGGCTTTGATCCTCTCCAGATTGGATTACACCAATGTTTTCTATCTGGGAATCCCAGACTACCTAGTACAGCGGCTGCAAACTGTGCAGAACCCAGCAATTTGTCTTTTGTTTAAAAACTCCCCAAACATGCCTCAGTATCTTACTACCGTAACCAACTGCATTGGCTACCGGTAAAAAAAAGATTATTTTTAAAGCCTTGACTTTCGTGCACAAAGCCTTCTACAAGGCTGGTCCTAAAAATCTGTCCAATGGGATATATGAATACCTCACAAGAAGAACCTTATGCTCACAGTCTGACCCGATGTTAGTCATTCCTCACACCAGCCATGAGACACTGGGTGCTCTGCCTGTTCTGTTTTGGCAGCTAAGCATTGAAACGAGCTTCCCCTTCAACTCCGATGTATCCCAGATAAAACCATGTTTCAGAAGCAATTGAAAACTCATTTGTTCAAACTGTAAGGTGGATGATGATCTCATTTGGCCGCTTGTCTGATTCCCGGGACATTCACCTAGTAGCTGTGCACTTTAGAAATACTTTTATTCAGTCATTCATTTACCCAGAATTCCTCCAAGTCTCTCAATAAAAATAGTGCCCCAATTGTGTGGGTAGGCGTAGTGCCTGCAACAAGAAAGGGCCAAAAACATTATGGACACCACAATGTCCCACTCAAAACTGACTCTTTTTTGCAAAGTGGGTAGGTGTGTATTTTGGGCCTTACTTCAGCCGGCACCTAGGGAAACCTTGAAAACCTGCACATTTCTTAAAACTAGACACCATGGGAATTCAGGGTGGGGTGACTTGCGTAGCTCTCATTTGTTTTTTTTTTCAAGGGTTGATGAAATAGTTTTCCCCACACTCCTGCTGGAGTGTGACACCATAGGAGCTATGATACAAGGTTTTTAGATCCCCTCACTTTCCACCTTTATGAAAATTGAGAATTAAATGGTCCTGAAGAAGATGGAAGCAATTTATTTTGTCCATTGAAATGTACGTCGACCAGACAGTGTGAGGCCCCAGTTATCAGCACAGCATTTGAGGGTTGATGTTTTCACCCCAAGTATTTTCCATCTGTGCATGCAGTGTTGTACTGGGGGTATGAATGCGTGTAGTATGTGTCAGTGATATCAGTGTGAATCATTGGAATGAGGTGTGAGTCTGGGGAACCTGTTTTTTGTTTTTTGACTGGAAAGTGATTTTAGTGCCTAACAAGTGAAATGTCAGTGAATTTTTTGTATAGATATATAGCATATGGATCATGATTATTCCCCAAAAATGTATAACTTCCCCAAATTTTTTTGTCTTTGTAATATTGGAACTGATAAATAATGTAAAAGAATGTAAAAGAAATGTTACAATGAAATGTTACAATGAGAATCATGATCTCCATTTAATGTTTTAACAATATGAATAATAAAATAAATGAAATATGAAATATTGATCTATGTGTGGAGAAATTATGAGTTAATGACCCGTTTCTACGCTACAGGGTAGCCAGTATTAAAGAAATTAAGGTCACGTGGGAGGTCGCTTAGTATCTTTGGTTTATTTCCCCTTTACTCCCAGACCCATTAAGTTTTGTCCTTTAGGGAGCGCCTTTTCTAAATAGGACAGCTCTGTCTTTACTCACATCATACTTTCAGACACATTTTGCATATAATGCACTCACCAGGTCTCTGCTGCTCATTTTGGACTTGGACCAGGTCTCTGCTGCACATTTTGCATATAATGCACTCACCAGGTCTCTGCTGCTCATGCTCCTCCAGCTGAGCATGGAGGGTCGGCCAAGCTGCATGCAGGACCCTCATGTACAGTGGCGAGAGGCGGGGACGATGCACATGGTGCTGGGAAGACTGGCCCAGTAGCTCCTCGGCCTTGTGCTGGGCCCAGCGTTTTAGGTCCTCCCAGCGCTTGCAGCATGCCCTGGCCTTCCTGGTGTAAACACCCACTGCACTGTAGCGCTCCCCAATGTTGGCCCATAGCTAAGGATATTTGTTAAGCACCCCCTCAGCTAAAATGTCTAATTCCCTTTCAGTGAAAGGGGTGCTTTCTCCTCATAACCCTCAGCCATTTTGGGGAAATTAGGCTGAAATGAGCAGCAGGATGGCAGAGGATCTGATCTGTGAGAGAGGATGACTCAGAATGAACACAAAATGGCTGTCAACAACTTCCTGTGATGTATTTCCTGTTTACCACTTCCTGTATGTCATTTCCTGTATGAAAGAATGGGTTCCGGTTCGTTTTCGGAGCTTCCGGCCCGAATACGTACTCTCCAGTTGCGGAGCGTAGGGGTCCGCATACGAGGCGTACGCTCCACAGACGGAGAGCACGCAGTTGTGCCGGAAGTTGCGAAACGGACCGGAACCCATTCTTTAATACAGGAAATGACATACAGGGAGTGGAAGACAGGAAATACATCACAGGAAGTAGTTGACAGCCATTTTGTGTTCATTCAGATTCATCCACCATCACAGATCAAATCCTCTGCCATCCTGTTGTTCTGTAGTGGAGAAACCTGAAATGGCAGTGTAAGAGAAAATCATAGACATGAAACAAAAGGTAGAACAGACCATTTAATGAGATTTGGGCTGGGACAAGGGGGTGGCACAACATCACACCCCAGTTTAGTTTTCTCCTTCTTTGCATTATGGTACATGTAGTCCAGATTTAGTGCTCAACACAAGAGTTGTCTGTTGTGTTACGGTAAATTTGGGGGAAGCAGTGCTGTGTATCCCAGACACATAGTGCCAGATTCACCCAGAACATCATCACTCACGTTGGGGGCCCATCATTTGTAGGGGAGTCAAATCTGTTGGAGGCAAAACTCAACAATGCAATAGTTAGGCACTTTTGTGATTCAGACACCCATTCTCAAAAGGTCCGGGAAGGTCTCTCAGAACATATGCATCTTATCCTCTGAATCAATAGATTCCTTAGGGACATCCATTACAGTGATTGCTGAAATCGGCACATGACCTGATGCACGGTCAATCTTTTGACTCCTGTCAACAGCTGTGGTTTACATACAGTTAGTGTGGCTTGCAAAGTAGTCTCAGGATGGAATTTTTTGACAGAGTCGTAATTATTGAACTTTCATAATTGACAACAGACTGCAAACCACATTTTGTCCATGACACAACAGGTTGCTCATGTGAAAAACGTGTCAACCAGCTGATCACGGACTTGCATACCCTGACCTCTGTTATGTGCAATGGCCCGGTTGCCCAGATTCAGAGCTAGCCAAGGTACAAGAGGTATGTGTAAGCCATGTGTTAAAGCTATATTGTGCAAAACACAACAGGCTAATATGATCTTGCACACGACTTCAGGGGAGGACATCAGCACACCCCTGTATGGTCAAGACATCTGAATCACGACTTCAACAGACCAAAAGTGCGCTCTATGATGGCTCGAGTTCGTATGAGTGCCCTATTGTACCCACGCTGAGGTACAGAGGTTGGATATCTGTAAGGTGTGAGGAGTTGAGGGGAGAGTGTATACCCAGCATCACCTGAGGAGGGGAAGATAGGGAAATAGGTTACATTTCCCTCTTAAATCTAAACAGAACATGATCTGGTACATGCAGTGTCTGTTGAAACCGTGTTTGTGGCTTGATGATTCTTCTTGTACAATGGTTGTTAATGTAAGGTGGCAGTCTTACATTGCATTTACACATATCCCTCATTTTTAGTGCTTGGTACTTACCCAGTAGCCACATGTTGCCAAATTCTCCAGCAGCCATCTGCCGGGCAAGAGGTGACATGCGGAATACAAAACTGTCATGGGTACTGCCTGGAAACACTGCATGCACATCAATGAATCTCCCACTGGCATCACAGACAGCCTGGACATTGATGGAATGCCATCGGTGTCTGTTGCAGAATATGTGTGCAATGCGGCGGGGTGGCTGAAGGGCCACATGGGTACAATCAATTGCACCCAGCACACGTGGGAAGCAAGAAATGAGATAGAAATCCCTAGCTGCCCTTTGTCTCCTGTCCAGTGTATGGGGCATTCATATGTGGAGGTGGGCTCTTGAATTGATGCAGCTCAGTATCTGATGCAAGCACCGCGACTGGCTTGCCTGAGAGATACCCTACAAGGTCACTGGAGACCCTTTGGAACAACCCCGTCGCAAAGCAATGAAGAGCAGAAAGTATCTTGAGATATGCTGGAATGGCATGGGAGCAGCAGGTCACAGAGTCAAGTTCCTGCTCCCACTCATATACCATCTCCAAGATGACTTCTGGAGGGAAACGGTATCTGGCCCTGACATCTTGGCTGGACATCCCAAATAGGTTTATTCTTTGTCTGCATATCCTCTCTACTCTCCTCCTGCTCCTCAAGTCTTCTTGCCGCATGGCAAGTAGCAGAGCAACAAACACATTCAGCGACATGTTGGAAGATTTGTGTGTGTCTGCACTGCTTTCATATGTGCTGCAGGGCTGGGATTGGCTGCTGGGCTGCAGTGTTTCAGCTGGAGCATGGTGGGTGATGGTAGGCACTTGGACAGCTGTGAAGCATTGAGTAAAATGATCATCCGGCCAGAATGCGGGTAATCTGGCCCGGAAGGAGAGATTCCAGCCCGGGTGCAGAAATTCCGGCCCAAGTGCGGGATTTCTGATCTGGAGGTGGAAATTCCGCTCCGGGTGCGGAAATTGCGGCCCGAATGCGGACGTAAAGATAGGAGTTGCAAGTGATTTCTGTGAATACCAAAAATCGTAAGTGCCTTCTGTGAATACCAAAAGTCGTAAATTTAGACTTTTGTCTCAGATTACTTTTGTGAATCAGGCCCCACATTATTCCACAAAAAACTTACCATTTATTTGCAAAGTAGGTAGCTGTGGATTTTGGGCCCTTGCTCATCTGGCACCTAGGGAAACTTTAGAAATTGGGACATTTTTTAAAACTAGACACCTGGGGAAATCCAGGGTAGGGCAAACTGTGTGGCTCTCACTAGGTTTTTGTACCCAGAATCCCTTGCAAACCTCAAACTTTGACTAAAAAAACACATTTTCCTCACATTTCTGTGGAGGAATGTTTCACAGTCTGTGGGGATACACAAATGTAGTACCACCTGGAGTTCCCATACGTCTCTCTATAACAACAGTATCCCACTTGTGTGTGTGGGCCAAAAGACCAACACACAAAAGGCCCTAAAGCTCTCCATGGAAAGATCAGCGATGGGGAAGCTGCTGTATTTAGGGCCGTGCTGGGCTGCCACCCATGGAAACCTACCAATTACAGACATTTATGAACACTACACACTCAGGGGATTCTATGGTGGTGTGCCTTGCATGAGTTCTACAAGCTTTTCTTATCCACAATGCCCTGCAAACCTCAAACTTCAACAATAATTATGCATTTTCCTTACATTTCTTCTGGAAGCAGGAGGAATCCCCCAGCGTTCTCCCACTTGTCCTGATAAAAATGCCACCCCAGGTGCAGAGCACCAGAGGGCCTTTATATCCCTCCCCAGTGTCAGCCAATGGCTGACAGATGCACAGGGGAGGGATTTCACATGTATTCTCTTTCCTCCTAAGCATCCTCTTTTCATTCTCTTCTTCTGACCATATGTTCTTGCATCTTCTTCACTTCACCATCCCCCACATGCATTCACGTATGAACACTTTGTTTTCTTTTATTTTCAACCTAGCATTATTTCAAAAGCTTTTCACCGCTTTCATGCAAATTCAGATATTCAGATGTACTTACATTTATAAGTAGCACATGCCGCCGTTGCTTTGTGAACTGGGTGAGCATGTATTCTGATCACCTTTATGATCCACTGACAGGCACTGTGAGACCTGAATCACCTTCACCCTTCAGGATACTCAGTCATGGCTAGTTATAAACACCCACCCTCAAACTGATCTCACACAAACACCTACAGATGACCCACTTCACAGCATGCACAATACATGATTAACATACTTCATGAAAATACCTACAACATCCTTGAAAAAGAAAGTAAATTGGAGCTGCATCACTGATAAGGATTACCTTAATGATTTTTACACTCATTGTTGAGATATCATTGTCAAGAAAAAAAGATTTGTGTTTTCCCTGTAAAGGACATCAATCTAGAACTGACAGGGACCCATTTCAAAGTCATTTTATAGGGTCCTGTCTGACTTAAAGTCAGGAATATGGCTCCAGTGCCTGTGTTTCAAATGACTGGTGTATCTCCTTATACATTTTTGTGTGTTAAAACCATGGTGTTTGGACCCACCATACTTTCTTTTCAGTTTATATTTATGTGTACAAACACTGTGTCCTGTTAGAAAGTGCTTTGTTAATTTGAGACAGGCAGCCATTAGCAACCTAATAAACACACACCCTGGTTAGGCCTGAACAAAACGCTCAGTGAAGCTCTGATCAACACATTAGAGGATTGGCACAAGCAGCAGGCATTTCCCCTGGAAGAATGTATATTTCTTTAAAACAGTATCAACAATTTTGCAGTTAAGATAACTTTCAAATATAGAAAAATACAGAATCAAATTAAAACCATAAAGACATCAAAATAATCAGTAGAACAGAAGATATGAATTTCAAAATGTTTAAGTCACAAAGAACCTAGTAAAGAGCTAATTATAATCTTTAGTTCATAGTGGTACAGGTTCTAGGTGAGATTTGAGGCCTATCACAGAGGCGTACTGGTTGAGTACACCAAGCAAAGCAAAATGATCAAAGTTTTTACCTAAGCCCTAAGGGCCTGATGTAGAGTTTGGCAGCCAAATATTCCATCACAAATGTGGCAAATTTCCTTTTCTGCCTTGTTAAAAGTGCATTATATCCTAATCTACCTGCAATAAGGCAGACGTGATATTGGGACAGTGCATCTATCCGCCAAACTCTAAATCAAGCCCTTGGTCGATTTTTTAGAGCACAACAACATCCAACAGGGAAAGGTCCAATGGTCAAGTCAGCAAGACTCCCTCAATGGATATATCCTTGTTGAGCTCCTATGGAGACCTTTGGTTTTGGTGCCAAAACTCCAGGTAAGACAATACTGGATTTCATAACCACAAGGCTGCTTTTCCCCTGGGATAGATTTGCATGCCTCCCCTTTGATCTTAGAACCTCGTTTAGCATTTAAATTATACAGGAAAACTGCCAAAAAGTGTCGGATGTCCAGTCTATTGCATTAGGAGGGCACTGATGTCAAATGATACTAAATAGACTGGATTGGACATTTATTAGATGTCCTGCTCCACCAAACTCTGAATAAGGCCCCCAGTCACTTTTTGGTTCTCAGATTCCATCAGAAGGGCAAGGCTGTAATCTGTAGAGTAGGACATCTGAGAGAAGCAATTTTCAGTGGGGCAAAAGCTAAGAGCAGGATGAAACTGGGGGGCAGATTTAGAAGAAGTGACGCATCGCTGCGTTAAAGCAGCAATGCGTCAGTTTTTAGCGCCTGCGGGAAAAACTCTTGCGCCACCATGGATGCGCCGTATTTACAATACGGCGCACCATGACGCAGGGTTTTGGCGCATTGCTGGAGTTGGCATGAAAACCGATGCAACTCCCTAGCAATGCGTCAAAATTAGAGGCGATGCGTCAGTTTTAACTGACGCATCGACTACTGAATGGGGACCAATGTGTTGGAGCGTAAAAGGTGACAAAGTCACTTTGCACTCAAACATATTGGTCCTGGATGTAACGCATACAAGTGGGCATAGTGCCCACTTGTATGTGTGACATCAGCACGTAATGTCACACATTGTGACATTACGTGCATATACTTACCTTCTGTGGCCCATTTACCTCGTGACTTGATTGCAGATTGCAATCAAGTCACTGCAGCTGGTGTGGTCTGTTGGGTACAGCCAATGCGTCATCCCTACAGGCGTAGGGATTGTGACGCATTGGCAGCGCAGCTAAAGGTTGCGCCATAAAAAGAAAAAGCAATAAATACCATTGCGGCATTTTCCAAGGTAGGCGTTTCCGACGGAACGCCTACCTTGCATGAATTAAAATCTAAGGCGGCGCAGGCTATTTTCACGCAGGTGAAAACCAACGCAGCCTGTAGTAAAGTGATGCATCTTCACCCATGTAAACATGGAGCAGTTGCAGCGCCGCCGTTGCGTCCAAAAAGTGACGCAATGGCGGTGCAAGGAGGTGCAAGGGGCTTCTAAATCTGCCCCTGGGTTTTTTGCTTGCTGAGATTGTACTCCCCTGGGGAAGCCTAGCTCCTTGTCGCTGACAAGGTTCCTCCTACTCTCTACTGCAACTCTCACGTCCTCAAGGCAGGCTTCTGAGAATCAAGTCTCTTATAGGCCAGGGCTCCTGCAGGGCACAGTCTACACAGGTCAGCTGAGACTTTTATAGCATCAGTAGGTCTTCTGATTTTTATTTCCCTGAACAGGCAAATAGGAGGTCAACAACTTGACGTTTAGAGAGCAAATCCACTGGCTAGGTGCAAGCAGGAGTTACAAGTGACTAGATCTCCTTTTTCAGTCAGGCAGAGTGTTTTTGTAAAGGTGTTTCACCCAGGTCCAGAAATATTTTAAGGAGGTGGTGGTAAGTGCCAGCCTTATGTTGTGTACGAGTCAGTGATCGGAAAATTACTCCACTCAATCCTGTTTTCTCTCAAAGTGCCCACCTCCTTTTGATCAATTCTTCCTTTACTTCACTTCAATACTGCTTGTGAGGTCTACAACAAGATATCTGCCACCATTCCTCCCCAGATCTGAATAATGAGCAGCAGAAGTACCTGTCAGGCTAATTTACCATTTCATTGGCAAAGGAAGAACTATGAAGTCTGCCATTTGTTATAACAACTGTTCCTGTCCCACTTCCATATAGTTAATTCCTACTAAGTGACCACTTTCTGACAACACTTTTGTTTTCCTGGACCAAAAGACCAAGCCATTGTCCTACAGGAGAAGCGTTGTTAGCAGCAGGCATCCAAGAATGTGTATTGGATCTCTAGAATAGTGCTGAGACACAAGCCCATTTTAAAATGTTTTCCTCGGGCAGCACAAACTACATGGGAATTCATAGGAATTTCCCACTAAAGTTAACAAAAAAACTACTGTCAGCATTAAATTATATTTTGAAACGAAGTGAAAAATAAATGTGAATCATTGCTTTAGCATTTCCCATCTGGAGGTTTAAGATTGTGTTTTAATTTATTGCCAGGCCTGATCATGTAGCATGCAGCTTTACCTGCACAGTGAAAACAGCTTTTGGATAATTATTCTCTTTGTGGGCATGCTATTCCCAATTTAAAGCATGCAACATCTTAAAACATTAAACACTAAGGGGCCGATTACGAGGCGGCCCAGAAAGGCTCCGACTGGTGGTGGGAGCCTTTCTGGGCCACATCTTGGTTTACTTTCCGACCGCCGCATTACAATGCTGGCGGTTGGAACCTCAACTGGCTGGTCATCCCGGCTGGCTTCTGACTGGCTCAGGGAGCCCGTCGGTTAGTCGGAGGCCGGGCCGTAATCCCAAAGGGCGGTCTTTCCGCCCTTGGAATTACGATGCATGCTTTCCGGCAGGGCTTCCATGCCGGCCTTTCCGACATGGAAACCCTGTCGGAAAGCGTGTTTGAGGGCCCCTAGCAGGGCACCCCGTGTGTGCGTGGCCTCCAGTTGAGGGCCGAGGGGGCACAGGTGCCCCCTTGTTAATCCCTGCACTCCATGGCAGGCACCTTGAGGTACCTGCCACAGGGTGCAGGGATTAACACCACCTCCCATTTCCATATGGGAGCATGCACTACGGGCGGTTTACGTCCGTAATACATGCTTACGTCCATAATATATGCTTCCTTAGGGAAATGTCGGAATGCGACCGAACACATCGCATCCTAATCAGGAGTTTGGGACCGCCGTCCAGAGGTCATGCAGTCCCAGTTCCGAGACACAAGTCTGCCCGACATCGTAATAGGCCCCTAAGACTTGTGTGCTTACAGGAAACTCTTTAGGGGTGACGTAGCTAATATATAAAAATAGGTTGTACATGGGGCAGGTACATTTCCTTACCATGAGTTAGTCTAGTGCATTTAATCTGCCTCCTGACCAGAGCTCAATGGTGTTCCCTGATACTATTTATTTATCTAATAGAATTATGTGGTATAAATACACTGTGAGGAAATGTGGTTTATTATATTGTGTGGTTGTGCAACCTCACTGTGTAATAAACTCACAAACCTCTCTTGATTCTAGTCAGGTTTGTTTGTAAAACTGTAGCTGAGAAGCTGTGGCTTTTAGCAGTCAGGCTTTATCAAAGGAACAAGTGCAAAGCATTTTGAAGTATCAAAACAATTGAACAAAAGAGAAATTAAATACAAAGGAAATCTGACACCAACTTATAAAAATAGATCATATTTTATGAATTCTTGAGATATCGATTTTTAAACAAATTATAAATCATTACTTTTCCACGAAAAATGCAAACAAGCATTACTATGCTGACTGTGGCTAGTGTCTGTCTTGGGTGACAAAACTGTACTTTGGTGACTCTCCTGGGACCAGAAGGCTCAGTGCAACTTTTGGGTGTTTGGTCTCCCTGGCTTGGCCAACGCGGCTTCAGCTTTTGTGGCCTTGGAGCTGCAACAGGAAGTCAGCCCACTGATGTTTGGAATTCACCTCTTCTGGCTGGAGCTTGGGGACGTCTTTCCTCAAGCAGGGAGCCACAGGCACAGCCCTCTCTCTGCTTGTCCAAGGATCAGCAGGTGCAGTCCAGCCTTTGGCTCAGTCTCTTTTTGTCAGGTCAAGGGAACAGAAGTCTTCAGTCTTCTCTCCAGTGCAGGAGTGATCTGAGGTTTGGATGCAAGGTGTGCCACAACTTGCCATCGTGGGATGTGGTGACTACTAGCCAATGGTAGCCAATGGGCGACCAGGTTCCTTCCTGCCTGATGATGACTTCCTGCAATGTGCTGTATCTGGCTATACCAGAGTGCATTATCCTTCCCACTGGTGTGTGAACCTTGATAGCCCACTCTAGAGGTGTGGCTACCTGAAGGCTACACACTCATGGAACTAGTTTAGCAACTGCTTTCCTCTCTCTGTCCACAAGGCAAACCTGTCTACCAGAACAAAAGAGCAGCACTCTCATGTGTGTCCACCATTTGCCCTTCAAAGGCAGCGTCCCCTTTTGAAACTCACCCTTTGGGCTCGCACCCTGTGTGGCTCCCTGCCAGGGAGAGGTACCCCCTCTTCCAATGGCAGGCCTCTATTGTATCCTTTTCTGGAAGCCATTCTCCCCACACCTCTGCCCAGGAAGGCAGAAAGCTATCTTGTGGCCAGCATCTCCAAATGGCCATTGGAAAACTTTGGGCAACAGAGTAGAAACTTTCTAATGTTGCCCTTGACTTAAAGGTTACATTAAATTTGACTTTGGTGTCAAGTCGGGTTTAATGTAAGGATTCTTTGGTAGTCCATTCAGGAGTTAGCACAGCAGAGCTGTCACCATGTATCCCTGTACTTGCCAATGTGCTACTAGCATTTCCACATAAAAACTTGTTTGGGGTTTTTACTGTTAGAGCATATAAAAAACATGTCCTACTTCTTAATATATGGCACCTTGTCTTAAGGTTCACAAGGGATAGGGTTTAACTTAGAGGTGATTTATATATGTTAAAAAGGGGGTCTAGACTTTTTCAATACTTTAAATGGCACAGTCAATTAAGCAGTTTAAAACTAATCCACAAGTCTGCATTGGAAGGCCAAAAGACATGTTTTACTTTGGCACACTCATGGTGGCATAGTAAGTGCTGTAGTCCATGAGGGAACTTTAACACAAGGGCCCTGGCACTCCTGGTACCATATACTAGGACATTATAAGAAAGTTAACTTATGCCAATTGTAAGTCAATCAAACAAATACTTCTAGGGGCCAGAGCACTGGCACTAAGTTCTGGATATCAGGCTTCAGTGCACTCTCAGAGTCGAGAAATCGACAACATCAGTCTGAAACATTGAGGGTTGATTATGCATAAAAGGCATTTCCTTAGATACACATTTAAGCCCACAAATGACATTTATCTTCCAAGCCAATGGTGCATTTCTTATGCCTCTTACTATAACATTACAGTAAAGTTAACGAAGCAAGATAGGTGCAGTCAATGCACAGTGCATGATTTAGAGACAAAGCGAAAACCATGCCTCGGTTTAGCAGTGGCGTAGAGCAAAATGACCTACGCCAGCAAACAACAGAAATGGAAAAAATGGGTATGCAATTACAAAAGATGTAATTTCTTACAATGCCTCATTGTTTCTTGTAGGGCAAACATGTTTAACTTTCTTGGTGTTCATAAACAGACAAGTATATATCTATACAAATATTAGATTGAATTTAATTAAGTACATGAATATTCATAAATGTAATACTATAAATTTACATGCATTGGAATATAATACCAAACAAATATTTTGTCAGTTCTTCTGATAACATATCATATCAAGAATACAGTGAGACACAAATATGTCCTAAATATCGTGATGTCAAAAATATCATGGATCAGAACACTGCAGATAAGAATATTGTTTTTGTTTGCTATTTTTTAATATAGCTAGTAGAAATACTGTTGTGTGTTATATTGTTGTAGTCTGTGGCAGCTTTTTTAAATGTATGTTTCGTCATTTTGTTTGGTGTTTGAATATATTCCCTGAATTGCTGGAGTTGTATTGGCTGTTCTATGTGTCTAGTTTTCTGTTTCATTTTGGGCACTTTTTATCAATATATTTTGGCAGTGTACTTATTGGATCATCATTACACAGACTAGGCCTTCAGCTACGAAAAATTATAAGGCTTATATGTTTGTTTGATGTGTATATATATGATTTTCTTTGGTATTAACATATTGTAATGCATGATAGAAAATGTATTGTTCATTTAATATAACGTTCATTCTGCCTTTAATATTTATTTATTTCTAAATATGGATTATAGTTCATTCTGCCTTTAATATTTATTTATTTCTAAATATTTATTACAATAATATATCATTATCATTCAGAATTCTTGACTCTTGAGTATTTTTATTCCGCTTATTCCAAATTTGCTCTAATAATATTTAGAAATAAATATAAATAAATTATGAGTGTTCTTGTTTTAGGAAGGTTTAGTGATGTTGTTATTTAGTCTAGAAATTTTAAAGTAGGGATCTTGCTATTCAGCCGTTATATGGTAGTCATTGGTTCTTAGCAAAGAGTCTTACTTCACATGATAGGAATTCATGCATTTGTTTAGTTAGGGGATTTTTGGCTTTATATGGGTTAGGGATTGCTCCTTTCTTAGCACTTGGTAGCTTTTTTCTTTTTTAAAAAGAGTTTAGGATGGTTGCTTCCCAGTTTTCCCTGGAAATAGTTTTGCCAACCCACCACAGCATGTTTTGTCTTTGCTTCTTAGGATATGGTGCTGTCATAGACATTCCACCATGGAATGTGACACTTTGGTTGGCATATATGGCCTGATCAGTACAGACAACCAACTCAAGTATCTTCAAAATATTCCATAAATGGGATAGTTTTGTTTCATTCTGTTGGTCAGTTAGTGTGTCATAATCTTAAGTGATTTCTGTTACAGCGGCGTATGCTAAAGATATTAGTATTTTTATTTAATGTTCAAA
Source organism: Calotriton arnoldi (assembly GCA_963921515.1). NCBI lineage: Eukaryota > Metazoa > Chordata > Amphibia > Caudata > Salamandridae > Calotriton > Calotriton arnoldi. The sequence goes on along the minus strand of CAWUFW010004374.1, from coordinate 499,630 downwards.
TTTTAGGTTAGATGCATATTTTATACTCAGGGTTTTTTGGGAGGTGCCTCCATAGGCTCTGATTAAAGTAGTAGTAGCACTCCTGAATTACAGCGATGGCTAGAGTTTAAGCATGGTTAAAAGCATTGCCTGTTCAAAAACTCTGAAGATTTTTGTGGGTTATAGTTGTTAGTTTGTTCTTTTATATGTGTTAGCATTTAATTGTTAGTTGCATTTTGTTTATTAGGTAATAGTGCATACACTAATGGGATGTTTGCATATTGATATTGAGTATATATTTTGTACACTTGACTGAATGTTGAAGAGCACAATTTAAAAGTGACATCTATCATTCATGTGTTACATTGCGTTAAAGTTAGTGAATTGTCATAAGTAGCTTAAAGGATAATTCCTTTGTCGTCATTGAGGATGGCATATAATAAAAGGGTGTCTTTCTTATGTGTGGCTAGTAAGTGTTGGCGTATGTCCATTGCTTCTTATTTTTTAGATGCTAGTGGTTATTCTTTTACTGTTCTACCTGTTCTGGCAGTTAATCGTTTTAGAGTTGGTATGCCAGGGAGTTGGCCTGCTGTCTGTTCAGCAACCTCTTTGTTCTTATGAACTACTTCAGATCCTGTAAAACTTTCTGAATTCTATTTAGGGAATATCAGGGGGATGGTAATTTTCTACTTTTTTACATTTTTTGTGGTAACTCTGCAATAGCATTCATTTGAGTATATTTTAGTGTCTTTCTGGTATGTTTTTTCACTGGTGGTGCTCTCCTTACTATACGTTTACACTCTATAATTAATAATATCATCCCTTTTGGGATTTTTCAGTTTCCAGCATTTTATCTGTGAGTATAAAAGTAAAAAGTACACATTATTGTTTACCAAATATGTTATATTTATTTTAATATTTTTACATTGCAGTCTCACATTTTAACTTACATTCTGGATGTTGTCTTTTCTATGTCTGGTTGTAGAATTTTACTTTGCAGGCCTGTTTGTTGTTGCTTTTCACAGAGTTGTTGTTTGCTGCAGTCTGTTGAGAATTTTCATTTTAGTTTATTTTTTTAGTATGGCAAAGGGTTATTTTTACTTTAACTTTAAGTTTTGTGTTTTCATTACAATACTTACTTTTATTTTGAGTAATTATGTGTCCAATCCTTTATTTTCTGTGCCTTTTAGAATTGTTTTATTCTTTGTATAGGATGCCCCTGTATGTTGGAGAAATAAGCATATTGCATTGTTATAATTATTTGTTATAGTAACATAGTTTTCATTTTTATTACTTTTGTCAGCTGTCAGTCAGTCAGTCAGAAATACTTTATTCGACAGCCAAGAGTCATAAAAGCTTACAATATTATTAAAAGAAGATACACATTCCAGCCAAATACATAGCAATAAAATAATCCCACATATCAATCACAATATTCACATCTAAAAACATTCATAAAAAGAGCCAATATCATATAAAGTGCACTGTGCTTAAGCAATAGACCAAAATCTTATTTAATATCACGTTTAAAAATAATAATCAGGAAGGAGAAAACACAATTGAACCAACAGACAGCACAAGATTTCAATTACGGAAGTAGTCTGTTCCTATGTCTAATGGCCCCAGTTAAAAAACTTGCGACCCCGAGGCAAACCATGGGTGATGCCAGCATTTGTAAATAAAGCAGGGCTGGCCTCACTTGGACAAACTGGCATTCTCTAAGTAAAGGGAGGATATGCTGCCTACGCAGGGACTCATAGTAACTACAAAAAAACATTTGGTGCAAGGTATCCTGTTCCGAGAAGTTATCACAGGGACAGGGTTTTAACAATTCAGATTTTGAATATCCTCTCGGAAATGCCAGCAACCAAGGAACCATATTTAAACGAAATCTTGTTAAAACAAAACGATGGAATGGTTTATTAACATAAGATAAATATGGTTGCAATTGCGGGCCTAGGCTCAGAGTAACATACCTTCTCACCGAAGGCTTGCCTAGCTCAGCCTCCTCCCTAAGGCATTTCCGCCTATCCACAAACTGCCGTTTAAAATTTATAATCGCAGTCTTGCCCAAAGGCTTTGGGGTCAAAAACAAATCTGGGCACCCTAGACATTTTGTTTCTTCCTTTATATATTTAAGCCAAGGGATATGCTGGGCTCTCTCTAGCGCCATACAGTCCGAGATTATAAGTTGATTTAAATTCGGAGGGGTTGAGTCCAGATTCTAAGCCATCGTAGCAGGGGGAAACTGCGATCTGGTCTGCAATATATCCCATCCCCAGCTCTTCATGCAGGCAGTAAACAGGGGTGGCTACAGGGACCCCAAGGAGTTTGCGCATAAAGTTATTCTCTGCCACTTGTATTTCCTTTACATCTTTATAGCCCCAGATATCGCATCCATACGTGGCCATAGGAATGCATTTTGCAGTATAAACTTTCAAGAGTGCGGGCAGGGGTTTTGACCCTAATCTTTTTGCAAAATCCATAGTGGCCCCCGTTGCTCTTGCCAAAATATTCTTTTTAAGTGTTCGTTGTGCTCCCCATGTACCTTGATCATCAAAAAGTACCCCAAGATATGGAAAAGTGGATACTTTAGTTAATTCATCACCATTACAATAAAATTTGGCCTTGGCAGCCTTACGCGAACCAATCGTCATTGCATGAGATTTCTTAAAATTCGTTATCAAATCTAGTGAATTCATAAAATCTATAAAACAATTTAAAAGTTGTTGCAGACCCCTTGCAGTTCTGGACAATAAAACTGCATCATCGGCATACAACAATGCGGGAATCAATTTGGCACCGGCCCTTGGCGTATCCTTACAGCATGATGTTAAAATATCCCCCAGTTTGTTGATGTATAGGGTAAATAGCAGGGGGCCAAAATGCACCCCTGCCGGACCCCCTTCCTACTGGCCAAGAATCTGTCAAACTGCCATCTTCATTAAACCGTACCGCAGCCGTGGTATTAACATGTGCAGTATGCAGGAAGGAAATCAATTCAGCCTCTAGCCCTATATCACGAAGGACCAACCACAGCTTAGACCTATTGACAAGGTCAAAAGCTGAGGTTAGATCCATAAAGGCCAGATGCAAGACACCTCCCTTAGCGATGGTATACTTCCCGATCACCAAATGGAGATTCAGGCATTGGTCTATTGTCCCCTTTCTCTGTCTGAATCCATATTGGAGATCAGAAATAACATTAAAATGATCAAGCCAGACTGTAAGACGATCCAGGACTACCTTGCCCATAATTTTAGACGCAGAATCTAAGAGCGAAATAGGCCTATAACAAGCCGGATCGTCACGGAGGCCCTTTTTAAAAATGGGGACAATTACTGCCTTTGCCCATGACGGGGGAAACCATAAGCACAGGCAGCATTAAAAACATGTGTTAGGATCCTGGCCCAAACTTTGGGGTCTGCCTTGTAAAGGTCTGCCGGTATCCCGTCAGGGCCAGGAGCCTTTCCCCCCGATGTCGATAAAATAGCTTTGTAGACTTCTTCTATGTTAAAATGAAGGGGGGCACTGTTTAATCCGGGAGCTACATATCCCACTATTTCTGCTAAATTGGAGCCACTATAGATATTACCAAAATGCTGGACCCACTTCTCTGCCGGTATTATACAGTCCTTACTTAAATTTGGCATGTCTGAGAAAAGAGGACTGTTAACTATGGACCAAAATCGTGAGCTGTCCGACAGGACACTAAGCTTAGCCAAGCTCCTCCCAGGCGTGCTCTCTTAGTTGTTTTTCCTCTCACACACAGCCAGTTTATACGCCTTCCTGCAACTCCTGGTTAGTATCAGGTCCCTCGGTTTTTGCTTTACAGCCTTCATTAACTCCTTATGGGCAGCTGAACATGTGTCATCAAACCACCTTTTTAATTTTGAGGATTTCACCTTGGTTTTAGTCACTAAGTTCGAGGCTGCCATTTTAACAATAATATCAAAGGCATCTAAGGTAGATATATCTTGTAATGCAGGGTCCATGCATACTTTAAGCTCTGGGGCGCAAGTAGTATACAAGTTCTCCAAAAAACTATCTGGAGTAATCTTTTCCCACCTCAACCTTCGTGCTTGATCTTTAGTAGTAATGTTTACATTAGTGATATGGTTCGCAGCCCCCCTGTTATACCAAATGAGAGGAGGAGAACCAATATTAAAGGGTTATGATCACTAAAACAATTACAAATAACATTAAAAGTCTGTACAGCCGAAGTTATTAAAACAGATAAAAAGATATGGTCAATTGTGCTAACACTACCATTTCCTACATAGGTGGGAACCAGGACAGATTTGTCAGATTGTTGTAAACAGTTCAGATTAAACACAGAGAGCAGTCCTTCTATGAGCGTTCCTGACAATGTATGCTCAAAGTGGTTTGACCCTTGTAAATCATCTACCTCCTTCAATATCAAAGGACAATTAAAGCAACATTTCCGTGTATTAAAATCCCCCATGATTAGCATGTCATAATACGCTTGGCTGTCTTCTCCATAATTTTTTAATAATTCTTCCAGGGCCAGGAGATGCTCAGTCTCATGGGTCCTAGAAAAGAATTATAAAAATTTACCACTAGCATAGTGGTAAGATTCTTTCCTGACAATTCCACTGCTAGCACATAGGGTGATGAAGAATCAATCAGTTTAGCCCTATAGCAGAGTTTAAGACTAAACATCAAAAGGAGACCTCCCTTGGCTCTACCCATATTAGACGGGATTGCATATTTGCAAAAAGAGGTAAAGCCATCAAGATAAAAGCAATCGTTAGATTCCCAGGTCTCTTGAAGGGCAATAATATGATGCTTAGCAAGGAAGTATACCCACGAAGTATCCCCCTCTTTGATCTCAGCCCAGCTATATTCCATGACAATACCTTCATAGAGGCATTGTTAGGGCTATCTGGAATAATAGTAGAGTTGATAGAATTATCCAACAAACATTGGGAAGTGGGGGCAACTATTAATGGTTCTATATGTGCCACTGGCTGTGTGGTCTTAACCTGTGGCATTCCCACTGCCATTGTCAGTCAATCATTTTCATCAAGTCCTTGCAGATTCGCTAATGGTAAGAACCGATTTGATAATGATAATGTAGTATTAAGATTGCTTTCTTGGGGGCATGTGAGTAGCTTAAAAGGCTTCTGCCAGCCAGGCATATGCCGATCGCTATTTGCCGGAAAGTATTTGGGAGGATAAAAAATTTGTAGTGGGACTATTTTAATTGTAGTTTTAGCGTCATATTTATGTTGGCAGTCTAATAGTGCTTTAGCTTGCAGGTGATGCTTAAAATTAACAATTATACAATCCCCCTCCCTATTTTTCCTAGTCCCATGGCCGATCCAACCAACCCTTCTTGCCATGATAATATCTGGAGTGATATTTGAGCTATTTATCACATTATTTTTACACCAGTGGATGATCTTATGTATCAGATCTAATGAGGTTTCCTTTGTACCAGATGAAAGAGGAGGGACCCCCACAAGTACAGCTACTAAAGGCGCTGATTGCGGTGGGAGATCAATTATACATTTGTTTATCAATGTTACCCGTTTATTATGGGCTAACGTGAGTGTAGATGGAAGATCCTCGTTCACACTTTCCCGGGTTTCCTGACAAGCTACCCGCGGTTCAATACCACCCCCCAGTGGCACGCAATCAGTAGTTAGGGAGCTAAGATGAGACACACCCAGGGTGGATTGAGTGCCAGTCACCCTATCTATTTGTATGCTACCGTTCGGGTGTCTACATTCTGGGCCATTAGCAACTTCAATGACACCCCTTCTCCCACCAGCTGCAATATCACCCCCTACTATGCAATTTTTATGCATAGAGACAAAGGAGTCAAGTTTTAGCTTAATGCCCTCTATCTTGGCAATTACAGGTTCTAATAAGGCTTTAGTCATAGACTCCAGTCTCAAAAAAGGCCATCCAGCAGCAGGTCCGAATTTTGCTCAGCCAATACCGCTGCCAGTGGTAATGTTGATTTGGTCCGTGGGGGCTTTCTCAAGGTTTTACTTCCCGCAGTTCGTTTTCTCTTCGTTGGTGGGCTGTCCAGATCATCACCTACAGTTACAGTGGCCACAGGAGTGCCAATAAATGGGTCCTGACCACCCATTTGGCCTTCCAACAATGTACTTGATGGTGCGGGGGAGCCTATTTCTTCCGATAGGACCCTGTTTCCCCCTGATTCCAACCGCACCCAACGTTGCCCAGTGCAATTTTCTCAGTTTCCAGAGAAAGTCTTTTCTCAGTGAGGGCTATCTCCTTTGTTAAGACATCAGCTGCCCTGGTTAAAAAGGCATCTATCGTCCCAGCTGAGCCTGCAGCAATTGGCCCTGAAGCTCCCCCACAATCAATTTCCTTTTGCCCATTTCCGCTTGGCCAGGAAGCACTTAAAATAATAAAGGACAAAAACAGCAAGAAAAAAAAAAAAAAAACTTGATGTAAGCCACAGCACCAGTGAGAGACCAAGCCCTCCTCGCTCCAAATTGGGTAACAGCAAAGTGGCAACAAAAACGCAAAGTAAATTAAAATAGTACGGACAGGTACCTTGTCGTTTTTCGAATCTCTATGCCATATCCTGGTGGGACACAGACCACACCACGAGGATTAGAGCCCTGGCCCAGCCCAGCCTCTCCCGGCCGCGGACGGGCGCAGACGGGCTCGCCCTTGGCCCGGGCTTCGCCCGCGCGCGTCCCGCGCTGCGGGAGCCGCGAGGTGGTTTTGTAGCGCCTCCGGGCGCGAAGATCAGCAAGAGCGCCTCCTGGCGCAAAGCAGACTGGGGACTGTAGTCCCAACGACCCCCGGTGCCAAAGATGCAGGAGGCGGCTTCCGCGCTGCGGGAGCCGCGAGGTGGTTTTGTAGCGCCTCCGGGTGCGAAGATCAGCAAGAGCGCCTCCTGGCGCAAAGCAGACTGGGGACTGTAGTCCCAACGACCCCCGGTGCCAAAGATGCAGGAGGCGGCTTCCCGCGCTGCGGGAGCCGCGAGGTGGTTTTGTAGCGCCTCCGGGCGCGAAGATCAGCAAGAGCGCCTCCTGGCGCAAAGCAGACTGGGGACTGTAGTCCCAACGACCCCCGGTGCCAAAGATGCAGGAGTCAGCTGTCACTTTTTGTCATTATGACTTTGTTTGTAATATTACGTGTTTTTTGAAGTGTGGAAGTCTTCTTGTATTGAGTTGCATCCAGCAAAGTGTTCTTCAGGAACCATTGTTGTGTGTGTTTGCGCCCTTTATTATACTGTTTTTTTAAATTAGAAAACTGTTTTAAGTTTAATTTGATAGGTTTGTCGGAGATTGAATTTTTTTCTAAACCATTTATGGTAAATTAGTTTTCATTATATATTTCAATGTATATTATTTACATTTTGATTTATTTTTATGCGTGGATAAAAAAGAAATATATATATATATATATATATATCTCACATAAAGAAGGTTGCGCCACCAGAGATGCCTCACACAGAGGGGTGTACACACAAATGCCACAGGGGACTGCAGCGTCAGCTCTCCCCCTCGCTGATTCCATTAATAGCCAAATGCGTTTCGAGTACTGGTATACTCTTGATCACTGGCTGTTTCCTTTGTATTCAATTCATGCACGGAGACACCAAACTCATTCGGGACAGCTGATTTATTGAGTAAACAAGTCCCGCCCCAGTGGGCGTTGACAGAAATAGCTTTATGGCTTATCCATTTTGGCAGGAATCCAACACGGAGTAAGCAGCACCCACTTGGGGGTGATTAACGGGACTAAAGGCACCTTGGCAGTAGATATGTGGACTACAATAACCATAAAGCTATTTCTGCCAATGCCCAGTGGGGCGGGACTTGTTTACTCAATAAATCAGCTGTCCCGAATGAGTTTGGTGTCTCCGTGCATGAATTGAATACAAAGGAAACAGCCAGTGATCAAGAGTATGCCAGTACTCGAAACGCGTTTGGCTATTGATGGAATCAAGTAGGGGGAGAGCTGACGCTGCAGTCGCCTGTGGCATTTGTGTGTAACCCCTCTGTGTGAGGCATCTCTGGTGGGGCAACCTTTTTTTGTGTGATATATATATATATATATATATATATATATATATATATATATATATATATATATATTATCTACTGGCGGTCGCCAGTAGATAGTTATAGTTACAACCTATTATCCATAGGAAATCCGCGACATTCTATTTGAAATAACTCTCTTGCCGGTTGACGTATCTTCGCGAAATTTTCAAACTTCGTGGGGCGCTCCGGTCCGCTCCTACCCTGAAAGTCTCGGGGTGATACGTCAAGCGGGGGCCGAGAAAAAGGGGGGTCCCAAAACGCGTTTTCCCCATGCATTTTCCCATAGGAAACTTTAGACACGGCTACAGCTCGAACTGCTGAACGGAATTACACCAAATTTGGCAAAGAGGTAGTTCTTGGTTCAGAAAGAACCCTTTTTTTAAATGGTGTAAATCTGTTCAGTAGTTGCTGAGAAAATCAAAAAGTAAAAGTACATATATATCTATGGGCACGGAGGATTCGCGCACCCTCCCGATCACGAGCTGCATGTTAATTGGCTGTCAGCTGGCTGTCAACATTCCGATTCAGGAAATGTTGGCAGCCATTTTATCCCTCGGTAGAACCGAGGGACAGAAACAAGTGCGCAAAGCGCACAAAGGGGGAGGGTAGAAACACTCTGACCCCTAGGTTTGCTCAGGGGTCCCACAAGGACCCCCTGGGCAAAAAAAAAATTTTTTTTTTAAATCGGCAGGATGCGCTCAGGGTGCGCGAATCCTGCCGGAAAAAAAAAATCGAAGTGCGGTCTCCCGCGCTTCGATGTTAATTGGCCCCCGGGTGGCCCAAGTCCAGGGGGCATGCTGGGGGGGGTTAATTTTATGTGTGGGGGCCTCTAAGGGCCCCCAAGCCCGGGGACCACCACCCCCAGGGCTTTATGTACAATGGTGCGGGAGGGCTCTGAGCCCTCCCGCAGCCCCGAGGACCACCACCTCCCCGGGGCTTCTTTTTATTAAAAACCTGTGTGGGGGGCTCCAGCCCCCACACGCCCGAGACCACCACCTCCCCGGGGCACTAAGAAAAATTACAATGGGGGTCCGTTTTGGACCCCCAGAGCCCCAGGGACCACCACCTCCCCGGGGCTGTGCACTGAATGGGAGGGGGCCGCGCGGCCCCCCTCCTGGAGCCCTTGATGGCCCTGGGGACCACCACCCCCCAGGGCCGGCTCCTGCAGTGTCCCGGGGTGCCTACCCCGGGACACTGCTGTTTGCAATGACAGGACGGGAGCCTCGCGGCTCCCGTCCTGTCATTGCAAACTTGCTTTGGATATTGGAAGAGAGAGCAGGAAACCTGCTCTCTCTTCCAATATCCAAAGCCGATGCTTTCCACATGGGGAGCTGCATCTTAGCAGCTCCCCATGTGTAAGCAATGCCGGCTCCCGTAGGACACGGGGAGCCGGCGGGACTGTGGGGGATTGGGGACCCCCACAGTCCCCAACGAGAGGGCCAGCCCCGGGGGATGGGGTCCCCGGGGCAAGTAGTGGCCCGGGAGGGGGGCCACGCGGCCCCCCTCCCCCCAAATTTTTTTTTAAAAACGATCGGGCCCGCAGGCCCCGCCCCTTCCTTCACCACTCTGCAAACGCGCCCCCTGGCGCGTTTGCAGAGAGGGACAATTCCCCTTGAATACTGGGGGTCCCTGGGGGCCAACTAGCCCACCAGGAACCTCCAGTATGCGCCAGGGGCTGCCTTGCAGAGAGGTGTACAGAGGCCACGCCCCTTTTACACCTCTCTGCAACGCAGCTCTATGGAGCTTTTTGGAGGTATATGGTGGGCTAGTTGGACTCCGGGGACCCTCAGGATTCAAGGGGACTTAATCCCCCAACTTAAAACGCGCCACGGGGCGGGTTTGCACAGTGGTGAAGGGAGGGGGCAGGGCTTGAGGTGACATGTGTGCAAACAGGCCCGTGGCGCGTTTTAAGATGGGGAATTAAATCCCCTTCAATCCTGAGGGTCCCTGGGGGCCAACTAGCCCAACAGGTACATCCAGAAAGCGCCACAGAGCTGCGTTGCAGAGAGGTGTAAAAGGGGTGTGGCCTCTCTACACGTCTCTGCAACGCAGCCCCTGGCGCATATTGGAGGTTCCTGGTGGTCTAGTTGGCCCCTAGGGACCCTCAGGATTCAAGGGAACTTAATCCCCAACTTAAAACGCGCCACGGGGCGCGTTTGCAAAGATGTCACCTCAGGCCCCGCCCCCTCCCTTCACCATTGTGCAAATATTCCTCTAAAATCAGCCGAAATAGGAATTCCGATTTACTCACCTGTTATAAGGAGAGACCTCAGTGCTGTATCTTTCAGCCCAGTACTGGTCCTGAAAAGTAATTTTAACCGTACTTACCGGTAACTTGAATTTCCTTCATAGGCTAACATTGACTGGTTTCACTTGGAAATTCTTCTAAGTGTGGAGTTTTGGAACTTTAAAATATTCCTCTAAAATCAGCCGAAATACGAATTCCGATTTACTCACCTGTTATCAGGAGAGACCTCAGTGCTGCATCTTTCAGCCCAGTACTGATCCTGAAAAGTAATTTTAACCGTACTTACCGGTAACTTGAATTTCCTTCATAGGCTAACATTGACTGGTTTCACTTGGAAATTCTTCTAAGTGTGGAGTTTTGGAACTTTAAAATATTCCTCTAAAATCAGCCGAAATACGAATTCCGATTTACTCACCTGTTATCAGGAGAGACCTCAGTGCTGCATCTTTCAGCCCAGTACTGATCCTGAAAAGTAATTTTAACCGTACTTACCGGTAACTTGAATTTCCTTCATAGGCTAACATTGACTGGTTTCACTTGGAAATTCTTCTAAGTGTTGATTTTTGAAACATACAAATATTCCTCTAAAATCAGCCGAAATCCGAATTCTGATTTACTCACCTGTTATCAGGAGAGACCTCAGTGCTGCATCTTTCAGCCCAGTACTGGTCCTGAAAAGTAATTTTAACCGTACTTACCAGTAACTTGAATTTCCTTCCATAGGCTAACATTGACTGGTTTCACTTGGAAATTCTTCTAAGTGTGGAGTTTTGGAACTTTAAAATATTCCTCTAAAATCAGCCGAAATACGAATTCCGATTTACTCACCTGTTATCAGGAGAGACCTCAGTGCTGCATGTTTCAGCCCAGTACTGATCCTCAAAAGTAATTTTAACCGTACTTACCGGTAACTTGAATTTCCTTCATAGGCTAACATTGACTGGTTTTCAGCAAAAAAGTTTCAAAGTGTTGATTTTCACAAACTACAAATATTCCTTAAAAATCGCCTGTATGACTTAAACGCATTCTTTCAACTGTTTACAGGAGATGCACCAGTGCTGGATCCAGGATCCAACACTGAGTAAGAAAAAGTAACGATAACAGTTTTTACCTGCTAAGTGAATTTCCTTCCATAGGATAACATTGGTGATTCTATGAGAAAAAGTTTCAAAGTGTCAACTTTTAAAATACAATAATATTCCTTAAAAATCACGACTGTAACCAAAACGCTTTTACTCAACTGTTTACAGGAGATGTACCAGGACTGAATCTAGGATCCAGTCCTGTGGTTACAAAAGTAATCCATAAAGTAACTAATTGCATTTAACTAGAAATTCACATTGAGCTGAATGTTGCATTGTGTTTGAAAATGTGTTGCCCATTGCAACAACTGTAACTACTGTACTTAAAAGTCTATTGCCTATCTGCAAAGTATTTAAACTAAAGTAATTCATTCTGAGAAAGTATTTTTTGTAATGTAATGTATAATGTAATTACAATGTAATTTGACAAATAAAATATGTAAAAAAAAATTGTTTCTAAAAATGTAGTAAATCAGTATGAAAAAAATTAATATAACAATTAATACATTTAAAAATTGTCATTTACAAAACCTTTGAAATTCACTGAAAAAACCGTAGGTTTCAGGCACGTTATAGTTAGAAATTAGCATTTAAAAAACCTTTGAAATTCACTGAAAAAACCATAGGTTTCAGACACGTTATAGTTACAAATTAGCATTTAAAAAACCTTTGAAATTCACTGAAAAAACCATAGGTTTCAGACACGTTATAGTTACAAATTAGCATTTAAAAAACCTTTGAAATTCACTGAAAAAACCATAGGTTTTAGGGACAGTTATAGTTACTTGGACATTGCACTCGTACAAAACCCGTGAATTTCCCCCGTTATAGTTAGTTCAGCTAACTATAACTCGCGCCCCGCAATGCACTGCTGATGACGTCACATATTACATCACTCATGACATGGTCAGTGACATCACTGATGACATCACTGAAGACATCTCAAATGACATCACTGATGACATCATCCACGTGATAATCTGATGCACCTCCTCACACCCTAATATAATCTTTGATACACCCACTCTAAATTACAGACTGCCATTCGCAAAACCATAGACACTCCAACACCAATAACTACATACCCACTCACTGATTCTTAGGTCTACACACACACATCCACTCACTCACCCGTACAGTGACTCATACTTACGGTCACTCAGTACAGGACTATCATATGCACTCTTACTCCTATATAGACACTCAAACAACGCCACTCATCCATAGAGATACTCACACACCTAGTCAGTCATGCAAATAATTAAACACACTGCCATTTACTCACCTATACAGTTATACACACACCAGCTCACTTACTCATACAAATAGTAGCACATTGTTACGCTCTTATACAATCACTGATACAAGCACACAATCATCCATACAGCCACTATCACAATCACTCACTCTTGCTTATAGCTATTTATATACTCCAACACACATATATACTGCCTTTCACATATGTAGTTACTCACACATGTACCACTGGGACATACATTCACTCACTAACACACTCTTACACACACTTACCCACCCATACAGTCTATCACAGATGCACTCTTGAAACCATCCACCCAGTGAATCACCCACTCACACATCTATGCACAGAGTTGCACACACCCCTCCCACACAAACACTCAGGCACCCATACAGATACTCAGACAAGCATTCAATAACTCATATAGAAAATCATTTAGCTATTCACAAACACATGCAGCCACTTACACAGCAACAGACAGACGGATACAGACATACACCCAGTTTAGTCACTAACCCATGCATTGAGTAAGATACGTTAAATCACTCACTTATAGAGTCAGTCACGCACCTACTAAATCATCCATACAGACACTTAGACACCCACTCATTCTTCAATACGTCTTTTCCTATATATTTTAAAAATATTTAAACTTTACAGAAACACACAGTCACTGGATGATGTCATCAGTGATGTCATTTGAGATGTCATCAGTGATGTCATCAGTGATGTCACTGACCATGTCATGAGTGATGTAATATGTGACGTCATCAGCAGTGCATTGCGGGGGCGCGAGTTATAGTTAGCTGAACTAACTATAACGAGGGAATTTCACGGGTTTTGTACGAGTGCAATGTCCAAGTAACTATAACTGTCCCTAAAACCTATGGCTTGTTCTGGCCCCGGGGCACCGCGTACAGAGCCAGAACAAGCCAGTGACTTGCAGAACCCGAATTGGCTTTCCACTTGCTCATCGGCACCCCGAGGAAGCCCAGTACATCATCAAAGAGGTACAGATACTACAGATCTAACTTCACGTAACAAGAGTGGTAAGTTTACCACTATATTAGGAGCCACAATGCGCTCTTAAACACACCCCGGTCCTGACGAAAGCCTCTAGAACTTACCACGAGGCTGAAACATGTTGACCAACATCAGTGCGGTAGATTAGTAACTGGATCTACACACGCACCACTCCATTTTTTAATTTCCCACATCACAACTTCTCTAATAAATACTTGTGAAAAAGTGATGTAGGGAATTTTAACTCACTGCACTAGAGCACATACACGCCCTCTCTTTTCATATCTGGACACTACTGACAAACCAGTTGGTCTTCCTCCAGGTGGAGGTCAGCATATATACAAATATAAAGACCCAATGATGATGCTGTAACAGTACACTAAGGCGGAGAATCAAGATATACCGCCAATCGCCTGTGTACATATATGAGGGTTTTTATGACGGTTCCCACACGAACAAAGACCCTGGTTATACAGGACAAGTGGTCCATTCTCCCCTCTCTCTGAATTTTTATACTTATAATCATGCTTATGTTAAGAAACTAAAACTCATGGTCTAAAGTTACTTAATGAACAGATGATGGACAGAATGGCGAACAAATCAAACATTCACCCCCATTCACAGATCTGAGTTAAATTCATCAATGTTTTTGCATGCCAGGCCATTCCAGTTTAGACCCAGCCATAGGAAAATCAGTCTTGACCCTGCTCCCTATGGGAACAGTCCAGCCATAACTGCCAGGCCAGGTCCTAGAAAAAAGCATCCTGGGACCGGTTTCGGGGTATCACTTCCTCATCAGCCAGGCTAGCTTGAATCTGGTGGCAGAGCGAGCACTGTTATGACCTTGCATATTACATCACTCATGACATGGTCAGTGACATCACTCATGACATCTAAAATGACATCACAGGTGACATCCAGTGAGTGCGAGTCTTTTATAAAATATTATGAGTGTTAAACATATGTACCAAGGTACTACAAAAGTTTAAATAGAATACTTTCTGTACTACTAATGAGAGATACTATTTCTAACATGTATTATGTGTATTTTTTTCTTAGGTCCTGAAGAAGTGCCACAGATCCTTTGTTGACCCATTGGGCGCAAAACATGTCAACCAGACAACACCCATAGACTTGAGGCTACTTGGGTACATTATGCCCCTACAGTAGCCCTGACCTATATAGTGTTTTTTAATCCTGTCAAGAGAGCCATCACATTAAAATCTAATCTGGTATGTCTTAGACAGTTTTAACTTTTCTTCACTTCTCCATACACATTCACTCCGCCCACATATTTAGAACGCCTTCACACTGACACCTCTCATCAAACAACAAGAAATAAAAAAGATCTCCAACAAAGCGACTCTTTGTGAGGTCGTGGGGCATTGCAACTCCGGCCCTACAGGAAGCATGTCAATGATGAAGCATGACATCCCCAGGGATGAGTGAGGGCACAAAGAAATATTTCTTAGGATTCCCCCCTTGTTTCATCCACCATTCTGTCCTCTTTGCTTACTGATAGGAACAGTACCTCCACCGCTTGTTACACAATCGGTTTCTGAGCCCAGTTACTGGATCTTTATTGCCTTCTAGCTCCCCCCCTTCTCCTTTGTTTTGAGTTAATAAGCTTCTAGAGGCAGGCCTTTGAAGTGCACAGGTGCAATGCCTTCCTGGCCCTGGCTCCAGACTAATTACAGGGGGTATGCAGCTCTTTGTGTGGCGACAGGACACAGCCTATTCAATGGTACATGGGGCTGGGCCCAGCTCCTCCCTCCCATCCTGCCAGTGATGGCCCACCCTAAGCTCCCCATTGTGAGTGACTGTCTAGGAGGAATACACAAAGCATAACTGTCAACTACACATAGTAATGTGAGCCAGAGATTTGCTGCAGGCACCCAATTGCTAAGGCTGCAAAATGCCAACTTTCTAAAAGTGGCATTTTCAAAATTGGAATTTAAAATCCCACTTCACCATGAATTTGGATTTTTCAATACAATTCCAAAGACAGCAAACATGAACCTGCTCCCATTTGGTAGAGCTTTATTGTATAAAATTAACTAAAACTGATACAAAATTAGAAATAAAAAAGGCGTGCAAATAATGCTCGTGAGTAACTAAAAAAAACTATTGAAACCAGATGAAAGCATTTGGTGATTAAACAATTGTCATGCGAGTTGCGAGGCCCGATTAGGTCTAATGTCCATAAGTCCTTCAGTTTTGCACTCTAAAAGCATTTGCCTGTTAGTTCGTCAACCTGCTTGCGCGAAAATTCACATCAGTTCATTAATCATGTGTGCTTTTCCCGCTATGCAGGGATGTTCTAACATTTTCCTGTGGTATTACCAAAGTTTCCCAGCTTCTCATCTACCCGTGCTAAGAATTTTACTAGCTTACAGTTCATCTGTGGATCGTCTGATTTAAAACAGGCTATCACTGCTTGCACGATCTTTCTCTTGTTAGACTGGGGCATGTGCATATCAGGTGAGCCATGTCCTCGACTCCGTTGTTGCACAGACGGCAATCTGGAGATATTTGCCCCCGCAGCCATGGTGGTAAGTGCTGGTTGGCTGGCAATTTTCATAATCGATGTTTCAGGAAATTCTCCTTGATGGTCGTGGAGTACCCTGCACTGAAGTATGGTTATGGACTGAGCGATGCATAACCGTTAATTGTCATCCAGGCATGTTTTCTCTGCGTGAAGGTAGCTTTATCTTCTACTAATGACATGCTCCTTATTGTCTTCCGCACACGTTTCTTCATGCTTGCATGTGTAGTCGGGACTTCCAAAGCCTGGCCGAGACCGGTGTTTTTAAGGCACTGATATAGATGTTTACTTGCCGGAGCCACTGTTCCCTGTTGAAGCTTTTGCCAGAATAGATGGTTTAAACTGTTTACGGTGGCGTTCTTGATCTTATGCCAGCAAGTTATATTCGCTCCCTGTCTTGCTAGCAGTTGTTGGATGACGCCAATTTCTAGTCGGATCTGGGCAGCGGATGCATATGGGGGGATGTTAAACATAATTCTGTAGGCCCTGATTAGGGTGTTGTCCAGGGTATGTGCGTCTCTTCCAATTAGAGCTTCGCTGCCGTATGTAATGGTGGGCAGGATTTTGGCTTGCGCAATCTGAAGGAGTAGCAAGAGCCTCGGACCCGTAAGCTGGGATTTTATTTGCCTCAGAGTTTTTGCAAGGGTGGCTCCTTTCTTTTTTATCGTCTCTAGCTGACTTGCCTCCATGTTCGGATCCCTCGCTGGTTGAAGTGATACTCGAGCAGGCACGATCTTTCTCTTGTTAGACTGGGGTATGTGCATATCAGGTGAGCCATGTCCTCGACTCTGTTGTTGCACAGAACGCAATCTGGAGATATATGCCCCCCGCAGCCATGGTGGTAAGTGCTGGATGGCTGGCAATTTTCATAATCGATGTTTCAGGAAATTCTCCTTGATGGTCGTGGAGTACCCTGCACTGAAGTATGGTTATGGACTGAGCGATGCATAACCGTTAATTGTCATCCAGGCATGTTTTCTCTGCGTGAAGGTAGCTTTATCTTCTACTAATGACATGCTCCTTATTGTCTTCCGCACAAGTTTCTTCATGCTGGCATGTGTAGTCGGGACTTCCCAAGCCTGGCCAAGACTGGTGTTTTTAAGGCACAGATATAGATGTTTACTTGCCGGAGCCACTGTTTCCTGTTGAAGCTTTTGCCAGAGTAGATGGTTTAAACTGTTTACGGTGGCGTTCTTGATCTTATGCCAGCCAGTTATATTCACTCCCTGTCTTGCTAGCTGTTGTTTGATGACGCCAAATTCTAGTCGGATCTGGGCAGCGGATGCATATGGGGGAATGTTAAACATAATTCTTTAGGCCCTGATTAGGGTGCTGTCCAGGGTATGTGCCTCTCTTCCTTTTAGAGCTTCACTGCCGTATGTAATCGTGGGCAGGATTTTGGCTTGCGCAATCTGAAGTAGTAGCGAGAGCCTCGGACCCGTAAGCTGGGATTTTATTTGCCTCAGAGTTTTTGCAAGGGTGGCTCCTTTCCTTTTTATCATCTCTAGCTGACTTGTAAACTGGCCTTCATTGTCAAACATTACCCCTAGGTATTTGTAATTTGTTGTATTTTGTATTTGGGTATTCCCTAAGTGCCAGTGGTGGGGTTTTTCCCTTCGTCTTTTGATGGACATTGACTTCATTTTTTCCAGGTTTACTTCCAGAATGTTGTCATTAGAGAATTTTTTAAGAGAGTTGAAGAGGTGTTGCATACCCACATGCGTGTGGCTAATTAGGACTAATTACGACTACGTCATCGGCATACAGGATGCTGGTTAGAGCCTTCCCTCCTAACCTTGGAGTGTGTGCATTGCATTGGTCTAGGGTCTGCGTCAGGTCGGCCATATAAAGGTTAAACAGGGTTGGAGCAAGCACGCAGCCCTGTTTTAGCCCTTTGGTTGTTGCAATACGCCTTGACAAGCGTGTGCCGTCGCCCAGTTTAACCTGCACCCAGGTATCAGTGTGAAGGGATATTAGTACGCCCAGCAGTGCCTGCGGGATCTTCCAGTTTGCCAGCTTTTTCCAGAGATTGGCTCTCTTGATGTTATCAAAGGCAGCCTTGAAGTCTACAAAGCACAGGTGAAGTGACTGTTTCGATGATGTTGCCTTGTCCATAAGTAATGACAGTGAGAAGATTTCTCACCCCTTTTATAGATGGGAGCAATAATGGAGCCTTTCCAAGAGGCCAGACGTTGTCCTAATTGTCAGACTTCCTGGAATAGTGGTTCTAAGGCCACTGCCCAAAACTCGGCGTCCTGTTTAAAAAGGGCTGGGGGGATCCCGTTAGGCCCTGGAGCTCCTTCTCTCCTGCCTTTGGCGATCTAGCATTTGATTTTAGCGATGTCAGGTGGATCTTCCATTTCCTTGTGTAATGTAACCATTTTAGGGATGTCATTTAACTTGGTGGCTTCTTTGACCTTTGGGACCCATATTTCATTGCACCGCCTGGGCGCGTCATGATGGTTGAAGTGAGATGTCAAAAACTCTGACCATGCCTCTTCTGTAATGTATGAGATTAAGCCACACTGCGGTGGACGTATTATTTTATTTACCGTGGACCAAAAGCGTGCGCTGTTATGAGATTTGGAGTTGTGTAATAATTTTGCCCATAGCTCCCCTTCCCTGGATCTTCTCACTTCCCATTTCAGCTTCTAGAGGCTTTTCCTATGTTGCTGCAGGGATGATTTGAGAACTAGATCTTCCGGTGTAAGCCTCAAAAGTCTCAGCGTTTTGTTTAAGCCTTTTTTTATTTCCTTTAATTGCTTGTTTTGGGCTCCAGAGAGCCCGTCAGTTTCCATAGGGTTGTTTGACGGCCGGTATTTGGCTACTGTTGAGAAGGTACTTGATAAACTGGAAGTTTGTTGTTCCCAATGACAATTGGACATTTTGTATGTGCATTTGGGTTCTGTAGTAAATCTTTTGCGACCTGAAGCACCTCCCCAGTATTTACTAGGGAGGATTTGATTATTTTGAGATTGATTGTATGGTTGGAGAGGGGGCCCCCTAATAGAGGCTCAAATGTTGATGGAGTAGCCAGGAGAATTATTTCCTGTGGTCGGTGGTCGCTGTCCGCCTTGTCACCGAGCCAGAAAATGACCACACTATGGAAGAATGAAAGGGAAATCAGAGTGTAGTCCAAAGTTGAGGATGCCTTTTTAGAGTAGAAGGAAGCAGCGGGTGGTGAATCATCAGAGAATCTGCTGTTGAGGGCCCTGAAATTAATGTGCTCCAGGTCTTCCAGCAGGCGTTTGGCTGTCCTGCTCACTCTACATTGAGGTTTGTAGTTTTGTTCCGGAATACTCCATGCCACGGACTGGGCCAGAATCTCTCCATCCTCTGAGGAGCCTAAGAGGTGAAGATTAAAGTACCCTGACAGCACCAGGTTGGGGGTATCTTGTTTTGTAATATGTGTCAATATACAGTCCACCAAGGGCCAGATGTACGACCTGCCAAATAGAGCCTCGCAAATTGCGTCGCATTTGCGACTCGCAATTTGCGAGGCATTATTTGGCATGTACAACAGTGTGTTTAACACTGTTTGCGATTCCCAATGGGGTCGCAAATTGCGAGGCTCATGAATATTAATGAGCCTCTTGCAATTTGCGAGCCCATTGGAAATGACAGTCCCTCCCAGGGATGGTGGCCTGCTGGGCTCAGCAGACCACCATGTCTGGGACTGCTTTTAAATAAAGCAGCTTTTTTTTTTTTTAATTGCAGCCCGTTTTCCTTTAAGGAAAACAGGATGCATTAAAAAAAAAAAATGAAACGTTTTTGTTTAATTTTTTAAGGGCAGGCAGTTGTCCCTAGGACCACTGCTTGCCCTTAAAAAATAATATTGCATGCATTTGCTAAGGGGAAGGGGTCCCCTGGGGACCCCTTCCCATTTGCGAATGCATTATCACCTACTTGAAGTAGGTGGTAATTTGCGAGTGTTTCGCGACCGCAATTGCGGTCGCAAAACATTGGTACATAGCTTTGCGGTCGCTATTAGGAAGGGAACGCCCCTCCCGAATAGTGAGTCGCAAAACAGTATTTTGCGAGTCGCAATTTATTTGCGACTCGCAAAATACTGTTTGTACATGGGCCCATGCTTTTTAGCGTGCACAAACGGGTCTAAGACCCTTTTGCACACGCTAAAAAGCGTCGTACATCTGGCCCCAAGAGTTTTGCATCTTTGGATTTTTTTCTCGGGTTAATGTATATATTGAAAATTAGCATCTCATTCCGTTTTCCTTTGGAGTTGAGGTTGATCTTGATCACATTGATATTTGACAGGGAATCAGGGGTTTCTTTTATTGCATTTAAGATAGTTATTGCTACGTAAGTTGCCAACCCGCCTGATAGGTGGCCATATTGTGAGGTCCTGATTGCTGGTGTGTGAAAACAGATGTAGCCCTGCATTTGAAGCAGTTCAGTTGTCCATGTTTCCTGGAGTAGAATTGTCATGTGTTCTGAGGTAGTGCTTGAAGTATGGGTCCTCAATTTTACCTCTTAGACCGTTTACATTCCATGAGCACAGACTGATGGTTGCGTTGCTCTTTCTAGTTGTCCCTAGGTCTTGCCTAATTTGTCATTGGTAACCCCCCATCCAATAGACAGTTCTAGTGATTAGCTCTGGCACTTGACGCATGGGTAATTGTCGAAGGGGATACTGGCCATGTAGTGATCATGTCTTACAGGATTCCTCATAGGAGATTTGTCCCAGGCCCCATTGAGTATTGAAGTTGTTTTCTTTTTGGGGCCATTATTGTTCCCTATGTTAATAAGGAGAGGAGATGGATATCCTGTGTTCTGATAGCCAGATATAGTAATGCCCCATGCCTTGAAGGTGCTTGTGCATCAAGGACTTTGCTGGCCAAGGCCAGTGAGCCCCACGTAGCCTTAGTGGTCTCCCGCTCAGAGAGCTGATCTGGCTTGATAAATTCCATTGAGAGCAGGTCTGTTGATCTTATTTCCCTTAAGGTTGGTATGGTTGATATTAGTTGCAGAATGTTACTTCTGTTCAGAGTGTCCCAAGGCCCTTTGGACTTGAATTTTGGCTTCAGAAGTGTGATGCAGTTGTCAGTTGGAGAGTTGATGGAATTTGCCCTTGGGCTGTCTTGTCCCTGCAGTGGTCCTCCAGAGGAGTGGCGCTTTCTTCTCATCTCGCCGAAGTTTGATTTGGTAGTCAGTTCCAGGTGAGGGCCACTGCAGAGAGGCCCAGCATCCGTTGGCCGGTGATGGCGGGGAGATCCTGATTCTTCTATTCTTGGTGCTCGCTTCGTTGAGCAACTTTGCCAGATGGTTGCTGGTGCATAGTTGTCCATAGTATCAGCATCACCGCTCGTAGAAATTACTTGCGCGATCGTTGTGATCGTGCTGTCCTCTGGATCCTTGTTGTTATCAACCACAGGTACCGCACAGAGGTTTTCTGGGTTGTGGGGGAGAAGTTCTAGTTGTTGGGCAGATTTAGGCGACTTGCCCATCTCTGGATGCACGGCTATGTACTTGGGGGATATCAGGTATTGAAAGTGCAGCTGCTTTTGAGCTGGAGTTTGCCTTGTAGCCCTTCCGCTCCTTGGATCTGCTGGGCTCACCGCTCAGCTGTGAGTCCTGGCATCCTGATCCTGGTCCCTTGCGGTGGTACATTCCTCTGGCTCCTCTGGAGCTGCCGGTTCCACTGCTGTCACATTTTGTGGAGAGTGTTTCTCTGGGGCTGCTTGCCTGGCTTGAGATGCTGTAGACATTAAGGACAATGGGCTAATGGGTTCCTGAAGACCTTGTATCCCACTACTGGAGGAGAAGATAGTGGAAGCTGCATCTTTTAAAAAATAAAATGTTGAATAGATTTTTGGCTGGGAAAGGGACCGGCATGACCCATACTGGGCCTCATGACTCGCAGATGGTAAGATCTGTGTGGATGGGTCGAGTGGGATTAACGGTGACTGCAGATGTACATCCTCGCCTGAGTTCTCCAAAGCCTTCTTCTTGCCTTTCACCCCTCTGGGTTGTGATGGGAGAGGCGCCCTTGTCTTCCCCGACCTCATGTCCAAGTCGCCTGATTTCCTTGGTTTCTTTGGCCGTTGCCTTGCACTGCGATGCCTCGGCTGCGTTGCGACCTTGACTTGTGGTTGCTGTAATCCTTTTGAGGGCTCTTTCCCCCAGTGCCTGACCTCAGGCTGCCAAGGCCACCAGGCACTTTCTGGACTCTAAATGCCGTTTCTGTCATCAGGAGTGTCCTGGGTGAGAAGTCTGAGTGTTCTGGCGGGGATTGCTGGGTGGGCAGTGGGGGAGGGGGAGATTACAGCACCCCTGACTAGCTAGGGTGCCTCCCTTTCAGTTATCCTTCGCCTCTACCCTACTCGCCCTTTCCGTGCCCTGTCCCGCTCATTGTCCTGATCTCTGCCAGAGGGAAGTGCCCCTAGACCCTCAAAGCAGTCGGGGGTAGACAGGAGAGGGACGTAATTGGAGGGCTGGGCCGGGCAGGAGAGACCTGTGGCGGATGGCCGGTGAGGTGACTGGCTTGATTTTGGTAGCTAGCTGCCTGGGTGTAGAGGCAGGGCAGGGGTCACCATAAGGGAGCAAGCCGCCCCAGCCTACCACTGGTCACTTCCGCCCACTCGTTAACCTCCGCGGCTCTGAGCCTTACCTGTTCGATTTCTGCATGGGTTACTGGACTGCTGGGTTGCTGCTGGCTTGCTGCTAGATTGCTGCTGGTCACTGCGGCCTCTTCCTTGACCTCTCCCTTGACCATGTCGCCCTCCTGCTAAAACATTGGCAGACCAGATCAGTGACAGACCAGTGGCAGACCTTCTGCCAGTGGGGGTGGAGGCAGGGGGAGGCAGCACTGTATGTGCAAGACTAGGGCTGGTACTGGTACTGGACAGGCCTGACCCAGATGTCTGCTACACCACTCCTTTCCTGCTGCACCGACCACCCTAGAGCACACTGGTGTCCTGCCTCCGGGCCCCAGACAGCCAGCTCCCAGCCAGTTCTGAGCTCCAAGCAACCCCAAACCCTCTAGATGAGTGGGACGAGGGGGTGGTGGAAAATGTGTCTTGCAGGCTTGCAGATCTAGATGACACCCACCTCGCAGGCTGCACCGGCCTGGCGCCGGCTGCCTCCGCGAGTTCGGGCGGGCCCGCAGCTCCCGAGTCCTGGCTCCTCCGAGCCAATTCAAGCCTCCCCTGAAGAGACGGTGAGGGGGTGAAGGGCTGCTGCCTGCTTCCCGCTGCTTTGCCGAGCTGCACTAAATCAAACCCCCCAGCGAGGGGCGAGGCGCGAGGATGGTAAGGACGGTGAGGGCTGCTTTACGATGTGCTCTCGCTCGGCTTTCGCTCTCACTCCTCCCACTACTGCAGCTTTGCATGACCGGCACATGAAGGCTCCACTGGTGGCTATCTTCCTCCCACATTGTTCCCATTTGAAAATTACACTTATTAAATGTAATAATGTAACTCTAAAGTTATCCTATGGGAAAGGTAAGCCTTGCAGTAGTGAAAAACTAATTTAAGAGTTTTTCACTTCCAGGACATGTATAATTTAAAAGTACATGTCCTACTTTTTAAATACATTGCATCCTGCCCTCTGGGCTGTCCAGGGCCTAACCTAGGGGTGACTTAATATATGTATTAGAAAGGAGGGATTGGGCCTGGCAAAAGGTTTACTTTGCCAGGTCGAAATGGCAGCTTAAGTCTACACACACACAGGCTGCAATGGCAGGCTGAGACATGTTTAAAGTGCTACTTAAGTGGGTGGAACAATCAGAGCCTCAGGCCCAGTAGTAGCATTTAATTTACAAGCCCTAGGCACAAGTAGTGCCCCTTTACTAGGGACTTACAAGTGAATTAAATATGCCAGTTGTGTGTAAGAAAATCTAACATGTTTTAAGGTGTGAACACAAGCACTTTAGCACTGGTTGCAGTGGTAAAGTGCACAGAGTCCTAAGGCCAGCAAAAATGAAGTCAGCAGGAGGTTTAAAGGAAAAAAGTCAAGGGGAAAACCACACCAAAGATGCCATGTCTAACAGCACATAAAAATACAGCCACCATAAATAATCAATAAATAACTGGATTAAAACCACAATAAAAGCATCCCATCGGTGGTGGCTCCTTCGCCAAGGCAGAGGAGCGTCGCCCCACTGCTTTTTGTCGGGCCGACCAAACATTAATGCGACTTTGCATGTTCTTCACCCAGGCAGTATTGCAGCCAAGGGGGGAGAACATGCCCAGGCTCCCACTGCCTGTCTGAGCACCAAACCACAGTGCTCAGAACAATCACAACGCTGCATTGCAGTGTTGTGATTTGATATGGGGAGCCTGGGTGTGCTTCCTGTTCCAGTCCGGAGCGAGGGACTACGTAGGTAAGACACAGCGAGAAAGCGGCAAAAAGGTTCATATTTTCTTTTTTCTTTTTCACTCTCACTTCCCCCATCTCACTGGCCACCCTCGAACAGTGCCGCCTGCCACTAAATCCCATTCAAAAGTTTTGCCTCCACCCCTCCCTTTAAAAAAGCATTGAGTTTCATGAATGCAAAGCAGATTTTAGAAAGCACCTACTGAACAGCAGACAACACCATTACAAAGGGGGCTATAGAAAATAAAGTGCAGATTTAAGAATCAGAACCAAATATTGACGAGTAAGATGTCTATAAAATTTTCAAAAAAAGTTAAAATGCCACAAAGCCTGAGGTGAGGTTTCATCAAATGGATATGTCTGAATTGACGTTATGTCACATTGGCTCAAGGGGAAAGACAGGTAGCACCTTATATTACCTGTCTGAACTTGCACCAATAACTGTCTTTCTCACTCATTATTAACCATGGAAAGATAGGGTGCTAAGATAGGGTGCTAAACAAAGGGAGGTCTGAATAATTATGTACTCCCTTGCAGTGAACTTACCATTTCTGCTCTTTCCCTAACTGCCCCCACCATCCCCCAGTAAGCCTGCTTGACCCACGTTTATCTCTCGGGGTTATTGCAGTTGGTGTAAAATGCAGATCAGCTCAGCATGATTCATTACATATTTTCTTCACATGCTTAAACCATAGAATTTTATAACCTAGTTCACAAGCCAGTCAGTCCTCTATAATCTATCTGTTTAATCTTGCTTCTTTGTTAACCCATACAGACAGTCACAGTAATTGGGGACCTAGTTTTATTTGGTCCAAGACATATTTTAGTCTGAGCTCCTCATGGGCAAAATAATGGGAGCTGCTAGGTGGTACAAACTCTTTTTTCATTTACTTGAAGGATCATACACGCCCAACGTCGCCAAATAGGCGCCCAATAAATAAGAATTGGAATACACTTTCATCTATAAATTTCCAATAGGACTGATATGGACTTTGTCCCAACCTGCTTGTCAAAATTAAAAAGAGACCCAATTGCTTGATGGAACTTATCAGACCGTTTTAGTAGGCATGGTGACCAGTTGCTTAAAGAATCAAATGTAACCCAAAGGTAGGGAAAACTGTACACTCTTCAAATGGGCTTGCCCTTAAGCAGAGCGGAACATTGACCGTGAGGGGAACGGCCACTGCAAACCCTTTTTAGCCGTGAGGGGAACGGCTCTCTTTTCCTTGTTCTCCGCTCCAGCCACACAGCCGTGAGGGGAACGGCTCGAAGGAACCACAACTCCCGGCAGGCCAAAGCTGGACGCCTGCTCCTGCTACCACGCAAGCGCCAGGAGGCGCTTTTACCCCTGCTGAGTCCCCCGCTGCGCGGGACGCGCGCGGGCCGCGCCCGGGCCAAGGGCGGGCCCGTCCTTGCCCGTCATAGTCTGGAAGAGGCTGGGCTGGGCCACCTCTCTTTCCCCCAGAGTAGATCGTGAAAGTTCCCCTTAAAGCGTATAGGACGCCGATTGAGTTTACCCCTCACCAGGTACAGGCGAAGTTGTATGTATAACTTTTTCTTAACTGGAACTATTGCATTTTAACTCTCTCCCCACGCGGTGTTGCTTCTTTGGACTATTAGGATCTACTAGTGTTGGACAGTTTTACTTTGTTTGGACATATTTTATCTTGAACATTGTTGGCTTTTTTTGTATAAACCTATGATAGTTGTTAGGTTTTATTTCTCGCAGGTACCATAATAGCGCTGCATGTTGTTTGCTATACTTTGCTTATTTTGTACAAATCGTTGGTCGCTCGAACTGCTGCTAGCTCTATTTTTCCATAAGGACTGTATGTCTATTATACATATTGTATACACTGCTTATTTTGCACATTGAAATCTTACTGGTACAAGTCCTAATTTCTGCTAAATTCTACTTTTCCCCTGGAACTGTATTATTATGCTTATTGTAAATTAGCTTATTTTATATTAGGTGTTCGAATTTGTTCTTAATAGTGTTTTAACCGGGTTTTTTACTTCTTGGCATTTTATGAACCTGTAGTCTTGCCAAGTTTTATCAAGCGCCAATCCTTTGCTGCTTTGCCCTTTCTCTTGCCATACATCTTGCATTAGTTTTATTATTTGAAAAATGAGCAAACGGAAAATGACCCCCGGTAAGAGTGTGATTGGGACTCTGGACGCATTTTTCTCAAGAGCTGAATCAGTTCTTATACATGAAATTCAGCTTACGGAAAGGAGATTATCATTAGAGCCCCTGTCTTTAGAAGATAGAACTCCTATTAAATTGGTAGCTCCCGTAGTAGAAGGGATCAGGAATGCCGATCTTTCTCGGCATAGTCTTCCCTTCACTCCGGAACTAACTCCAGTCTCGACGCAAATTTTACCTAGCCCCGGCATAGAGTTGATAACTACTTCTAGCCCAGTAAAAGCCAAGACAAGAGGTCAAAAGGCCAAATTAGGCCAGCCCAATAGTAATGACCCACAGGCAAGGAAAAGAAAAGGGAAGAATGGTGGGTCTTCGAAAAGTAGTAGATTAGCCCACAAGATAGATGGCGGTATTGAGGCGTCTTCTTCTCCCCTAGCAACAAACAGTTAGAATGACTTACCTTTACTCATCCCTAATACATGTACGCTGCCTGGGTCTTGTTCTATTAAAGATCATGAGGACCATTTTTGGGGGAAAATGGAAATGTTGTTGTCTTCTTCTCTTGATCCAATAAGGCAGAAAATTGGGGCTATCGAGGAAGCTTTATCCAAACTCGAGGGACAGACCGGTTGCAATTGTTTAACCTCGAAAGTTGCAAATACTAACAGGACATGTGTTACACAGATTGCTAGGGATGTAGTAGTGGGAAATGCACTGCAGGGGGATGTTGAGGCGGTCATAGACTCAAAGGAATCAAATAATGATAAAGTTACCACTAGTAGTCATGGTGGAGTGATTTCTCGTCATCCATCCAGGGTAGTGACGCCTGGATTGAAGGACATGACAGGGTTAGCACTCAGGGATTCTCAACCAACTTGTCTTCCTGTAATTAACCTCCCACCTGAATCTACCCCCTATGTTGTTGTTTTAGGGGATGTTCCACCTCTTGAAATAGGGGCTACAGAGGATTTTAACCAACTAAAAAACAAATTAACACATTGGTTTGCCCAAAATACAGCTACTGGTGTGAATATTGCTAATAACATCATCATGGCACGTAGGGTGAGTTGGGTGGGGCCATCTGCTAAAGTGGGTATTAAAGATTGCATCATTGTGAATTTCAATAACCCTAATCTAGTGGCTAGAATCCTGCATAAGGGCGCTAACCGCAATCCCCCTCAGGTGCTATCAGAACTCTCCCCTTGGGTTTTTTTATAAGCCCAGGGTTCCCACAAGTCCTATTGATTATAATGTAAGGACAAATACTGGACTAGGAAGGTCGAATAGTTCCGTATCAGCTGCACAGTCAGCAGTTAGAATGTATCAACCACTCTTTTCGCAGGTCCAGCCGGCCACCACTCCTTTTTTGGAAGTACAAAACAGATTTTCTACATTAAGTGGACTAGAAGACTGCGACTGACTATTGCCTATAGTAACACAGGAGCCAGGGGGTGGTCACAGTGCAGTGCCCTTAGTTGATGCCGTGGGGAGGCCAAGCGTAGTGATCTCTCGCAATTTTATTTCTTGGAATATCGCTGGGCTGGCAACTAAATTTCGAGATCCCTCTTTAGTCAATTTTTTAAAAGAGTTTAAGATAATCAGTCTTCAAGAAACCTGGCTGGTTGAAAGTAATTTGTTTTTAGAAGGATATAAGGCCTATTTTGTCCCCGCTACCCCATCTTCCAGTGGGAGAGCTAAAGGGGGCTTAGTCACATATGTGTCTGTGGCCTTAGACAGCCAGATCCAGGTTGTTCCTATCTGGTGTGGAGGGATATTGGTGCTATTTTTTAACACTAGAGGCATTAGATGGGGACTGGTTAATTTTTATAACGCAGTATCCAGTCCCGCACGTGATTGTAATATAGCTGCCTTATGCTCCTTTTTAGACGTCCCAACAGATTCCCAGTTTCTGATTTTCTGGTCTCTGGGGATTTTAATGCTCACCCATGTGGTAATCCTGCGTTGTCCTGTTTATCTGAACTGGGATGCCCGCGAAGGAGTGGTTTCCATTTTGATCACCACACACAAGGGGAATTGATTAACAACATGATCCAGGAGTTCAACATGGTGTGTTTGATGGCTCTCGTGGCCCCAAACATCACATTTTTAACTCCAACTTACAAAGGGGTTAGGACAGGATCTTTTATTGACTACATATTAATTTCCTCCCCTTTGCAGTTGTGGATCACAGGTTTCTCTATTGATGAGAGTATTTTTAGTGATCATAATCCGCTTTGTGCCCATATAGCCGGACCACTTATTAGTCACATCGAAGGAGTAGCCACGAGGGGCGTTACGACTCTGACTGACAATAAACTTAGATTGAAATGGACACAGATTGACCCCAAGTTGTTTTATGACAAGGTTAATAGGTTATGTGCCCCTGAACTTTTAACATGTCAAAATCCCTGTTTGCCCCCAGATTATTTGTTGGCAGCTTTTGTGACCTTAGCAGGGAAGATGGGAGATCTCTTAAGTGTTCCGGCCGTAAGGGCTAGAAATCTTGGGCCTAAATGGTTTGACTCTGATTGTACTCGAGCAGCTGGTAAGTTGAAGGCAGCTCTTTCATCTATACCTAGAATACAATCAGTGGTGTGTAACTATCGCAGAGAATATAAGGCCGCTTTAGCAGGGCGCAAGACAAAACTAAAAGATGAAGCCTGGCGGGACCTTATTGAGGCAAGTGTATTGAAAAATAGTTCTAAATTTTGGCAAGTGGTGAACCGCCCAGCCATTGGTATGGATAGGGACCCAGTTTTAGGAGCCTTTATTACAGAAGAGGACTGGGTGTCCCATTTTAAAACTATTTTTGACTGTCCCCCCGATTGTTGTGGCCCAGTGATAATAGATTTAAATGCTCCAGCTTTATCTTTTAGTATTGATGAGGTTATTGCAGGGATTGAAGGGCTCTCTGCTAAAAGGCCCCAGGACCAGATGGGATTCCCCCAGATTTATTTAAATCTGACCCTTTTTTTGGACCCCCATCTTGGTTAATGTTTTTAACGCTGCAGCAAAAATTGGATGCCCCTCTTCCTGGGCTATTTCTACTATAGTTCCTGTTTTCAAAAAGGGCGACCGGGGTAGCCCCCATTGTTATAGACCCATCTCCCTTTTAGATTCAACAGTTAAGGTGGTGGGTCGGATATTATTACAGCGGCTGCAAACTTGGGCAGAGGAAACCGAAATATTGTCAGATGTCCAATATGGTTTTCGCCCCGGTCGTTCGACAATTGCCCAGTGTTTAAATATTCTTATGATTTTCAGTAAATATACTATTGCACGCTCGGGGTCCATATTTTGTGCCTTTATGGATCTGTCATCAGCTTTTGATCGTGTTAACAGAACCAAACTGTGGCAGATCCTGAGGCTAACAGGTGTGGATCCTAGTCTAGTGAACTTCCTGGTGGATCTTCATAATTCTACCCAGGCAAATGTTAGGTTCGCTCAGGATTTGCGTGTCACTGAGAATTTTGATATTAAAAGGGGCGTCCATCAAGGTTGCATTTTAGCCCCTTTTTTGTTTAATTATTATCTTAACGACTTGGAACAGGAATTATTGGAAACTGGGGTTGATTACCCGAATGTTGGACGTCGCGGCATCCCGATATTGCTTTATGCAGATGATGCCGTCCTTCTATCTAGAACAGAGGTTGGTTTACAATCTCTTTTAAAGGCTTTTGCGGGGTACATGGGTAAACGGGACTTGTCAATTAACAATTCCAAGTCCTATGTGCTGAGAATAGGTAAGCAACCTGTGAAGCCCTTTAAATTTGCAATTGACTCAACCGTGGTCCCTCTTACGAATGTTTTCTCATATTTGGGGGTTCTTATCGACAACAAATTAAAATGGGGACACCAAATTGAGAAGAAGAAGGGGGAAGTGGTTCGGGCCAATGCGGCCATTTTTACATTTTCATCAAGAATAGGGAAAAAACCAACTGGGGCCATGTTACAAGTTTATAAGGCTAAAAGTCTTTCCATTGCCACATATGGAAGTGAGATATGGGGATATACAGTTTCAGATCCTCTGCAAGTGGTGGAAAATAATTTTTAAAACGCCTTCTGTGTGTCCCTCAGGGGACCTCTAATTTAGCAGTGCATGAAGAACTGGGGGTCCCCTATATTAGTGACATCCTTGCATTACGTCCATTGATTTTTTGGTTGAAATGTTGGTTAAATACAGATCTGTCTTTTAACCATTTATTATTAAGAGAGTGCATGCTGTTAGAACAAGCCTCATGTATCCCTTGGCTAAATTATATTCAAAAGAGTTTTAAAGGGATAGGGCGTGGCGAGCTGTATAGCAAGCCAGAATGCATAGTTAGGCAGGATGTCGTATCAAGCAGAATAGCTTTTATGAGTTTGTGGAGGATGGAAAGAGAAGCGAAGGAGTTGCTGAAACCCAGTGTACGCAATTTTATATTAACGAAAACCACCTTGTCAACCGAACCCTACCTTATGGGGTGTTTGTCCTCTCACGAGAAATATCTTTTAACAAGGTTTAGGATGAATCTATACCATCTCCTGTTGGTTAGACCAAAAGACCATAAGAGGGCAAGTGTGACACTATCCTGCGGCTGCGACGGTGAGTCTCCGCAGGATTTGTTGCACTTTATGTTTGTTTGTAGATTTTATGAAGTTCCTCGTAGGATTTTTTTGGTCCCTTATTTAAAACGATTGAATTTTAGACAGGTTCGCCCCGCACTTTTGCATCTACAGATGCTGTCTACGGAGTCACTGTTTTTTACACTTGGCTATTTAAAAGCTTGTGTTAAATCGCGATCCTTTATGGATGTTTAACTTGTTATTTTATTAATGCATTTTTATTGTTCGAATGTTATACACCTATGTTTGCACTCATATAAAGTGCATAATTTATACAAATGCTCCTGGGGGTTGCAGTTTTTAACATTCTTGTGGACTGTACATATGTATTTATCGCACATTGCACTTTACATTTTGAATTGCACTTGGGGAGTATGATTCTAATCTGATTTTTTTACCAGCCTAAGGAGATTTGATTTATATATTTTAATGTCTTTGTGTAACTTTTATGGTTTTGATGTTAAAACCGAATAAAGTTTATTGACTGACTGATATGGACTTTG
Source organism: Calotriton arnoldi (assembly GCA_963921515.1). Classification (NCBI taxonomy): domain Eukaryota; kingdom Metazoa; phylum Chordata; class Amphibia; order Caudata; family Salamandridae; genus Calotriton; species Calotriton arnoldi. Next base: position 467,847 of record CAWUFW010004374.1, on the reverse strand, counting down.
TCCCAACCTGCTTGTCAAAATTAAAAAGAGACCCAATTGCTAGATGGAACTTAACAGACCTATTTAGGAGGCATGGTGACCAGTTGCTTAAAGAATCAAATGTAACCCAAAGGTAGGGAAAACTGTACACTCTTCAAATGAGCTTGCCCTTAAGCAAAGTATTTTAGGCATCCTGGCACTCACCATATACTTGTTAATGAGCGGCATGACGTTAAGACACTGCTCCTGAGTGCCTAGCCCCTCCCAAAAGCTGTAATGCACTGGTGACAGAATATCTGATGCTTCAATCCAGGCCAAAATCCTCTGAATCACAATACAGCTGACAACTTTAACCATATAATCCAGCAGGTAGATGGGTCAATAGCATTTGGGATCCAATCTGCTCCCTCCTTTGTACATTATGACAAGGACCCCAGACCGCCATGCAGATGGGAGCTCAGTACATACAGCCAAAAGTATTACATTCATAATGACAGTTTCCCAAAACTTAGGCTTGGCATTGTATAAGTCCATTGGGACCCCATTGGGACCTAGGGTCTTGCTGGATGGGCTTTGGACAATCGTGGTCAAACTTTTTATTAATCAAACTCGATGTTATGAGGAAAAGAAAGATCCTGCATTTCATAAATCAGCTCCCCCCTATGGTGGCAAGTAAATAGATCTAAAATGTATAGCACACTAGTCTGGTGATATAGTAGTCCATAGACAATCCAGCACCTTAGCTAAGAGGTGCCCCGAATTAACTATGTGCCACAACCTTCCAACATCCTTGACTTCACAGGCATTAACAAGGCTATCCCACATTCATGGCCCTCTTACACACTCCCCTGCAAATGATGACAACTGCCCTATCACTGGGCACTTTATTCAGAGCAAGCCTCAATTGTCCACAGGCTGCCCTACAGGGACCCAGGTGCATTGTCATTGGTTTGCCTCCTTGTTACCAAAAGGGAGTTCGAAATGTTATTGCCTAAAATGACAAAACATTTTATAATTAAAGAGCTGTTTGAGGAACCCGAAAGAAATCCTTTGCTTCGTCATATTTTGCTGAACTATGTTAATAAAAAGGGCCTCAGCATCAATATCCTTCCATTTAAGTCACAGAACTTTATCTGCGGTTAAAAGATTTGTCAGTACATTACCAGATGCTTTCTTCTTCTGCTCCGGGATACCTTGTTTCATAAGCTACAACATTAGTGTAGCTCTACAAGGTGTGCTTTCCCACGGACGGGTGACAGAGGTAAACTTGTTTCAACGCACCAACAATGAATGTGAAAGACAGGTTATTATAACTCCTCAAAACACTATTTAATGTGTTATTGAAAATAGAGGTATTGCTTTGGGGTTACTAACAGTCCCTATGATACTAGGGTACAGCCTGCACTGTGGGAAGTAAATGTGCACTAAATAGTGCCAGTGGCCCCGCCTCACCAAAGAGTTCTGGGTGCTGTAGTCTGTTGTGGCACCCAGCAGCAGCAGAGATGTCCCAATTTAAAGTTTTCCTGTGAAACTTTTTACAATTTCATAAAAAATTCACAAATTTACTATACTAAGGTGAAATGTGGTTTGTCGGTATCTTGTGTGACTTTTTTTTTACTTGATCATCCGCTTTAGATTAAAAAAGTCTCATGAGATACCTGCTGTAGACTGTTCAGACCAATAAATGTATTATTGTCTTCTCAAATTATTCTCTCGTGCAAAAACTATGTTAAATTGCATAATGTGAAATGTCAAGTAATTTGGGGAATGCCACATAACACAAAATGTGTGTATTACGTGAATTTCACCAGTGTTCTAAATTTCTCCCACGTCTAATTCTTTGCTGGAAAGCTCTTTAGACAGTTCTGTTTCTAAGCATCATGAGCTCATCACGAGACAGTTATCAACGTTTTTGAAATTAAGTTGTAGGCACATTTCTCCCCCTTGCAATACTAAACAGAAGAATCTATTGGCACTATGTGTTGTCAAAAAGCATTGAGTTTCGTGAATGCAAAGCAGATTTTAGAAAGTGCCTACTGAACAGCAGACAACATCATTACAAAGGGGGCTATAGAAAATAAAGTGCAGTTTTACAAGCCATATGATTTAAGAATCAGAACCAAATATTGACGAGTAAGATGTCTATAAAATTTTCAAAAAAAGATAAAATGCCACAAAGCCTGAGGTGAGGTTTCATCAAATGGATATGTCTGGATTGAAGTTATGTCACATTGGCTCAAGGGGAAAGACAGGTAGCACCTTATATTACCTGTCTGAACTCGCGTCAATAACTGTCTTTCTCACTCATTATTAACCATGGAAAGATAGGGTTCTAAGATAGGGTGCTTAACAAAGGGAGGTCTGAATAATTATGTACCCCGTTGCAGTGAACTTACCATTTCTGCTCTTTCCCTAACTGCCCCCACCATCCCCCAGTAAGCCTGCTTGACCCAAGTTTATCTCTCGGGGTTATTGCAGTTGGTGTAAAATACAGATCAGCTCAGCATGATTCATTACATATTTTCTTCACATGCTTAAACCATAGAATGTTATAACCTAATTCACAAGCCAGTCAGTCCTCTATCAGTGCTTAATTTGTAAAATATCAAGTCCAGGTGCTCAATTTTTTTTAGGAGGCCACACCCATTTCTCCCGGCTCCACCCACTTCCTCTACTGGTGCCACCCACTTACTCTACTGGCTTCACCCACATCCTCAACTGGCACTGCTGAAAGCCAGATGTAATACCCAATCTGAATTTCGGCAAGAGAGACTTCCTCAGGTAAGGTTTTGATAGGAGGTCCCCCTCCTCCCCCCCGCCTCCCAGAAATTTTTGAAAAGGAAAGCAAAAGAACATTTAAAACACAATTGTGGAATAATTTGGCTAAAATGAATATTGCCACTAATGCAAATTTTGCAACGTAACACAGTGGTTAGAGTTGACTTTACAATTAACAATTTATTTCTACCTAAACAAAGTCAAAGACTGGGAAAAAAACATAACTTTCAAACCTGTACTATGATTTTTGCATCTAGCGCTTTGATGGCAGTTCACAGCTCACTGTGCTAGATCATGATTGTAACTTATGAAGTGCATTTAACAAAAGGATCTCTGACAAAAACAGCATCCCTCTGAGCATTGCACAAGAAATACTGTTCTGTAATCTGCATAGTACCCGTTCTTTGCAGCAGGCATATTAACCCTCAGCACCTGCTCAGCGCTACCTTAGATGAGTCGAAACTGCCACTAGACAAAACTTTATCTCTCTCCAGCAGCCAGGTGAAGCCGGATAAGTCTGCCATAAAAGTCGAACAAGCAAAATCTGTATTTTTTGTTCGCCACGGAACAAAATCCAGTATAATTTGATGGCGAAAAACAAAACCCAAGGCATCCAAATTAGAGTATGTCCTTCAAGTACATCCCAGTCACGCTCCCTGGTGACCTCCTATAGTCAGTTGACTTCTAAAGTAGGAGATGTTTGTGCCACTTACAGGTCACAGGTTCAACTCCTAGTAAGATAGCTCAGTTGGCTAATGTGCGCACTGCAGAGACCTCAGTGTTACCCGCGGGTCATGGGTTGTGGTTGTGGTTTTTAGTAAACTAGTTTAGAAGGCTCCCCTTACCTGCTGTACAGTTCAGATTTGTGTATAATCTGCAGTTTTCAGATTTGGATCCTGGCAAGGGCAAGTCAGCCTTCCCATTTGCAAAGGTCAATAAAACGGAAACCCCCCAGATGGGAAATTCTATTTAACATTAATAGCAGCCAATAACAACTCAGTTTGTGGTGCGCGCTGTATAATGTGCTCAGTTGTATTATGGGGTACATTCTTGTAGGTAAAGGCAAACATCACATTTTAGGGGCACTCACCATTTTTCCATGGCAACCTTGAGCTCTGCACTCTGAGCTTCTGGTGCTTCAAGGGTGGGCTGCTGTGTGTAGGTCTCGCTGTCAGACATTCTGGAAAGTGCTTGAGCTTTTATGCTAGGTACTTATGTTTTTTGGTGTCACCTGTTTACTCTTTGCTGGTCAGTCCGTCCGCCTGCCTCCTCCCTTCTGCTTGCCAGGGCCTGCCTCGCATGCTGTGGCTTTCCACGGGGGTGAGAGGAATTGTTCTGGCAATGCGGCTTGAGGTACTGGAAGTTCTGCCCAGATCTGACACAGATGGGGTGAGCGAGCGTGGGAGGGCGTGGAGTGTGTGCCTGTGCACTCCAGATATGCATATGCCACAACTCAGCTGAGGCCTGTGGGTGAATGCGACACACTAGAGGGCCTCACAGAGGCCTTCCATGTCCCGCCCATGACACAGAAGAGATGCTGGTGACAGGCTCACTGGACTGAGATAAGGTCTTAGGTCTGGCGCGGGTGACAGCAGTGGCACCGAAGGCTGCCTAAGACTGCAAAAGCAAGCCTGACAAAGGTTAAGATATTTAGCACACTTGGCAGATGCCCCCAAAACCTGATTGTGACTCAGGAAACCCCACCCTGGCATAGCTGATAAGATTAAGATCCAGGCAGAGTCTAGTACTGACCTCAACCTGCGCTCAAATGTGAGACTGCCGCCACTTCATGTAATGTCGCTACTTTTGCATAAAAACAAGCGCTAGAATGAAATTGGGTTTGCACTTTTCCAAGCACGCACGCACCTAAACCATTAATCAAGACATACTTGCTTCAGTAGCGTATGTTAAAAAACAAAAATGAAATAATTACTTACTGCCTTTTTTCAGTTTTATTTATAGGCTTCCTGCTTGCTTCCTTCGATGACTAGCACTGCAGCTGCGCAGTACGCTGGGGCGTGCGAAAAGTGGAGTCCCTGATCTGCATTTGTCCATACAACTTGGGAGGAAGCACTTGATGATTCAACGCTAAGGAGGGACGACGGGGCTGACGTCACCACGCCCAGGCAGTTTCTGGCTGTGTGTGTGCCGTCCGTGTGCCTCATGAGAAGGCGGGAGGCCCGGCATCCAAATTTAAATATTTTAAATATTTTACAGCACGGTACGCTCAATCAAGCACCACTGACCGAATCCGGGCAGGCATGGATTTACCCCTTACCGTGGCATGCAATATCATCTATTCACCGGAGAGACCGTTATCGTGTATAGAACCGGCCTTAAGAAATAAGTGCCGGTGCTAAGCACCGGAAAGGACCGGCACAAATTAAGCACTGTCCTCTATAATCTATCTGTTTAATCTTGCTTCTTTGTTAACCCATACAGACAGTCACAGTAATTGGGGACCTAGTTTTATTTGATCCATGACATATTTTAGTCTGAGCTCCTCATGGGCAAAATTATGGGAGCTGCTAAGTGGTACAAACTCTTTTTTCTTTTACTTGAAGGATCATACATGCCCAACGTCGCCAAATAGGCGCCCAATAAATAAGAATTGGAATACACTTTCATCTATAAATTTCCAATAGGACTGATATGGACTTTGTCCCAACCTGCTTGTCAAAATTAAAAAGAGACCCAATTGCTTGATGGAACTTAACAGACCGTTTAAGTAGGCATGGTGACCAGTTGCTTAAAGAATCAAATGTAACCCAAAGGTAGGGAAAACTGTACACTCTTCAAATGGGCTTGCCCTTAAGCAAAATATGTCTAATTTTAGGCATCCTGGCCCTCACCACCATGTAATGAGTTTTGGTTAAAAGCAGAACTAAGCAGAGCTAGCAAACTAAGATCCAAGAAGGAGAGGTATATCACCCCCCTCTTAGCTATGGTATACTTGTTAATGAGCGGCATGAGGTTAAGACACTGCTCCTGAGTGCCTAGCCCCTCCCAAAAGCTGTAATGCACTGGTGACAGAATATCTGATGCTTCAATCCAGGCCAAAATCCTCTGAAGCACAATACAGCTGACAACTTTAACCATAGAGTCCAGCAGGTAGATGGGTCAATAGCATTTGGGATCCAATCTACTCCCTCTTTTGTACATTATGACAATGACCCCAGACCGCCATGCAGATGGGAGGTCAGTACATACAGCCAAAAGTATTACATTCATAATGACAGTTTCCCAGAACCTAGGCTTGGCATTGTATACGTCCATTGGGACCCCAGTGGGACCTAGGGTCTTGTTGGATGGGCTTTGGGCAATTGCGGTCAAACTTTTTCTTAATCAAACCCGATGTTAAGAGGAAAAGAGAGATCCTGCATTTCATAAATCAGCTCCCCCATATGTTGGCAAGTAACTAGATCTAAAATGCATAGCACACTAGTCTGGTGATATAGTAGTCCATAGACAATCCAGCACCTTAGCTAAGAGGTGCCCCGAATTAACTATGTGCCACAACCTTCCAACATCCTTGACTTCACAGGCATTAACAAGGCTATCCCACATTCATGGCCCTCTTACACACTCCCCTGCAAATGGTGACAACTGCCCTATCACTGGGCACTTTATTCAGAGCAAGCCTCAATTGTCCACAGGCTGCCCTACAGGGACCCAGGTGCATTGTCATTGGTTTGCCTCCTTGTTACCAAAAGGGAGGTCCACATTTTATTGCCTAAAATGACAAAATATTTTATAATTAAAGAGCTGTTTGAGGAACCCGAAAGAAATCCTTTGCTTCGCCATATTTTGCTGAACTATGTTAATAAAAAGGGCCTCAGCATCAATATCCTTCCATTTAAGTCACAGTACTTTATCTGCAGTTAAAAGATTTGTCAGTACATTACCAGATGCTTTCTTCTTCTGCTCCGGGATACCTTGTTTCATAAGCTACAACATTAGTGTAGCTCTACAAGGTGTGCTTTCCCACGGACGGGTGACACAGGTAAACTTGTTTCAACACACCAACAATAAATGTGAAAGACAGGGTATTATAACACCTCAAAGCACTATTTAATGTGTTATTGAAAATAGAGGTATTGCTTTTGGGTTACTAACGATTCCTATGATACTAGGGTACAGCCTGCACTGTGGGAAGTAAATGTGCACTAAATAGTGCCAGTCGCCCAGCCTCCTCCACCTCACCAAGGAGTTCTGGGTGCTGTAGTCTGTTGTGGCACCCAGCAGCAGCAGAGATGTCCCAATTTAAAGTTTTCCTGTGAAACTTTGTACAGTTTCATTAAAAATTCACAAAAGTACTCTACTAAGGTGAAATGAGGTTTGTCGGTTTCTTGTGTGACTTTTTTTTACTTGATCATCTGCTTCAGATTAAAAAAGTATCATGAGATACCTGTTGTAGACTGTTCCGAACAATAAATCTATTATTGTCTTCACAAATTATTCTCTCATGCAAAAACTATGTTAAATTGCATAAAGTGAAATGTCAAGTAATTTTAGGAATGCAACATAACACAAAATGTGTGTATTACGTGAATTTCACCAGTGTTTAAAATTTCTTCCACGTCTAATTCTTTGCTGGAAAGCTCTTTAGACAGTTCTGTTTCTAAGCATCATGAGCTCATCACGAGACAGTTATCAACCTTTTAAAATTAAGTTGTAGGCACATTTCTCCCCCTTGTAATACTAAACAGAAAAATCTGTTGGCACTATGTGTTGTCAATTTTTTTTAAAGAATGTTATCAGACTAATATATGTTGGGTTTTTTCTCATTGCACTTACCACATAAATTGTACAACATTAGCTCTCTTTATTTTTCTAGCCATAGTTATTGTCTGAATAAGGATTTCTTTTTATCTGTACCATGGAGTCTATTCACAATGGCAAATTGGATCAAAAATGTTTATTTACGACCAAATTGTACTTTCTTGTGCCTGTCAGGAAGTCACAAAGTGATTCCTGGAAGATTTAAACTTATTTATGAGGGCCGAGAACTCTGTCATGAGTTTGGAGATCTCTGACTAGTAAATTCCACACCAGTGATGGAAAGAGGGAGTTCCAAGACATGGTTTGCCTAGGACGTTTAGGAATACCCACCAACACTGACGTTTCTTGCCATTCCCAAATTCTGATCCCTTCACTTTCCACTCAGGAGAGTGTTGTAGATATACTCCAGTACAAGCTGATGTAACTCCCCTTTTGCCCTTTCCACCTTGGGAAGCACCATATTAATCCAGCACCAGGCGGTGAAACTCAGGTTCGAGGGTAGGAAGGATAATGGGTCACCTCCAGATTTGGTGGGGGAGAAGGACAAAGGGTTTCTCAACAGGGAAAAAGATTTTCACGACAGAGTAAAACAAATGTGTGTTTGCACAGGGGATCCTATTTCTCCTATGCGGATTTGTCTACTGTGAAGAACTACGCATAGCATGAAGAGGGTCCTAAGGTCAAATTCACTTGCCTTTCCCAGGAATGCACCTGGAAACCTTTGCCATTCCCTGCTTTCCATGCTTACCACTTGAGAATGTTTGTGAACAGAGAAAAATTGTAAAAGTACATTCAGGTGGAGGCAGAGACCTTCGCCAACGCTTTCAGTGCCCATGATTGCATATGCTTGCTGAAATATTTTTTTATATATCATTGGCGATCGTTTGACAATCTCCTTCCTTCATTTTGCCCATCAAAAGTAGGTGAAAATACAATCTGTATGTATAATGTATTTCTTGATTAATGCAATAGTTGTGTGAATTGTCCGCCCGTTTGTAAAATCATAGAGTACAGTTCTCCTCCATATGTGTTCCTTTATTCACTCCACTGAATGGCTTTTGCACATACTGTAAGATAGAACCGTGGGGCATATTATCAAGGGCTTTATCGCCGCTTTAGCGGCACTTTTTGCCGCTAAAGCGGCGATATTTTTAACGCCCTATTAGCAAGCTGTCGCTAACAGGCGTTAGCGACAGCTTTCCGGCGATAGCGGCCGGGTTTACATCGCCTTGCATGTCAGCGTATAATTATCGCTAATGACATGCAAGGTAGGCGTTCCCAACTAAAAGCGACAGAAAACAGTCGCTTACATACCTATCGCCTATTAGCAATACCCGTGACGATAAAACGCGCGCTAACCCCGATTAGCGCTTGTTTTTTAGAACTGATAAAAACATGACTTAGCAATGAAAGTCAATGGGAGGTGGATTGTAAGGTTAAGTCCCCAGAATTAGCGATAGGATTTTATCGCTGGATTTCTCGCGTTAAAGCTGGGTTTCGCCGCTATCGCTGGATATTTTATCGCAATGGAGATAAACCTTGCTAATAGCATGTTATTTCCGCGGTAATATCCAGCGATAGCCGGCGATAAAAAAAGGCGCGCTAAGCAAGGTTTGCGATATTTATCGCATGTTCTTGCTAATATGCCCCCATGTTTTAATCCTGCAAAGCTACCATAACCATGAAAGAGAGGTCGATATTGAAGATCTAGCAAACCAAACTGAATCTTTACTTTAGTCAATACTCAGTTTACAAGGAAAATAAATTGATTGGCTGTGTTTTATCTATTCACTTTCAAAAGTTATTGGTAACAATTAGATAAGGAAAAAAGGACATTCTGGTAATATCAGAGAGAATTGTTTGACTTTTGTCCGTTTGAAGATGTCTTCATTTAGGTATCATCTTGCCCAAAAGATAAAAAGGAGCATTCATACACTTCCTATTCCGCATACATTATCATCACTCAGGAAAAGCTAATTTTCTGTGCTTGGCATTACATATTACAGGTTACATTACAAACTCTTTTTAAAGCGTTTCCATAAAACCAGCCAAATCCCTATGAAATATTTCGTTATCATCTGCCACGATCCCTCTAACTGACTAAAACGGACCTGCAGGCAAAGGCTTTTTAATATCCTGCGGAGAAGCTGTTTCATATTTTTCCCTTTTGAAATTTCGTCTAGCTGCAAAAATGCCCAGTTATGAGCAGCGAAATACTTAAAAGAAAAATAGTTTAGCACGGACTGTTTTAGCCATATGGAATCACAACATGTCCACATACACAAACACATATGTATAGTCATAATGTTTAAAACATATCGTTATTGATTTCCAAGGGATTTTGTAAAGCTCTAAAAAGAAATACTGAAAAACTGACCATACACTCGTGCTACATCAAACATTGGTATTAAGTTTACGTGGACTAGTTCGAGGTTGTTTTTGTGTAAGTCTTGTCTTTGCATTTTAAAGGATCATAATGTTGTCTCCAGTAATACTTCCTCAGGAGTACCACAATCACTAAAAAAAAAAATGGATTGTCTGATTGTGTATGATTGTGGGTAGGAGTTTGTTGTACTGAGGGATCTCAGACCTGAGAGGCCGCAGGCCTTTGTTTAGGTCATAAGCGATGGTGGAAACACCTCAAGCTAATGGTCGAGGAAGTTGTTTATTACCCCTTGAGGCACAATTTTATGTTTTTAATACTCCACAGTGAACTTCCTAGAATATTAGGTAGCAGAAGGGCTTCACTGTTAGGGATTTTACCTCTTTTTATATAGATCCGAGATCCCATCAGCAGTAAGCTCATCATGACCTCTAAGGTGCTCTCAAAGGGGCATATTTACAGCATTCTGCAGCATAGATAGAAAGAGGAAATCACCTCTTAGGATTGTTTCTGTGCAGAAAGGTGTCCTTCCTGCACATAATCAATCCTGCCAACAACACAGGCACCCTTACACCATGGTGCAAGGGTGCCTGCATAAGCGCTAAGCTTCAGAAACGGCGCCAGCACAGGGGGGATGGACAGGAATGCACCGTATTGCATAAATACAATGCATTCCTGGCCTTTCACTTCGGCGTATGCCAGCGCAGCAAGCTGACTTGCTGCACTGCCCTAAGCCAAATCCCCATAAATGAGTGGCAAAGCGTCTTGATGAGCCCATCCGCTCCCCTAATAGACTGTCAGGCTGGTGTGACGACTGTATGATGAAGCATTCTACCTGGGTAGGTGTTTGAGCTTGTAGTAGAGCAGATTAGACCTGGTAAACATATAGGGGTTTTCAATACTTGGGGGCTTATTTATGAGAGCCCTGCGCAGGGCCGGACTGGCTACCGGGCGTTTTGGCATGCTGCCGAGCTGGGGGCTGATGTCACTGCGGTGGGGGCTAATTTTGTTGATGGAGACCTGCGTGTGCTACGAAATAAACAAAGCAAAACGAATTTCGTTCAGCACACGCAGGTCCCCATCAACGAAATCAGCCCCCAGCTCGGCAGCATGCCAAAACGCCCGGTAGCCAGTCCGGCCCTGGCCCTGCGTCACTTTTGCACCACGTAAGGTGGTACATGCATGAAGCAGGGATCTCAATTAGATGTATGAAGCCAGGGAAAGCCACTATGCATGACTTTAAGTGGCCTCATAAATCTTATTCTGAGTTAGGGTCTTAGATGTAGGTAAGTAATAGGTTTTATTGTTGTTTCCTACGTATTACCACTTTATTAAAGTGTTGATAGCTAGAAAAATGCATTTATAATTTTCTATATATTTTTACAGCAGTTTGTGGAGAAATGAGCATTTGAAAAAAAAATTAGGTAGACCTCTTAGTGAATATTTAAGTATGTTGAAAATGAAAAATATAATGTAGTACCCTATATTTTTAAAATATAGGTTACTACAGTATATTTAAAAAAAATTCAGCCATTTTTCTGGTGCATCCAATACAAAAGTCTATGGTAAATGCAATTTTGGAAAAGCACCCCCGTTTTATATTTCATCCCCTTAACCAATCACTGTGAAACCTTTTATCCTCCACCAATGTAGAAAAAGCAATAGGTCAGGAAAGTTTTGTGGAGATTTGTCAAACGGGGGCAAAGTTATTAGCGATCAAACTTAGGAAGGATTCACACATATATATGACCGCATTTTCTTGGAGGAGCATGGGAGTGCTAGAGGGGGAGCCCCCAAGGAGTACGCCGGGATGAGAACGAGGATGACAGCAGTGGGAGCCATGGATACCGGAGCGAGGCGGTTTTGCCGACTGCCAGCACGGGGTCTGGGGGTCCCCAGGCTAGAAAAGCCTTGCTCGGGAGACTGGCGCCCCTTGGTGACTGGGCACCGCGGATGCCGATGCAGATGCCGTGATGACTGTCTGGCTTACTTCAATCTTTTGTTTATCGGTCTCCTCCGACCCTGCGTTTTGTGCCCATCTTAAATCTATTTTCAGTGCTGTGTTTCATGAGTGGCATTGAGACATTTTCCCGGCTTTTGGATTTACCATCTGTTTGAAAATGACTTACGGTCACCGGCATAATGAGCCTATGATTTTGACTTGTATTCGGGCTGTATGCTCACGAACTCCAGACATTTATGCAACCGCAGAGAGGCATTATGGGACTTGCAGTTTGGTTGGTAATTATAGCGTTCACCAGGTGGCAGGCATTTATGCCGATATTATACAAATTGCATTGTATTTGCTCAGCCCCGTGATATATTGTTAATCTTTATGTTTCCCTGCCTCTTGCGTTGTAGAGTGATGTTCATTTAAAAAATGCAGCATACCATAACTCTGAGCCCGTAATTCAAACCACAGGTCAAATTACCGGTAAGCCAATCCTCATCAGGGTTAACATCACGGGGTCAAAGAGGTCTCAGCTCAATGCGAAGTTGGTTTGAACAGCACGATTTTTAATACAAATTAATGCATTTGCATGTCTTGTTTTATACATTGAGGGCTTTATTTTTCTGAGAGATTGGCGCATTTGAAATCTGTAAAAAGCTGGTGATTTATTCCTCCCATGTGCACGTTCAGACACGCATTATGTCTATCCCTGGATCAGTGCAGGCTGAGGAAACATTATGTTGAGATATGCTTGGTTGCACTTTGCAGTTTATTAACAACGTAATTTTCATTTACGTATGACCATTTGTACCAGCCGCACTGTTCATTTATTCTGTCAGGGTAATGTTCAAATATCATAATCGGTCTGTCCTAGTGCATGACCTAAAACGTAAAAGTATTTTCTTTATGTTTATGTGTGCCTTTAGTGGGAAGGGCTATATATACTTATGTGTATTTGGCGCCAATTAGATTGACAAAGGCTTCTGTGAAGCCGAAACGCGTCTCTCTGGTCGCAGGGTCGAGGGAGACCCAAGAAAATAAATAATGCTGTATCCTTACAGCCTTGTGTACGTACCTTCTTCATTTGGAGCAGGATTGTGTGTATATATATATATATATATATATATATATATATATATATATATATCTTACTTTTCTTTTCCTTTGGTGCCTGGACACTCTTTTAAGGGTAAAATGTGCTCTATAAATGTCACCTAGTTCATTCACGTATTCATGCTTAGAGTTTTGGAATTGCCTGTGTCATCCTATTCTTTGTTACCTATACTGCAGTTAATTCTTCCTGTTTACTTGCATGCTCATCAGATCAATGTGACCGTTTGATTTCTTTTGCATCTGAACTTGAATACATATGTAAAGAATCTCTTTCAACTCATTCACGGTGGCCTAAATGATGGTCTTCTATTAATTATAGACTTTGGTATGGTAGGAAAAAGGTACTAAAAAAAGATTACCTTTTCGTTTTTCTGAGGCTAAAATGGGCAAAACAGAAGACTATGTTAAATGTTTCATTATTAATAACTCATTTATATTACGTTTGTGCAAGTTTAGTAAAACAACGTTTTTAAACAGGCAATATTTAAAACCCTTTAGACTTTTTTAAGTGATGCAACTTAGAGCCTGACAGAGGGGCATGATGAAATGCTGGACAAGCTAATAGATTACATATGTTCTTGACTTGCTAAGGTCACACAAAATATTGGCATGATATTTTCACTATTCTCAGTAACAATCTTCAAAACGAAATTGTTCCAAACTAAAAAAGTATTTTTTGGTCTAGCTGTAAATTAGTCTTATATACTGCTTTAATATGAGGTTGGGTGTCGCCATAAACTGGAAAGCTCAACAACAATTATTGATTTGGGAAAGGTTCAGCGAGATGTGTAAAGACTGAATTTAGGATTAATGATAAGATGGAATGTATGTAACACGTTATTAGGTGTGTCTTGCTCTGGGTTTTATTGCGACTGATTTCCTTGGGAAAAAAACAGGATTACTCATCTAAAAAATGTTGTGATTCACAATCCTTTTTCCATTCTAGTACTAGGGCCTAATTGCAAACTTGTAAAAGGTAAACAAATCTACTCCTGCTTTTGCCACCTACGCAGATTTTTCCTCTACACTCTCTTCAGTATTTTCCCCTTTTAATGACATCTCAGTAAAATGAAGACACGTTTTTTGAAAAATTAGTCTGTTTGAACATTATGCTAAGCAACCATATTTTTCAGAGCCATGCAGAGGAAAAACGTTATTCATTTGCTGTCACATCACCTAAAACCTACAAAGCTTTTAACAAGAAAATTGTATGTCATAGCTCCTACAGAGCATGTGCCATTCAGCAATTTCAACTTGTTTGCCAGCACAAAGGTCACAAAGACGTATGAACAAAAGCAATGTGTTTTGAGTTTCGAATAGGATACATGCTTCTAGTTAAATATCTCTTGAGTAGCAATTAATATCAAGGTAGAAATGCAGTGTTCTACCTTCAAATGTTACAAGGTTGGGCGATTCTGCCTTGTAGAAATAAATGTTCATTTTGTGTAGAATTAAAGGGACATTTCTAACAACCCACAACCCACTGTCAAACACCTATGTCAACATTCACATGCACTTTTGTGAAATCATAAAATACTTCTGCCTCACAAAAAAGGAACAGAAGCTTTCCTCATTCCAGGAAGGGATTACCCAAGTCTCACTCACTGTCTCAATAGCTCCAGTGGTGCCTTTCTGGATGGGCTCCAACTCTGCTGATTCACCAAGCCCACTGAATCCCTAAATCACTTGATTACTTTCTGAAGCCTGCAGCACTAGCACCTGCTCACATGATGCCCCATCCAATGCAGCATTCTGATTCCTAGACTTCTCTTTTTCCAGAAGCTCCCCTCCAAGACTACTCTCTCCTCTGGCTCCTCTTTGTCCCACCTTTATCAATACAAAGTAGGCAGATTCTAATTCAAAACGTTTAAAAAAAAGAGTAGAGGTAATCCTTGCAAAAGTTTGAGGGTACTGATAGTAGGGTACACGTAGGATAGGGACACTATGGTATAGGAACCGGTAGAGATGCTAGACTACAGGCATGGAATAGAAGGAATAGGGTATAGTAATGGGCAGGGACATGAGGTATACGTTGGGGTAGATATAATAGGGTATAGATAGGGGTAGTGGTGAAAGGAGAAAGCAGGAGTAAGGGTTATGGGTTATAGGCAGTAGATGAGGTATTATGAGAGATCTTAAGATTGTGTATTTGAAGAGAGTCTAGGGTATGTGTGTGGGTACAGATGCTTTGTAGGGGTAGAGGTACTTGGACAAAGGCTGTGGAAGAGGTACACAAATGTAAGTCCATGTATATTTGGAAAGGTAGAGGCAGGTGCTGAGGATTGAATAAATCTAAAGACAGAATTGAGGGAAGAAATGGAATAACCTGCTGGTGTACAGAGAAAGTGGTGAAGTGAAGAAGAAAGAAAAGTGAATAGACAGGGATTTAGAAAAAGAAAGTTAGAGAGAGAGGTAGAGATATTTTGCTCATTCCCTTTCTTTTTAGTTTTCTCTTATCTCTAAATGGTTAGCCTAACATGGTTACTTGCTGCCATTTCTGTTTAGATGACCTTTGCAGCCTCTTACACAAGGGGAACTTCGCCTCATTCAGTTGGCTATCATTTTTCCTTGGGCGGCAAATTGAAGTCTCACAACCTGAAACCTACTATGAAAATGCATTTTATGTTCAAATGTTACCTTTTGAAAGGGTCCAATTTCTCTGTGATTCATTGTTATTTCTTTCTGGAAATTGAGTCAAATTTCTTGCCTATTCTGGTGTTCCTCACTGTGTTCACCGTCTCAGGTCATGTCAAATACCCATACTTCTGTATGGAGTCCAAAAACTATTTCATTTAACTCTGCCATCAAGGAATGGTAGATGTTAATTTCCCCCTCTCCCTACAGATTGATCAATTAGAGGGAAGTTGTAAAGTTGGTCCACTAGGGAAAAGAAATATATGTCTGAAGATGTTCTTAGTGGTTACTCTTGGGAGCCTTATTTGCGCATGATAGCCCTATTGGTTTCCTTGAAGCAGCTGGTTTTCCTGGCTCATGTGGTAGATTTGTGATCTCGGGAACAAGTCTAGCAACACACATACACATGGCTTTCACATTCCTTGCCCCATCAAATGGTGCCTTGGCATGCCAGTGTAATATAGACCTCTTATATTGGAATGCTTACATTTATACTTCGACGAAAGGGTTCACAGTGTGCAGTCATGCAGAGAGAGTTAAAATCAACAATCATTAAGCAATTTACCACAGATCTAATACACCTGGCAACTTTCATCTCAATCTCCTCCTGACATGTGCACATCACACCTGGTTGCACTTTCTGTTCTCGATTTTCTGATAAGTCCAAAAGGTTCACAAGATTATGCAGGAGCGGCTCATGCAGGTGAGAGTGGTGAGGCAGTGGGGCGGGATGGGGGCTCGACAGACAATGACGAGGGAAAATTAATTATTTATTTAATTTTCCCTCGTCGTCGGCTGTCGAATCTCCCCCACCGCTCTTACATGCACAGGCCGCTCCTGAGATTATGACATGTTAGAAACTATTCAAAAATGTTCAGACAAGTCACTATGATCACGTCTGTTGGTTCATTTAATTGACACTTGCCAGTCACAAATGCAAGTATTTATGCACCTCTAGCTGTTTGAATTGAAGCATAACATTAATTATAACATTAATAAAATAATATCTAGGATTCTGGATAGAACTTATGCTGAATTTCACCCATGCCTACTTCTAAATGAACCCATGATGGTCACTCGCCTAATTCATAAAGATTTATGTGTATATACTCCCAGCTTATTGCTTACCTACTCTTGAATTGACAGGAATAGGTCACAACTGCTTGTGGAAAAATGGTTTGTGCATCAGCCTTCTGGGAAATCAATGCCTTCAAAAAGCCAAAATGGAAATAATATGACACTTCCCTCTTTATACATTTTTTAGGTAGTGCATGAGAGGTAGCGTTTTATTCATGTGCATAACTTCTTTTCTTATGTATAAATATGTCTTGAGTTACAAGAAACTAAGGGCTTTATTACAAGTCTGGAGGTCCACGGACCATCAGGCTCGCGGGGGCGCAGTGGGGGCGGTCTTCTGACTGCCCCATTATAACCAGGGGGGTTGAGCCGTCCTGGGACCACCACAACCGTGGCACAGCAGTATTGAGGCCACAATATGCTTACGAGTTTCCTCACCGTCACACTTTTCGTGGCAATTCGACTGCCATGAAACGTGTGGCAGTGAGGAAACAAAGGGGGCCCAATAGGGCCCTCTTGTGGCTCACGCATGTGAATGCATACAAGGGGTACAACATGTGCCCCCTGTGTGCATGCACACCAGTAACTGAACAGCATGGACTGCTGCAGTCCATGCCATGCAGTTACTGACTTTGATGTTCCCGTTGTGGTGCCTATTTCATAGGCAAAGCACTGGGAACACCAAAGAACGGCCCTCCAGACATCAGAAAACTCCTGATCTGGCGGGCGGTTCCTATATGAGCTTGGCGGTACCGGAGCGGGTGGTCCCGCTTCCACACCACTAAACTCTTAATAAGGCCCTAAGACCTTCATTAAGAGCGGACCAGTGTTATCAGCAAAAGGTATTGCACCTCATAAATAACAATACCTGGAGTAAGTTATTTTTTGGTGTGATAAATAGCACCTATTATGAGTTTTTTCTCCTAAAATAATGAATAAAACACAGATTTTGGTGCGTGCTGCACCAACATCCTCATGTCCCAGTATTTATCAGGCTTTTTTCCATAGATAAATATTGTCAGGTTGCTCTGACAAAATTTCTCCAGGGTAGTATTTTTTATCACATCCTAATATGTAAAAGGTATGATAAAATGCATAAATCTCATAATTCGGATATGTGAAGTAAATAACTTACTATACATGTCAGAATTTAAGCAGTCACTCGGAATGATGGTCTATGTTTCATCTCCTTAATTTTAACCCATGCAATTAATCACATTTTGAAGGGACACTAACAGTACAACCACTATGACTTACTTTTGGTTGACTTTTTATATGGTCATTTCCACTAGAAATGCTTTTCAAATTGAACGTATTTTTTTGCTTTTGAAGATGTTGTCACAGCATCACACACATAGTCATTTCTTATTTACAACTAAGTGGACATTGTTGTATCATAACTATTTGATATCTGAGAATGGTAAATCTACGATTAAGCCTGTTCAGAATAAAAGCAGACTTGTCACCTTGGAGTAGGCCCTGAAAGCAGGACAATTTCCATAGTATGAAGATGTGTAAAAACATACATAGCCTAGCAATACACACTTGTGCCTAATACTATTGGAATACATTCTTTATGGGGCACGTTTACATCGAGAAATTAGGGAAACATAAAATCAATAAAACTTGGCAGACCTTTTAGCTCTGTTGGACAACAGTCTTTCTGATTCGGACGTCAGAGTTCGTAAATTATTAAAGAATTACACGGTAAATTGTCACTTGGCTATTGTTTGGACATCCTGGGAAATGCACCGATTGGGGTTGCTAAATTTGAAGGGGCAGATTTACAAGACCCTTGCGACACATTTACGCCGCCGCTGAGTCACTTATGTGACTCAGCAGCGGCATAAAGCAAGCGCCACGCTGTGACGGATTTACAACGTGACGCATCTAGGGAGATGCGTCACGCCTTAAACCCCTACGCCACATTATACCTGCGTCAGGTATAATGTGGGTGTAGCGTCGCAGTGTGGGCGTTCCGTCGCAGGAAAGCCTCGGAAAAGTGCCTGAGTGAAATCTACAAGATTTCACTCAGTCACTTTTCCGACGCCGCTGCGTCAAAACCTTGCGCCTGCTTGAAGCAGGCATAAGGCGTGACGCAGAATGTTGAAGATAGGCCTGTCTGGAACAGTGCTGGAGTTGCGTCGCTCCCGCGACACGACTCCAGCACTGCGCCAACCTTACGCCGGCAGATACGACACGCATCTGCCTATCCTTGCGCCACGGCGCGCCACATTGTAAATGCGGCGCATCCGTGGTGGCGCAAGGGTAGTTTTGCGTGTTCCAAGTTTACTGGCGAATCCCTGCTGATTTGCAGAGATGCGCCAGTCCTTGTAAATCTGCCCCGAAGTATTTAGGTATTGTGAGAAGGTACACATTATTAATCCTTTAGGAAATGTGACAAAGGTTATTATTACCTGTGAAAACATATTGTTGACCGAATTGATTTTAAAGCCCAGTAGCCCACGACGTTTCTTTCCATGATATTATTGGTAAAGAAAACAATCTCCGTAAGTTACAGAACATATTTAAAAGCTGAGAAAATATTGCGAAAACACAATTGAAAAATGGTCTATGGAAATAGTAAAGGTTGCAACACTAGTTGGCATGTTTGCTTAAATTAAGAGAGGATGCAATGAGTTGTCTGTGATATGTAAAAATTATCCACAATTATATAGGAACATTTTCATATTTCTAAACTATATAAACTATGGTAAGCATGCACTTTCCTGAAGAAAGAGTTTCATGTGATTAACGTATAGCAATTGCCAAAAGCATTTTTTATTCTTTGGATGGTTTGCCAAACTGTACTTAATTTTGCATCATTACTTTAAATTAAATAGACAGGATATACATGAATTGGAATTTTATTTAAAAATCAGAACTGGATTTAAAATGTCTAGACGCAAGTTCCGGAACTCTGCAGTATATAAAATGAATCAGATAAACCTGTCCACATCACGACTAGCAGTTTAAACCCTAGACGAAAAGTAAGACAAAATTACACCAACTTTAAAGGAGCTGCCACTGAACACGATATCATATACCAACACATGGCTGCACAGAATATACTACCAAAGAAAGGAAAGGACAGTTTGAGTCTTTCTGTCAGGCAAGTGATTATTATCTACAATTTATTTCTAAATGTATCCTTTTGTATTGACCTTGTTCTTTTTCCTTTTTCTTGGTTTCATTTAAGTGAAATGCTGAAAGTTATCTGCTTGCACAGATTTCAACATACCTTTTGACACTTCCTCTCTAAGCTTTACATAGCTGTGGCTGGAAATAAATTGCTTGGACACATCCCTATAAAGATGTCTGAATCCATTACTCCTTCTCTATTTCCTCCTGCTGTTTCCTTTGCCTGTGACTCCAGTGTACTATGTCAAACTGATAAAGTCTACCACATTCCATCTCATCCTTTTGCAAGGAATTGTATAACAGACCCAGACAAATGCAGATTGTTCTAAGTAATATGGGAAAGCCCTGATTTTATTAAAGACAATGAGATAAAAAAGAAACAACATACTACATTCCCAATGATCCTTAAAGCAATATTAAGCAATAAAGATGAAGTAGTCCAACAATCAGCAGTCACTTTTTTTGCTGAATAATGAATATGAAACAATGAACATTGAGGGGGACTGTAAGCAAAAAGGAAGACAAAAAAATCTTGCTCCACCGTCACTTAAAGGAAAAGAGGATGGTATAGGACTATAAAAAAAATATTCTGAAAGTTCCTTCGTTATTCCAGAAAGTATCAAAAGATGTAACTGTTGGCAAATCTGTCTAGGATACCTTTAAGATCTTCGAGGTGGCTGTGGCACTTGGGCCTGATAATAAACTTACATTACTCCCAGTAGGTAACCGTGTTCGACATGGGATAATACTTGCTATGGTGTTTTCAATTAAATTAGGAATTTCCAATACTACTTAGAAAAATAAGCATTTTATGGCCCAAAAAATTGGCTCCTATTACTCTTTCTAAAATATATTTATAGCAAGCATGGAAGCATATGGCACTGTTGCACACAGGGGAGGGAGCCCAAATGTATAAAAATCAATACCAGACATACTCATGATTCTTCCCAGTTATCTAAATGTTAGATCTGACAGCCTTAAGGTGGTCTTCCCCTCAACTTTTTGCATTCCTCCTCCACTTTTCTGACCTCGTTTTTGCTGGCATTACTACTCTGATCACATGGCCGGGTGTAGTTGGCAGTTGGACTTTGTGCATTCCTCCTAGACAGCCACACACAATGGGAGCTTAGGTGTGTCTCAATGGGCCATCTCTGACAGGATGAGAGAGAGGAGCTGGGCACGGACTCACTTACACCTGAATAGGTTGTGCCCTGTCCACAAGCAAAGGGCTGCATAACCCCTGTAGTGAGTCTGGAGCCAGGGGAGAAATGGGAGGACCTCTGTACACTTCAAAGGCATATCTCTGAAGTCTCTTTCACTTCAAATGTACCACTGGGAATAATTACTAGACCTTAGACACCACCAAGACAGTACACTTCTGGACCTGTTGATACTCTGCCAGGAAGAAGGGCCGTTGTGCTGCTGAAGGACTGCCAAGCTGCTGGACTGCTGCTCTGCTGGACTCCTGCTTTGCTGTGCTGACCTGCTGCCCTCCTGCCTGGGTAAGAAAGACTGGATCTACATCACTTGATCCCAGAACCCAGAGTGACTCCACAGGCTAGTTGGCTGGGTCTTGTAGTTGGCCTGCACTCCATCACGGTTGGCCGGAACTTGTGGCTTTGTCCCGGTCTGGCTCGACCAGATAGCCCTCAATTGCGCTTTGTGTTTTTTGGCACTATTTTTCACTATAAACTTTCAAAATCAATATCTCCAGCTGTCTTAATTGGATTTTTGTCTTTTTGGTCTTGTTTTAGCCTCTATTTTCATTTCACTTCATTTTAAATGTTCAATTTTTAATCCTTGTGGAGCTTATTACAATTTAAGTCTTCAGGACACAGAATGGCTAGAGGAGGCGAGGTAAAGCACTGTTCTTTCTCATCGTCTCAAGTGTAAGAGTTATGAAGAACCTAGAACTTTTCCCCTTTCATGACTGTGCCATTGCTCTCTGGAAGTTTTTCTAAATTTGTGTTGTAGTGCAAACATTGTGTATGTTTGGATACAATGAGATTAGACTTCTCTAGATTGATAACAAAATCAAAATTTTGTAGTAATTTAGTGGCTGTGAGGATTTGTTTCTGCGAAATGAAATGAGCTTGGACTAGAAATAAAATGTCCCCTAATAACAATCATGCTGATCCCTTGAGCTGTTAACACTGAGACCATCTGCCTTATCACCTGTGTGAAGTACCAGGGAGGGATGAGGGTGAAAGACTGAAGAGGAGGCATGGTAACTGGTTGGTGTAACACTTGCAATTTAAGCTTTTTGCATTTTTTGTAAATAGTGACTGTAAAATAAGCATCCTGGAGATCAAGATAGGCTAGCAAATTGCTCAATAACAAGGAATCTTTTAGTTGTAAGAATGCCTCCATCTTGAAGTGATGCATACCTCAAAAGCTTTTTAGGTTAATGACAGAAATATATTTAGATCTTCGTTTGAGCGACAAAAATGGTGCTCAAAACATGTAGGACAAATGGGGTACTCTCTTTAGCACCTTTGTGGATCAGGAAGTTTACTTCTTAGTTCACTAAAGTGCTGGCTAGTGAATGAAATGTAGTGGGCTAGGTAGTTAATGCATAGGCCCAAGACACAGTTCAGCATTCAATGAACACCCTAGGGCTTGCTGTTATGCCACTCCAGTTTGGTAAACACATTGTTGCCTTCCTCTTGTAAAGAGAGAGCCAGAATCTAATAGTCATTTCTGTCGAGGGAGCTCTTTTTTCACCCTTGATCTCTAGCAATGTTAACCACTTCCGATCTACAAAAAGAATTGTGATCTAAAATACTGAGGACCAAATTTGAACTCAATGAAGTGTGAATTAAATCTTTTGTGAAAACAGCCAGTAGAGCAGTTTCTTCCATTACCAGCCATCACCATATCAAAAGAATCAAATACTTACACCAAATATGATCGTGTCTCATCCAAAGAAACCCAATCTGATTCATATTTACTAAATTACAAATATCCACCAGGTCAATTTGGGAATCTCCAACTCTGCTTCTTCAGTAATATCAGTCATGTTGGCTACAAGACCACTAGCTTTATGCAACTTATCTTGGGAGCAAGCCCAGATTCAGTCCTCTCCCTTCTAATGAGCCATGTCAATTTTCGAAAAGAATACCATCACATTAGATAATTAATCAATGTAGAAATAGTAATATACTCAAGGGCAGTTCGAGGACACTCTAACCCTAACCTTTTGCATAACTGTTTTTCCGGACCAAAGATAGGTTAATCTGTAGCATTATTACCACTGAATGTAAAACCCTAGGGAGAACCCTGTTCCTAATCAAAAATTCAAAGTGTACAAATTTGTGTTTCTTGTATGGTGGACCAAATTAGTGTTGATTATCTGTTTCTGTCATGTCATCATCATCATCCGCATCCCAAGTATCGTGGGTGACATTACTATCATCATCGGAGTCTATAACGCCAAACAAATGGGTGTCCATTTCAGCTATTTTTGTAAATTTGTCTCCATCTTGCTTTTAGGGTACTGGTGACTTAGAGACTCAGTACATAGAGAACATGCCCTTACCCACCATGTTCTCCGAAACAGATGTAGAACTTCACATTTTCTTTTCATATACACAAGGTTTTTAGCTCAGCATAACATAAAAGCTATCTACTCACCGAATATCCTGTCAAAGCATGAACAAATTGCCTGAAGCATTTTTTATGACAGCAATGTTGCATCGGGGCATGACTTCACTGACTAAAGCAGGCGCTGATTGAAAGCAATCAAGGTCTCTTGTCCCAGGTGGAGCCAGTTACTGCAACTCAGAAATCCTGGGAGCCTGAACATGGCAAAAAGAAAGACAAGTGGAAATTAGAGGAATACATTTAATGAAGCCAAATAATAATAGTATTAAAATAGCTAATGCAACACAATAGTAAACATAACATGTAGATAAAAAAAGAAGTTCCTACTACTGAAAGAGCAAGGAAAGAGAGTATTCTGGTCACAAGCAACAATTGACTTAGTGTTGGTGACTATTGATTGATGGAATACAACTTCTTCCCTAAAGGTCATTTGAAGTGTGGTGTGTTGCTTCTTTTTTGGCTGCTGTTAAAATTATGCAAGAAAAGACAGCACAAAAGGCAGCTCTGTTCTTACCATACAATTATTTCTGAGAGGTTAATCATATTCAAAACTATTTAACATTGTCGATTGTATACCTGACATGCATGGCAATCTGAGACATGCCTTGCACCAGTTACAATAAGCATCACATGGAATTTATAACTTTATTTTTCATACTCAGCCTTCCTCCAAAGATTATCTTTATTTGAAAAATACCTCCTTCATGTGAGGTAGGCCTTTCTCAAAGGCTTGCAGCAACAGTCATCACTTTTATTTGATATCATGAATCACCTTTGTATTCACTCTTTGTTATCCTGCTTGACACAACTGTCAGTTTCACAAGTTTGCAGCAACCACATGTGCCTCACCCAACAATTCCTTTGTGGGAAATGCATAATTCACAAAAAAGCTTCAATCTCTGGTCTACATTGATGAAAGGAAAATTTGGCAAAGTCCACAAGGCATCAATGCACCTGTCATATATTATATGGACTTACTCTACGCTTTCAGCCCACTGGCTCAATATTGAAAATATTGAAAATGTAAAAAAGCATTCTAGTAAATAAAACAAATATCAACATTTCCAGAAACAGGAATTAGCAGTAGTCCCAGAATACTTGGGGGTTCTGTACTTGAAGACAAGCAATTAGGTAGCAGAGGAGCATGCATCCTCACCAATTGACAAACAAAGCCCCTGGCTTTGTATTCAAAAGTATTTCCTCATCACTTCCCGGTCTTTAAACACACAAAAGGTGATCAGAGGATGTTTGCATTAAGTCTGATCATTTGGCAATAGCTCTAGGTAGCACTACAACCCATTGTTCTTTTGCTCACCATGCCACCTCAGATTGGACCCAGCCATATGCAAATCAGTCTTGACCCTCCAACTGAGTAAACAGCTGATGAGCTCATAACTACGGTTACACTGGTCCTGGGATGCTTGTGTTTCAGTTCAAGGAGAACCTGGCCTGGCAGGTTGGGCTGCACTGTTCCCATGAGGAGCAGGGTCAAGACTGTTGCATATGGCTGGATCCAAACTGAGGTGGCATGGTGATCAAAAAACGATGGGGTGGGATGCTATGGCAAGTGATTGCCAGTGGTTAGGTAAATTGCAAGCATTCCTCCCATCAACTTTTGGGTGCTTCATGTACCGCCCTAAGTGGCATGGGTATACCCAGACATAGGCCACATGATCACTGTGTCACTGAAGCCAAGCTGTACCCTCAGATGAACCCATAACTAGGGCAAAACCTGCCCTGGGTTGCTTCTGTTTCGGTTCGAGGAGGACCTGACCCAGCAGTTAGGGCTAAACTGTTCCCATGAGGAGCAGGACCAACACTGATTTGCATATGGCTGGGTGCTAACAAAGGTGGCATGATGAGCAAAAGAACGATGTGTTGGGATGCTACCCCGAGTGATTGCCAGTGGTTAGACAAATAGCAAGCATTCCTCCCATCACCTTTTGTGTGTTTCATCTTTTCTGACCTTCCCATCCTGGGTTGAGCTCTGTTCCTTCTCAGCCAATAACTAATGGGTAAACGTGATGCACTTTATGTAACATGACACAACACCACAGGGCAAGGGGAAAGAGAAGTCAATAAAATAACAAGGAAAAGGATGAACAGGCAAATTTAAGAGTATCTCAAGTAAACCAGACATTAATGCTCCATCATTACTTCCTCATTCCAGATCCTACCAACTTAGGATATTCCACGGAGCACATACTCATTTTTAGACATGTCACAACTGAAACGACACATCAACACCAAGCCAGATGCAATATACATATATATATATATACATATATGTATATTTGTTACACATAGTATAATTTCAGGAGACAGAAGTAGCCACCAAAGCATAGCCCACCACAGCAGTCTTATCTGCAATCTATAAGCAATACATATGGAAAAACCTGTAAGGATCAGGTAGTGTGGCTACCCAACAGCCATACAGTAATTGAATCTGAGGCGTAGAAGCCAAGGACATCACAATCCCTCTCGAAGAACTATACTGAATTCAGGATAAAGCACGTTATCACACAACACATTGACCTTGAAATGAGAGAGCTCAAACATCATCTCAGTTTAGCAGTGGAAGATTTCAAACCTATTTTGAATAGGGCTGTATGAAAATTTGAATTTTCTCTGCTCTGGGAAATGTTATTAAATTATGTAAAATTGAATTACATTTAGCAAAATTTACTTACTATTATTTTGTGTAAAACTGAATGTGGGGCATACCTCAATTTCAAAAGGCATGTGAGACATCAACTATAGATGTCTCACACAAGCATTTTGTAATTTCAGCAGTTCCTACTAGTGAAAAGTATGTGAAATGTTAAATTTTGTCACATTCCTGTTAACCCTTATTGGACTAGCTTATGCAACATTCCTGTGTAATCTTGACGGGTCCTGGTGGACTGCTCTTTAGGCGTATAAATGACCCCATAGACTTTGATTAACATTCTCACACTATATATATATATATATATATATA
This sequence comes from Calotriton arnoldi, assembly GCA_963921515.1. Taxonomy (NCBI): domain Eukaryota; kingdom Metazoa; phylum Chordata; class Amphibia; order Caudata; family Salamandridae; genus Calotriton; species Calotriton arnoldi. The sequence goes on along the minus strand of CAWUFW010004374.1, from coordinate 441,426 downwards.
TATATTCACTGAAAAAACCATAGGTTTCAGACACGTTATAGTTAGAAATTAGCATTTAAAAACCTTTGAAATTCACTGAAAAAACCATAAGTTTTAGGGACAGTTATACTTAGTTGGACATTGCACTCGTACAAAACCCGTGAAATTCCACCGTTATAGTTAGTTCAGCTAACTATAACTCGCGCCCCGCAATGCACTGCTGATGACGTCACATATTACATCACTCATGACATGGTCAGTGACATCACTGATGACATCATCTCAAATGACATCACTGATGACATCATCCAGTGACTGTGTGTTTCTGTAAAGTTTAAATATGTTTAATATATATAGGGAAAGGCTTATTGAAGAATGAGTGGGTGTATAAGTGTCTGAATGGATGATTTAGTACGTGCGTGACTGACTCTACAAGTGAGTGATTAAACGTATCTTACTGAATGCATGGGTTAGTGACTAAACTGTGTGAATGTCTGTATCCGTCTGTTGGTGTGTAAGTGGATGCATGGATTTGCGAATAGCTACATGAGTGTCTATATGGGTTATTGATTGGTTCTATGAGTATCTGTATGGGTGCCTGAGTGTTTGTGTGGATGGGGTGTGCGCGACTGTGCATAGATGTGTGAGTGGGTGATTCACTGGGTGGATGGTTTCAAGAGTGCATCTGTGATAGACTGTATGGGTGGGTAAGTGTGTGTAAGAGTGTGTTAGTGAGTGAATGTATGTCCCAGTGGTACATGTGTGAGTAACTACATATGTGAAAGGCAGTATATATGTGTATTGGAGTATATAAATAGCTATAAGCGAGAGTGAGTGATTGTGATAGTGGCTGTATGGATGAGTGTGTGCTTGTATCAGTGATTGTATAAGAGCGTAACAATGTGCTAGTATTTGTATGATTAAGTGAGCTGGTGTGTGTATAACTGTATAGGTGAGTAAATGGCAGTGTGTTTAATTATTTGCATGACTGACTAGGTGTGTGAGTACCTCTATGGATGAGTGGCGGTGTTTGAGTGTCTATATAGGAGTAAGAGTGCATATGATAGTCCTGTACTGAGTGACCATAAGTATGAGGGACTGTACGGGTGAGTGAGTGGATGTGTGTGTGTAGACCTAAGAATCAGTGAGTGGGTATGTAGTTATTGGTGTTGGAGTGTCTATGGTTTTGCGAATGGCACTCTGTAATTTAGATTGGGTGTATCAAAGGTTATATTAGGGTGTGAGGAGCTGCATCAGATTATCACGTGGATGATGTCATCAGTGATGTCATTTGAGATGTCATCAGTGATGTCATCAGTGATGTCACTGACCATGTCATGAGTGATGTAATATGTGACGTCATCAGCAGTGCATTGCGGAGCGCGAGTTATAGTTAGCTGAACTAACTATAACGGGGGAATTTCACGGGTTTTGTACGAGTGCAATGTCCAACTAAGTATAACTGTCCCTAAAACTTATGGTTTTTTCAGTGAATTTCAAAGGTTTTTTAAATGCTAATTTCTAACTATAACGTGTCTGAAACCTATGGTTTTTTCAGTGAATTTCAAAGGTTTTTAAAATGCTAATTTGTAACTATAACGTGCCTGAAACCTACGGTTTTTTCAGTGAATTTCAAAGGTTTTTTAAATGACAATTTTTAAATGTATTAATTTTTATATTAATTTTTTTCATACTGATTTACTACATTTTTAGAAACAATTTCTTTTACATATTTTATTTTTTAAATTACATTGTAATTACATTATACATTACATTACAAAAAATACTTTCTCAGAATGAATTACTTTAGTTTAAATACTTTGCACATAGGCAATAGACTTTTAAGTACAGTAGTTACAGTTGTTGCAATGGGCAACACATTTTCAAACACAATGCAACATTCAGCTCAATGTGAATTTCTAGTTAAATGCAATTAGTTACTTTATGGATTACTTTTTCTAACCACAGGACTGGATCCTAGATTCAGTCCTGGTACATCTCCTGTAAACAGTTGAGTAAAAGCGTTTTGGTTACAGTCGTGATTTTTAAGGAATATTATTGTATTTTAAAAGTTGACAGAAACTTTTTCTCATAGAATCACCAATGTTATCCTATGGAAGGAAATTCACTTAGCAGGTAAAAACTGTTATTGTTACTTTTTCTTACTCAGTGTTGGATCCTGGATCCAGCACTGGTGCATCTCCTGTAAACAGTTGAAAGAATGCGTTTAAGTCATACAGGCGATTTTTAAGGAATATTTGTAGTTTGTGAAAATCGACACTTTGAAACTTTTCTGCTGAAAACCAGACAATGGATTCCTATGGAAGAAAATATAAGTTACTGGTAAGTACGGTTAAAATTACTTTTCAGGACCAGTACTGGGCTGAAAGATACAGCACTGAGGTCTCTCCTTATAACAGGTGAGTAAATCGGAATTCGTATTTCGGCTGATTTTAGAGGAATATTTTAAAGTTCCAAAACTCCACACTTAGAAGAATTTCCAAGTGAAACCAGTCAATGTTAGCCTATGGAAGGAAATTCAAGTTACTGATAAGTACGGTTAAAATTACTTTTCAGGACCAGTACTGGGCTGAAAGATGCAGCACTGAGGTCTCTCCTGATAACAGGTGAGTAAATCAGAATTCGGATTTCGGCTGATTTTAGAGGAATATTTGTATGTTTCAAAAATCAACACTTAGAAACTTTTTCAGCAAAAAGCAGGCAATGATATCCTATGGAAGGAAATTCAAGTTACTGGTAAGTACGGTTAAAATTACTTTTGAGGATCAGTACTGGGCTGAAAGATGCAGCACTGAGGTCTCTCCTGATAACAGGTGAGTAAATCGGAATTCGTATTTCGGCTGATTTTAGAGGAATATTTTAAAGTTCCAAAACTCCACACTTAGAAGAATTTCCAAGTGAAACCAGTCAATGTTAGCCTATGAAGGAAATTCAAGTTACCGGTAAGTACGGTTAAAATTACTTTTGAGGATCAGTACTGGGCTGAAAGATGCAGCACTGAGGTCTCTCCTGATAACAGGTGAGTAAATCGGAATTCGTATTTCGGCTGATTTTAGAGTAATATTTTAAAGTTCCAAAACTCCACACTTAGAAGAATTTCCAAGTGAAACCAGTCAATGTTAGCCTATGGAAGGAAATTCAAGTTACTGGTAAGTACGGTTAAAATTACTTTTCAGGACCAGTACTGGGCTGAAAGATGCAGCACTGAAGTCTCTCCTGATAACAGGTGAGTAAATCAGAATTCGGATTTCGGCTGATTTTAGAGGAATATTTGTATGTTTCAAAAATCAACACTTAGAAGAATTTCCAAGTGAAACCAGTCAATGTTAGCCTATGGAAGGAAATTCAAGTTACTGGTAAGTACGGTTAAAATTACTTTTCAGGATTAGTACTGGGCTGAAAGATGCAGCACTGAGGTCTCTCCTGATAACAGGTGAGTAAATCAGAATTCGTATTTCGGCTGATTTTAGAGGAATATTTGCACAATGGTGAAGGGAGGGGGCGGGGCCTGAGGTGACATCTTTGCAAACGCGCCCCGTGGCGCGTTTTAAGTTGGGGGATTAAGTCCCCTTGAATCATGAGGGTCCCTACGGGCCGACTAGCCCACCAGGAACCTCCAGTATGCGCCAGGGGGCTGCGTTGCAGAGACAAGTACAGAGGCCACACCCCTTTTTACACCTCTCTGCAACGCAGCTCTGTGGCGCTTTCTGGACGTACCTGTTGGGCTAGTTGGCCCTCAGGGACCCTCAGGATTGAAGAGGATTTAATTCCCCATCTTAAAACGCGCCACGGGGCCTGTTTGCACACATGTCACCTGAAGCCCCGCCCTCCCTTCACCACTGTGCAAACGCGCCCCGTGGAGCGTTTTAAGTCGGGGATTAACTCCCCTTGAATCCTGAGGGTCCCTGGGGTGCAACTAGCCCACCATATACCTCCAAAGCGCCATAGAGCTGCGTTGCAGAGAGGTGTAAAAGGGGCGTGGCCTCTGTGCACCTCTCTGCAAGGCAGCCCCCTGGCGCATACTGGAGGTTCCTGTTGGGCTAGTTGGCCCCCAGGGACCCCCAGTATTCAAGGGGAATTCGTTCCCCCTCTGCAAGCGCGCCAGGGGGCGCGTTTGCAGAGTGGTGAAGGAAGGGGGCGGGGCCTTCGGGCCCGATCGTTTTTTTTTCTCTGAAGGGGGCTGTGTGGCCCCCTTCCTTTTTCCTATTTTTAGGCCCTGGGGACCCCATCCCCCAGGGCCTTACCCCTTTTTTAAATTAAAATAAAAAAAAAAAACGGGAAGGGGGCCGCGTGGCCCCCTTCCCTGGGCCTGTATTGGCCCCGGGGACCCCATCCCCGGGGCATGGCCTCTTTTTTTTATTTGGAGGGGGCTGCGTGGCCCCCTCCCTCTGGCCTTTTAAGGCCCCGGCGACCCCATCCCCGGGCCGGCCTTGCACTTTTTTTTATTTTTTCAATTTTTTTACTTTGGGGAGGGGGCTGCGTGGCCCCCTCTGTGGCCACTTATGGCCCCGGGGACCCCATCCCCGGGGCCTGGCCTCTCGTTGGGGACTGTGGGGGTCCCAAGCCCCCACAGTCCCGCCGGCTCCCCGTGTCCTACGGGAGCCGGCATTGCTACACATGGGGAGCTGCTAAGATGCAGCTCCCCATGTGGAAAGCATCGGCTTTGGATATTGGAAGAGAGGCAGGCTTCCCTGCCTCTCTTCCAATATCCAAAGCAAGTTTGCAATGACAGGACGGGAGCCGCGAGGCTCCCCGTCCTGTCATTGCAAACAGCAGTGTCCCGGGGTAGGCACCCGGGACACTGCAGGAGCCGGCCCTGGGGGTGGCGGTCCCCAGGGCCACCACAGGCTCCAGGAGGGGGCCGCGCGGCCCCCTCCCCTACATTTTGAAAGCCCCGGGAGGTGGTGGTCCCGGGGCTTGGGGTCCAAAACGGACCCCCATTGTAATTTTTCTTAGTGCCCCGGGAGGTGGTGGTCCACGGGGCGTGTGGGGCTGGAGCCCCCACACAGGTTTTTGTTAAATAAAAAAGAAGCCCCGGGGAGGTGGCGGTCCTCGGGGCTGCGGGAGGGCTCAGAGCCCTCCCGCACCATTATACATAAAGCCCCGGGGGTGGTGGTCCCGGGGCTTGGGGGGCCCTTAGAGGCCCCCACACATAAAATTAACCCCCCCCCAGCATGCCCCCGGGACTTGGCCCATCCGGCGGCCAATTAACATCGAAGCGCGGGAGACCGCGCTTCGATTTTTTTTTATTTTCGGCAGGATTCGCGCACCCTGAGCGCATCCTGCCGATTTAAAAAAAAAAAAAATTATTATTTTTTTGCCCAGGGGGTCCTTGTGGGACCCCCTGAGCAAACCCAGGGGGTCAGGGTGTTTCTACCCTGCCCCCTTTGTGTGCTTTGCGCACTTGTTTCTGTCCCTCGGTTCTACCGAGGGATAAAATGGCTGCCAACATTTCCTGAATCGGAATGTTGACAGCCAGCTGACAGCCAATTAACATGCAGCTCGTGATCAGGACGGTGCGCGCAGGGTGCGCTCAGGGTGCGCGAATCCTCCGTGCCCATAGATATCACTATCTTTTTACTTTTGATTTTCTCAGCAACTACTGAACGGATTTACACCATTTAACAAAAAGGGTTCTTTCTGAACCAAGAACTACCTCTTTGCCAAATTTGGTGTAATTCCGTTCAGCAGTTCGGGCTGTAGCCGTGTCTAAAGTTTCCTATGGAAAATTGCATGGGGAAAACGCGTTTTGGGACCCCCCTTTTTTCTCGGCCCCGCTTGACGAATCCCCCCGAGACTTTCAGGGTAGGAGCGGACCGGAGCGGGCCACAAAGTTTGAAAATTTTGCGAAGATACGTCAACCGGCAAGAGAGTTATTTCAAATAGAATGTCGCGGATTTCCTATGGATAATAGGTTGTAACTATAACTATCTACTGGCGACCGCCAGTAGATAATATATATATATAAAACTATATTTTTAAAATAAGTAGAAATAGTAAGTGCATGCAAGCTATTGTAATGGGCTGATATTTTTCAATAATTATATTTTTTATATAATTCATATTTTGAAGTGCAAATACATAAAAACAGTAAACAAAATGGCAATATATGTGGTTCACTAAGCCATATGTTGCATATCAAAAATTGTTAGCCAACTGCAATTCATCAAGTTTGTTGTCTGTACTACACAGATAAATAGTGAGCAGATAACATTGATTTGAAAAGTCAGGGTGAAGAAAGTCTTGCAAATAAAGATGAATCAGTGACATCAACAATTAATTAAGTACTGCGATCAGTTTTATGTTAGCGGGTAAGTAGGTTGGTTTCCATCATAATCCAGGTCTTGGCCATAGCATGTTATATATTTTAAGTCAGAAAAGCCAATAATTAAAATGAAAAGTTTGGAATATACGGCTCCAAGTGTAATGAATCCTATGTAATTGCAAATTAGTGGTACAGACAAATGTTCAATGGGTTTTCAACTTCCATAATGCATCTTAGGCTAGATTCACAAAGAAAGACAGAAAATTACAGATGGAGAGCTCTACCTCCACCTGAATATAATTGTCTGCTCTCTGGATTTCACACAATGTTCAGAGATATGAACCCGCAAAGCTGTGCCAGGTGCAAGTTTCCTGGCATAATCTTTGGATGGTTGTGCAAGATTCCCAGCGGGCTAATATTCCTAGTGGCTCCATAGTGGAGAACTCCAAACCGGAAGAAAAAGATTACTGGGGAAATGCACACTTTCTTTTGTTTTTTTAAGGAAAATATTTTTCCTCATTAGGAAGCCCCTTAACTTACACCCACATCAAATATGGGTTTAAACCAGTCCTCTTCTCTCCCTGGAAAGGGATTTAGGCTATCCATTGGTTGGAGTATAAATCCTACCATTTTCAGTGTGGAAAGGGGTATGAGAAGAGTTTATGAATACCCACAAACTTACTTTTTTGCCGGTGTTCATAAACTTCCAAGGCCAGCCTTGCTTTGAAACACCCAGTTTCCCACCCCTTCGGTTGGATTTACAGATGCAGAGAAATCTGAACTCATAGTGGAGATCCGCAAGTACATGGGTTTATACCTGCCAGGAACCCTTTCTAAATTCCTGGTAGGCATAAACATGTGACTTCAGTCACAAACTTACTTTTATGATCAAATTTACCTTTGTGAAAAGGACCAATTATTTAAAAGTATTCACCAATTTAGTAAAGTACCCTAACCACCACCTATAACACTAATGTTAACCCTGCTAACCTGCTGCTTCTTGATCTCAATCTCAAGCACTAACCTTAAGCGTAACTTTGTCTTGCAACTTCACCCTCACTCTGAATTTATCCCTAGACATTATACTATCCATACCATGCTCCATTATCCAGCGGTACAGGAAGTGACATCGCCGGGTTTTTCATCATCCATCTGCACAGGAGGTGACATCACTCCTCCTCCCTCCCAGGACCTACTTAATGGCGACCACAGTGCATGAGCACAGCATACATGTGCAACGGGTACGCCGTTGTGTGCTGAAGGTGCATCTAAAGGTATACCTGTAGGTGCTCACCCACACTTGGACTGCGCCCTGTGCCAGAAACCCCCCACCCACCACTACTCCATTGCTACCCTCCATGCCCTCAACCCTGGCCACCCCTCCACATGCTGCTGCTTCACCACAACACACAACACACAACACTGAGGGAGTGTTCTGCACTTCCTGCAAGTTTTCATGCACTTACCCATACACAACGCTTATCGCACCTGCACCAACAGCACCTAACACCCCACTCTCTCACACTCACACAGTCTTGCAACCACTCACACAACACTACGCACTCACATCCATGCTTCTCAACACCTGCTCACTCATGAAACACACCACAGAGATCTGAGACCTGATATACGACAACATCCTGAACCTACTTTTCCTCATGGAAACCTGGCTAAACCTTGCATCGGCACCTGACATCACCACAGTCACCACCCTGGATACAAAATCACCAGGCAAGACAGACTTCACAAGCCCAGCTGCACCACCTACATGGACATATCATCTACCATCATGGAAGACCTGTTGTTCAAACCCCACATCACAACCAACTTCACCCTAAGTGGCAGTCTCAGCTACAGACCACCATGAGTGTGCATCAACTTCACCAACTCCATCATGGACTTTGTTGCACCACTTGACCACAATGCTAGCAATTACGTACTACTCAAAGACTCAAACTTCCATCTGAAAGACTACTCTGACCCCCGAACTCAAAAGTAGGGGTGGGCGAAGAATTTTCTCCGCCGGCGGAGTACGCTGGGTTTTGCCCACTCCGTGCTCCACAAAACTCTGTGAAGTGACGTGAAGCAGAGTTTTTTCTCTTGAGCAGCTTGCCTACGTTAAGTTGGCAAGTGCTCGCAACAAAAAATTGCGCGCTAGACCTCCTCCCAGCGAGATTTCTCAACGCGGGTGATCGCGGCAGGTCACAACTGCTTGCATTGAGAAATCTGCTGCTCGCATTGAGGAAGCTCAACTAGAATGTCAACTCAAGCGACAGAAAGCAGCAGCGTCCTCTAGTGTGAGCTGTAGTGCCATTTGTGCCAATTTTACAGTGCTGGACAAACTCCTGATGCTAAAAATCAGTGCGAGCAGCTTGACTTAACAGACTCTGTCGCTTGCTAAACTCCGCGGAGCACAGTGGAGTTTTTCCAGCACTTCATGGATTCTCAAAGTGTAGAACTCTGCGAATTCTGCCCAGGCCTACTCAAAAGCACTCATCAAAGACCTTGGAAGCCTGGTACTTAGCTGACGAGTAGAGGAACCTGCCCACATTGCCAGACACCTCCTGGACCCTGTTTTCACCACCTTCATCAGAATCAGAGTTGACAAGCCCACACCAGCCTCCAGGAGAGACCACAGCCTCATCAAGTCCAGCATCCCATCCCGGTCAAATGCACACCCACCACCTCCAGACCAGCCATCGAAACTGGAGCAGCGTCACTGACAAAGACTGTAACATTGCTCTCAACACCCATAGACCCAAGCACAGCAAGGCCTCCCCCAAGCCATCAAGAATTTCAACAGTTAGACCACCTCCTGCGCCCACTCCCTGGCCCCATCAAACACAGCAATACAACTTGATCCAGGACCCAGACCAGTTTGTACACAGAGGAACTCTGACTGATGAAATGCTACTGTAAACAACTGGGGAGCATAAATGGAGAATAAGCCAGGACAATACGTACCAAAGCACGTTCAAATCCACTCTGAGAAACTGCCACTAAATGATCCAGACCACCAAAAGTTCTGCTCTGTAGGAGGGCATTGATGCAAGAACCAACAGAAGCAAAGAAATCTTCAACATTGTGAAGGTTTTCACCTTACCAGTGGCCTTCTCCAACTTGATCACCCCCTCGCAGTACGTCTGCAACAATCTCTCTCAATTCTTCAGCAACAAAATCACTACCATTTACAGCAGCCTCAACTCACAGCCAGACCTAACAGACCTCGCCAAATGCCTCCCAATTTTCCCAAATAACCAATGCAACCCACATGGCCCGTCATTACTCTAAAAGAAGCCGCAGCAGCCAACCTTGGAGTCCATCCACTCAGGGGCCCCAACGGACCACTGACCCCACCACACCTACTCCAGAGGACTGCAACCCATCAGCACCATACTCACACCCATTTTGTTTGCCTTCACTTCTTCTGCAACATACCATGTTGTTTCTAAACATGCACCTGTCCTTCCACTGCAAAAGAAACTCCCAATTTACCCTTGAACACTCGCCAACTACTGGCTGATCTCCCTGCTACTATTCCCAACCAAGGTCTTAGAGAAAATCATCAACAGACACCTCACTGAATGCCTCAACAACCACCAACTTCTCAACACCACTCAGTCTGGGGTGAGACTCAACCGCAGCACAGGAACTGCCCTCATTGCCGCCATGTCTGACATTTGTAGCGCTCTGGACAGAGGAGATACTGTGACCCTCATCCTCTTGGACAACTCTGTGGTCTCCCAATCGATTCTCAAACACCTACACAACATGGAAATCCAAGGAAATGCACCCCGATGGACCGTCTCCATCTATCGGATACAGTCAGACAAATTGGCACCCTACACCTCGAATGCCCAAGATCTCATCTGTGGAGCTCCTCAAGGATCCTCCCTAAGCCTGACCCTCTACAACACATACATGATCCCTCTAGCCAGCATCATTTGCTCTCACATCAACATCCTCTCCTCTCTCCTATGCTAACAACACACAACGTGTTTACTCCCTCATGGACAAGACGCCCAGTACTCAGATCAAGTTCAATGCCTGTTTGACTGAAATCGCCCACTGGATGAAGACCAATGGGCAGATTTATCAATATTCACACAGCGCAGCAAGCCACCTTGCTGCACTGCACTGCTTGAAAGGTAAAGGGCAGGAATGAGTTGAATTTAACATCATACTATGCATTCCTTTCCTTGCTCTGGCACACAATGTGCTGCTTAGGGGCCAGTGCAGGTGTCCTTGCATCAAGTTGTAAGGGTGCCTTCATTGCAAACAGGATTGTTTTTGTGCAAATCCATGAGTGCATGCGTGAGAACACCCATGCTCCACCCATGGAACATCTCCCTGGGGCAGAGTAGCGCAATGCACCAATTTACTCTGTGTTGCATTACTCTAGATTTATCAAAACACACATGGCCACACAAGGTGGCCTTGCATGGCTTGATAAATCTGACTTAGTAGTTGCATCACCCTTGTGCCCCCTTGAGTGATGCAATGGTGACCCAACTTGTTGATAAATCTGCCCCTTACTATCTAAAGCTGAATACCGACAAGATCAAAATCATGATCTTTGGGAACAGTACTTCACTGTGGAACTCCACCTAGTGGCCAACAGATCTAGGCTAGACACCCACGCCAGGAAACATTCTAAGTCAATGCAGTCACCGCCCTAGACTTCCATACCCTGAAGATGCTGAGAAAGAATTTCAAATGGGTCCCATACATCACCCGGAAAAAAGTCATGCACTCCCTGGTCACAAGCAAGCTGGACTATGAGACCCTCTATGTTGGGATCAATAAAAACCTCAACAGAAGGCAGTCAGAGTCACTATCTAAGCTGCACTCACATCACACCAAACCCGAAGGAGCTCTACTGGCTCTCCATACAAAAAAGAGCACAATTCCGTCACCTCGCTCACACTACATAACAATGACCCAGCATACCTAACAGTTGCATCTCCTTTCACAAAACTGCCAGGCACCTTCTTTTATCTGGACTACTACTTGCACACATCCCACACATACTTAAAGCCAGAATCAGTAGTTGAGCCTTCTAAAGCACCAGAAGACCTGCCACCACACATAAGAGCTTCCTCCTCACTTCTTGAATTCCATAACAATCTGAAGGCCTGGCTTTTTTGAGTATTCCCACTAGGCCGTAGGTTTGGCTAGGCTCACACCTGCTCAGGGCCAGTGCCTCCTGGGTGATAGTATGCTCAACAAATCTGCATAACATAACATAACATCCATCAGCCTAATAATTGCATTACCATATATCCTAACCACAAATTATAACATAGCTATGTCACCCCTCCCATTTACTTTAGTCTTTCAAAGGTCTTTTTTTTCATTTTGACAGAAGTTTGTTAAACTCAGTGGCGGCTGGTGATTGTTGAAAGTGGTGTGGCATAATACCGACCAGGAGTTCACCCCATTTCTTTCCCAAAAATTGCTTCACTCATACACCTCTCTTATATTTGCTCTCTTCCCCCTCACTCACTCTAACCCACATTCTCTCACTCACTCCCATGTAGTCACATTCACTTATTCATAACCACTCTCAAACTCAGATTTTCACTCACTTCCACTCTCAAAGATACTCACACACACATCTTCACTCAATGCCATTCACTCTTAATCACCCACAAACGCACTCATAAACACATACATACATGCATAGAGAAACATTTTTTTGTAGTTACCTTGCCTACTGACCTGACAACTCCGAGGCTCCATGGCAGCAGCAGAGCCGGAATCTGGGTGGGGCACTGGAACCAGCAAGCAAAGATTCCTGACGAGGTGCCAGACAGAGAAACAAGGGCAGGTTTGAAAAGGGCAAGACCCACCTCAATCTATCTACCAGCTTCTTGAAAGGACTGAAAACACAGCCCTAAAGAAGCTTGGATAGTCCCGTGAATCATTTCCCTACTGCCCTGTGTGGCTTTTGACTTGCTTCAGTGATGCAATGATGTGCGCCCTGAGAGCCACATTTTAGCAGGTATTCTGTGCTGCCTGAGGCATGTGAGTATGTCTGTTAGATAAAAAGGATTGTACGCCCGTCAATCTGCACATATTCAATAGCCAACACTAGTCAAGGGATGGCATTTGCAGGTACCTTTCAGAGGAACTGAAACACCGTGCTGGTATGATTCAATGAATTGTTAACATTTGTGGAATGTACTGGCTTTGATTGCTACTGTGATGTTACCGAACGGCCCCAAAAATATAAATGGGAGCTCCTCTACAGTCTACTGAGCTTGGACACCCCCGTTTGTGGAAATTGGGGAGTCACAATTCCTGCTGGCTCTGACCATAATGTGCCTCCTGAAAGACTTCCTGGCTTGCTTTGATTTTGCTGCCTTTTAAAGTGCACCTGTGCTTGATTCAGACCATAGTCGTTTCCCCTTCATCATCAAATTTGGTCCCCCATGAGTAAGGGCCCTGTAGGAGTCCCAACTTGTAAGTGTCCCCATTTAATGAATTGAACAACTAAAGAGTAAACTGGGAGTAAGTGTTATCTTCTCAGTTACAAGGAGAAAGTGTGATGTTCCAAGTTACAGTAGCTCACTTTTCCAAACAGCAAAGCAATGTCCTTATTCTTTGTAGACTACAGGTATTCTGTATTGTTGATTACATTGTGTTTGCATTGTTTCAGCATGTTTTCAGTGTTAATGACATTATGGCCTCTGTAAGAAGCCAGATTGTTAAACTATAGAGGAGATTGACTTCAATGTTGATGTAAATAACAACAGAGCTCTCCCAATGTCAGAAAATCTAGTTCATATTAAGTAAAAAGGATTCAATAAGACGTTTCAAGCTTACACTTGGGATCTTGCCCAATCAGAGAAGCCTTCCTTCGGGGGGAGTGGCTTGACGCCAACAGGGATGGTCGCCTTCGAGTGAGGCTGCGCGGCCGTTCAGGAGGTCGTGTCTTCCTCCGGTGGCATTGCTCTGTTAGCACCGTGCTATTGCAGTGTGTTGGGCCATGGAACTGCCAGCAATTGTTCTGTGACCGCTGGGGCATCTTCGCGGTGAGCGGCAGCCCGTATTTTTTCTTTTTGTAGAGCCGCCGCGTCTCCCTTAGGACTCACGCCCGCCATTTTGTTTTCACCACAAACATGATTGTCCTTCGTTTTTAAGTGGTGATACTCTTTTTCAACTTGATATTTTCATATAATGGCTGTTTTTCAACCTGGAACTTTCATCTACTGGTTCCTTTTACTGTTATAATTGTCAGGATATTTATCACTTCTAGCAACAACATCAATACCTTTGTTTTGTTGGAGTTCTATATTTCCTCCTCAGCGACTTTTTCAATGATTATTTCTTTGCTACTTTGGGCCCTTTGACGTCATGGTTCATTGACTTTTGAATATATTTTTGACCATGCTTTTGTCCTGCTTGGAGCTGAGGAACAGAATGAGATACTGTTTTGGCTACAATATTGTGGCTTTCTCCAAGTTTAATTTCTTTACTATGAGGCGCTTGCTGTTTCCTTGGCTGTCTGTGTATGGGGAGGACAAAGCCTGCCAATTGTACTGTCAACACCTCTTCTCCTCCTCCTCCATCTGTGGTTGACTTTAACCCTTTCAATGTACTTTAGGAACAAATGGCGGAGTCAGAGCAAGGTGTGGTATCTCTTTTAAGCAAACACAGTGCCCTCAAATATTCCACTTCTAAACTTACGTCTAAGCTGGCTGGTACTTTGATGCTTCCACTGGGAAAAGGGTTAAACAAGACCCACCTTGGCCAGCTATCTCTTCTTCACCAATATCTATGGAGTTGATTCTTGAGGAAATACGGGCACTCAGGCCATATATGAAAGAGACTAATATACGTGTTCAGAATTTAGATGATTAATTGTTAAATATGGAGAGTCAGGTCACTCACTTGGAGAGTAGAGTGGACTCATTTCAACCTGTGGTAACTCAAGTTCCTTCTATGAAAGTTAAAATCTCTCAACTTCAGAAACTGCTTGAAAATCGTAACAGATGCAATAATTTGGGTATTTATGGTTTAGCAGAAGGAATTGATGGCTCTAATCCTCTCTCCTTTTCAATTGTTTCTTCCAAAGGTTCTTGATCTTCCTGCTATGCCTACACTGAATATTCAAAGAGCTCATCAATTAGGCCACTGTTCTCACACTGCGTCTTCCTCGAGCAAGCCAAGAGGTGTTATTCTGTATTTTTTAGAATACACAGATTTGTTAAAAGTTCTACAAGCAGTCAAGGCCATGGGCAAAATCTCATGGCAAGGATCTACTCTTTTATTTCTTAAGATTATGCTAAGGTAACAGCAGATAGAATAAAGACATTTTTGGACATGAGACCAGCGCTCGAAACATCAATGCCAGATTTGGTCTTATACATCCTTGCCTTTTTAAAGTTACTTATAAAAACAAAACTACAACTTATGAAGATCCTTGTCTACTAAAACGTTTTCTAGACAATTGCAGAGTGGAGGAAATGGAAATTAATAGATCTGCTGTTTGATTTGTGGTGTAATTTTTCAATCTATTTCTTGTTGCTTGTAATGTGTATTGTTTGTTGTAAAATTTTGTCTAGCATGTTTTACTTTTGTTAGATTCTGCTTTTTCTACGTAGTTAATGTGATTCCTCGTTCATGTTGTTTCCTAATGTGGCTTCATCACCCACGACTCTTGTGTATGTTTTTTGGTATGTCACTTTTTCTCTTTTATATATGGTTTTTGTCCTTTTCTTCCTTTTTATTTTTATTCTTCCTCTTTCTCACCTCTTCTATTCTTTTTCTCTGAACTTTCTTAATAATGTGCTATATTTTTTCACTTCTCTTTTCAACTTTACTTTTCTCTCTACTTTTCTCTGTTTTTTTCCTTCTAGTTTTCTTATTTCTTCATCTTTTTCTACGATTCCATCTTCTGTTTCATATGCTATCTCTCTTGCTATGCTATTACAATTTCATGGTTATTCTTCATTATACCTATACTGTTCTTATAATTTAATTGTTATTATTATCTGTTTTAAAATTTTAAATGTATCACTGTATTGTAGATGGACTTAAGATTTATTTAATGGAATGTTAAAGGTGTAGGTTTGCCTATAAAACGTCAAAGGGTTTTATCACATATATCTAGTTCAAAGGGTGATATTGTTTTGTTACAGGAAATACATATATCAGACAAAGAGGTAACTAAGCTCAAAAGACAATGGGTTGGTCATATTTTCGCATCTCTTGGTTGAGGGAAACGTAATGGAGTTGCTATTTTATGTCATAAACTTCTCGATATAGAAGTTATTGCTCAAGAAGTTGATGGTGAGGGTAGATGGGTTTTGGTTTCCTTACTGAAAAATTCCCTTGACTATTGTTATTGATGGGTATTGTTTAAATTGATGACATATAATGATGACTACCTATTAGTAGATGGTGATTGTAACATGGTATTTGATCCTATTATAGACAGGCATTCTAAAACTTGATTTAGGTCCAAGATGGCACCTGTGCAGGAGCAGCCTTGCGGAGCTCTGTTGCACCCACTCAAAGAACGGCAGGTCTGGGGGGCTCCGCCGCACCCACTCAAAGACCTGCTGGTCTGGGGGGCTGGACCAGTAAGGGGCCGCAGGAATCAAGAGGCCACGAGGAGGGGCACTGGCTGGCCGCCTTTGTTGTTGCTGGGAAGTGACGTGCAGGCCTCTGCGGCTCGATGCGGTGCAGCGACGAGACGCCATGATGGTGGCAGTCCTGGATTGAGTGGTGTGGGCCGCAGGGCATGCCTCCCGGAGTCCTGGGCGGGGATGCATCCCCCTCGTCCTTGAAGGCAGAGTGTCCAGACCCTGGTCGGGGCGGCACTGCTTTGTTGAGAGCTGAGGCCGGGAAAGCCCACTGTGGTGATTGGCGGCATGAGGAGACCCGAACACCGGCAGAGATCAAGGCCAAGGAGTGCCGCCTGTCAGTTCCTTGGGAGACCAGAGCTGGGCCCAGCATGAAGGGGAAAGCCACCCGCTGCTGCAGGGATCACGAGAGGCCTTGGCGGACAGGAGAGGAGAGCCTGGCCTACCTATGTCTGTCGTGGCAGTGGAAACGACGGCCTGATCCTACAAGTGGTGAGCCCTGGGGAGGCAGAGCGGTTGTGGGAGCGCCCTCCTGGTGACAGCCCATAAGGAGGTCCTGGGCATTTGGCTTGGCGCATGCAGGGGCTCACGGACACTGGCAGAGATCGAAGCAGAGGGCTGCCGCCCGGCAGTTACCTGTGAGACCGCAGCTGGGCCCACCACAAAGGAAGAAGCGGCCCACGGCTGCGGGGATCACGAAAGGTCCTGGTGGACAGGAGAGGATAGTGTGGCATACCTGCGGCCATGGCGGCAGTGGTGACTTAGGCCCAATCCTACATGCAATGAGCCCCGGGTAGGCAGAGTGGTTGCCCATACGGAGATCCTGGGTGTTTGGCTTGGCACCAGCAGGGACTCACAGAAGAGCACAGGCACCCCTCCCTCCCCTCAACCTCCCCTATATGACAAGCTGGTGTGGAGACCAGGCCTGCTGATGGAGGGTCTCACCAGAAGGAGAAGGGAGTGCAGCTTTGTTGTGCTTGTGGTGGCGATGCCCTAGCTCTTCACGTGCAAGCCCAGCGGACATATAGCCACTGCGAGGCCGTTCCCTGGTAATACCTACCCAGGGGCTATTAGCTTTTGACTTGACACTTTTCGGGGCCACTGGAGGTGTAGTCCTGCTGTTTCTATTGCCTGGTGGACCCGGGCCAGGGGCAGGATACCTTGCTGATACCCAGATGCTTTGACCACTCAGAAGGATCATGACTGCTCGCCGGCAAGTAGGGCGCACCACCAGCCTCTTGCATATTTCACTAGAGCTATTTGGGGCGAGCAAAATGACATCCACCGGAATTAAGAGGGACCCCATAGTTAAGGATTTATTCACCAAGAGCTCCTCCAAGCTGGCGGAGTCGACCAGGGAGCCATACTCACCTACTCGCTCCCCGCTGAAGCCAGGCCAGGGCCAGGACGCACCTCGAGAGACGACATAACGACTCTAAAGATGGAAATGACTATGGAAGTAGAGGACCTTCGGCGCGAGATGGGCGATCTTGAGCAACAAGTGGATACCATGGAAAAGAGCGGTGATGCTAGGGAGGAAGAGTTGGAAGCATGCCGCAGCGAGATCCTTGAACTTAAAGACTGTAATGCTGATCTCAATTATTATCTGGAGGACTTAGAAAACAGATCTTGCAGATCTAACATTAGAATTAAGGGCGTTCTGCTGCAGGCAGATGCAGGCAGACTGGAAGATTACATTCTTCGGCTCTTTCGCCAATATCGCTCCAGAGCTGGCGGAAAAGGAACTCCTCCTGGATCGCACGCACAGAGCGGGACACCCCTCTGGGGTGCCCGGAACCCAGCAAGATATCCTTACGTGTCTCCACAATTTCCACCAGAAGGAACTCATTATGGACAAGGTATTTGATAAACCCCATGTCCTCTTTGAGGGGATCAAAGTGCGCCTTTACCAAGAACTCTATTTTATCACGTTACAGCGCCGTCGAACCATCAAGCAAGTAACTACATTTTTGACAGATAAAGGTGGGGACACCCCTTTCATCTAATCTTTGTTTGGGAGTGAGAGACACTTATGGTTCACACCCCGTCAGAGGTGGTGTTGATCCTGGGACTGGATCTGAAGCAGGACGACCAAAGCGACTCCAGGGTCCCCCGGCGCCCTCCCAGTGGCTAGATCCCTGGAAGCAATCTGATTCCTAGTCCCATAAAAGGTGAAGCAAGCCAACCACAATGGAGAATCTTAGAGAGAGAGCGGCCCTTTTGCAGCACCTCACTCAGAGGGATCAGTCTCTGGAGCAAACAGAGGAGTAATCACGTCAGGATTGGGTGCCCCCCGGCGGGCATCTCTGCCGACAATGGTACTTCTGCATGAACTCTAGATCTGCCCCATTTTGGAGTACGTCTGAAAGGGTGCGGCGGAGGGAACCTGCGATCTCTACACCTCTCTGCTGTCTGACGTGCATCACCAACTACATGGACCCACAATACATGATTCACTGTTTTACACCAGTTGGGGTCTTGGTTGTTTCGGTCCCCTTGTTTTGTTTCTTCTACATATGTTTCCATGCTCTATTAATACGCGACACTGTTTCACCTCAACACATTTATCCGCAACACGGGTGCACCCTCTCCTCCAGCGGACTTCCATGGCTGACACTTTCCCCCTTTGCCCATGGTGAAGATAGTTAGCCTTAATGTCAGGGGATTTAATGCTCCAGCGAAGAGAATAGCACTATTGTCCCAACTGAAGACTGCCCAGTGCGACATATGTCTTCTACAAGAGACGCACCTGCTAAAAAAGGACTGGGGCCGTGTGCGTTTGAAGGGGTTCGACCGTCAATACTGGTCTTCAGGGCCTGGAATGAAGGTGTGGGTGGCGATTTTAGTGTCTACTCACTTTCAGGGGCAGGTCCTACAGGTACACTCTGAAATCACGGCCCACATGCTCACTGTGCTGATCTCCCTTCATCAATACACTTTCACAATTGCATGCCTCTATGCCCCCAATGATCACCAAGAGCCCATTATCCGCCGAGCTACTGGGACTGTCCTCACCCCCTGGACATTAAAGTCCTGATAGGTGGAGATTTTAACCTGGTGCCCAATGCTCACTTAGATAGATCCCTCCACAGAGCAGGCCCAACAGGAGCTTTCTCTACGCAGGGACATCAATGGCTCCGAGATACAGGGCTGTCTGATGCATGGATGTGATTGAACCCCACCACGAGGGCCTATTCCTTCTTCTCAGCAGCACATCAGTCTTATGCAAGAATTTACTATTTTTTAGCATTCACTCACTTCCTGTCGGAGGTGACCCATGCAGACATTGAGGTGGCCTCCATATCGGACCACTCCCCTATTACGATTGCACTGCATCTCCCCAATAACTGCCTGAGATCTAGATTGTGGTGCCTCAACCCTAAATTACTATCCTTACACTCCTACAATTAAGGTGGAGGTGGAGAGGACGATCACGGAATACTTGGAGATCAATGATACGCCCCACACTGAGATAGCAACTCTCTGGGATGCCCTTAAGGCGTGGTGAGGGAGACATATATAGCGGTAGCGGAATGGCTTAAAAGGTAGAGGAGAGCCAAACGTTTAGAATTGGAGATAGGGGTGAGGGAGCTGGAAGAGTCACACAGGCAGATGGGCTATCATAGGATACAGCGCCAACTTACCATAGCTAGAAAACAGCTTAAGGCCCTAGATATGGATTCAGCGGCATACGCCCTGCTTCACCACAAAACAAAAATACTATGCAGGTGGCAACAAAGCCAGAAGACTCCTGTCACATAACCTGCGAGCGCAGATTCACACACAGCGTATCCCTCATATTATATTAGATCATGCCCAGCACTCCCTAATGCAAGACACGGACATTGCGGCAGAATTCGGCCGGTTTTATAACCAGCTCCTCCTTCATACAGACTGTTCCACGTACCTGGAACAGGCTCCCATAATGAAACTCTCGGAACCTACAGCAGCACTCTCAGAATCGGATATCACAGTGAAGGAAGTCCTTGAAGCAATAGGGATTCTTAAACCGGACAAGGCTCCTGGCCAGGATGTGTTTACAGCTTCATTTTACAAAATATTCCCTGCACAGCTGTCTCCCTTGCTGACTCGGCTGTACAACTCCTTTGGCACCCAGGGTGCCCTTACAAAGACCATGAAGTCGGCCATTATCACAGTTTTACCTAAACCCGGGAGGGACCCCAGCTCTGCGCCTTCTACTGCCCCATATCCTTACTAAATTTGGATGGGAAGATATTTACCCGCATTCTAGCTAATAGGCTGGGGCGGCTTATGCCCGGGTTGGTCGACCCTGATCAATCGGGCTTTAACCTGGGGGTACTTGCGGTGATAACACCAAGTGCATATGCCCCCTAATAGATAAAACAACATTATCCCAAGTTACCACAATGCTTTTCTTAATCGATGCTGAGAAAGAGTTTGATCGAGTGCGTTCACCTTTCTTGCGGCTGGTCCTGGAGGCTGTTGGCTTTTGACCCCGGTTCCGTAAGTAGATATGGGCCAGCTATTCGGACCCGGTGGCTCTTGTACGCGTTAATGGCTTGTTGTCTCATCCTTTCACTGTCTCTAGGGGAACGCACCAGGGGTGTCCTCCCTCACTGCTCTTGTTCCCGCTTTATATGGAGCTGCTGGCAGAGCACGTTCGGGGACACTCCCTTATTGAGGGTGTTCGGATGGGGGGGGCCAATCTTACAAGATAGCTTTGTATGCGGATGATGTGCTTTTGGCTATTACTAAACCCCGCCAGTCGCTGCCCCCTTTGAGAGAGGATCTAGAATTGTTTGGGAGGGCTTCAGGTTTTAATGTGAATGCCACCAAATCTCAGGCTCTTAACTTCATCATACTGCAGGCCGAGCAGGCGTCCCTGGCCACAAAATTCCAATTTTCATGGGCCGCGCGGGGAATCTCCTATCTGGACATTCAATTGTTCCCACCCATAGAGAGATCTGTGACACACAACTTCGCGTCCTTGTTGCATACAGCACGCTCCCTAATACAATCCAGGCATGGGGGCCCGCTTTCTTGGTTGGGGCAAATAGCTGCTATAAAAATGTCCCTCTTTTCTGAGAGCTTATACTGCATGCAGGTGATGCCACTAGAGGCACCTCCCTCCATATAGAACAAACTCCAACACTCCCTGGAGTCCTTCATTTGGGGTGGCAAGCACGCTGGAATAGCATGAGACCGTGCGTATCTCCCAGTGGCCAAGGGCGGACTCGGCATAATTCATCTCCTGCGCTACCATCAAGCAGCTCAGCTGCGGTTTTTGGTGGAATGGCAACGTCCATATACAGAGAAACATTGGTGCTTTCTCGATCAGGTGGTGGCAGGGATGCACTGCCCTAAATTGAACCGCTACTGGTTCGAGGTCCTCACAGATAATAACATGTTTAGCACTGAACTACCCCGGTCCCCAGCTATATTTAGTTGGGACTGCCCAAGGCCATCATGTACCCACCACACTCCACTAGGAGGAGGGCCATAACCCTGTGTGTGCGCCGCAAAGCAGGTTTTGCTGTCACAATGGGGCAAGGACATCATATCCACACATGCAGATTGAACACACAAACTCTGGGACCTGCTCAGTATGGAGAAATTGACAGCAGTTGTAGACCATACACTACCTAACTTTGAAAAAATGTGGGGCCCCTCCTTGAAATAGTTGTCTACCAGTTTTAGAGAGCTCTCATGCCCAATATACTTGCGGGTGGTATGCCTTATGGGAGGTACAGAGCCCGACCCATAATACTTCCGCATGGTGGGAGGGGAACAGGAGTTAAAAGAGATATCATATGCACAAGCATGGTTTGGTTACTCTATCTATTTTGAATGTCTGTCACTCTTGACTTTGGTTTCTTCCTCCACTTTCTCACTTTCCTTCTCTCATCGCCAGCCATTGGATGTAGTCGAATGAACATGTTGTAATTTTATTCAAAATTAAAATTGATACAATCCTGAAACTCAATTTATCCCTTCACATATGCATTCTCAATTTAAATCTGTAATACTCCAATGATCACTTGTTGATGCCTGAAGATTATGCAATCCAACACTTCAAGAATATACTTTCTTTTCCCCTGTTCATTTTTCCCAATCTCGATTGGATTATAGGTTTATTTCTAACGCACTTGCTCAACATCTCATACACTTCGATATAGGATCCATATAAATTTTCGATTATTCACAAGTCACTCTGGATCTCGATATCCTCCCACCTACTCATGGAACTAGAAGATGGAGATTTAATAATGCTTTTCTTCTAAATCCCAAGTTTCAACAAGGTTTTGAACAATTTGCTAATACATTTTTTCTGGAAAGTGAATCTCCTGATCTTTCACCTCAGACTATTTGGTATACTTTTAAACCTGCCTCTAGAGATTTCATTATTAACTTTGTGACCCAGAAACGGAAATCTTACTCAAACACTTTAAAATTACTTAATTCCCTTAGTAAACAATTTGAGCATTCCTTTTATAATACTAAATCCAAGCTTGATCTTGATAAATTAGTTCATGCTAAATTTGAATTTCATAAATTTTCCACAGAAATTGCTAATTCTTATTTACTGAAATGTAGTGCCAAGTATTATGGTGGTCAGAATAAAGCAGGAAAACTTCTTGCTAACTGCCTTAAAATTAAAAAAGAACGCACTAAAATTAACTCTCTTTTAACCTCTAAACATATACATTATACATAAAAACGGAGATATACTTTTTGAATTTACTCACTTTTTTTAGACTCTTTATTCTCCAAAATCTCAAAATGATCGCCAAGATCCTCTTCACTATTCATCGTCCATTTCTCCTCCTTCACGTCATAACATTGATTTTTCTTCATTAGATGCGGATATTCAAATTCAAGATATTTTTAATGCTATTTGCTCGATTAAATGTGGTAAAGCTCCAGGAACTGATGGTTTCACTATAGAAATGTATTCATATTTTTCCTAAACTACACCAACTTTTTCACTACTTTATATCTGCTCATGCATCTGGGGGATCATTTCAGGACACTTTAATATTTCTCATCCCCAAAGATAACAAGGATCATATACTGTGTAACAATTATTGCCCGAATTCTCTAATAAATTTAGACTATAAGATTTTTGTGAAAAAATTGGCTCTTCATTTGGATGTTTTATTACCTCAGCTAATTGTGAAGGAACAATGTTGGTTCATTAAAGCTAGACATCTCTCATATAACACTAGATTATTTTTTAATGTTGCTAGTAAGTATAAGCCTTATTCTTTAGCAGCTATATCTTTAGATGCGGAAAAGGCATTTGATAGAGTCAGCTGATCTTTTATGTTTTCTACACTTTCTTGGTTCAGTTTTGGTTTCTAAAATTATTAATTATGTTTCTTTGTTGTATTCTTCCCCTAAATCCTCTATATTAGTCAATGGCCTTATGTCCCCTTTTTTCCCCCCTTTCCATTGGTGTTAGACAAGGTTGTCTACTTTCTTCTTTACCTTTTATTCTTGCTTTAGAGCCCTTTTTAATAAAAATTTGTTCAAATCCACAGATTAATGGTTTTGTCTATGGTGATAAACAACTAAAACTCTCTGTTGACGCTTATGATAGTTTACTCTTTATTTCTCACCTGCAGACATCTTTACCATCTTTTCTGTTAGAAGTAGATAATTTTGCGTCTGTTTCTGGTTATAACTTGCATGCAAAATTTTTCCCCTAAGTAGATTGTGTTTTCATGCGGATTTTACTTCTTCTTTTCATTGGATTCCAGATAAGATTAAGGGGGTCATTACGATGGCAGCAAGACCGCCACCGACAGGCTGACGGTGGCGGTCTCACGCCATCGGGACCACCTTCACCGCCCACCACATTAGGATGGCGGGTGGTGTGATGGCGGCCGGGGACTCTGACCGCCACGCATCCGACGGGCTCCTTGAGCCTGCCGGTGTGGCATAGGGCCTCGCAATCCCTGCATTGGTGGCAATGCCTACCAGGCACCGCCATATGGATTAAGATATCCCTCTCCGCCAGCCTTTCCATGGCGGTTCACCCGCCATGGAAAAGCTGGCGAAAAGGGACATTGGGGGCCTGTAGCGGGCCCCCCTTCCCCCTGGGCCTAGGCTGTGGGCACTGGTGGGCACATGTCTTTGCACCATATGCGGTGCCTGCCACGTAGTGCAGGGTTATGTGTAGTGACCCATTTTTGTCTTGCGGCGTGTGCTGCAGCCAGCAGCACATGCCGTAATACAAAAAATAGGCAATGCGACTGCCTCGAAGGTGGTCGCATCGTAATTCCTACTGTGGGACTGCCGCCTTGTAGGCAGGCATTCCCAAATAGGAAACGATGGCGGACGGACTGTAGTCCATAAGCCATCGTACTCAGCCCCTAAGTATCTTGGCTTGTGGTTCACCAATTCCATTAAAGATACAGTATCTTTAAATTTGAAAACATTGCAAACAGTACTAATCTCATTTACATCTCGTTGGAATCCTTTATTTTTATCTTGATGGGGTCATCTGGAAACTATAAAAATGATGTTAGTTCCTATAATATTATTTTATCTTTCGAATATGCCTGTAAATATTCCTCATTCTCAATATTCTCAATTCTTTCTAATTTCTTATGGAATAACAAAAAACCTTGTATGTCACTTCACAAGCTCAAAAGACCTAAACATATGGGAGGGGTTAATTTTCCAAATTTCCATACATATCATTTAGCCTTTTTTTCCTAAACAAACTTCTTTTTTGTTACAGGAAGATGATCCTTCAATCTCTCCCTTATGGACTGGTCTTGATGAATCCGCTTTTCATCCTTTTTCTCTTATAGAGTTTTTATCTTTCACTTCTAGCCCCTCATCACTATCTCTTCTGATTTTTAAGAATACATGCAGACCTATATTTATTTCTTATTGAAACCCTAAAGATCAATTTGTACAGTCTTCAATTTGGTATAATATCTCTATTAAAATACATAATAAGACTATTTTTTAAAAGATTGAAATACGAAAGGCCTCAAATGGATTTATCACCTTTTTCTTGGTAGCCCAATCACGTTTCTCCCTCCCATCTTCATTTAAACCCAAATATGTGTCCTTAACTTCTGTTGCTTAATCCTCATAATAAATTTCTTCTTGATCATACAATTTCTTCTCCAATACCTACTATTAACAAGGTCTTATATACTTTTCTTTCTGCATAAGGAGAGTGCCAATGCAAATGATAAACATCTGTGTTCTATATCCTTGGATCAAATGGAAACCATAGAACATACTCTGTTTTGCTCTCCATTGTATTCTTGTGCTACAGCAAAATCACTGAAACCTTATTGACGGAATATGGGGTTCCAACATTATTTACCAGTTCTTAGAATTTTGAGTTCAGATACGAGCAGATTTCTACTAGCGGTGGGAGTGCCCAGGAAACTATTTGGCCTCCCACTATAGTATAAGTCTGTCTTTGTATGTAGCTGGTTTAGCTAGCGCTGGGAGTCACAGCTATAACTCATTTGCTGATTGGTCCTATGTATGATCGTAGGTAGTTCGAGCTGCCCCAAAAATGCACAGATCCCTACTGTGCTGCATGCTGACTTCAGGAGGCTAGCTAAGCATTACTATTATATAATCAATCGTGTACAAAGAGAACTGGAGTTGTTGTAGCATTTGCACTTTATCCAACATGCAACTCAGGGTGGGCATTTATGTGCATATTATGTTGGGGCACAAGAGTTAGTTTATATAGTGCAGCTTATTACAGGGGAGAGCAATGTTGTGTTTTAATTTTTTTATATAGCCCATTGTCATAGTACAAGCTGCTTCAGTACTTCATGTTACTAACTGATAGGCAGCTAGTTTATTTGGAGTTGGGAGCTATGGAGACAACATAGTTCATGTCTCCCCTACATACATATATGTATGCACCTTGTCTTGTTACAAACATCTCTTCACTTGTTATGTTTCCCACGTTTGTTCTACGAGGTATTGTTATGTACCACTCTCATGCACTTAAATCATGTACATCATGTTTATTTTTATGACCAACAAAAGGGTGAATAATTAGTTTTTATCATAGTATCTAGCGTTTCCACTTTATTTAACCTGGTTGACCTGTGGAATTATGGGGGGCATGTATGTGTACACTGTGTTGAGGCACAAGAGTTGTTTGCCAGGTATTTGACGACACAGGGAAGGGTCATGCTGTTGTATTTTTTTTTTTTAATGAATTGTTAGTTTTTATCTTGTTTGTTAACTAGTTTATTGATGAATTGTATTGATGTATTTTATTGTTTTATCTGTTTTTATGTCATGTGACCAAAATAAAGAATCACTACAAACAAAATGCTTTTATGGTCTTAGACCAAATAAAAAGTATCACTACTAAAATAAAAAAAATAAAAAAACCTCAACCTGTCATGGCAGTTGATCAACATTTTTATTTTGTATTTCAGTAACAAGCACTGAAAGCTGGTGTTTTGATTTCAAATACAAACATTTGATGACCCTGATAACGAGAATGTTTTCACCCTGGGTCTGGAAGTAATTTGCAATTTTTACTGTCTGGGTCTGCCATGCCTCACATGATGATCCCAGGAAAATTAAGCATTACATTCTAATGCAGTGCGCCATGTAGCCCTGTGGCTAATAAGCCTCCAGGAAGAGTTTTATTATTGTGGAACCAACTGAGGCTCAGTCATTGCAAACACTTTAGTTCCCCCTTCTTTTAAATGAGGTGGGGGGTATGTGAGTCTGACTGAGCTGGAGAACCACCTTTTTACAGTGATTCACCTATACCACCAAACTATAATGTATTCCTTACTTTTGTATTTGGAAATTAGAATTCATAATTTTGACATGGTGCAAAGCTGTGGTTGAACAAGGCTCAACAAGGTCAGATACATTGATTTGGTGGCTTGCTAGAGTCTAACACTTCATTGCAAAAAGCTCCAAACTCTGTGGCAGTCGAAATCATAGCCATAGAGGTGTATCTTCTTTGGTATTGACATCGAAACCTTTATCCTGGTTTGCCCTGGTTTACCTTGAGATTTGAAAGCGTTTAAGGAGGTAAAAATCCATCTGCAGGGAAAAGCAATAAATAATGCTCTAACGGGACTGTATGAGGTTAGATGCATTTGGGGCTATTCATAAAGGTAAGTTGCACTTATGGGTAATTTACACTTATACGTTTGAGTAACTTTGCTACTTTTGACTTTTAACAAAATCTGAGTGTAAGGTTACTCAAAAGTGTAGACTTGCCTATCTCCACCTAATGAAATGGGGGTCTAACCAAAAGTTACTACTGCCAGAATGAAACAGTAGTAAATCCAGCACCACAAATGATAAATCACTGAAACTGCAACACCCTCCCGCAGGGACTTAAAAGAAAATCCTATAGGAAATAATATTAAATTGAACTAAACTATTTAAAATAGTAGAAAATATGAATTAATATAATTTAATGTTTAAAATATAGCTAGATTGAAAACATTATTAGCATTTATTTATAAAATATTTTAACAATTATTTGTTTTTATAAACTGTGACATTATTTTGAATTAAGAAATAATTAAAGTACTTATAATTAACTATATTCATCACATTTAAAAACTCATTACAGTTGGTTGGTCCATGTCCCACCCTAAACTCCTCCATACCCCTGCCTAAACCCCTCCCTAACCCTCCCCTTACTCGTCCCTAAAGCCTACCATTAAACAATAATTGTGCCCCTTTTGCCAGCCACTCTCCCTGCTCTGTCCCACATTTACTACTAATTAGTACACCTACTTGTGTGACGATATCCCTACAGAGTGATAGGAAAGATGGTGGTGGAGTATTTTGTAGTGCTTTAGTGATTCTATTGTAGCATTACTAAACATTCTACATAATGCAGTTTGTGAATAGGCCTTATTATCTTTGCAGTACTACTGGAGCTTTAAATAATGTGGGCAAAACCTCTGAGGGGAGAAAAACAAGTATTCTTGTCCGTTAAGGTTGATTATTTGTGCGATAATCTTGTCACTGTGTCCTAGTCCTATAGAGGTGTAAAAATATATTCTATAACTTTTTCACTGATGTTCCAAATGTTCCCAAACTTCCACAGAAGTCATCAAGTAGAGTAGACCATGGATTCATAATTGAAAAAGGCCAGCCTCCTCTTCTCTAAGACCTGCAGCCAAAAGTTCAGTTGTCACTGGTCCTTCTGGTCTTCTTCCAGGTGAATACAGCTCCTTCTGTCTCTTTCATCTTCTAATCTTTCCAAGGTACACACAAAGATTTTGGACAACAGGCAATTTTTTTTAGACCTCAACCCTCTTCTTCTTGTTGGTCATCAAGAGGTCAGCACAACTTGTTTTCAGAGAAGCCTCTTAGATGCAGATATTCCAAGCAAAGAAAGAGGCACCATGCCTCAGACCTTCACAGGACAGAGGGATTTATGTTAGCATGTAGTGCCCCTCTCTCTTTTTCTGTCAACTGCAGCTCCTACTTGATTAGACTGATCACAGCACATTTTATAAAATATTTTTAGCTTTACTTGGCACATGTCTCCAAGTTAAACCAGCAAGAATTCTCTCACTTTCTACCCAACTCATATGAGCAAAAATCCTAATTCTTCTTCACTAAAATGGTCTTACTGCAAAGCTGAACTTTCCAGATTTCTATATTAACAGAACTCACAAAGCCGACCAACTTCTGCTCCCACGCTATCAATGCAAATGTTTACTCCTTCTAGGCATATCGATTTCTTCTGTATGGGTAGAAATGTTCCTGTGAGAAAATGGCCCTCTCTTAAGGGTCACCCCAAACCTTTTGCCTTCCTCCTCCTCTTTTACTGACCTCATTTTTGCCGGCTTAAGGACTCTGAGCACTTTACCACTGCTAACCAATGCTAAAGTGCATGTGCTCTTTCCTCTCAACATGGCAGCATTTGTTCATACCCAATTGGCATATTTAATTTACTTAAAGCTCCCTAGTAAAGTGTACTACATGTGCCCAGGGCCTGTAAATTGAATGCTACTTGTAGCTCTGCAGCACTGATCGTGCCACCCACTTATGTAGCCATTAAACCATGTCTCATGCCTGCCACTGCAGAGGCCGTTTGTGCAGTTTTAAACTGCCATGTCGACCTGGCAAGTTAAACCTCTTGCCAGGTCTAAATCTTTCTTTTCAATATATATAAGGCACCCCCAAGATAGGCCCTGGACAGCCCAAGGGCATGGTGTAGTATCTTTGAAAAGCAGGACATTTACATTTAAGTTTTACATGTCCTGGTAGTAAAAAAGTCTCACATTGGTTTTTCACTACTGGAAGTCCTATCTCTCCCATAGAATAACATTGGGATTACTTCCAACTGGGAAGTGTCACTTCCAACTGGGAAGGGATAAGACCTCGAAGTCTGCTGTCTCTGCAATCACAATTTAAAATCACAACTTATGGTGAAGTCAGATTTTAAATTGCAATTCTGAAAATGCCACTTTTAGAAAGTTTACATTTTCTCAATTTAGCCATTTGGTGCCTGCTGCCTGTCTCTGTTTACTATCTGGGGTGGGTGACAGCTGGAGTTTGTGTATTCCCCCTAGACAGCCACACACAAAGGGAACTTGATGGGTCTTCCTGGGAGGATAAGAGGGAGGAGCTGGGCACAGCCTAACACTTAGACATGAATAGGCTGTGTCCTGTCCTTACACAAAGAGCTGCGTATGCCCCTTTAGTGAGTCTGGAGCCAGGGCAGGAAGGGAAGACCTCTGTGAAATCTAAAAACCCTTCTTTGAAGTCTCCCTCACTTCAAAGGCACAACTAGGTATAAGTACTGGACCTCTGACACCATGACTGCAGTACACTACTGGACCTGTAAAGAACTCTGCCAGGAGAAAGAACTGCTATGTTGCTAAAAGGAGTGCCACTCTGCTGGACTACTGCTTTGGAAGAACTGCTTTGCTGCTGTGTTGCCCTGCTGCCTGCTACCCTTTGACCTGACTGAGGAAGGACTGGACCCATCTCACTTGACCCCAGAGTGACTCCAAGGGCTTGCTGGCTTGCCCCCTGTTCTAAGTCTCAGGGACATCAAAGACTTAAATGCATCCTGCAGCAGCACCCAGACTTTGCTTGCCGCAAGTCTTGCCCTGCCAAGTGGTGCCAATTCAGTCCTGGGCCCTTGGATGTGGGTATAAAGTGCTGCTACAGCTAGAACCCACATATGGATGCCGTTGTGCTATTCTGAATGGGCGCGTCTCCCTCGATGCTAATGCATTGCTGCTGCGAGGACTGTGGACACTGCATCGCTGACTGAGTGGCGCATTGTCTCCAGTTTCTGACACATCTCCAACTTTGCATGGCTCGGCATCGATGTATCGCCTTCAATCCTGTCCCTCTATGACGACGCATGGCCTTTTGCTTCCTGCATCTCGGCTAAGTTGATAACGCATCTAAGGTACTTTTCAATGGGCCAAGGCTGGTCCCTGTATCCAACCCACACTCCATCGCAGTCAGCTTGAAGTTTTGAATTTGACCCGTTCTAGCGTGACCAGATAGCCCCAGTTGGCACTTTATATTTTTGGGCACTACATTTCAGTTTGTTCTTTCAAAATTCATGTCTACGGTTATACTTATTGGATTTTTGCCGTTGTGTTCTTGTTTTTTTCATTAAACTCAGTTTTATTTTTCTAATCAGGTGTGGTATCTTTTAGTGTGGTGTGTTCACTGTTTTACTGTTTAAAGTATTGCACAAATACTTTACACATTGCCTCCTAAGTTAAGCCTGATTGCTGTATGCCAAGGTACCAGAGGATGAGCACAGGTTAACTTAAAGTATGTATATGACTTACACTGACTAGGATTATGGTTCCTGCTTGGACAAGGTGCATACCTCTGCCAACCAGAAACCCAATTTCTAACAGTTCCTCTAGGATTTTGAAATCCCTACCCTTTAACGCATGCAAATATTAGGTTCCAAATTTATATGCAGATGTCAAAACAGAAAGAAACTGAAAGGCAGATAGGACTTTGTACAGAAAATGTTTGATCAATTCAAGGCCGAATTGTCCTAATGATCTCTGAGCTTCAGGGTGTCCACTATGGAAAGGGGATTAAGAAGCCGCTGACAAAAACTGGTTACAGAAAATGTTACAACTTACAAAAGCCACCTTTTCGGTGTATTAAATTCGACGTCAACTTATATATTTTTTTAATATTGTTATATGCTGCTATAAGGATTTTCCTAAGTATCTATTAATTAGAGCCAAAAAAAGTAGGTTTCAGCAGAATTTGCCATTGAAACGCATGAAGCCTGGTTGCCACCTCTCACCTGTACCATAGAATTTAATGTCATGGTATCCTTTGGAAATGTAAGTATGTGCACAACTTCAATTTCAAATTTAAGATCTATGCAGTGTGGGTTCTTGGTAGGAACACAATTAGCAAGAATATATTCTGACAAAAATATAGTGTGCTAAGCGTTGTTTATGAAAATATTGGTCCATTGGGCGTAGATTTTATATTATTAAGTCCAATGGGGTGAATACTTAGGACACAATATTTCTGTCAGATGATAACTTGGTTACACTACTGCTACACTAAAAGAGCTGTGCCAAACTTTTGCAAGGAACATATTTAGATGGTATACATTGTCATAAATCTAGCATTTTAAATGTAAACATTATTTCAGTTCTAACTTTTAATACCAACACTTGTCCTACATTGGCTCATGGCTGTTACTAAACCGATATGGCCAGTAGTTTGCTCAAAATGTGAGTGGAGTAACTTCGGGGCATATTATCAAGCGGCAGCGATAATTATCGCTGGCTGCTCTTAGCTAGATTTTTTTATCGTCGGCTATCGCTGGCAATTATCGCCATGCTATCGCTGTATTAACAACGCATAGCGCAATGGCGATAATTTCCCAGCGATAGCGGTGTTTTCCATGGATTTCATACAGTTGCAATTAATAAATGCCGTTTGCAAACGTGGTACAAGAATTGTGACCCTTCACTGTACTCTGTTTTCATAATGAAAGTTAGTGACTGTGATTAGCAAACAGATGTGAAGCATGTTAAACCATTTAACATTCTAGTGACCACATTGCTATGCAGTCGTGTTTTCACTTCCGAGAGTGTATTGATGTTCAGGGGTCAATCAGTTATTGTGAACACTACGCAGGCGCTCATTATGACTGGCTCATAAATTCCTAGGAGCCGAGTAACCAGAGATCCCAAGCTATTGGGAATTATAAGATATGTGTTTTTCACATAAGGGGTTTTGCCTCCTAAAAGCTGCCAACATCTTTCTGTGAAACTCCAGGGAAATCACCAAGGAGCCATTGGATAAGCGTCTGTAAAGGTTATTCCAGGTCAGGGAAATAACTGAGAACAGTGGTCTCAGGGAGGCTTCAAGGGTCCTCGTGTAGCCTGGGCTACTGTAAATGAATGCAGAGTTAATCTAAACAATTACTTTCAATAGTAGTCCAAACAGGACTCATTAAGCAATATATGCCAGGACACAGGGTGCAGAATGACATCACATTTATTAACACCATAAATGGAGTATCATTCAATATTCAACGTTTAATAGTTCTGGTGCTCACACAAAAAAGTGCAAGTGCGTGAAGTGAAAGTGCTTAGTGACATTTAAAACATTACATCGCATTGACAACAAGCTAAAAACTCCAAACTATTCAATTACAATGAAGGAGTTTTTGGTTGTAAGGTCGACGGCGTTTCGATCTTATTGATTAAAAGATCTCGGATTCACTCCGCTACGGATGTGAAAGCCTAGATCTCCGGACTCATCCCGGTTCAAAATAACCCTTGGGTGCCGTCGATTCCCTTCCTCATTACCCGGCTGATTTACATCATCCTTGATCCTTGATCCGATCCTCCATCCACCCGCCTTGGGACTTCAGCTTCGCGGGTTCCTATCGCGTGTTGACCTTATCCTTTCGCTTAATTGACTAGATTCTAATTGCTCACACACCAGTCCTGATGATGATCTTTTAATCAATAAGATCGAAACGCCGTCGACCTTACAACCAAAAACTCCTTCATTGTAATTGAATAGTTTGGAGTTTTTAGCTTGTTGTCAATGCGATGTAATGTTTTAAATGTCACTAAGCACTTTCACTTCACGCACTTGCACTTTTTTGTGTGAGCACCAGAACTATTAAACGTTGAATATTGAATGATACTCCATTTATGGTGTTAATAAATGTGATGTCATTCTGCACCCTGTGTCCTGGCATATATTGCTTAATGAGTCCTGTTTGGACTACTATTGAAAGTAATTGTTTAGATTAACTCTGCATTCATTTACAGTAGCCCAGGCTACACGAGGACCCTTGAAGCCTCCCTGAGACCACTGTTCTCCTTAACCATATTACCACCCCTGGTCTTACTACGGGGTTACCCTTGTTTTTTTTTTTTTTTTTTTTTTATACATAGGGAAATAACTGAGGCTGTAATGAGGGCCTGGTTTTGTCACTGTATTGAGTTGCGTTATTCATTGTTTTGTGCAATGTGTTTTGTGTACTTTCTAGCATTTGATCCCCATTCATGTTGGAGATTGCAGAGCTAATCAGTGTTTGTGATTTACTCAGAAATGAGACAAGAAAATAACCAAAATGCGACAGATTTCTTTTTTATTTTAGTTTACAATAAATGGAAGATGTGGATCAATGGAGTGTGTTTTTTCTAAAAATGGCATCAATAAAGAGTTTGGGGGCATATTACCAACGGACGGCGATCAATATCGCCAAGCGCAGCTCGCTTTTAATTATTGCTGTCTATCGCTGGGTGTTATCGCCGGGATAGCGCGTTATTAACAACGCCTATCACCAGGGCGATAATATTTCCAGCGATAGCGGCGTTGTGAGGGGAATATCGCTGGAAATCCAGCGATATAACCACAGAGATATCTAGGAAATCGAATGCCAGCAAAGGCAGAAGCAGGACGCTCCCGTCTGCACAGCTCCAGGCTCCCATTTAAAGGCCCTGCAGTTCGTTTTCTAAAAAATACAAAACCAATCATCCCGGCCAGCTGCCTTTCCATCCCGGGTTCCCTCCAAATAAGCAAACACGAGTCCTGGACAGACATTCCCACTCAGTTCTTTGACGCCATTAATTCACGCCTTCAGCCCATTTTAAAAATCAGCACCAGCTGCCCACATCATTAACAGACGAATGGGGCTAGGATGATTTTCCTTTCTTCTAATTCAGCTTGCTCACCCTTGTCCTGAAGATGAACCCCACTTATTGGGTTCGAAACGCCGTCGACCTCCATACAACATGAACTCCTATTACTCCTTGTAAAATAACTGTGGAGCTCATTATACTGTTGTCAATGCGATGCCTTTTTAAACCTCACTATCACCCTGCATGTCACGCTTCCTTTCACCTAAATGTATGTGAGCACCTGAATACTATACAAAAAATTGTAAAATAGATGTCTATCATTTATCTGACCTACATGACCTTCCTCTGATCTTTCCTTTGCTCCCTCATGAATTAATTTCAAAATCTTAGAACCAAGTGTTCCCTGCTGGGTCACTTTCTCGCTTTGGACCATTTAGGCCACACCTGAACCACTGTTTCCTAGATATCTCGCCACCCCAGGTTCACATATTGGGGTACCCTTGTCTTCTCACATAACCACAGAGATGGCGCAAACCTTGTAAATAGGCAAAGGTGCACTCAGCCGCAGGATCCACCTGCCATAGGACAAAGAGGGTTAGTCAGTATTTTACCAGACGTTAGTTTTTGGAGAAAAGCACGCTTAGCGCGGTTTTTTAAATCGCTAACCGTGTTGTGGGTCGCATTGTAAATATCGCGATGTACTCATGGCGATAATTTACATGTAATTCAGTGACGATACGCCCCGTGACGCCCACTTTGCATCTCATTAGAGATGCAAAGCGAGGCATCGGGAAAAAGGCTGCTAACATGCGCTAATGCATGTTAGCACTGCCTTGTAAATAGGGCGAACAAATTATCTCCGCTTTTTTGGATTTTAAAGCCAAAAAAGCGGAGATGAGGCCCTTGATAATATGCCCCTTGCTTTGCTAAGA
Source organism: Calotriton arnoldi (assembly GCA_963921515.1). Lineage (NCBI taxonomy): Eukaryota > Metazoa > Chordata > Amphibia > Caudata > Salamandridae > Calotriton > Calotriton arnoldi. Next base: position 406,550 of record CAWUFW010004374.1, on the reverse strand, counting down.
TTGCCCTCTTGCCAGCATTCACAAACAGGCACATTGGAAACAAATCCAGCAGGGTATTTGCATTTTTCTAAGCGGTGGTCAGTAATTCCTATCTTTGTGGTTACTACCTATTTACAAATAGTAGAGGAAAGAGTTACACAACACAAGAATGAAACCAGAAAGGTCAAATTGAAGAACTGTGGATAATTCTCCTTCCACCACGGAATTTAATTAGTGCTTAAACGTGCCATGTGGTGCTTAGCTGATACTTGTGACATTGAACAGAAAAGTATTTTAGCATGAAAGTACTACAATTTGCTAAAGACACGTTATTTGGAATTGTGTTTAGAAAGAATTAAAATGAACATAAGGTGCTCGGCCTAACTCTTGCTTTTGATTTAGAAGAGCATGGCAGTTTTTTGCATTCATTAATTTTGCCATCATTGCACTTGACCTTTTAAGAAAGATGTGTTCCTTGAGTGATCTTTATTATTCAATTATCGTATTTCTCTCCCACTGAAAAAGCTGAGGAGCAAGCTCATTAACAAAGTAAACCAACCTTTGCCTGAAATGCACTGGGTCACGACTAAATCGAGCTCAGTTGCAAACTAGGGCATCATGTACTTTAAAATTTAAAAAAATGATGTTACGTGGAGACGCGCTGTTTATTGAAGAGCTGAAATATTTCGGTCTATTGTGTGTTCTTGGATTTAAATAACAATGCAGTATTTGAGGGGAAAAGGGTCTCTACCTTTCTATTATTTGTACCTGAAATCTGTCCTAAGAACAGTAAAATGCTCAGGACAGTCAAGATGCCCCTCACTTTGTAGTAAAAACAACATTGACCAATAGTGGACTCCAGGAAATTTGTTAATTACATTGAAACTTAATAAATAATGCATTATGGAGGGATAAAACACCTCTTGCCCTACATTGTAAGGACATTACAGCAACGAGGTGGAATCCGAGTTTCTTTGTAAGTTTATGTAACTCATAAGCACATTTCATATCATTTTAATGAATGGCCGAGATTACTGTATTTCTTAAAATACGTGGTCACATCAGCACCCTTCCTATAAACTGCTTAAATCCTAAATGCATTCCCTTTCATAGGAAAAAGATTGGACTGCAAGCATGCAAGAATACAAATAGAACTTGTAGTAAAGTTAGTAATTTGTTGCAAGCATATATTAAAATAATTTTTATGTAAGTCAGTTTAAAACATGCTTTAGCTCAGAATGCAAAGAAATAGGAATAGAGCTCTATCTTTCGAGTAATAAACTATTGCATGCAAAAAATAAACATGCTACCTTAAATATCTTCTTTCTGCTAATCACTGGACATTTCGTAAAACAGATCAGAAGGATAAAAAGCCAGTTCTTGATTTTGTTGTTTATACTTCAGCTGTAATTATGCTCTGTGACCGGCTTTTCACCTTGGCTGCTGGCTCTGGTAAGATGCATTATGATGTCACAACTCAAATGTAAAAAGTTATAGTTGAGCAGGTAAACCATTTCTATATTATAGATGCCTAAGATGTTACAACTTGACGTAATTTGGAAATTAGACACGGGCTTTATGCAGTGATTGCAGGCTCCCATATATGGTAACAGGATTCGATCACAAATATATGACTTTTTTCAGTACTAAGGGGCATATTATCAAGCGGCAGCGAAAATTATCGCTGGCCGCGCTTAGCGTGAGAATTGCTATCGCTGGAAATTATCGCCATGCTAGCGCTGTATTAACAACGCTTAGCGCAATGGCGATAATTATTCCAGCGATAGCGGTGTTTTCCATGGAACATCGCTGGTTTTCCAGCAATGTTCCATGGAAAACAGCGCTATCCTTGATGATAGTGCCTGCGGTCTTAGCCACACAATCCACCCCCCATGTTAGGTATGCCTTAGTCTGGAATTTAACAGACGTTAAATTCCAGCGTTAAGGCATAGTTAACGCAATTTCAAATATCGCTACCCCTCGTTGATAATATCGCGAAGCTGGGTTAGCGATATTTTCACAAGGGGTTTTGTCAGGCACGCCCCCCCTTGCATCTCATTAGCGATGCAATGCGAGGCGTGCTGGCAACGGGCGCTAAGGCAAGGAAACACGCGCTAGCATGTCCTTGTCAATAAAGCGATAATATTATCGCCGCTTTTCGCCCGAAAACGGACGCTAAAGCGGCGATAATCTTATCGCGGCCCCTTGATAATATGCCCCTTAATTTGTAAATGATAAGTGCTCTCAGAATCTCGTTACTAGCGCTGCCGAATGCGGGGTTGACATTTGATTCATCTCCACCAGACACTCCTTGGCATCAATTCAAATTGTTAGTTTTGTTCTTGCTGATTCTTTGTTACATTAATAATATCTGAGGCGGTGGCATGTTCTAAAGTATGAAAAGTCTTAGAAAAAAAAAAGGTTTTCGTTTTTGCTCTAATGCGTTAACCAAAACAATGTTGTGTGTGTATCACACTTAAAATAATAGAATATTCAAAGGTCCACGCTGGCTGACAAACACACACTACGGGGCAGATTTACAAGCCCCTTGCGACACTTTTGCGTCACTTTTAACATGGGAAAAGTGACGCAAAAGTGGCGCAAGGGGCTTGTAAATCTGCCCCTACGCTTTTAATGAGCAGAACCTTTTTTCAAGGGGCCCTCCTGCGTAGAGAAAAACAATTGTTCTCTTTATCAGCCCTGCCCCTCTAAAGGTCACCAACAATAAGCATTCGAGAAAAATGCTTGTTTGATGGCCTCAGCTGCGGGTTTCAGATGTATTATGATATGATTGAATAGTTGGTCACTTTTAACAGCTATTTTTAGTTGGGATACGAAACGAAAATGTGTGCGTGCATGTGCTTGTGTGCCTATGTTTTTATGTCTGTGCCTGTGCGCGGTGTTTGGGCGCTCATATCTCATTGTGTTTGTGGGGATGGTGGGGGTATTGGAGGGGTGGGATGGTGGCTATATATTTTATGTAATATTGGACATTTTGTAGCCCAAGACACACGTGGCTAAATTACATCTTTCTAATTGAAAAAAGAAGGCCCAGTGACATACATTCACCCCATCTGCCCTCACCCCAACTACTTAGGTTATGGCAGCACTCATGACACAGGCAGTTTCTGAGGGGTGAGAACTAGGGCTTTAAGTGGGCCGGGTCTCACCGGGTCTGAGCACCGGCAGTTTTTTAAAGGGGGCCTCGAAACGGGTCTCTTTCGGGCTCTGTTTTGTGCCTGCTGTCACTAGTCCGTTTTTTTCTGGACTCAAGTGACAGCAGGCACATCGATGTGCACTGCTCACACTGCTCTCCTCTCACTAGTGGAGAACTTAGGGCATGACGTCATGCCAGGTGAGCGTTTTAGGGGAAGGGAAATCCATTAAAGAGAGTCATTTTCTCTCTGGATTTCCCTTCTCTTTTTGAAACTCGGGAGCAGCAACACTGTCCTGCTGTCACCAGGGCTCTAAGTGGAAGCTTTTTCAATATTATATACAACAAGCCATAGTTGCTGCTTATTTATCTAATGCAACTAACAACCATTGACAAAGCCAATAGTCCTGACTTGTTGTAGGTATGATGTTACTTGTTGTATCATATATCTGGATGCAATGACAGAAACCGCAAAATACAAGTCGGGCGGCACACTATGCTAAGCACAGGTTTTTTAGTTTATGTGTGTTTAAGCCACGCCCTTAATTACATTGGTCACGCCCCTTTGTGAGACCCTCCAGTTTTTTCATCCCACTTAAAGCCCTGGTGAGAACTATGGGTTCCGCACTAGTGTTGGTTTTGCTGGGGAGACACAGTGGTAGGCCTCTGTGCAATATTTTGTTACTAGGCGCCGGGGGCACAGGAGAGCGTAAAGTCTACACTTTTGTTTGCTCCTCACGTTTCTTCACGGCTAAGAATGTCATGGGCCTGTTTTTTCAAGCTTGCCTCGCACCATCTGAGCCATGAGCCACGCCCTATCTACAATTATCCAATGAGAGGCTCAGGTAGGGTGCAGGCGTTGTGATGAAATTGGTGAACGTGAAAGCAGCTCGGAAGAATATTTGGGAAAAATTCAGCTGCCCTGCAGCGTGCATTCAGTGTTGAAAAATTATCTACACTGCGCTGCCCGCATAAGAGAAAGCTATAGTACTCGCCCTGTGTTGAGCACCAGAAACCACCGGCATAAATTAAGGATTGACTTTTTTTTTAATTAAAGAGGGATTAGCTTCAATGTGCCAGCTATATATTTCGTGTCTGCATTTCCCAGTTATGCTGAGGTTAAAACTAATATCATTTTGATGAGGATCATACAAATAAATACAAAGTAGAAAGTAATCTGATGGTAATAAAATGAAGAAGTTAAAAATAATATTTTAAAATCATGCCGCACAAAAGGTCTTATTTCTTTAAAGAATGTAGGGCCATATTTATGAAAAAATGGAAAAGTAGGGGTGGAGAGATACGTCTCTACCGGAGCACACTGTCTTATTTATTTTTATACCAGAAACATTCACAGAAGTATGCCATGAGGAAAGCAAAAAAGAGTGATGGGTAGAATGCTTGAATTAATCTCAGCCATTGCTAATTCTACTTAAAATACAGACAGATCCTATTGAGTAGCAAAGTGCATTGTGCTTTTCAGCAAAAAAGGAAGGGATAAAAAAGTTATTTAAAGTGCATGATGTATTAAACAACTCATATGTTAAAAAATACTAGGGTTTTATATTTGAGTACCCATCAGTACATGCCTTATGGAGCCCAACCATCTAATTGACCCTTTGCTTCAGAGAGTCTCATTGGGGCATATTCTCAAGGACTTATCGTCGAGTTAGCGGCACTTTATCGCAGCCAAAGTGGCGATAGATTTATCGCCCTATTCACAAGCTGGTGCTAACAGCCGATATTGCCAGTTTTCCTGCGATAGCAGCCGCAAAAAACATCGCCACGGATGACACCGGCAACTAAAGCTAATGAGATGCAGAGTAGGTGTTTCTGTGCAAAAAGCCGCAAAAACACCACTTTGCAATATTCTCTACGACCAGCCAGATCGGCGAAAAGATCCCAAAACAGGCGATAAGGCGCGTTAGCAGCAGGGATTTAACACCTGCTCTTACCTGGTGTTAAGTCGGATGACAACCTGCACCACAAAAGGGTGCCCAGACCAGAGCCACACCTGAAGAACAACAGATGCCATGCAGCTCGGAGCCCCAAGAGGGCCACAACACCCACCGCCACCACACCCAGGCCCGCCACCCCCCCGGACCCCCCCCCGGACTACCACAGAGGCAGCACAGACAAAGACAGCGGACCTTCAGAAAACGCACCAGCCTCACAGACTTAACACCAGAGGATGTCATTGCCCACTACAGGCTCAAAAGGACAACCATCCTCCGCATCCTGACCATCATTGCCCACAGGCTGACGGTACCAACACAGCGGACAACCAACATCCCTCCGCAGACAAAGCTGCTGGCTGTGCTGCACCTGTTGGCCTCTGGTACCTTCCAACCAACAGCTGTCAGAGTCGGAGGAGTCTCACAGCCAGCCCTATCCAAGTTCCTCACACCTGTCTTGGATGCCATAATCAGCTTGGTACCCCAGCACCTTTACTTCCCACACACTGCGCAGGAACAGCTGGAGACCAAGCAAGGCATCAACGCCATAGCTGGCTTCCCGCACGTGTTGGGGGCAATCGACTGCACACATGTACTCCTCGTGCCCCCTGCCGCCACTGCACACAATTACCGCAACAAGAAGCACACGCATTCCATCAATGTGCAGGCAATAATGGACCACCTGGAACACTTCACCAATGTCGTCGCCAACTATCCAGGCAGTGTGCATGATTCCTTCATCTTCCGACAGTCCATCATCAACCAGCGCTTTGAGGCTGGCACCTATGGGAATGCATTGCTCATTGGTAAGTACCAAATGAGCACACCACACACCTCAACTACACAGTCATGCAACTCACGACTCTGGGAATGCTCATGTAACAAACTCACATACAACATGCCAAACAACATGCCCACCTACCTGAAACGACAGCACAACTTACTGTGGTAACCTGGGCTAGCCATGTACACAAGCCATCAACGGCATGGCACCTCAGCCACACAATAGCAGAATGTGGGGAGAGGTGGGAACCAGGCATGTGCGAAGGAGGCAAGTGTCCCATGAATGAGAATGTACACAATTGTGCTGGCCAGACTGCAGTATGCAGACCACAGACATGTCCATGTCGACATATACTGCTGGTGTTTGGAGTGTAGTGGACAGTGGACGCAACCATGTCACCCCAGGCAGTGGGGAAGATCGCGGAAATGTAGCTTGTTACGTCCCCCCCTGTAAGCATGAGCGGAGTGGGCTGGCCCGGCGTACGCCAGGCCAGCGTAGGGGTGTGAATAAAAAGCCTGTTGCTCTGGGCGTGGTTCTATTCTGGAATGGCCAACGTGTCTGCCAGGGCGGCGCCTCTCAGCCCGCCACGAGGCCGACGCCGTGAGCGGCGGTGCCTGCGATCCTGTGCGCCTGCTGCACCCCAGGCCGCTGGTCCCCAGACCCGTCTTGGCTGCCCCTGCGCAACCAGGCCTCACTGCTCACCTGCCGATACCGGCGTGTGTCAAAGAGGGCCCACCACGTGCCGGTGCAAGCTCCAAGCCTGAGGCCCGCGATCTTGGCAGCCTCCTCAGACCATCACGGCCTCCGCAACACAGGCCCCCAGCACTCCTTTCTCGTTGACGTATTCCACCGCTTCCTCCGGCCTACACTGCGGTCCAGTAGGTCACACATTTGGAACTGAGTCTTGATTTCATGATGGCCGAGTTCATATGTAAATGGCAGCATTTATATCACTGTCCTCCCTTCGATCTAGTGCCACCAACTCTGTGCATCGCAAGCCAACGACACGTGTCTGTGGACCCTTGATGACTACTGCCTTCGGCCTACACTGCGGTGAAGTAGGTCACACATTTGGAACTGAGTCTTGATTATTCAATGGCCGAGTTCACATCATTGTACGCAAGGAGTGGAGTAAGAGGAAGACGCGGTTCAGTCCGGAGGAAAAAAGGATCATCGTTATGGAGGTGATCGAACACCACCAACTGTGCATTGCAAGCCAACGAAATGTGGCTGTGGGCCCCTGCTGACCGCTGCTTCCAGCCTACACTGCGGTGAAGTAGGTCACACATTTGGAACTGAGTCTTGATCTGTTAATGGCAGAGTTCATACCATTGTACACACCTCATCACAGACTGCATCCCCTTTCAGCTCTGGTGCCACTAACTCTGTGCACCGAAAATCATGGACACTCACTGGTTGAACTTTGGTGGCGTCTGAGTCTATGGCCTGGGGGTTGTCTTCATCATCATGTGGCTGGTACTGACTTGGTGTTAAACATGAGTCTGTAGCATTCATCTCCTCCATATTGCCTGTTTCAGCTTGGTTCTGCCCTCTGCATCATGCCCTGTTAGAACACCTTCCACTGTCCCCCGAAACACTCTGCGACATTCAGCTTCGACATCGACGAGGACCCGCTCAGCTCTCGTGGCCCTACCTCAGTGCACCGCAAGTCACCGTGCCGTGGCGGTGTGCCTGTGCCGGCCGCAGTGCATCCGGGGCCACTAACTCTGTGCAGCTCAAGTCATGGACCCTTCCTGATTGAGTCTTGTGAGTCTGAAACATTGATCACTGTTCTAGTTGTTGCCAGCACCAACCACTCCCTGAGGGCTGGCTTACACTCACCCCACACCCATCCAGCACAGGCGTCACTGGACATGTGACCCTGGCAATAAAAGGGGCCGGGCGCACGTGCCCATAGCCAGTTCCACAAACTATCTAAGGGGGATAGTCACAAGGACTTATCTCCGAGTTATCGCCACCTTAATGCAACAAAAGTAGAGATAGATTTAACGCCCCATTCACAAGCGGTTGCAAACTGCAGACAATGCAAGTATTCCTGCGATAACTGCCTCGAAATTTACCTCCACGGCTGACACCACCAACTAACCCTAATGAGATACAGAGTAGGCGTTCCCGTGCAAAAGCACACGAAAACACCACTACACCACTTTCACAACGAACTGCCAGATCTGCGATGCGAACCAAAAACAGGAGATAAGCCGCGGTAGCACCAGGGAATCAACACCTGCCTTTTGCTGGTGTTAAGCAGGACGACTACCTGCAGTATGAAAGGGAGCCCAGCCCAGAGCCACATCTGAAGACCCACAGATGCCATGGAGACACTGATCATGCAGCTCGGAGACCCATGAGGGCCACAACACCCACCTCCACCACACCCAGGCCCCCCCCCCGGATCCCCCCCGGGACAAACACATACCTTGCACGACACAAGAGCCACAAAAAGCGTATGATGTCGCACAATGACAACAAGAAACACATGTGTGGGCAGAAGAACGAGAAACAGTCACTCATCATTGAAGTAACAACCAAAAACTTCATTGAATACAACACAAAACACCAATGCGGAAGACTCCTGTCGGGTCCGTCCGGGACAATCCTGATGTCACAGCCTGGAAAATAAAGCACAAGATCAGAATGTGTGTCATGCGCACATCAAAGGAGCGAGACACAGAGAAACAGAGAAGGAAAGAAAGGCAGAGAGAGAAAGAGAGAGAAGGAAAGGAAGGGAAGGGAGAGGGAGAGAGAGAAGGAAAGGAAGGGAGAGGGAGAGAGAGAGAGAAGGAAAGGAAGGGAGAGAGGGAGAGGGAAAGGAAGGGAGAGGGAGAGAGGGAGAGGGAAAGGAAGGGAGAGGGAGAGAGAGAGAGAAGGAAAGGAAGGGAAGGGAGAGAGAGAGAGGGAGAGGGAAAGGAAGGGAGAGAGAGAGAGCGAGAGAGAGGGAGAAGGAAAGGAAGGGAGAGAGAGAGAGAGGGAGAAGGAGGGACACTGCCGCCCCGGGGCACCCGGGCACCACTGCTCAAATGCTGCCACTGGTGTGTCTCCAACCACGTGCCGGTATACACTGCAAGCCACCAGGTCTGCAATCTGTAATCGAGGCCAGAGTCAATGATGGCAGAGTCCATCACACTGCACACAGCAACAACGCCTGCCCATCCTGCGCACACATGCAGCCGCACCCTACCCCCTCCCGCTGGCCAGCGCTGGCTGTCCGCACTTGCGCACCCAGGCCCCACTGCTCACCTGCCTCCAACGGTGTGTCCGTTAAGGACTGGAGGTGGTCCCTGATGGGACTCAGACACCCATGGATGGCGTCAAGTTTGGTAGCCATGAGGTCCCACCCGCACCTGCTCAGCCATCTCCCTCTGGACCTCCAACACACGGCGTTGGAAGGCCTTGTGTTGTTCGGGGGGGTCTTGGGAGACAGCCGGGGTTGTGGGTGCCTCCTGCTGGGTGGTTTGTGGAGTGGGTGGGGTCTCCTCGATGCAGCTGGGCTGCCCTGGTCCTGGAGGTGATTGGCGGATGAGTTCAATGATGTCTTGGAGGGCTTGGGTGTCGATGCTGGTGGTGTCCTCCTCGTTATCAGTGAAGAGTGGCTGGGACTGCTCTGCAGGTGGCGTTGACAGTGCCCCTGCAATGTGATGGGGAGGTGCTGTGTTACAATGTGTCCACATGTATGTAGCCGCATGGTACATGTTCACATTCAGACAGCATGGCAATGTACATTGTGACAGGCTGTTGATCAGGGCCATGATCCAGAGTCATTGTGGGTGTGCACTGTGCTCTGCTTGATTGTGCATGTATGCCATTGTGGCCATCTCCCCCGTCCACCCAGTACCTGGTGGTTACTCACCCTGTTGCCGTTGTGTTGTGTCATGTCGAGCAGTGTCTGGTGCCCTGACTCCTGCCACGGTCTCCACACTGATGACTGTCGACACCAGCTCCTCCATGTCATCCAGATCCTGCTGTGGCGCTGGGCTCCCACCTCCAGTCTGCATTGCTGCCTTCTGGTTGCCTGCGAGTTTCTCCTTGGTCTTGCGCTTGATGTTATCCATCGCCTCTTGACCTCGTCCATTGACCTCTTGTGCTCTCCGACGGCATTCACCTTGTCCACGATGGACCGCCATAATCCATTTTTGGTGCCCAATGACACATTGGAGGCGACAAACAGTTGTTGATGGTGTTCTATCACCTCCGTGACCAGGATCCTATTCTCCTGCGGACTGAACTTTGTCTTCCTCTTCTTCTTGTCCTTGCCCTTCCCTGTCACCGAGGTCCCAGGCTGGTCGTCCGAGGTGCTTGTGGGGTTCCGCTCGTCCTCTGCGCCTGCTCCGGCTGCCTCCATGGTGCTTCGGTGTTGGTAATTTTGTGTTTTTTCTACTTTTGTAGTGATTTTCCCGCCTGCCGTGTGTGTATGGCAGGCCTGGCGCTGCTTATCGCTGATTTCCTCATCGCGAATGGGCTCATCGCATGTTTTTAGGTGTTGGGGTTTGTGTTTTTGACTCCGTTGCGGTGGTTGTATCGCGGACATTGGCCGCGTTTTCGGAGGACTATCGCATGGTACCGCCGTGTTGTGAATTCCAGGTTAACACGGGGTTATTTTCCCACAATAGACTGCGATGTGTAAAGTTACGTTAACATTTTCTGGAGATGTTTAGCGCACGTTCTTGTGAATATCCCCCTAAGTGTGTCCGTGTGGTCATTATGTATGCATGAGGGCCCCGGGCCCTACCCCATGACATTGTGCTGTGTACAGCGGACGCAACCATGTCACCTCAGGCAGAGGGGAAGACCTGGGACATGTAGCTGTGTCGTACCCCCCTGTAAGCGTAAGCGGAGTGGGCTGGCGTACGACAGTCTAGCGTAGGGGTGTGGATAATCAGCCCGGGGCTCTGGGCATTGCTAAGTGTTGGCCTTGCCAAGGAAGTAACTAATGCGTGTGTCTCTGTTGTAGTGTCGGCGCAACCCGTCCCGCAATGGACAATGTTGCGATGTAGCAGGCCCCCGGAGTGTGGGCTCGGCCGAAGGGATAAATGAAGGAGTGCAAGCCCACTCGGTGTCCGGGATCATACATGCCAACTGTTGTGTGTGTCGCTATTACCGCAGCATAGGCCAAAGGTCTACCCTCAACCGCATCACGAGTTCAGCCAGCCATGAACTCTACATCTGTGTCCGCCCTATCCTTACCGTAGACCTACACACACGTGGCCGCCCACCTTTAACGCACAACATCACAGTGTCGTTGTCAGGCTTGTGGACATGCGCAGACAGGCATGACAATGGTATGCCGTAGGAGTGCAAGTGATGCAACCGTGCTGCGCACACTAGTAAATTGGCTCGGGGGGAGGGAGGTGCAGCAGTGAGGCTACGTAATACACATTGATGCCGCTCATTTGCTACAAGCAGTACCTGTCAAACAGGAATCACTAAGTCACACATATCACACACCAATGAACTAGTGAGCCTGCCAACACATCATGCAGAACCAACTTTTTGACTCATGTCTCTCTGCACTGTCACAGGTGATCAAGGATATGCACTCTGCCCTTGGATGATGACACCCCTCCGAGCCCCGAACACACAGGCCCACAGGCAGTACAATGCGGCCCACAAACGCACCAGGGGCATCGTGGAACGCACATTTGGCGTCTTGAAGTCACGTTTCAGGTGCCTGGACATCACAGGTGGGAGGCTGCTGTACAGCCCACGCATCGTGTGCAAGATGATCGTTGCATGTTGTGTGTTGCACAACATATGTGTACGCACCAATGCCCCATGGTTACGAGTGCCATATGCACCGGACGATGATGAGGAAGATGAGGCAGGTGGACCACACCCCAGTGCAGCTGCAGCAGGAATAGCCCGTAGGAACACCATCATTGACAATTTCTTCACATGAGGACGTCACATTGTGGCAGTCCTTAGCAATCATGAGACAGTACAAAATGACCACAGGCACAGCATGTGCAAATAAATTCATTTCAACACACATTCCCTGAGTTTCTGTATGTGTGCTGCAATGTGGCACGGGGATCAGGGACATGGTCCAGAGTCATTGTGGGTGTGCAGTGTGCTCTACTTAATTGTGCATGTGTGCCATTGTGCCCATCTCCCCCCGTCCCTGGTAGGTACTCACCCTGTTGATGTTGTGTCAGGTCATGTTGAGCAGTGTCCTGATCCCCGACTCCTGGCACCGTATCCCGACTGATGACTGTGGACACCATTTTCTCAATGTCATCCAGCTCCTGGTGTGCCGCTGGTCCCCCACCTCCAATCTGCGTTGCTGCTTTCATGTTGGCATCGGGTTTCTTCTTGGTTTTGCCCTTCTCGTCATTCCAGTGCCTCTTGACCTTTTCCATTGTCCTCCTCGACACTCCGACTGCATTCACGTTGTTCACAATGTGCTGCCATATTTCCGTTTGTGTGGCCGATGACACAGTGGAGGTGACGAGCAGTTGTTGGTAGTGTTCTGTCACCTCCGTGACGATGATCCGGTTTTCCTGCAGACTGCCCCGTCTTCCTCTTCCTCTTCTCCTTGCCCTTCCCCGGCCCGGGGTTCCTGGCTGGTCATCTGTGGGGCTTGTGGGGTTCACGTTGTTCTCTGCACTCGGTCCGGGTGCGTCGATGGTGCTACGCAGTTGCATTTTTTTCTCTGCTTTTATAGTGCAATTTCCCGCATGACGCGTGGGAATTGCAGGCCTGCCGCTGGTTATCTTTATCAAGCGCCAATTGCTCTTGCCTGAGCCTAAGCCTAGCTTTCTCAACTTCAAGAAATTGGTATTCCCTATCAAAAGAGTGGCTCCTCTTGCTAGATATAGAGGTCCCTACAGACTGTCCTGAGTGATTAGACTCTGCAGAGTGAGATCTAGATCTCCTTGGTAAACTCTGCACTCTGCGAGGAGGAGTGAAGAGGAGACCATCATGGCCTTCTCCACTACCTTCTGGAAGATCTGAGTTATCCAGGTGGGACCCATCTTGGTCCCCCTGGTCAGGGTAAGATTCCAGGTCATAGAAGGTGTCACCTCCTGACCTGACTTCATTCCCTGTCCCACCCACCCTGTCATGTTCATCTGACCCAGGAGTCTTCCTTAGGTCATCTAACAGTAACATCTCTATTAGACGTTTAGTGTTGGCCCTTCTGCCTGTCTTCAGCTTTCTAGAGGCACACAGGGCTTTCAATTCTTGGAATGAAAGCTCACTGTAACTAGAGGGCAGAGAGCCACTGGCATCTCCTTTAGTAGACATACTAAGTGTGGGGAGGTAGTGCACCAACCTAACCTAGTGGGAACTAAACTCTCAGAGGTTGGAGAAAGGGTGTGCTAGACCCTTGACTTACCCAACCGTAAGTTCAGTAGAACTTACTTATTCTAAGCTAGTATTATATGTACCTAGCACTTAGTGGTTTTCAGTTAATCAATACAAAGATTTATCTGGTAAGGCAATGCAGGCTTGAATCCCAATCGCTGCACACCAATTTGAGAAGTTGGCCTGGTATATGTTGTCCACTAATTAAAGTGGGCACCCTGTACCAGTCCAAACAACCCTTATGGTGGTTTAAGAGGTCAAAATTAACCTTAGAAAGCTATCCAAGTGGTAGCTGTGGAAAGTAGCCTTCAGGCTTAGTCTTGAAGGAATGTTAAGCAGCTTGTTTTACCAGAATGCTACCTTCTAGAATTGATTAAATGAAAGGAGAACCACACAGTAGTTATAAAAATATGTATTTATTAATATAACACACTTAAAAGTACAACACAGTATCTTCTACATGAAGATACTCGCAAAGCACACAATACTGTAGCATAGAACCAATCGTAAGTAGCACTAATACACAGTGGGCCCCAGGGGAGGACCAAACCATATACTAAGAAAGAGGTATAAGAACCACGACTCGAGTCAAGACAGTGTCGAGAGGACGTAGAATCACTGGGACCCCAAGGAACCATCCAAGATGAGTAAGTAGGGACCCCACAGAGGACGGGTGCAGTGTGGGAACACGACCGCGTGCTCCGTACAATTCTATGGGAAAGTCGCGGTTGAAGTTTTAGAGTTTAAGGACCCTTCCCAGTGGACTTCGAAGAAACCCAGTGGAAGACAGAAGGTTGGAGAGCCACCCCACCCGTGGATACTGAGGTACCCAAGTTACCTATCCCAGGGAAGCATGGTGCATAGGTCTGAAGTGGCGTCGGAAACCGCCATCGAACCCAATGGACGAGTTGGAAGAAGAACCGCTGCTGGAAGGAAGTAAAGTGTCAGTTGGAATCCAAAGGTGGATTTTTGTTGAAGAGTACCTGAAAGCAGAGGGGACAGGGTCTGGGTCACTCAGGAGTGACCAGGGGCTCGGTAGTCGAATGCCCACTGATGTTGGGGGCTTCAGGTGCATTGAGGGAGTCCTTGATTCTGCAGCTACGGGGACCAGGGGACATCGAGGACAACCAGGAGCCGGATATGAGCTGTCCCACGAAGGAGGTCGAATGCTGAGGGGTCGGTGTCCAGCGGGAGCACCAACAAGCCTTGGCAACGGCAACCCAAGCAGAAGGTTGAGGATGGGTACGGTTCAGACCAGCAAGGTCCGAGAGACTCACCACAGCAAGGGAAGTCAGGGCAGGCCTGGAGCAACCGGGGGAGCCCAAGGAAAGCAAAGTTGACCCTCAAATGGACTCACAGGCCGGAGGCACAGGAGTCGCAAGAGGACCTCAAGCAATTTCACAAAACAGCAGCCCACGGATCACTCAGTGCAAGGAGGCCAGAGTTCTTTGTGGGAAATGGTGCCGGAGGCTGGGAAACGCCAACAAGCATATGCACTTGCAAATGTACGCGGTTCACAGGGGTTCGGGTATTTCAGCCCCCACGAGGGATTCTGACCTTAAACTTGATGAGAGGGCAGCTCGGACGTCGAGGGACGTAGAGACTCACCTCCTTTGTTGCTGAAGCCTTCAGAGTCCGTAGGAGCTCAGGGTCAGCAGACCGGACAGCAATGTTGTGGTGCCTGCGAATGCAGGGGAGTGACTCCTTCACTCCAAGGGAGATATCTTCAGTTGTCCTTGATGCTCCACAGGTCCTGCATGGAGCCTGTATGGTGCACGGGCACACACGATGTGTCAGACTGAGAGGGAGACGAAGTCAGGCCCAAACGAAGTCCAGCGAAGTCCAGAGTGTCCATACGGTTGAAGTTCAGTGGTTTCTGGTTCAGAATCTTGTCCACGTCAAATCTAGGGTCCTACAGCCAGGTAAGCCCTTAAGTGCCCACAGGAGAGGGTTAGACAGATTCAGGGGACCCTCCCAGGGGAGGGTTTGGACAGTGGGGAGGTTACTCCCATGTTCTTTGTCCAGTTTCGCCCCAGAGCGGGAGCCAACGGCTCCCAGGACTAGTTTGAACTGGACTATGCACAGGGACATCAAATGTGCCCCTCATGCAGACTTTCAGGTGCTGGCAAGTGCACCCACCCAGCCCTAATACACTAAATCCTGTCTGGGAGGTGGTCACACCTCCCTGTGACAGGATGCCTATTGTTCTGCCTTCCGATGATCAAGCTTGGCTCAGCAGCAGGAGGGCAGAAATGTGTCTCTGGTCAGCAGCAACCATTTTGTGCTGTCCGGGACTAGAAGGCTAGTACCTAAGTACATCGGATAACAGTTTAAGGAGAAAGCAGATAGACTGGGGTCCTGATTAGCATGATCCCAGTAAGACTAGTCGAAAACCAGCTTAGCACCAGGCAAAAAGTGGGGGTACACATGCAGAAGGATCCTACCTTCCTACAGAATGCCTTCCGGGTAGGCAACCATCTGGGCAAGCTGGTTGCTTTGCCCCTGGGTAGCATTCAGGACTACAGTCTAACCCACAGAGATGCTCTTAAGGAGATCAATAGCCTCCTCACTCAGGGCATCGGGGCTAACAGGGGCAAGGGATGAGGTGCCTGGAGTGAAGTAGATTTCTCCCCTCCTAGGGGAGTGGGAACGGGCAACTTGTGGGGGGACAACAGGGAGAGTGGTGATGGAACTGGGTGTGGCAGACAAGGATAAAGGGGGAACTAATCCTGTTGCGTCTGCCACCACTCTGGAGTGTCCACCAGAGGATGAATCAGATGATGACAAGCGTGAAATGCTGTCCTCCTGGGCACTCCTCACACCCTCCTGGTCACTTGGTCCCTCCATGTATGGTGTCTCTTGAATATATGACGTTACAATGCAAACAATTACAACGCATGCTTTTACAACGTGGTTTTTACATCGTAACTACCATTACATCGCATGATTTTACAACGCATGCCATTACAACACATTTTTAAAAATTACCATTACAACGCATTCCATTACAACGCATACCTTTACAATGCGTACCATTACAACGCATAATACTTTTAGGGCAACAGTAGGGTAAGTGTTGGATAGTGTAGGGGTAAAATTACTATTCCCACTCCAGTGAATGCAACAGTAGGGTAAGTGTTGGATAGTGTAGGGGTAAAAATTACTATTCCCACTCCAGTGTGTGCAACAGTAGGGAAAGTGTTGGATAGTGTAGGGGTAAAAATTACTATTCCCATCTACCCCAAAACCCATACCCACCCTAAAACTAAAAATTCTCCATTACTTACCTTATAATACATTGTAATGGCATGCGTTGTAATTGTATGCATTGTAATGGCATGCGTTGTAGTGACATGCTTTGTAATGGCATGCATTGTAATGGCATGCGATGTAAAGGCAGTTGCATTGTAACAGTTGCGTTGTAAAAGCAGTGCGATGTAATGACTGCGTTGTAATGGATGTTTCCCGCGTCTCACGTCTGAAACCACTGTGACCAGCTGTGTCCCCACTGACATTGGCCTCTCCTCCTCCGCTTGCCCTGAATGTATCTGAAATGCCATGTAACATGGGTTTATTGCAAATGCGTTTCCACACCTGACCATCACAAATCAACAGAAAACATCAAAGAAGTCCACATAACACACCACTTTCATGGTTCACTCCATAGGCTTCAAATTTAGCATGAGCACATGCATACACGCTGCATAACCTGCAAATAGTTGGGTCCACTCATGTCATAACCCCAGACAAGCCCAAATGCATTGATGGAATTGTCTACACCCCATTCCTATGTCCATACTAGGATAGTTGTTCACCATGAATACTTTGGCACTTGTTGTATACCATTGTAAAAGATGTAACCAAATAGGATGGGTCCAAGTGTGAGATTTGCACAATGCTCACACAAGACTCAGAGTCAAACATATCTAACTATTACTCATAACACATCATGATGTCATGAAGGTCAAGCTGAGCACCAATATTCCATCAATTACTGTTGTGGCAGACATCATGTCACATGCAAATGCTCATTGCACACTGATGATACTTTGGACTCCAAATTACAACATTTGTCCACTACCTGAAAAGTCAAATGAAAGCTGGACAAATGTAGTTTAGCTATGTATCACATTTAGCCGATTAAGTTCCCTAAAAACATTGAGGTCCAAACATTTGGGAGATAGATACTCTGAATTCACACAGCACAACACTCCATATAGCCATATGTACATCCCCAATCCTGCTTGGTACAGGTGATGACGCCAGTCATAGATTGTATATCCACAAGCCAATACACCTTTGAAGGTTTCAGGTGTCCCTGAACATCTATGACATGAAGATGTGGGATCACTAGAGTCCCAATGGGCAGGCACATCACACCACTCTTTGGTATTGCATACTCAGACTGCCTTGTAATGATCAATGTAGACACTCACATATGATCCCCCACAGTTCTACATCTCACTCCCTCATTCATATCACTAGACAGTGAATGAGTGTATTGAAACACTATTGCAGATGAAACATCAACTGGCAAAGGCACATTTGGCTGACATGTAGGCACTAACGCGGATGGCACCAGTGATGTGTGCACTCTCATTTGACTGTATTACCAGTACTTACCAATGGGAACTGTTGCAAAGTCACTGCATGTACTGTGAACTCTATGTCATATCACATGCGATAGGGCCACTATCAAATGAGAGACAGTAGTGAGGGTACATCACTCCTCACACAAGCAAGACAAGTTGCCTGTGTGGTACAGTTGTCACCCAGATTTACTGAGAACATGATATGATTACTCACTTCACTCAGCCAGGTGTCTTCTCAAAGGGAGAGAATTGGATGTGAACAGGACTGTGCTGTGTTCCAGATCAGGAAGACAACAGCCACAGCATAGCAGCATACACCTACTGTGAGAAGGTGGCTTGGTATATGCTGTCCACTAATTAAAGTGGGCAGCTTGTACCAGTCCACACGACCCTTATGATGTTTGAGGTCAAAGATAACCTTTAGAAAGCTATCCTAGTGGTAGCTGTGGAGAGCAGCCTTCAGGCTTAATCTTGAAGGAATGTAAAGCAGCTTGTTTTACCAGAGTATCACCTCCTGAATGACTAAATGAAAGGAGAACCACACAATAGTGATATAAAAATCTGTGGGGCATATTATCAAGGGCTTTATCGCCGCTTTAGCGGCACTTTTTGCCGCTAAAGCGGCGATAATAATATCGCCCTATTAGCAAGCTGTCGCTAACAGGCGTTAGCGACAGCTTTCAGGCGTTAGAGGCCGGGATTAACATCGCCTTGCATGTCAGCGATAATTATCGCTAATGACATGCAAAGAAGGCGTTCCCTACTAAACGCGACTGGAAACAGTCGCTAACACCACTACCCCCTATTAGCAAGGCAGGCGAAGCGATAAAATAATTCGCGCTAAGCGCGTTTATCGCTATATTTTATCACCTGCTAGTGAGGATGACTTACCTGTTTAAAGTATAGGAGGTGGATTCTAATGCTGAATCCACCTTAGCGATAATGCGAGAATATCGCTGCTTTTCCAGCGATATTCTCACATTTTGCCGCTATCGCTGGAGATTTTATCGCTATGGAGATAAACCTTGTTAATAGGGTGTTATCTCAGCGATATTTTCCAGCGATAGGCGGCGTTAACCAAAGTCGCGCTAAGCGCGGTTAGCGATAATTATCGCTATTCCTTGGTAATATGCCCCTGTATTTATTGATATAACACTCTCTACTAATCTCTACACAAGATTAGAACATAAAGCACACAATATAGAATCAATAGAACAGTTGTAAGTAGCACAATACACAGCGGGCTCCAGGGGGAGACCGAACCATATACTAAAAAAATGGTATAACAATCACGACTTGACTAGACACAGTGTCTAGAGCACGTAGAATCGCTGGGACCCCAAGGAACCACCCAAAGCAGTGACACAGGGCGCCCACGGAGGATGGGTGCAGTGAGGAAACACGACCGCGTGCTCCGTGCAACTCTATGGGAAAGTCGCTGTTGGAAAGTTACAAGTTAAAGACACTTCTACGAGGACTTCAAGCAAACCCTTTGGAACATAAGAGGTTCTAGAGCCAACACACCAGTGAGTACCGAGGTACCCATGTTACCTATCCCAGAGGAGCCGGGTGCATAGGGGTCAAGTAGTGCATATGGCTATGTGCATATGGCTATGTCTGAACTGGGGTGGCGTGGTGAAGCAAAATAACGATGGATTAAACCCAGATCTGTGACTGGGGGTGAATGTTTGCCAATGTGCAGCATTCCGTCCATCGTCTTGTGTGTTTTGCATTTCACCCTAAGTGGGAAGGGTATGCCCAGACGTGGGTCCCGTGCTCACTGCGCCACTGGAGTCAAGCTATCCTGGCTGATGAAGGCTGATAGCCTGAAACCGGTCCTAGGATGCTTGATTCCGGTCCAGGGAAGACATGGCTTGGCAGTTCGGTCTGGACTGTTCCCATGAGGCACAGGGTCAAGACTGATTTGCATATGGCTATGTCTGAACTGGGAGTGGCGTGGTGAAGCAAAATAACGATGGATTAAACCCAGATCTGTGACTGGGGGTGAATGTTTGCCAATGTGCAGCATTCCGTCCATCATCTTGTGTGTTTTGCATTTCGCCCTAAGTGGGAAGGGTATGCCCAGACGTGGGTCCTGTGCTCACTGCGCCACTGGAGTCAAGCTATCCTGGCTGATGAAGGCTGATAGCCTGAAACCGGTCCTAGGATGCTTGATTCCGGTCCAGGGAAGACATGGCTTGGCAGTTTGGTCTGGACTGTTCCCATGAGGCACAGGGTCAAGACTGATTTGCATATGGCTATGTCTAAACTGGGGTGGCGTGGTGAAGCAAAATAACAATGGATTAAACCCAGATCTGTTACTGGGGGTGAATGTTTGCCAATGTGCAGCATTCCGTCCATCATCTTGTGTGTTTTGCATTTCGCCCTAAGTGGGAAGGGTATGCCCAGACGTGGGTCCCGTGCTCACTGCGCCACTGGAGTCAAGCTATCCTGGCTGATGAAGGCTGATAGCCTGAAACCGGTCCTAGGATGCTTGATTCCGGTCCAGGGAAGACATGGCTTGGCAGTTCGGTCTGGACTGTTCCCATGAGGCACAGGGTCAAGACTGATTTGCATATGGCTATGTCTGAACTGGGGTGGCGTGGTGAAGCAAAATAACAATGGATTAAACCCAGATCTGTGACTGGGGGTGAATGTTTGCCAATGTGCAGCATTCCGTCCATCATCTTGTGTGTTTTGCATTTCGCCCTAAGTGGGAAGGGTATGCCCAGACGTGGGTCCCGTGCTCACTGCGCCACTGAAGTCAAGCTATCCTGGCTGATGAAGGCTGATAGCCTGAAACCGGTCCTAGGATGCTTGATTCCGGTCCAGGGAAGACATGGCTTGGCAGTTCGGTCTGGACTGTTCCCATGAGGCACAGGGTCAAGACTGATTTGCATATGGCTATGTCTGAACTGGGGTGGCGTGGTGAAGCAAAATAACGATGGATTAAACCCAGATCTGTGAC
Organism: Calotriton arnoldi; assembly: GCA_963921515.1. Lineage (NCBI taxonomy): Eukaryota > Metazoa > Chordata > Amphibia > Caudata > Salamandridae > Calotriton > Calotriton arnoldi. The sequence goes on along the minus strand of CAWUFW010004374.1, from coordinate 385,798 downwards.
TGGGGGTGAATGTTTGCCAATGTGCAGCATTCCGTCCATCATCTTGTGTGTTTTGCATTTCGCCCTAAGTGGGAAGGGTATGCCCAGACGTGGGTCCCGTGCTCACTGCGCCACTGGAGTCAGGCTATCCTGGCTGATGAAGGCTGATAGCCTGAAACCGGTCCTAGGATGCTTGATTCCGGTCCAGGGAAGACATGGCTTGGCAGTTCGGTCTGGACTGTTCCCATGAGGCACAGGGTCAAGACTGATTTGCATATGGCTATGTCTGAACTGTGGTGGCGTGGTGAAGCAAAATAACGATGGATTAAACCCAGATCTGTGACTGGGGGTGAATGTTTGCCAATGTGCAGCATTCCGTCCATCATCCGGTGTGTTTTGCGAGCCGGGTGCATAGGGGTCAAGTAGTGTCGGAAACCTCTGTCGTTTTCAATAGAGGGCTGTAAAGAAGTGCTGCTGCCAGAAAGGCGAAGAGTGTCTGGTGGAATCCAAGCCTGGATTCGAGGTAAGAGGAACCTGAAAGCAGAGGGGACAGAGTCTGGATCACTTCAGGTGACCAGGGGCTCGGTAGTCGAATGCCCACCGATGTCGGGTGCTTCAGGTGAGAAGTAAGGATGCTTGACTCTGCAGCCACGGGGACCAGGAGATGTGGACGATGACCAAAGTCTGGAGGTGAGCTGTCCCACAAAGAATGTCGAGTGCTGAGCAGTCAGTGTCTGGCTGGAGCACCAGCAAGCCTTGGCAAATGCAACCCATGTGGGCAGAGGAAACAGGTTACGGTGTGGACCAGCAAGGTCCAGGAGACTCTCCAAGCAATGGGGAGTCAGGGCACGTCTGGAGCAACCGGGAAAGCCCAAGGATTAACAAGGTGACCCTCGCCAGGACCCACAGGCCAACGGACCAGGGATCGCGAGGAGGCCTCAAGAGAATTCACAAAGCACCAGCCCACAGAGCACTCGGTGAGTGGAGGCTGAATATCTTCAGTGTAAATGCTGCTCGGGGTCAGGACTACACGGAGTCCAAAGCACAAGCTCAGGGATCGCCATTAACCCCTTCGGTGCTCATGACGAGCTCAGCTCGTCATGCTGCGCAGTGCTCGTGTGCGCATGACGAGCTGAGCTCGTCATGAACCCGCCCACTCAATGAAACGCCCCGCACAGGGCGAAAATCGGCCGCGCACCGAAGGGGTTAAGCATATGCTGCTGCAAATGTATGTGGTGCACAGGGGTTCGGGTTGCACGGTCCCCACGAGGGATACTGGTCTCAGAATTGCTGAGAGGTCAGATCAACCTCGAGGACCTTCGGGAACCCACCTCCTGTGTTGCTGAAATCTTCAGAGTCTGCAGGAGCTCTGGAGATGCAAGCCGGTCAGATGCGCTTAGGTGCCTGCTGCTGCAGGGGAGTAACTCCTTTACTCCAAGGGAGATTCTTCTGTCCTCCAGCGAATTGTAGACCGTCGAAGTACTTGATTTCTTTGCAGAGTCTTGTCCAGGTATAATCTAAAGTCCTGGAATCAGGTATCCCACTTTATACCCATGGGAAGGGGTTGGACGGACTCTGGGGACCCTCCTAGGGGAGGGGCAGTACAGAGGGGTGGCTACACCCATGTCCTTTGTCCAGTTTTGTGCCAGAGCAGGAGCCAACGGCTCCCAGAACTGGTTCTAGCTGGACTATGCACAGGGACACCAAATGTGCCCCCAGTGCAGACTTTCTGGCACTCTCAGAGTGCACCCACCCAGCCCCAATACACTAAATCCTGTCTGGGAGGTGGTCACACCTCCCTGTAACAGGATGCCTATTGTCATGCCTTCCTCTGCTCGAGCTTGGCTCAGCAGCAGGAGAGCAGAATCGTGTCTGTGGCTGGCAGCATCCATTTTGTGCTGCCCAGGTCGTGAAAGCTGGTATCGGGTAGACGGGTGACCCACAGTAGTGGTTCTAGAAGGGTGGAATCATACCTCCCACACCAGTTACTGGTGTGGAGGTATGATTCCAAGGTGTTTGACACCAAACACGACATGTTTCTAAGCAGCCGTTTTAAAGTTAGCATTTACCACAAGGTTATAATGCACTTAAACATATATGTCTGGCTGCATCACAGACAACCCAGGAGAATGGTCTCCAAAGGCTGCAGAGGGGCTCTGCTCATGCAGGGGCACCCTCTCACATAAAACCCAGCACCCTGCCTTCAGGATTGATAAGGCCTGCCATAGGGGTGACTGATAGGTTTTTAAGTGTAGTGATTTAGATAGATATAGTGAACCTATCTCTAAGTAAGTGGTGCAAGCACCAGCTTACACAGGCTGCTGTAGCAGACCTCTGGTGTCATTTTGAATGGCTTCTCATGGGTGGTATAATACATGCTTCAGCCCATGGGAGTCCTCTGGGGTACCTATGCCCTGGGTACATGGTGTACCATATACTAGGGACTTATAAGGGTACCCCAGTATCCAATCTGGAGTGTACCTAAAGTACATACATAATCAATTTAGGGAGAAAGCAGATAGACTAGGGTCCTGATTAGCAGGATCCCAGTCAGACTAGTTAAAAACAGGGAGACATCAGCAAAAAGTGGGGGTAACCATAAGAAGCAGATCCTACTCTCCTACACCTACTACCACACTTACACTAACAATGACTCATCTTGTGTGTGGCACACGGGCCACCACCAATATGGTTGGTGAAATGCCTGTCTGTAACGCTCAAATATGGCAATATAACATGTATGACTCTGGCCAGAACTCACCCCATTTAGCTGCTGTTCCATCGAGGTCTGGGTAGGCAACTGCCAGTATGCAGGCCATCAGGGAGGTCAGGGTCCGGCGCACACCCCTTCCATGTTGGGAGGACTTCCCAGCTGGACCTCCGTGATCTTCAGGGTCCAGCATCGCAGGTCCTCCAACCTCTTTCTGCAGTGGGCACTATGCCGGTTAAAGACCCCCAGGGTCTGCTCCTTCCAGGCGATGGCTCTCCAAATGGCGTTCTTCTGATGGGCTTTGACCTGCATGGATGCAGTAGAGGTAGAAACAGATTGTAACTGGAAGTTTGAGGATAACTGTCAGCTTGATACACATTACGTTGACATCAAGCGCACGTCTTCATTAAGAGTCAACATATATATTACATGTGTCCATGTCACATGCTAAGCACAACTAAAGCATGGATACACACTTTTATGGTCATCTGATGATTGACCTCAACTCTTGTCATGACCTACACTGACTGAGGCAGCTTACTCTCATCATGTAGGCTAGGGCCATCCTACATGAAATAGAATGTGAGGTACCATGACACACAACACACCATTTTACCTTCTGATGGGTGCTGTCCAGACACCTTTACTGCCAGGCCCATTGCATTGATGCATATGGTCCATAGAGACGGATACCATAGTATACACAACATCCTAAAGTAAGGACTGGTATGTGTGACACTGAGAGCTACCTCTCTGGGGGCTGTGTGGACATGTGTACTACTTACTAGAACATCCTAGTAAGTCATAATAAGTTTGTGTTGTTTGTACTGCCATCACAGGACACCCCTTTTCCCATATGTGGCACTGTAACAGGGATGATAATCAGCATACCATTGCATTTGTTGTGTGATAGTGAATATTGTAGGCAAGCAGATGATTCACATTTCTAATTCTATTCAAAAGTAGCCCCCTATCTACATTGTTCATGTCACACATAATGGTCTAATCTAATAACTTAATGCCTTTGGTATCTTCTTCATCAAACAAGCCAATGTCGAAGGCGTCTGTACAGTGGAAGCAACACTATTAAAAAGTGTCAACAGACCTGTGTGAGTAAAGGGACAGTCTGTGACGGCGAACATCCATTACAACGCGGTGATTTCTACGCGGTGACATCGCAACGCACCCATTACATCGCATGAACCTTTACATCGCATGCATTGACTACGCATGCTATTACAACGCAAATCAGGGTAAGTACGCAAATCAGGGTAAGTACAGATAATTATGTTTATTATATTTATATCAGGGTACATGTTATGTTTATTAAATTTCTTTATTATATTACTTCGGGATTTTAGTCATTTATGGGGTGGTTGCGGACACAGAACATGCAAGTGACTGAGTACGTACATGTAATTATGTTTATTATATTTCTTCTACATAATGGTAATATATTACTGTACATGTATATTTATTATATTTCTTCGGGATTTGCGAGACACAGAACATCCAAGTGACTGCTCCGGCAAACTCCGGTAAATAATTGATATATTAATACCCCGGCATTAATACTCCTATTCATATTTTAATACCCTGGCATTAATACTCCTATTCATATACAAATTGATACAATTATATACATTAAAACACGCGTAGTACTATATTAATACCTCAGCAATACTACTCATATACACATAACATTTCATATACATATATACGTTATTAGAATTATTAATTACACATTAAAACATGAGAAATAGTATATTAATACCTCTGTATTAATGCTCGTATTCACATTAAATTGTATATAATTATATAGTTAATAGCAATGTTAATATAGCATTAGCCTTTTGCAAAATTCCATTTATTTACCTGTACACCTTTTGCTAAGGTTGGATTACTTGATGGCTTTTTTCTGACACAAATTTGGATACTTGGCTGCACGTTGTCGCTGTTGATGGGCTTTATTATGGAAAAAAAACCAGATTTTATTATTTGGCTCACTTTACATTTGGGGCTGAAAAATTAATTTAGGGCGTTGAGCAAAGTCTATGACACAAGCACACTTTTTGTGGCTGGATAGTACATTTAAGCGCTACACCTTGGCCTTGGGTAATACATTAGTAAGAAAATCAACATTCTATGCAATGGTACTATGCAACTCATTGTGTTAATAGCAATGTTAATATAGTATTAGCCTTTTGCAAAATTCCATTTATTTACCTGTACACCTTTGGCTAAGGTTGGATTACTTGATGGCTTTTTTACTGACACAAATTTGGATACTTGGCTGCACGTTGTCGTTGTTGATGGGCTTTATTGTGGAAAAGAGAGCAACTTTTATTATTTGGCTCACTTTAGATTTGGGGCTGAAAAATTAGTTTTGGCCGTTGAGCAAAGTCTATAACACAAGCACACTTTTTGTGGCGGCATAGTACATTTAAGCGCTACACATTGGGCTTGGGGTATAGATTATTGAAAACCTCCACATTCTATGCAAAACTTTACACTTTTGCCATTATTTAGCACATACCATTTAAATAAAACACCTTTCATAAATATTTAGCTTACTATAACTAGAATTTCAAGTACAGTTTTTTACCTTGAGTTTTGCCTACAGTTTGGACGGAATGTATACGGTCTGTGTTGCTGCGCCCTGTGTCCTCAACAGCTCTCGTTTTCATTCACAATTAACTGCCCAAAATAAACAAACACTTTTAGAAATAGGGAAAGACTTGACAACAACATACAAAACTACGCTTTATTTTACTGTTTCGCAAACAATGGTAGGAAACAACCAACAAAAATTAAACAAACGTTTCCAAAAATACACTGCTTTCTCAATTTAGCTGTTAGTTGATACGATTTTCGTACATGTTGCAGTTATTAACCTCACGTTTTTGCTCGCTCAATTGCACACAGGACATTAGAGGAAAGATTCAAATGATTGCCTGCATAGCGATTTATTTTACGTTACACCGTTGTTACACTGAGAATATTGTGAACATTTTTGCCAATTACGCTTCTTTGTTTAAACATCGTCGTTGCACATTTGTTTTTGTTGCTGTTGCTTTACTTACAAACTTTTATACGGATTGCCGGTTGATATTAGCGCGTTCTTAAAATACAGACTTTGCCGCTTGACCTCTGTAAGAAATTGCAAAATGCATACTTTTAGTATATTTACTGCTGCAATATAATATCGTTACTAAAATTTATCAACGTACTTGATTTAACTTACTTGTTTGGATTAATGCCTCAGCTCAAAGGAGTAGTCACAACATCTGCAAAACGCGTCCGGTGTGCCGTGGAGTCAGGTCCGAACTGGTTTACAAATGGAGGACGCCTCCTTTTATACCTTTCTTGAAGTGTTGCCATTATTGCAAGTAAAATATGTATAATGTTCCATTTTTTTTGCTTGTTTTAACGCTGCAAAAATCGCAAATTTACAGTACAAATTGACAAAGATAGGTTTTTGTGGGGTGCTTCGGAAATACGCCATTTTGTACACCTGTGGGTGATGATGCATGCATTGAAAGTGTTGTAGGACTTTGGTTTTTGGCCTTTAACAAATTATCGGTCACCATCTCGTTTTTTATTACCAGGGTTACATCTTACACAGCTTCGGATTCCTACTGTGGGAGTAGTAACAAATATTAGCTCCCTGAAGGTTAACAATGCTTTACATAACTAAAACAATACCAGGGTACCACTTTTAATACCCGAGTACTTATTTCAGTACTCAAGTACTAGTATTACATGGCACATATTTCATACACTCCCCCACCCAAAAACCCCTAGTTTCCCTGCATCCCGTCCCAGGGAGTTATTGGACCAAACAAATAGATTAAAAAACGCGTTGTAATGGTAGGCGATGTTTTTGTATGAGTTGTCATGCCTTATTGTATAAGGGAATGTACATTAACGTTGCAACGGCACGCAATGTAAAAACTCGCTAAGTAATAGTGTTTGCGATGTAAAATCTGAGTGGTTACAGTATGCGATGTAACGGTTTGCGATGTAGCATCATACATCCTCTGTGACAGACACACATTGACACTGTGGGTCAATAGAAAGAAGTATCAGATCAGGGGATCACCTCAGTCACCATGCCTCATATTATCCATGTAACAGCTATCAGGGCTACTAGTGGAACAGGTAACTCTTTCTGGGAACATCCATGGATCAGCAGGTCTACAGGGACATTACTCCGTGCATTAGTTCTCCTATCACAGTAACTCTGTCTCAGGCTGGGCCATGGCCCAGACTCATCACGTATCAATGTCAGGCCTTGCTCTCTGCAGGCTGAGGCTGCTTATCCCACATAAACCTCACATTTCCACCATTTAATTAAAGAAAAGTGAAACTTCTGCCCATTTCATATGTGAACATACGGTTGTGTGGCACTCTGAAGGGGTCTGTGAAGTAAAGCTACCTCCCAGACAACGGTTTAAAAAATCTGATGTGGGCTGAGTGATCTGTGGGAGGGTACACTTGCTTATAACAGTATACAGACATGGCTTATGGTGTCAAGTCTATACATAACAATGTACATATACCATTATGTAATTTGGGAACTAATTATAGCTACTATGAACATGAGCCCTGCATATAGATTTACATGAAACACAAGTAGAAATCACAGTTATTACACATTTCAATGGTGGCCTTCTCTGCACAAAGTTCAGGGCCCCATAATCCATTACATTGTGTGTCACTATGTAGGGGCCGCACACTGTATTTGATAAACATAATGCTTCCATTCTGACACTCAGAGGCTCATTGTAGCCTATGGGAATAGAAAAGAAGCAGAAAAATGGAGTTAAATATGTATTTGAAAAAATTGCCTGTTCCTCTGGTGAACCATAGAGCTGAGCATACCGGGGAATTACCTCATCCACCAGGTCATCCAGCACCTCTGGAGTGAAGGTACTGGTCCTCTCTCCTTCAGTGCATGCCATGATTGCTCCCAGAGGTGGCAAACAGCATGCTCGACTTCCGCCTGCGGCGTACGTTCCACATGTGCTATTAGGGAGGTCAGGCATCCGCCATGTTAATGGTTGGGAAACTGTATTGGTGACAGTTAAGTGCATCACCAGCACTACAAATGAGGACAAACATGTTTACATTTAAAATGCTCCAATCCCATGTTATGTCAAGAACAAAACTTTATCTGTGTAGTGCATTACTGTGCACAAAGGCAAAATGTGCGTGGCGCACTGTACACCACGGTTGGCGGTATTTCACACAAACTGTTTTGCTACGCTTACTGGAGTGGCAATTTACATTTTCTGAATTGATGATGTGTACAGTTCTGTTACAGACCTATAAAGGCCGCCTTGGGGATGACTGTTAAATGTTCAAGACTCGTGAATGATGAAGTGAAATGTGCAATGCTTAATGAAGCATTAATGACTTTTGCCTTACTCTTCACATATGTTACTATGCACACTGTGACCAAAATAAATGTTTGTGTAACTCCTCTCATAAGACTCCAGGATCCAGTGTACCTCCCATTTCCAGAGCTTCAGACCATGGAAGAGCAACATGTGATCTAGAAGTTTCTTTTGAATCGTCAAACAATACTGGACTTATGTCATCAGTTGGAGCCTAACCTCAAACCTCACATCACTTATCCTACATCAATCACACCACTTGTGAAACTCATGTCTGTATTGCATTTTTTGGCCACAGGCTTATTTCAATTCAATGTCGCTATTTAAGGTGGAATGTCACAACCTATGCTCAGTTGGGTGCTACAAGAGGTGCTAGAAGCCCTTTTGGGACACATGGCCAGCTACATCCAGTTCCCCAGATGTAGCTGTGAAGGCATATTTCTATGCTTTTGGTCCCATCCCACATGTGATTGAATCCATTTATAGCACACATATTACCGTAGTACCACCACAAGCCACGGAGCAAGTGTATCACAACTGGAAGCACTTCCATTCTATCAATGTGCAAGTTGTCTGCTTACCGGATTTGTACATCTCAAACATCTGTGCCCGGTTCCCAAGATCTGCCCATGATTACTTCATACTGCAGAACAGCACCATACCCCAGCTGATGTCACAACTACTACCGGAGAGGGCCTGGCTTGTAGGTAAGTGTGATTTGTCTAAACATTGTGCGGGTGATGTCAGGTAGCATGATCTGAAAGTGTTTAACTCATTGTTGCACTTCTGTCTATCTTCCATTTAGGAGACTCAGCGTATCCCAACCGGCCATGATTGTTGGCACCGCTGAGGAATTCTACAATGCCAGGGGAAGTCCGCTTCATTGAGGCTCATGGAAGAACACGGCAGCCGGTGGAGCGGGCTTTTGGGCTCCGGAAGGCCAGATTCAGATATCTGGACAAGACTGGGGAGCCCTCCTCTACTCACCCAGGAAGGTGTGTAAGATCACTGTGGCTTGCTGCATGCTCCACAACATTGCCCTGTGACAGAACATCCATTACATTACAGACAATGCAGGCCATGATGACCAGCCGGGTGAGGAACCTGAAAAGTCAAATTATGATGATGATAGTGGTGAAGCGGACATAGCTGACTTGCTTCAAGGTCTCATCCAAACCTACTTCAGAGGGTAAGTATGATGTGAGATGCGATGACTGACTATTATTGCAACTCTTGTAGTGATGTTGTGAGGAGGATGTTCATGCTACATACTAGGAATATATAGGTCTTGAAATATCTAGAGAAAGGTATAGCCTTGTACGGCTGTAAATGTTGTCTTGGACTGTGTTCTCTAGAAGTTGACAATGTGATGTGGGCCATATGTATGGTTTCTTAACTAATCTCTCTGTGTTGGTCTGTTTTAGATTCCTTCACCATGGCATCTTCATTTGGACATTTCAGAGTTGTGACATTAGCAGATATATGATGCTGTTCAGCCGTATGAAGTGGACATGGATTGTTCCTGGGAATGTCTGTCACAGAGTTTGGGTGTACAAAGCTGGTACGAAGACAGCTTGCACAGCGATAGAATGGAAGTTACCTTGCTTCCATTGGACTTGTTCCTTGTGGTGTGTTGGTCCTAATGCAATATGTGTGCCATCATGTGATACAACACAATGCTATGTAGGGAACAATTTATGCTATTCTGCCTTCACATTGGCTATATCCTCATTGTGTATGAACTGTATGTAGCTGTTGATGTGTTTCTTCATTGTAGACCAAAGTGCTTGTGGCACATTACTGACATTTGTTTGTGACATTCCACCAGATGCAAGCAACACTGGATTGAAATGTCCCTGTGGTCAGAAACTATTGCACTGATGTGTCTATTTATTTGTTCATTTGATGTAGGATTTCTTTTGTGAGGTAGGCAATATGGCTCCAGCTGATCATGTAGACATATGTTATTGTTGCCTATTGTGTAGGACAGTGTCAGATGTATCCCCTCCTTCCATGTTGTGAAAGTCCGCAACTGATTATGCGATCACTGACACAGAATACCTGAATCATGTCTAATTTGCTATGTTTCTGATGTCATGTCAACCTATGATTTGAACAATGGAATAAAGATGTTCTCAGACCATACACATGTATGTATGTTTTGTTGTGACATCGTAGTAAGTTGGACATTGTTCCTCATGACCATGTAAAGTATACACAACAGATTTTTAATGTCTTTTTTTGCACATTATTCACAGGGCCTGGTTCACACATCTTCCATCCCCCACCCCATCCTTGTGAAGAGTAGAATTAGGTCTTTCTGGTCCTGACGAAATGCCATGATCCACTATGGACTGTAATAGGCATGAAACATGTTGAACTTTTTATCCACTACCTTTGTAGCTAAATAGATCATTACATCTATTCGACACTCAAATCACGTTGTTATCATTGACAAAGGGACCCTAGAATTAAAACTTTATTTCCTGTCCGGATGCCTTTAGTAAATTTTAACACACCTTTCTTTCACCCATTCTACTCACACCTCACCACTCACCCATGCAACATACATCGGCTAAAAAGAGAAGATCTCCGGCAAAGAGCCTCCTGGAGGGGCCTGTTGGGTGTTGCAGCGCTTGCCCAGCAAGGAGCTGCCTGATGATGAAGCATGACACCTCTCGGGATGTGTGAGGGCTCTTGCTCCTAAAAGGAGCACTCCCCTCCACCCGCTAGACCTAACTTCCCACTTAGGAACAGTACACTCTATGTTTTCACCACTTATATGCAACAATACACATTGACACAGAAAAACCAGCATCTCAGATACTTTAAGTATTGCATGTTAGGAATGTACATAGAGAACACAAAAGCAAAAGCAGAGTTGAGAGCAAACATGACAAAGTGATATGGTGCCAGTTACTGAAGTGTAGCTTGCCAGAGTCCACTCCTCCACCTATTCCTGTCAAGCCCTCAGAATGCAGTAAGGCCAAGACCTTCTCCTCCCAGGGAAAGAATTGTAATGGGGTGCTGGGAGAGCCACCGCCAGTTCTCTGAGCCTCCAGGTGGTGTTTGTTGACCCTGCTGTGCACGCTCAACCTGAGGTCAGGTCACCTCCTGCTAATGTTGGCCTCTGTGCGCAGGGTGGTACCAACTGCATTGACTATCCCGTCCCACATTTTCATTGGCTACTGAGAGGAGTATGCTGGACTTCGGAACCAAGTTGGGGCTCGACTCTGATGATTTCATCCACCATGACTGTCAAGTCTTGCTCAGTGAAGCGTGTTTTTTTTGCAAGGCATGATGAGAAAAATAAATGTGAGTGAGTTTATGAAAGGAAAAACAAACAAGTGATACTGGGAAAATGGTGCAAAACAAAAATTACAGGTGGTGGAGAGTGCTAAATGGGAAGTTGAAAATCGGTAGCTGAGAAAAGGGTGGCCTGTCTTGTGGGCTGCCGTAGGGAAGCAAAGGAGGCTTGTCAGAGATGGGGTGTGTTTTATAGTGTGATTTGCAGGTGTGTCCACATGCCAAAGCAAATCAGCTGTGTAGTTTTTGTGTGCATCCAATGGTCACTGTTGTGGTATTTTTTTTACGCTTGTACTGCGGCGGTCTACTGCCGTTGGGTAACCACCATTTGTTAACTACCGCTGGGAGACCGTGAGTATGACTGTATAGTCGTAATACGCTCGGCGGGTGGACTGCAGACCTGATGGCATCAGTGAACATTGTAGACTGCTGCGGTCCCGGTGGGAAGAGCGCTGTGACCGCGGTCGGCATTTCAGACAGCACAACTCGTAATAGGGTGGGCAGTAGATCGCTGGCGCAGCGGTGTTCTAGAGGTCGTGGATGCGGCGTTCGGGCGGTCAGACTGCCAAACTCGTAAGCAGGCCCTTAGTAAATACACCTAACGGGGAAGGTAATGGTGAAAAAAGAATTTGGAGGACAGTTGGTAGATCACTATATTTGATAATAGAGAGGGTGAAATAATTAACAGGGAACTGGGTATGCAATTTTTTTAACAAGTGACGGGCAAGGATGCAGATTTTAAAGATACATGCCTTGGGTACATTTTTGACAGCGGAGCATTCAATAAGTCATTGGCAAAAAAATTATTGTTTGTAAAATAGTGAGCGTGAGGACAACTGCTTTGAAATGGGAGTGGTCAGGAAAGAAGCTAGTACAGGTGATCAGTCAGAGACCCATATTTGATAATAGAGGGAGCAGTTATGTACTTTTGGCAAATGAGTGGGTGGGGAGACCAACCTGACTGTGGAACAAGCAAGAATGGGATAGTGGGAGGGTCACGAAACAGGTTGTCATAATGCCAATTGGGGAAACAGATTTGACATTCAAGTGGTTGGGAAGGGTATTGGCAGGGAAGTGGATACGGAACTGATCAGAGGACTTTCATGAGCATACACATTTGACAGAAGAGCAGGAAGTGAAATGCATGTGACAATTGAGCCTTGAAAATGATAGGTCTGAGCAGTAGAAAGGTCGGGCAAACATCTTTGTTGGTAGAGTGGACAGTAAGCAAATTTTACAGGGCTTTTGGAAGGGAAGATAATACATAAGGGCAGCTTGTATGGACCATACCTTAACAGAAAAACAAAGCCTGTAAGGAAATAGATATATGTTGATAAATACATTTGAAATAGATGAAAGAACAGGGATGAGCAGGAAGGGAAGCAGTTTTAAGAGAGGAGAGGGTGAGGAAACACATTTGAAAGAATAGGTAGCAGAATTAAAAAGTGGACTAGCCAGTGGAACAAATCCCATCTGGCACACATATGACAAAAGGATTGACAGGAGATTGAACTGTAAACATCATTTGCCAACAGAGTGCAAGGAGAAACACATCTGAAAGACAAGAAGTAGAAGAAACACTTTTAAATGGCTGCAAATGGGACATGGATAGAAAGGGGTATGAGGCAAACAAACCAAAAGAGCAGAGAAATGGATGTGGATTTTTTTTTTTACTGGGGAACAGAAATGGAAACATACTCTATATGGAACTAGAAGCCACGCAGAATTGAAAAGTACAAACATACAGACTCACATGCTCAGGCAAACATGGAGAGACCGCTACTGAAATAAATCACAAATAGAAACACACACACATTCACACACAGTTAGTATTTCACACAAATATACATACCTAAATGCACACCTAAATACTTTGGTTCATTTATCCTCTGAACATACAATTCCTTTGGGTCTATTCACTGTTCTGTTCTGCCGAGGGCTATAATGGCATTATTCTCCACTTCTACTTCTTTCAAAGCTGTAGGCCTTAAAATCCTCGTGGTATCTTGGCACTTCAATGCCACATTTATCTTAAATATTACACTATTTCAACCATTGGTTCACTCTCAGTCAAAAAAAGGAGAATCACTTGTACTTTTTTGTAATATTATATTTTATGCCCAATAATTTACCAGGTTCATCATTTCATCCTCATATTAGTATCACAAATGTGCAAAAATTATACATAATCACATGAACACTTCTACATATAAAAACCTACTTTTTTAAAGATTATTAACAACATTCTAAACCAGACATACTACTCATTCATATTATTCATTCTTGGTGAAGGGAGACAGTTTAATTTATAGTCAGGTACAAATTGGTTCCACCCATTTAGTACACCAGGATTTTTTTAGTCATCTCGGTTTTAGGACCTTTTTGGTGGATGAGTCTCCTTACCTGAGTCTCACTCAAAATAATTTCATGGTAAAATCAAGGGAAACAACCGTTACAATGCATGCATTACAACGCATGCTTTTGCCCTGCATGCCATTACAACGAAAATGGCTTGCTGCAGGGGGAATAAGGTGTTGGATTTAACTCCAACACCTTCCCTGCTGTGCACAGACTGGAGTAGGAATAGTAAATTATACTATTTCATACACCAGCACACCCCCGACAGCAAGTCAGGGTAAAAAATTGGGGGGCATATTAGCAAGACTGGCGATAAAATTATCGCCGTTTTAGCGGCAGGAAACTGCCGCTAAATCGGCGATAATTGGCTTGCTAATATGCGTTATAGAATTCAATAGAAGCCCAGGTTAGATGTGCAGGACATCTAACCTGGGCTTCTATTGAATTCTATAACGCTTATTAGCAAGCCCATTATCGCCGTTTTAGCGGCAGTTTCCTGCCGCTAAAACGGCGATAATTTTATCGCCAGTCTTGCTAATATGCCCCTGCGTTGTAACGGCATGCAGGGTAAAAGCATGCGTTGTAACGTCATACAACCTAAAATCAACTGTGAGTGTCCGCCTTTTAAGATAGGGCTGCTGCAACACAGCTAGGGTAATGGCACTGGGCTTGTTACATGTGCATGCATGTGCACATGCGCACTGGTGCAGGCTGCACATGAGAGACTACAGTCATGTGCACATTGGTAGCTACACAAAGATAACCTACCTGTGGTAATTTAAAACTGCAAATTGAACCTGTTATAATGCTGCTTTTGACAGGCCTAAACTGCCTTTTAAATATTAATAAGTCACCCCTATGTAGTATTTTTTGCCCTTAAAGGCAGGGTTCAAATATTTAAAAGTAGGACTGGAACCAGGGGCAATACTTTATAAATATAGAACAGAGGTTCCAAGCCAAATGCATGAGAGCTATACATATCCAAATAAAGGTTTTCAAAAGAAACTCTATTTATTAATTATCAAACAAAATAGTAGTAAGCCACTTTTTATCAAAATAATTACATATATTTGATACACAATTAATCATATTCCAATGTAATTCGTGTTCATGCTCAGTGCTCAAGAGATCACACAGTGAATAAAGAAGAAAACTCTACAAGGTGTGTTAAAATGATGAGAAACAGCAAAGGAAAAGCACAATGTTTTAAATTTTGGGTACAGATCCCAATAATCTGACAATATGAGAGAAATATTCCAATTGTCGGAAGCATCAATAGAAGTTTTACCCAAAGTTTTGAACGGGTCATCATCAAGACACAAAATAGTTTAGATGAGCAAGAGCATCAATCCTGAAAAGTGAATCAAGGGACAAATAAGAAAAAAGTGGGTGTATGCTTTAGTAAAAATTTTAAAATGAATAATAAGAAACAATTAATCTGGACCACAGTGAAATATAAATACTCACAGGATGTAGGATTGGAAAAATTTAACTAGGAGCCAGGCAAAAGAGGAGGCTGGTGGAGAGAGCCAGTGAAACCTGCTCCCCGCAGAGTATGCCTCTTTTGGGATCAGGAGGCCTACTGAAAATTCTCCTGGTGGCTAGAGATCACCACCGGGTGCAAAAGATAATTGCAATTGGCCCAATAGGCCGGAGATATATATATTTAAATGATTTGACCATTGGCCCCCGCTTGAGAACCACAGCATGTGGTACTTTGCTGCAATTTCTCCAAATTACCACTGTGTCGGGCTAGGGCCCAAGAATTGACACAATGGTGTATTTATGATTTATGGGAGAGAGGATAGAATGTAGATACCCCTCCCTGTACTCACTCTGAGCCTTCAGGGGGCGATGAAAGGAGATGCCCTGTCAGGGCAGACACAACATTAATTGGAGCCGGGGACTCAATCCCCAGCCCCCCAATGTAGCTGGAGGAGAGGGAAAGGCCCAAACTCAAAGGGTCACTCTTGCCTGCATTGACGAAGACCAGCTGAGCAACCACAGAGATGCCAGCTAACGTGTGCCACACCTTAGTCACGCACCCAGGAGTGGGCTCTCACCCTGCCTTTAACCCATCTGACCCATCTAAGTAATTTTCAAGTTTAGTCTATGTATCATTGCTTTATAAGCACTCCAAAGGCTGGAACATTTGTCCTACAGCCTGGGAGTGCAGGACCTCTATGGCTGCAATCTACATGGCCTAAAGTGATAAAAGAAAGACTCAGAGACATGTTATGCTTGTTTAAACTTATATTGCTGACAGTGCTTTTTGATAAACAATTCAATGCTTTATTGACAGTAATGATTGCATTTAAACATGGTTGCTGACCTCAGAGATATACTGGCTATTTTAACATGTGGTTATTGGGTTTTTAATGTTGGGACTCCTTTGACAAAGCTAATAGGCTTGCCTTATTTATCAATTTGGTGACCTCTTGACAAAGCCAATAATCTTGCCCTATTTTTTGATGTGCTGATCCCTTGACTCAGGCAAGGGGCTTACTTTATATTAATGTTGTGATGACACCTTAACAAAGCCAATAGACTTGTCTTATATATTTTGGTGGTGACCTTTGACATAGCCAATTGGCCTGTTGTATTTAAAGTGATACCTCCCCCCTAAATTGTGATGTACTACCTGGTATAGCTAGGGGCACTGTGATTTTGAGGGGTCATAACCCGTTAGGGGTCAAATGTAATTTTAGGATATTGTTCCATCTGCCTGATGTATATTTTTGTAAATTAATGCATAACATTTAGTAGGGTGTGTAAAAAGCACTGACTGGGCAATCATTTATTGAGTGTTATTATTGTGTGCCAGCAGACGGAGATTACTTGCCCTCACCCCCTCCCCTGAGTAGGCCTTGTACTCTTCACTTCTATTACAATCACAAAATCTTTAAATATGGTGTATCTTCAGATTTACAAAATCTAAAAAAAGAAATATGAAAGATACAAGTGGGTCTCCATTATTTTCAGTCTGCTATATTTAATCTTTTTTTTACATGACTTGGGTTTTTTCTCTGTAGTTTCTAATTTGTGACAAGTACACATCATTTGACTGATCAGTATAGCTATTCACTATTTAACAGCTACCATTGCCTCTCTCATTCTCATTCAATACTCCATGGTTAAGTTGTTAGATTCAATTTATTATTTTTTTCAGACCTAATTTTATTGAATTTTCCAGTACATCGAGGCCTGACCGGCCCTCGCATGAATGCAGAAACATGAATGCTACAAGTCTCGATAGTACTAATAATTCACAATCAAAGAGAACAAGCACAGGCATGGCACTACCCCCCAGATCCCCATAGAACATTTGCATATATAGACACATATACTGTGCAAAGAGTAATGACCCATTCTTATAACTCAGGCTCATATGATTGTATCTCCATTTCAATCAGGGCTGCAGCAGATTGTACAGGAGTCATTATTATACCTCTGAAATCTGCCCAACGCCCCCAAATCTTGGCATGTTTCTGGGGACAGCCACTTGCCTGGAAAACTTCGATCTCCAGCCCCATGCATCTTTCCATAGCTGTCTTCCAAAATCCCACTGAAGGCGGAGACTCTGCCTTCCAGTTCTGGACTTTGTCCCATTTGGCCAAGTAAGCCCCAAGAACAGTAAATGCTGCTTATAGCAATTTCCCCCTTTCACCTCTGTACTGTGGAGAAGAATCAGTTTGGGATCAAGAGGGATCTCCCACGACAGACCCGGGCAAGGCAAGAAGACCCCCCCTCCAAAAATGCTGCAACACTTCACAACACCAGATTGTGTGAAGGAAGGTCAACTCCTCCACACCGGATCAGAGACACCTGGGGGACGATATCACACCCATTCGCCATAGACATTCTGTAGTATAATATGCCCTATGCAAATACTTGGATTGAATCAGATGGTTGCAAGAAGAGATGGCCGCACCACAAGGGGCCGCCAACGCCTCTGCCCAATCATTACCATCCATGTCCTCTATGTCCCCCTGCCAAGGCGACCGCAGGGCTGTCAAAGTATTGGGATCAAGCGTATTCAGGGTCTAGTTTATTTGTCTGATCTTGTGGGCACCTAAGTCACACATCAACACTCTGCCCTCCAATGGGCTAAACTCAGGCAATTCCTGAAGATTCGCTGGCTGCGACGTAGTTGATATTCTTCCGGTAATTGTTGGATTTCAAGACAGTTCCCTTCATGACATCACCCAACGTGGAGATTCCAATTGTATCCCAGTCCCAAAACCCCGGCAGTGCTTAAACCTGCCGAAGAAAGATCTCATGCCACAACATGGGTTCCCCGGTAAATCTCCCCCACCAGCCCAACCGTTGAACAGCCTGCCTCCATACTAGTATAGCCACACTGGTCGCTGGGGGAGATGCTCCATCCCCCATGACTGTAAAGGAAGTCGAGAAGTGACCGGTTGCCCATTTCTCCACCACATAAGCTGGATCGTACTGGTCACTGTACCACCAATCGTTAATATTAAGTTGGTGAGAAACAGAATAATACAACTGTATGTTGGCCATAGCGATTCCCCAACAGTATGTGGACTGAACACAGGTTCGGAAAGCCACGTGAACTGCTCCTCCCCTCCACAGGAAGTGGTTAAGGACCGCATTTACCTGACGAAACCACAAATCCAGAATATCATAGGGATAATTCTGGAGCCTATTCAGGATTTGCGGCAGGGATACTATCTTGAAGATGGCCGACCAGCCCAGCAACGACAAGGGCAATGGGGCCCACACTATCACCTCCTCTCGAACTCGAGACAACAAGGGGCCAATACTGTGAAGCCACGAAGCGTCCAATCAGGGGATATATAGACTCCCAGGTATTGAAAGCTGTCCACAGAATGCAACAAGTCTGATGCCCACGCCAACCCACCCTGAACACCTCCCATCAGAAAAAGTATTGACTTTCAAATTTATATAGAGTCCAGATGTTTCACCAAAGACCTACAGAATCTGTAATATCAATGTGCCGGAGAAGGCAGGATTCGTAAGAAAAAACAGGACATCGTCCACATGTAATGCAATCCTGTTGAATACTTCTGCAGACCATTCAAAATCTTGCACCAAGGGGTCCCACCTCACCCAAGCGGCCAGCAGCTAAATAGCGAGAGCAACAACAGGGGAGACAGCGGACACCATTGTCTGGTGCCCCTGTGTATAGGAAAGGGATCCGAGACTGTGCCCGTCACCCAAACGGATGCAGACAAGTCAGTATATAAGAGGCGGACACAGGAGAGGATTCTTGGGCCAAGATTAAGAAACTGTAAGAGGGTAAACAGATAATCCCATCTTATTGAATCGAAGGCCTTGTTGATATCGGTCAATAAAATGGCTGCCGGCCTCCCCAGGCAAGACACCTTCGCCAATCCATTGTGAACACGTTGAATATTATGACGGGTAGACCGCTGCACCATAAAACTGGCCTGGTCAGGATGGACCAGCTCAGAAATATATTGAAGAAGTTGATTGGCTAATACTTTGGCAAGCAACTTCACTTCGACATTGAGGAGCGCTATTGGCTGATACGAGGAGGGTTCTTTCGGTGGACAACCTAGCTTGTGGAAGACCACAATCTCCGCATGTCGCCAGTCTGGTGGAAGGATAACCATATCAGAAGCTTCCTGAATCACACCCAGTAAATGTTACCCTAACTGGGGAATATATTCCTTCAGGAACTCACAGGGGAACCCGTTAGATCCCGGTGCGATGCCCCGTCAATTCCTTCACTGTAATCGGTTCGTCAACTTAGATACTATTTATCATTCTTATGAATATCGTATAAAAATGGATACAGTTTAGACATTTGAAAACATTGTTATTGTTGGGTATCCAGAATTGTGCATATATATGTTTGCAATCCTCATGAAATGTTTTAAACATTTTTGCGAAGGTTGCAAAAATTTTCACTTAATCACTGGCATGTAGAAATCAATCTACAAACCACATAGATGCGAGGACAATTCTGCAAACTTTTGACATTCTGCATAGAAATGTTCAGCAAAAATCAGACCTGGAGAGAAATATTCTGCATACTTTTTACCAGTATGTCATAATTTGATTAGATTAAAAATGGCTTCCTATGTTGTGGAAATTATGTTTCCATGCAGAAAAAAAGCCAAAAGCAAATGTAAATGGTGTGGTGAGGCCTTGGGACACTTGCAAAAGGTAAAACAACATAACACTGCTTCTTCAAATAAACTTTACATCCCTACTTCTATCCTTGCTAGCTGATTTATAGAACCTGTGGTTTCATTAGTCTACTGTTGGTACCCCGAAAGCAGTTTTGTCCGTTACTAAGGTTTATTGGCAAGTGCTTCACAGATAACGAATTCCTCACTAATTTGATTTAATGGAGGTGGCATTTTACATTTATGTTACACTCTCCTACTAAACACACAGGGATATTTAGTACATACACTGACCCACAAAACTGCTTTGCGCAAGTGCAAAATATGCTGCATGTGTGCAATTTGCATCTGACCCCTTTTCAATTTGTCAACTGGGGGGCATGTTGCAGATTGGCACAAACAAATTCAGTGCCATTAGTCACTGTAGACAACATATGCCACTGCTTATGAAGCGCATGAGCAGTCGCTCACAAATGTACATTGCCATTCCCACTTTACAGGTGGATATGTAAATATAAGCAGTGACACATACTAGACTTTTCTCTAAATATCAATTCACTTCCATGGGTGAAATGTGTCCAAAGGAGAGAGGCTAGTGATATAGGCATGACTCTGTCACAATAGACGCATGAACGAATCAGATGGGAACGCCCATTTCTTTGTTATGTAAAGAGGACTGGGCCAAAATGAGGGGCGCAGCCTCTGTGCTCGCTGACTGCCCCTCTTTGCGCAGGCTCCCAATCGCAAATTAGGAGCTGGAACCATGCAGATGTGCTCACACATCTGTTCTTTGCAATTGTGCGGTTTCATTTATGTGTAACTGTGTTTGAGTTTCAAAAAAACAATTATCCCCTCAATATGAATGCGCAAGGAATTTTTCATAATTGTTAATGCAATTTAATAGGTATTGTTGCAGACAGAAAGCAATCATCCAAGTAGGTGTTGGTAGGGCAATACCTTGTTCAAAATACTTTATTACCTTAGTTTTCTGTTATTAAGTGAGCAAGCCAATTCCATCTTACAGAGTCTGTAATATCTCAATAAAACAAAAGTGAGCATAATGGAATGCGATACACATTTAACAACAGACTACTTTTGTCCAAGCACCTGCAACAGAGGCACAAACCTGAAATAAATTGGTTAAAGTGTTAGTGTTATAGAACGGCGTTTTCCCTGAAAACATTGCCTCAAAGTTATTCTTCTGCTCAGAGGACAGTGCACAGCTGGTACGCGGTCCTTAGTTGCACCAAAAATCATGCGTCTTCTTTTCTTTCTGTCAGGAATCAATTGATGTCTTAATTTAAAACCTGCAGATGATGATACATTTTGACATACCAATGAAGAAGTTGACAATGAATTATGTATTTTGGTTCCACTCTTTTCCTTAATCAAATATGACACCTTTAGAGATTAATTTAGAATGATATATTTCAGTATTTTTGCCACAAAGGTATTATATCGAATTTCTTAAGGATTTTCACTACCATGTAATTGGCCCCGCCCACAAAAATTTGAGGCATGTAAAAATGTATGTATCCTATTTTACCAAATCGTGCAATTTCATTATTGTAGATCAATTCCCAATAGTATGGGGCTGTATAATTAGGTGACCTCAGCTAACATAAATAGGGAAGCACTGGATTGTATTGCAATATAAAATCTTGACCTAAGGGAGGCTTTATTTGTTACCAATGCCTAATGGGGTAATTTAGGACCAGGAGATTGACACCGAATAAAGGGATTTTAGTTGGGAAGAATTTGCAAAGGAGTGGACAGTGTTATCATTTCTCTCTTCTGAAATGGTTGATGGAAGATTTGAAATAATTTGCCACAACTTAGTAAAGGTTGACATCTAACGGTAAAGGGTATCATTTTGCACCTTTGATAATTTGGCCCCTATTGACTAATTGGTCCAAACGATGGGGAAATAGACTTCAAAATTCAGTGACAGATTTACTAATATTTGAGCTGGGTAAATGTTTATTTTGAATTTACTTTCCAGTGCAAAACTTGTTTTGCACTGGAAAGATATCTGAAAGTAAACAGTAGCAATATGCACTGCTTTACATTAATTTCCATCAAGGGGGCATTCCATGGATGGTACACGGGCATTCCCATGCAACTATCCATATTTTTTGACACAATGGGGCTCATTAGGAAAGCCTCCGACCGTCATCCTTGGTTTAAAGTCCGACGGCATATTTACAATGTAGGCAGTCTGAGTTCAAACCGGCCGGTCATTCCGGCTGGCTTTCGACGGCCCATCGTCCAGTCGGAAACCGCCCCATAATCCCTTACGTATGGTGTTTTCTCCGTAGGGATTATGATGTCATTTTTGGACAGGCTTTCCATGTTGGGCTTTCCGACATGGAAAGCCTGTCAGAAAGCGGCTTAGGGCGCCCCTAGCAGGGCCCCCATTCCTCAGTGGCCTCCGGTTGAGGGCCTGGGGGGTTCCTACTCTCTACTCATGCTCAAAATTTGTACATTTGCATCCATAGGGGCTGCAGCATAAGAGGGAGGTCTAGCACCAGCTTCTTCTTGCTCCGTATAGTGTGGCTGGTTGAAAGTAAATAACTGAACTATCTCTACGAATATATTAATTTCTGGCACCACTTTCCAAATGTTGATGCATACTGCATGGAATAGACTCCCAATGCTGTGTTTCAGCATAATTGGCATGTTACCATGCTGTAACATATAAATACATAAATTGCAAACAATGTATTCTATCAGTCGATCGTCAACATTAGCACATTGTGTGGCATGCTGCCAGATCCAGGAGCCATGCGATTGTCTTCTTCAAAATGGTGTGAACCAATAAAAGCTACTGCAGGTCCACCTCCTATGTCTGCAGACTCCTTTCCCATTTCCAGCATCGACTTGCCCCATGGGCTTCGTCACTGTACAAGGCAGGCATAATCTAATGCAATGGCTCCGCAGAGCAGTTGGCCATATGTACATCTATGAATAGCCAGTGACAATTATTAGTTCTGAATTTTCTTTATAGTGAGTATGAGTAAAACGGAGGTAAAGTGGCAGCACTTAATTCTCTCCATTTGAAGATCCTTGGTGTAAGTAATTGAAGTATTTCTTGGGGAGGGATGAGAACACACCTCAACTAATAATCCCAATCCTTGCCAGAGTAAACCACAAAAGGCACTAAATAAACCAGTGCTTAACCCTCTGGAAGCTTGGCACAGCAGCAGCCAGGCTTAACTTAGAGGCAATTTGTAAAGTATTTATGCAATAATCAACCAGAAATAAGGTGAAAACACAATACAAGAAAATCCCAAACTAATTTATAAAATCAGTGAAAATGTTAATGCATAAAATGACACCAAAACAAAAATAACAATAAGTAGAAATAGAGTTATGAATTTTAAAATTTTAAGGCTCAAATTATTACCAAAATGCGTTAAAAGCCAACAACGGTAATCTAGTTATGCTTGACCGGGATAAGGGTAATGGCCAATGGAACACGGGTTGGATAGAGGTATCAGGTTCATCCCAGTCGAAAGCTGTTGACTCTTGGGCGAAAAGGTCCAAGTGGGAGAGATAAGAATGCGTCTGAGAAAGTCCTTCACCAGCCGGGTACTTTTCATGCCTGTGCCTGGTGGAGAGTTCTACCTTCGGACTTAGTAACTTTTTGGAGTTCAGAGGACAGACACCTTCTCCATGTAGTCCCACTGGATCAGATTTGCTGCTGCAGAGAGTAGTGTAGTGGGAGCAACCTGAATCTTTGGCCCAGCCGTGAAGCACCTTCATTGGATCTGATTGATAGTTTGGTCCCGGTCCTCCATCGGTTCCCTGACCAAGTTGACAAAAACTTTTCATAGTCTTTGGCTTCAGGAAACGTTAGAAGGAGTATACATTGACATCAGCTAAGAGTCCAGGACCTTGGTGAGAGCACATGCAGGTCAAGACTCACTCCAGTAATGGCTAGCAGCAGGGCCCCAGGCAGTTCCAGTTGGAACCAATCAGCTGGGCAGTTACAGGGAAAATCCTCTGAAAGGTTGATATGTCCCTGTAGCTCAAACAGGAGGTTAAACAAACTGACCCTTGGAATCACTTCTAGGGTCTTGGATTCTGGCCCAGGTGAGCGGCTGCAAAGGGATCCTATCTCAAAGTAAAATAAAAAAAATATTGGTCTCCTGTAGGATTTGTAGACCCCCATGGCTGGGTTTCCTGTCCCCAGCATAGTTTCCTGAGGATCCCAACCCTGCCCCAGGGACCAAGATACATCAGCAAAGCAGTCTTGTAGCTTTATTGTGCACCACAGTTGGTTCCCAGGCAATTGTTTTTGCACATGAACTAGGCAGCAGCAGCACAGCTCAGTCATATGTGCACAACTTCATCTAAATAATGGTTTGATTGTATAACCACCCTACTATCGAATGACCATATTTAACAGGTGTACTACTGAATATCAAGTCCAAGAACATCAACATGCAAGAATATCGAAAGGTAAGTCCATATAGCGAGTACGGATTTCCTTTTCTAACTCCACATTTACATATCTTGAAGATATATAAATCACCAAGGTACATATTATATGGAGTTTGGTATGGAAATCTATACTTACTTACTCTTTGATATTTTGTATTCACTTTTTTTGTCCTCAATATTCGTGTGCCTCAATAATCTAGATTTAATATTCAGGGTGCACACCATTTGATGCATGTGTTGACCACCACCAATTCATGCCCTTCACATGCCAAGCCTTTATACACCTGGAAGTACCCAATGTAACTTCTACTCTTTTCATATAGCACTCAGTGTACATCGTGCTCTTGTGCCACCATTTATCGAGGTCTGTGTGTATGTTGGACACTACTGTATACATTTTATGCTTTCAAAAAGTGTGTCAGTGCTTTGTTTCATGAGTACCAGTGTTGGAGGCTCATTGCGAGACAGACCTGCTTTAGCACCGTGTATTAATAAACAGAAAAGAGTCAATGAAATAAAATATTTTCATTTTCACAACAAAACATTGTGTATTGTTGATAATTGCTTTAATGTACATTTAGAAAGTGACTGCGATGAGTTGAAACTTTTGATGATTGCAACCAGCATTCCTTTATAATTTTCTTTTTTCAGAAGTAAAATTAATACCTTTCGCCAGCTTCGTAATTCTAATTCCGAGAAACCTCTCCGAATCTGTCAGCGAAAGATGTAAACATCCTATTTTAAAAGAATTCACACTTCAAGGTGCTGCCACAGAGATCATCAAAGAGAAAACAATATAGGAGCGCGAGAAAAACCCACTGAAGATAGATTTTTGTTTTCATTCCCAATGACGTTATAAGATTGCGCTGCAAACCTTTGAATTCACAGGCAACAGAATTGCAATATACTTACAGAACAGTAAGTTCTGCCTTGAAATAAACAAGTAAAATTGAGGCTGTGTTTGTTTTTTGCTGCTCTGAATTTTCTTTCTGAGTTTTTTATTTCTATGTGTTGAAAGGTCAACAATGTCAACTGATTTCGGTTTAAAATTGTCAAATTATAATTAGGCTAGCACAGTCCTGAAAAGTGACAAACAACAACTTCTTTAACATTTTACCGCTTTTTTCATTTGCAAAACAGTATTTGAATGCTGTCATTTCTTGCTAAGTAAGTTTTTGCGGGAAACTATAAATCAAAAAAGCTTGGAAAAGTCTTCTGCAGAAAGCTACCATAATTCCTACCTTTTGCTCGAGAGTTCATACTTTTTTTTCTGCCTGAATTTCAACCATTTCAAGACATTGACCAAAGATAGAAGAAAAACACTTCTCAAAGTTGACGACTAACTTTGCACATTTCGCACAACAATATCTCAGATCAATCGATTAATTAGAGCACTTCACTAGAGATCTGTCTATTTTGATAAATTTCAACTACCCACTGTACTGAACCAATATATAACCACCATATGCTTCTGTGCAATATCAAAACTTTGTACTGTTATTGACACACCACATATGGGTAAATATGACGTTGTACCAAATTAGCCCTTGGGCTAAATCAGGAATCTGGCTTAGACAACTCTGATAATCAAGATATCCAGGTTTATGATGGAAATACTTGTTATGTCTTGCACATGTTGAGTATTCCATATCTCAGTTGTTTGGTGATGTGGGTTCTGGAATGTTCAGCATGCAGTGACAGTTGCATTAGACAGTTGAAGGTATGACACGGAAGGGATAGCAGCTTTCTTGCCACTGCCATTGCTCCACATTGTGTGCTAATAAACCTCATGATGATACATACTTCGGAGAGATTGGCTAGTCATTTCTTGATACTGGTGACGAGTGGTTGATGAACCCTTGTGACGTGATTTCTGGAATTGCACTGTAGGCGTGCTGGGCTTTGAAGGCCTCGGCTGGCCTTTGGATCCGGCGCTGGCACTCAAAGGTAACTCCTGCTGAGGTAATTTTCTGTGGGGGCAAGGTATCACAGTTTTGGCAAGACCTATTCCATCCATCTACACGGTTGCTGAATTTGAATCATGTGCCCAGTGCTCAGGAAAAGGGGTTGCTGTTTCTCAATGACAAGTTAGTTCCTTCATCTAGAATCTGTAACAGGTTGTTGGACTTATCTCATGAAGGACATCTTGGAATGACAGCCAACAAGAAGAGGTTGAGAGAAAGGCATTGGTTGTCTGCGATGGATAGAGTTGTTGAACTTTGGATTGAGAGATGCATAATTTGTAATGCCAATGATAAGGGTCAGTAATGCAGAACTCCTCCCATGGGGAGAGTAGAGTGTCCCAGTGATGTATGGAAAAGATTTAGGGCTTCATTACGAGTCTGCCGTTCCACAGACTGAAAGACTTGTGGAGGCACAGCAGTGGCGGCCTTCTGACTGCCTATTACGACCAGGGAGGTCGGGCCGCCCTGGGACCACGTGGCGCGGCGTTCTTGAGTCAGCAATATACTTGGAGGGGCTGCTGCTTCCCCGCCAAGCATATTTCAAGTTTCCTCACCACCACGCAGGGCCTTACAGGGCCCTCTTTTGCCTCTGCACCATGGGGGGCATGCAGGGCCACATGTTGTGCCCCCCTCTGTGCATGCACCCAAGTACCTGCAGTCCATGCCTTGGAGGTACAGATTTTGACGTTCCCATTGCAGTGCCTATGCCGTGGGAATGCCAAAGAACTGCCTGCCAGACAGGAGAAAACTCCTATTCTGGCCAGCAGTTCAACCACAGGTTTGGCGTGCAGGAGTGGGGCGGTCCCAGTCCCGCACCGCCAAACTCGTAATGAGGCCCTGAGTGTTGATTTTCTTGATCCTTTGCAGGTGTTGGCATCACATCAGAAGTATGCTATAGTCATGGTAGGCTTTGTTTCTAAGTGGCTGGATGTGAGGTTTTTGAAGGAACCTAATACTACGAGTATGATTGATTTTTTTACAGATATCTTCTTAAGATAAGGCTTTCTATCGGAGATTTGTCTCAGACAACGGTATGCAATTTACATCTCGTGACATGAATGAGTTTTTGAGTGATGCTCGTATTGAGCACAAGAAGTGCAGTTTCTATCATCACTGAATGCATTAGAGCTGCCTGTCATCTCAGGATCATGTGTTGAGGATGCTTTCAGAGCAATGTTGTGGGCAAACCACAACACACCAAACAATATCACTGGTGTAACAACTTTTTTGGCTTTGAGAAGATGTAATATTTGCAACCTTTTGCAAAATGCTGTTTCCTAAGTGGTTGATCATGATTAAGGGAGGGATAAGTGTGTTACCTGAAGACTATTGTGTTCGGATTCTTGATAAGGCAAAAAACATCATGGGTAGTCTCACAAAAAGCAGGGACAGATATGATGTATTTAAGAGTACTAAAGACAGGCATTAGGTTGTTGGAGATTCTGTACGAGTCAAGCTGCCCAAGAATCAAGTTATGAAAGGACATCAGAAGTTTGGTCACATACATCAAGTGATAGAAATAAGTGTGGTTGGTTGTGCAGTAAAAGTAGATAATGGTCAATGGTGGAATTGTGAACGAGTGGTTAAGGTAAAGCAAACTAAAGACAACTTGCATAACAAGGGTAGTACTGCTCATCCTAAAGATGCCTTTGGTGATGCCAGGATGACCAAAGATCACAGTCTTCAGTCCAAAGCTACATTTGAGAAAAAGTCACAAACTCATAAAAGGAGACAAAATCAGCAGAGAAGTTGTCTTCCAATCGAAGCATAAGGATTTTGTTTTATCATGATTCATGTTTGTTTGGTTGATCATAACTTTAGTCTAAGTTTTAAACATGTCAAATGGTATATTAATGTGTTATTTATGAAACACATGCCTGAGGGTTATATGAAGCATGTTTCATATTTATGAGTTCTGTTATTGTTGTAATTCATTTTGTCTGGGTTTGGTTGAAAGGAAGGATTTGTGTCTTGCGTGTGTTGAGCATTCCAGAACCCGTTGTGTGGTGATGTGGGTTCTGTAATGGTCAGTATGCAGCGACAGTTGCAGAAGACATTTAGAGGTACGACATGGCTGAAATAGCAGTTTTCTTGCTTCTTCCATTGCCCCACATTTTGTGCTAATAAACCTCATGAAAATAATACTTTGGAGTGATCAGCGCTTCATTCCTAGGTACAATACTACTCATCTGTTTTTTGGTTAAAGATAAGTTCTTTCCTGTTCTAAAATTGATACAATGGTTTATGCACAGCTTTGTATCTTTTAAAGATACAGGCCTAAATATATAGTGCAGATCTGAAATGGTTAGTGCATCAATCCCAGACCTTGCCTCAACTGGAACATGCCACATTTGTCAACAAGCAAACGTGCGCTAAATTCTGAGGAAGATAGTTGTGTGGCTATATAACTTACAAGGTAAAAGGGCTGGGCCCATAAGTTCTAGGCTTTTTTTAGAGTCAAACTCCACTGGTTCTTTTTCGCAGCATGAAAGTGTAAAGGGGAGAAACGTCATTCGGAAACAATGAATTAGCCAATAACTCTCTTGGATACATAATAACCCACGGGCAACAACTTCAGGTTAATTAGTATTATTACAAAGCCAAAAATAACTGGACATAGAGACACCTCAAGATGAGGGTATAGAAATACAAAGGAATTAGCATAAAGCCAAATATGCACATCCAGTTTAGGCGGTGCAGCATAAACAACACAATTAATTCAAGAAATAGGATACAGAAAATCAGGAAGCATGAGTCCAAAGTTCCCTGTATCGAGGGTTGGTGAGTGAAAAGCATGAAATCCATCCCTACTCTAGCACTAAAGTGACATCCCTACATAAACATTTTTTCAGAAGAGAAAGGATAAAAGGTGTCAGTGCGTGGAGTCTTTCTAAGAAGTCTCTCCACCATCAATGGGTCAAGTAGCATAAAGCTACAGAGCTCGCTCTAAGATGCTCTCTCTCTGCAGGCAAGAAAGAAGTGGGGCACTAACCCTAATTTCAAACAACTAGTTATCCACAGGTAGCACACCCTTGAAGCACCTTAAATAGCGCCATCCACTCTGGGTACAGTCCCAAGGGTACTTTTCCACAATATCGACTGTGCACCTTGCTCTCAATAATTTGTCCTTGGTTCCCAGACCTTCTCCTGTGTGAAGCGTAACAACCTTCCTTTATTAATTCAAGCCATAAGATTGTAACTTCTTCTCTCCTTGCCTAACTAGTAAAACAAAGACATTATTCTGCCTAAAAGAGCGCTTCTTAACCTGCAACACAAAATGTGAGAAAGAACAGATTCCACAGCACACATGAAACTCAAACTGTTAATTCTAAAGCAGGAGTTTTCAGGGACTTGCATTTCAGGCCTACAAATTTCAGCTAACATAAGAAAGCATCATGTAAGCTTTACGAATTCACATAACATCAATGAAATTTCAACTAATACATTTACCTACATATGAAATAACATAATTAATAAGTATACTTAATACACAAGTAATTATCAGCTTTACAGCACAAGTTCTTCATGTTAATGTTCACTGCTAGTTACATTAATTTTCTACGTAGATTCTCCACAGCATGTATCAATAGTCTAAAATAAGTCACATATTCATGTTAATACATTTCACATTCCTAGCACTTCATGTTAATACAGTAAATGATGATATGCTGGTGTGCTCTACATGCGATTTTGATGCACCCCTACAAATGAAATGAGATTTCCACTCTATCAAAGGCATGCCTCTTGGGATTTCCAAATGTGCTAAGCCCTTCACATCCATTTAGAGAAATGTAGGTAATTTCACACTATGCATAGAGCCAGCAGTCTGTCCTGTTCCCTTTAGAGTACAAGATCCTGCTTAATTCTAAGGCAGTAAGGTTGTCTATGTTCTTCCCACTGAAAGGTCCCACCACTGGCTGACATTAATAGAAATTGATCAAGAGGTGAGGGATATAGTAAGAGAGTTGCAGAGGTACTGGTTTCTCTTCTTTGCCAAATGGGGTCATGAATATGTCATGTGTCATAATAGTTCCATTTGGTCAAAAAGTTAAACCTAGCTCTTGGGCTAAACTTTTAAAGATAAAGTCGCAATTCTCCGGACACCTTATTGTGTATTACATGTCTATCCAGCAGCCACATATTAAAACTGTCATAAAGGCTGGTCAAATCAGCATAGTCCCCCTCTCTGTGCTTATCCTCCAATCTTTAACTTATACTCACTTATCTTTTTACACATACATTTCACCACTTACCCTTCTGACTGTGAGCAGTCATCTGGAGATAGAGTGTTTTTCCAGTTAGCCTTTTGCTAGCACCGTTTATTGACCCCCTCAAACATTGGGCCTCTTTTTTTCTTGTTAGGTTGAAAAGAAGTCTTCCATTTTTCTAGGCTCATAATTGCTTCTACCTAGGCTTATAAAAGGTTAATAGCCTCTTCAGAGTAAATGAAAATAGCAACAATAAATATATGCAAATCTAATACTTGTTGTCTGTCAATTATGTTGATTAGATGTTTTTCTGTATGTTTGCCTGTTCATAAAGAGATTTGTTTGAAGAAAATGCCACAGTGTCTTATTGGCTCGTTAGTTCTTCATTTTATTTTAGATAATCATCTCTATTTGCACTGAAAACTAATAAAGCAGTTCAAAACATGCTCTTGTCAGACATTCACTTCTTGTTGGCCTGATCCTCAAATCCACATTGGTTCAGCTGCTCATTGGTTCCATCTCCCTTGAAGCCCACCCTTTTATCACAGATTACACTCTATTATCTCAATGTATATTGAGCTTCCACAGTGTAAAGCGCCATCAAACCTTTACCGCTGAACAAGTAATATATTACCCTTAGTTACCTTGATGGTCCTTTTGCTTTTCTACCTACTCCGCCCATGTAGGTGCTGCTACTGTGGGAAAGGATTGTGTGTACTTAGCAATCATATATGAAATGACCCACAAAAATAAGGTTTGTCTAGACTGATTGCCTCGCAGTGGCAGCTGGCGACATTTCAAAGTGGTGGGCGTAAACGATGGGAATACATTTTACATAGTGAGCGAGTACAGCTGACATAAGGGCGTTCAGCCCTTGCATCATTCACCCAATAATCCCCCCATGAATTCATCCATGTTTCCATCATCCACTGTATTTATCTGTTCATCTGTTAATGCATCTACCATCCATCCCTCTGGAGGCTCCCATTCACTCACCACACACTCATCTATCCTATCCATTCACTAGAAAATCCTCCATGCATTTGTCCATCAAATGGAGCATTCATTCATGTATACATCCACTCATCCTTCTGGACACACTCTCCTGTAACTCTTCCACCCACCCATCCATCTATGTATCCTTTCACCACTGGTGAATCACCAAAGCATCCAGCCATCCATCCATCTTGATGAAAGTACATTTGCTTGTCTGTATTTGAACCAAGTTCTCAATTACTGTGTACTTCAGACAAACCGAAACACAATATTGCTTTGCAAACTTTGATCTCAGTGAATTTCCGTCTTAATCTACATTCATTTTTTAATTAATTGGCTGGTGTTCAAGTGCTTTGATCTAATTAGAAGAAGGTACATCTCACAAATGCCAACACATATAGCAGCATCTTAGAATGTCTATCAAAGTGTTTTCAAACTTTTACAAAGTTGTGATGCTGTTTTGATAATTGGAATCAACAGGCCTTCGAGTACCAGAATGCACACATAAAACCTGAACTGAATGTATTACTTACTCATGAACATTGGCTTCTTCAGACCTCTGTTCATCACTGGCATCTAAATGGTCTGCTCCTGTGTCATCTGACACTGTCAGCCACTCCTGGCTTTTTCACCACACCACTAGAAAATCATCAACTAGTACTGACTTTGGCTGTCTGGAATGTCTGTGATGTCTGGATGTCTCACAAGCAGTGTTTTTACACACTCCACTGGATCCAGTGCAAGCGGGACTGCTTGACTGTGGGAGGCTCAGATAAGTGGTTTGGGCCTGTACAATCCTCTATTTGTTAGGCACACTGGTGACTCAGCACCAACAATGGTCCTCTTCTCTACAACTCCATGCAGAGCCTCAAGGTGATGGCTGGTCACAGACAGACCCTAGGGAGCTTGTGCTGTAAATAATCATGCCTGAGGGTCGGATGTCCACTGTTCATCTTGCCCCGCTGGCTGCACAATGGTGTCCGTAATGCTGTTAGACTCATGCAGATCAGCAACTGGGGAGCGCACATTGGCAGACACAGTCCTGCTCAATGCCGTTAGGAGGATTGGTGGGGCCAGTGGGCCGTGAGCACAACAACATGTCAAGGGCAGTTTTATTTCCAGTGCTGTGTACTAGGCTAGGCAGCAAGGCGAGTGCAAAGTCAGCGCTTTCATTTATTCCTCACATGCCCTCCCTGCCAAGTCTGTCCTGAGCCTTTGCCTTCACAGCCTGCCTTGCGTCAGTTCAGAGGTGAGCCGGCCCCCTGCAGCACTTATCTAATGGAATGCTAACACACGCTGCATCAAGCAGGTGCAGTGTTGAATGGATTAGAGCACAGCACAGTTAATTACTGGGTTGTAACAATAAGGCATGATATCACTAATGTGAAGAACAATACACATTCATCATGCCTGAACCAAGGTGGGCCTGCATGTGAAGACATACCAGACAGTTACCTAGCTAGCTATATTTAGTTGGAACAGTTATCAGAAATTTCTACCACGGGTGAAGACATGTATAGGCCCAGCTCTGTGAAATAAGTTCCGGTGCAAAGCACCGGAAACTAGTGGCACAAATTAAGGCCAGAATAAGGGCCTGGTAGGGGCACATTTCAATGTCCGTTTTTTAGGTCCTGTCCGCATTTCAGTGTCCGTTTTTTCTCCCAGTGCTTAGCCCCTCAATCATTCAGCCCATTAAAAACATGCTCCCTCTAGGCCCCCTACCTACGTATCTCTAAATGACCACACTTGCCTGGGATACTAAATGACAGCTGTCCTCGGATCTCATGTCTGCTGCTTGCTTTTATCATGAGGCGCTTATGCTGCAGATCACTTTGTGGATAGCCAGCCTCATGTACACTGCAAACCTTTCCCAGCTCCTCCCAAAATGGGGTGAGGCCTTGGAGGCTTGTTCCCACCTCATGCTGTGAAGAGTTAGGAAATGGGAGGGGTGCAGTTGTACACAATGCACTCTCGCCGACTGGCAAACAGACTTGGAACCTCAGAGTTTATGCTTAAAGTGCCCAGTCTGTGTCCAGTCAGTGAGGCCGCAGTGCGTCATTCTGGGGCAGTGCCTTACAGTGTTGTAGGCCGCCGGGGGCGAGGGCTGAAATCAGGTAAATCCTATAAATCCTGCTAAGGCCAGCACATGTGTTCTAGTACATGTGCCCATTAAAAGTGCCTGGTTTTGCCTGACCCTCACACAGAGTGAGGGCCACACTCTTTGAATGTTTAATGAATTAAACATTCCCAAAAAGAAATAAGAGATAGCAGTTGAGGCAAATATTTAGGTGGGCTTGAGCCATCCCGCCCTAATCAAGAAACTGCCCCTGGTGCCTAGTGCTTGTATAAATGCGATTATCTCCTGCCCTAGCCTTCAAGAGCAAACAAGAGATGTCAACAAACAACTGAATTCAAGGGGATGCACTAGAACGCATGAATTTATGAAGAACCATGTTGTTTTATTTTTATGTACTTCAGTCTAATACATCAGATTCACATAAGTATCCACAAGCATATGTTGAGGACCCGGGGCATATTTAACAAAAAGTCATGCAGAGCAGGAAGTCACCTATTTAACATAATACAGCACATACCTGTCTTTTCCCAGTGCTGGCGCACAATGTGCTTCTTAGCGCCAACGCATATACACTTGCCCCATGGTGCAAGGGTGCCTGCATTTTAAGCAGTTTTGTTTTTGTGCAGGAAGGGAGACCTTCCAGCAAAAAAACAGTCCCCCCGAGACATATTCTTCTTTCTATGTGTGCTGTAGAATGCAGTGCACATAGAAGGGCGAAGTAACAAGGAGAAATAAAGACATTTCTCCTTTTTACTCCTTCCCTGGGGAGGGATAGCAATTTGATGCATTCCCAGGTTTACCACTTATAGTAAATCTGGGAATGCACCAAAATCTATGGGTGGATGCGTGGGAACACCCAAGCTCCACCCATGGAACGCCTTCCCAGGGCAGAGTAACGCAACGCAGTGATTTGCACTGTGTTGCATTACGCTGGATTTATCAAACCACTCAGGGCCATGCAAGGTGGCTTTCTTTGTGTGTCTTGATAAATTGAACTTGACTGCGTCTCTTTTGCACCCCATTGCATGGTACAAAAGTGACACAACCCTATCATAAATATGCCCAAGTCTTTATATAACATATTTGGGGCAGTTTGAACAATGTAGTTCGATAGGTCTCGATCAAAGTTAATTGCCTTCCGTGCTCGACCAATAGGGTTTCTGGCTCAGACTACGGAACACACATGTCTTCAAAATTATGTATAGTTCGTAATTAATTCTCAATATTTTATTATCTTTGTTAGGGCGTTCGTCCATCCCAACAATTGTGCTTTGAGTACTTAATATTTCCCTCCAAGTACACTGCCAATTCACACCATGCCAGCACAACTGGGCTAATTTGTTTGTCTCATCTTTAGAAAAAATCTTTCATACATTAAAAGCATTGTTTTTAGATTATGATGTAACGTATTATATGCATTTAGGAAATTACTACTATCACAATCGTTTCTATTCAATCCCTAATTTCTTTTGTGGATCTTTTTAATATTTCTTCATCTAACGCTAAGGCTGTTCCAGATTTTCTCACTCAAATAAATCATATAACACAATGTGCAAAAGACAGCATCACACACAAAGATGCAACAGGTCACATCATTAACAACGTGATAAAACATCCAGGTAGGCAGATTAATGCAACTAGAATTGACTTACTGCAGTGCTAATCAAGATAAGGCATGGACAACCATGCCACATGGTTGCCTCAGTGCGGCTACACGAGGAAGCCTTATATGAAGTATGTGTTGCTGTAGTATCAAAGGCATATTGAAATCTGCTAGCAAATGCTTGGACTGACACGATTATTACTTTTAAAACTTCGGAACAATCTGATGAGTCTATTCCGATTACACAGGTTATTCTTGGAGAAGACGACCAATTTCTATGAAGTATAACAAAACAGGGAGGGCCATATTATTAAGAACGGGCGAAAACATTATCGCCGCTTTAGCGGCAGGAAACTGCCGCTAAAGCGGCGATAAGGGGCTTGATAATATGCCATATAGAATTCCAGTAGAAGCCCAGGTTCTGGTGTGAAGGACATCAAACCTGGGCTTCTATAGGAATTATATTGGGCATATTATCAAGCCCCTTATCGCGGCTTTAGCTGCAGTTTCCTGCCGCTAAAGTGGCGATAATGTTATCGCCCGTTCTTGATAATATGGCCCGCAATGTCCTACCAGACGTCTTGTTTAAAGCATTGGGAAAACGGTCCACATGGTGACATGATTTCTGCACCATAACCTTGACCTATGGATCACAGGACAGATTTTTATTGAAAACGGCACCTCACTCTGTTCCGGATTTTGCTAAAGACGTCGGTGGACTGGCTCAAAATGGCAGCTTCCGTCTACATGTCATTAAGGCGGAAGCAATGATTCCACATTCAGGCATACACTTGACTGATGCATAGCAAATCCCCTCGTGTAGTTCTAGTAGTAACTAAGCCTTCTCCGAATATGTGTGACGCAGAAGGCCACTTACCGCAGTGCCCTAAGCAGAGGAGCCATGCAGATGTTCAATAGGAGAGACCATTTATTCTAGTACAGGCAAAGGTAAGATTTTTGTAATAGAACTCAATGAACCATATAAATAATAATCAGAGGGGGAGCTTCCATTGCTGCAGCAGGTGCAGTGGCATAGAGGCCAAGAGGTTTCAGGTAAGTAATTTTCATTGCTGTATTTTACAATTCAAACAGCATCCGGTGGGGGAGGGGCATTTTCCTCCTTGCACTAGGGCACATTACACACTGGCTGCGCCTTTATATTTGATGAGACTATTTCCTCAAGAGAAAACGAAACAAGATGCAGCAAAAGATAATCTCTGTTATTTGCATAGTTACAAAAGTATCAACTTAAGAAACCCTTACGTTGTAATAATTATCCACTCATATAAAAAAAAGTCATAGATTTTCTTAACAGGTGCAAATTAATTTTCTCTACTTGCAAGTTTCAGTGTTAATTATGGTAATCATGAACATCTTTTTATAACATAGAACTTCCTGCTGTCATCTGACATTAATTTGACATATCTTTTACTATTTACTTTTTAAAACATTCCATTTCTTGCTAGTATTTTCATGTACTTTAAATTCTTCCACATATTAAAATATAGTTCATCACGACAGTGTATAACCGACAACAATTTGCTGCGATTTTATTCACATTCTATAGTGATGTATCAAATTTCACAACCAAGGAAGCCAGCGCGCACATCCCGTTTTCCCTGTGAGTGTTTACTTGAGGTGAACTAGCAACAATTGTTTTTATAAATTAATCTATAAGTAGATGACACGAACAATTCTGTTCACTCCCGAGTCTGACAACCTGTATAATTCTCCCTTCCATTTCAATAGCAAATCACATTTTATTCTACGGAAAGTGTGCGCGTGCGTTCCTATGTAAATCAGTAGGGCATGCTTATTTCTGCTTCTTAATACTTATTCTGTATCTGCATTGCCAACTATCTGCTCTGGATTGCATGCTGACAGTATGACAAAATGTAACCTCCGGCACATTGCCTTTTCATACTCCTTGAAGGACATTCGAATGACCTACTTGCATTCAAATCATATTCTTGACATCAAAATAAAATTGTACTCTTTTTTTGGGAACTTGTGACTAATGCTTGTCTAATCATGTTTATGCTCAGTTCAATGCCCATGGTTTTCTGGTATTTTTGCAGTTATAAATCAGAGTTTTCATGCCGCGGTGCTGCATAGTCTTAGTAATACACTGAGGCCCGGAAAGAAAGATTTCACACAACGCAGCCCACCAAGGGTAGTTGCCGTGCTGCGTTGCTTGAAAAGGAGAGGGCAGAACTGCACCATATTTACAATGATATAGAGCATTCTCTTCTTTCCTCCTCATTACACCAGCCACGGAGAAGCACCCATTTTGTGGCAAACCCATGTTTGCAAGTGTTGGTAAATATGGGTTTTCATCGAAATACATGGGTGGATCCTTAGGAACGTCCATACTTCACCATGTAACGGTAAACAGCGTTTTCTTCGCATGTTGTTAGTTCGCATACCTTTACTACGCAAGTCGGAACAACGACTTGCGTTAGGGGGGAGAAGGTGTTGGATTTAAAATCCAACACCTTCCCTAGTGTCATAGAAGACTGGAGTTGGAATAGTAAATTATACTATTCCAACATCCAGCGCCTCTACTGCAATTCGTTGTTCCGAATTGCGTAGTAAAGGTATGCGAACTAACAACGCGGTCGTTCTAACGACCGCGTTGTATTGGCATGCGTACTAAACGCATGCTAAGTAACAAGTGCTATTCCCATGTAACACGTACCTGACGCATTACTTTTAAAAATGTTTTTTACAAAGTCATGCAAATCAGGCTTTGCTTGGCTTTGTAACCCCCCCAAAAAAAAAAATGATGCAAAATCTCAGTAATCTGGGACTAAATGATAAGGTCTTGAGCTTCCAGTATTGTTGATATTGCACTTTTGAATAATCTTGAAGGAATACTGGTATACCCACAAAGCTGTAACTGTACACTTCCACTCTCCAAGTAAACCTACCACTTTCTCATGCCAAATCTACCACTCCAATCACTGATTGGCTTCTGTGATTAATTTGTAAAAGAATAGATGTCGGGCCTAAAAGCTTTGCCCCGAAGCCCATGGCTGGCGTTATCAAAGGTCAGGGTGAAAATACCAAGGCTCCATACTTTTGCTTCAACCTCATGCCTCCCTAATCCCCCACCAGGCACTTCACATCTCTTTATCTCTCTCTTGCAGGTTATTTTCTTTCATATCTGCTTTCTCCTTTTGTCACTGTTTGTCTTACTCTTCCTCCTTCTTTCCCCCTTCTGTTTTTTTCTCTCTCTTGTTCTGAATCAAAACGTGTTGGAAAAAAAATAAGTGCTGGTCCCCAAAAATTTGTGTTGATAGGCCTCACCTGCAAACACCTGCTCAAATTAAGCACTGAATGGCAGCAGCGCCCGTGCAGGTAAGAGTGGTGGGGCCGGTTTGGGGGGAGGAGGGGGGGATTCAACAGATGACCACGAGGGAAAATTAAATAAATAATTAATTTTCCCTCGTACTCGTCTGTTAAAATATCCACCCCACCGCTCTTACCTGCAGGGGCCACCGCTGCTGGATGGCTGTGTCTTTGCCTTTAACCATATGCAGCGCTCCGCCACTTTCCAGCTAGGTTCGCAGCATTATAGAAACACCGCACACATGCATACATCGTATTCGTGAAAGTCACATGCAATTTACAGCATTAAAGAAACTGCCTCGAAAACATGAACTTTGTTTTGATTGCAAGTGCTCCGCTGAATCTAAAAAGCAGTGAAGCAGTTGTGTCAAATGGCTCAACATCTCCCTGACATGAAATATATGTAAAAAACACACCGTGCTACGTTTCCACGTGTAGAATTGCACCCTTTGTCTTCAAGCCAATGCGTAATTGAAGACCTCTGGTCTCAGTAAGATCTGCATTATATTAGTGTTGAACTGCAACAGAAAATGTGGTACTAGACTTCTATGAGAGTACGGGACTGTCATGTGTCCCTTACTTATACTGCAAGAAACAGGAGTGGCTTTCATACACTGGTGATTGCTTGCCTTGTTCCCAAATAGAAAAAAAAACTGTTTTAAGCCAAATGAAATGTATGGAGACAGTTGCTGCCACAACCCTGCCTCTTCTGTTTACCCTGTGACAGGGAGATGCTAGAAAACAGAGAGCCATTATCGGACATTGCCTTGAGAAGCCTGCATTGCATTCCAGGGAGGGCTGGAGAAACAGCATTTAAATGTGCTGGTCCAAAATCTACAGTACAGGTACAGTGATTAAGCATTCCCCGGCCTCCTGCACGCGGCACAGGGTACACTTAAAATCAGGCAGGTGAGATTCTAACAGAGAACAGGACAGTATATTTTGTATGATTTCTGTTAAAGTTGTGTAGGAAGGTGATTAGGTTTACCCAGCAAAGTGCCCTCTGTAAAATGTGTTTGACCAATCAGAGCATGTATGTCCTATCAGAGCATCAATTGATTATTACAAAGCATTAAATGTGACCAGATTGAGACCCAGTTAAACAGTGCCCATTTCCAAACTCGTATTTTGTGCTGTACATAAGTTATGAATCAAAAAGTTTTTGCACTCCACCATCTTAAAAACGCAGCATAAAATTTTACATTCTGTAGACTGAACACGTTTAATTATGTATTTATATTTGCATATTGATTTAAGTGCTGGCAAACTTAAGCTCATGCTTATTGAATTTGCATAGTTCTTACTAATAATTTGCAATGTAATGATAAAATAAAGTCTAAACAGTCAACAATTAGTGCCACTAGTTTAATTTCCTTGTTGATGGCTGACAAGTCATCAAGTTCTGGAATTGGAGTAACAATTGCTTCATTTATTGGTGTTCTAGGAAGTGAAAACATCATTGAAAAGCTCGCTCCCCTGGACATGGCGGGTTATATCTAACAAGCCACTAGCGTGTCCACACCTGATTCCATCACAAAGGGATGATTGGCTTCACTGCAAAGAATTGCCTACTTATTCTCAAATAATTTTGGACACTGCATGCAGCATTTTAATTTTCCTTGAACAGTGAAACTTGCTCCTTTATATTGAGATGCCTAGCTCCACATTAGTGTGAAGTCACAATCTCAGAACAGTGCATTTTTTGGTTTTATTCTACTTTTTGTTTTAATTTGACACTTTTTAAAAACCAATTCTGTTTTGGTTCCAGTACGCTCCACCAAAAGCGTAAGAAGGGCAACCTTTTAGTGGAGGTAGGAGTGGCTGCACTCCAGTTGGACCATTTACTTTGCCACCCCCATGTTTGATTAAGTTGCAATCATTCACTTCTTTGACAAGCCACACCCTGACATGGTGGGATATTTCATTAGTTCACTAAAAGTATGCTAAAGGCAACCCTGCTGTTGCCATCGATGCTTCGACCACACCTAGCACCAGAAGCTCTGCCCCACCAAACACTGATCTGTTCCAGCACCTGGCCTACACTTCAGACCAACTGTGCCTACTTAAAACAAATGGCAAGCCTAACAATTGCTGGATGCCCATCGACAGAAGCCATTCTCCTCATCCTAAGTCTAATTTCTGTGGGTTACAACTGCTCCTCATGGAGTCGCATGAGAGCGTCAAACAAGATGGCCTCCTCCCACTAATCCTCCATGAAGCCAACATTATTGATGATTATTTAAAATATTAAAGGCTGGTAATACCTGTTGAATTCTACATATGGCAGCTCTGTGTGACCAGTGCTTCATGGGATGCCATTGCTGGGGCTTTGCATGCAGTTTTTACTGTGTTTCTCTCCTCAAGCCTTTCACTGTTCTTTCAGGCAAGGTACTGCTAAAGTTCCTTTCAGGAAGGCAGAGTTATACTAAGGAAAGGTCGTGGCTGAGGCCTAAACCACTCCCACAGTTGGTTTTAGATGCTGCACAGTCAACTTTTGCAGTGACTTTCATTTATACTCTTTTATATCTTCAATTTAAACTGTGATTGTCTTTATTACAGTTAATTTACTAATATGGAGGTGAAAAATGTACATGTTCTGAATAACAAACGAAAACAAACAACCTCTCCTCCACCAGTCAAGTAAAAAATTGTGGATTCTAATGAGCCCTCTTTATCCACTTTATTAGAAGAATTACAAGCAGTTTGTTTAAATACAGATAATATTGCATCAGAAAATAGAAATATATACAAAGACCTGGCTAGTCTCTCTATAAAAGTCTCTGACAATACAATAAAAATTCAGGATAAAAATTCAAAAATTGACAGTCTGATGCCTGGCACAGCAAATGTTTTGCAGATGAGTGTCCTATTTATTACTGGATTTAGAAAATCACAATCAGCAGTATAACCTACACATCTTTAATTTACCAGAAGATGTAGAAGGCTATGACTGCATGCAGTATTTGGAAAAATTGTTACCTGGTCTTTTGCATTTAAAGTTCCCAGAAAACTTCGAAATTGACACGGTGAACAGAATTCCTTCACAGTGTAATCCAAGTCATAACAAACTTCATAAATTGATCTTTAAAGTTCTGCATCATTTTTATTTAGTGATGACCTGAAAGTTCCCGTCTTTAATGGTCAATGCTCATAACATTTTTATACATCAAGACTTTCCTATGAAAACTGTTAAAATCAGTAAAGAGTTCACTGAACTTAGACCATGACTAAGAAGCTATGGTTTTAAATATGGACTTTTTGATCCATCTACTATGAGTATTTGGAAAGACGGCTTCTACAAGTCCTTTCAATGCCCAGATGATCTTCATGCTTTCTTGGATCAACATTCTCCACTCTCCATGGAATGAATGAAACTTACACTTGATTCCTTTACTATAATTTTCGTCTTATGACTAACCTATCTTTCTGAGTTTTGCTATGAGGGCATTGTCTAGGCAGGTAATTGTTGCCCATTCATCTATGTGATTCTGGAGTATTATTTATGTTTCTATGGTGTCTTTTCTATGTTTGTCTTTGTCTTTCCTTTTTCTCCTTGCATCAATTTTTAGAACTACTTTTTATTCTTCCGGACTATCATTTTACTTCTTTTTTACTACTGTCTCTCTTTTATGATTATGGATAACGTTAATAGTATTAAAATTGTTTCTTTTAATGTTACAGATTTACGACACCCTGTTAAACATATTAAAGTTTTAGATTACTTGATGCGACATAAAGCTGGTATCTGTTTACTCCAGGAGACTCATATTGATGATACAGTTGTATCATGGATGAATAAAAAATGGGTTGGTAATGTTATTTCTTCTCTGGTTAACAAACAAAATTGTGTTGCTATTCTGTTTGCAAGAAAACTACTGTTCCAAATTCTAGACAAATGTTTGATTTGGATGGTTATTATATTATAGTTAAAATTAAAATTGATAACAACAATTGTCCAACAAATGATGACCCTAAATTCTGGTCTCTCTTTACCTCTGACATGCTCAAATTAGGTAATATTCCGCTTATCATTGGAGGTAACTTTAACCGTATATGTGGCCTCTTATTGGATAGAACATCTCAAACTAAATATTATCCTCCCAAAGCTTTTTTCACTCTTAAATCTTTTTTTAGAACTACCAAATTGGTGGATATTTGGCACTTGCACCACCAACGGAGAAACATTTTACAATCCTCATAATTCCTATTCTCGAATAGATTACATATCAATATCCATTCAATGAATCCATTCGATTTCTGATCTTATTATCCAAAATATAGATATTTCCGATCATGCTCTCATTTCATGTGTTTTACAACTTAACACTACTCCACATTCTCAATATCGATGGCACATGAATACAAATGTTATCCTTAATGAAAAAATTCAACCAAAATTTTTGTCAGCACTACATGATTATTATTTTTTTTTTCCAGAGAGCTTGATTTCTACTGTAAATCATACGGTTGCACTTAAGGCATATTTCAGAGGGTAACCATATCTATTATGGCACATGATACCAAATCATTTAACTCTAAAATTAAAGATTTGGATACAAAAATTGCAAAGCCTTTTTATCACATCTAATGATCTCAAATACAATATGCAATCACAAAAACCTTGTTATGAATTAAATTCAATATTAAGCAAAAGGACCAGCACATTTCTAATAATAAAGCAAATTTTTTTTGTGTTAATAGGCCTGGAAGACTTTGGGCAAATTATCTTCGTATTGAAAAAGATAAAATTCGAATTAATTTAATCCATGGTTCAAATGGTAAGATTGTATTATCTCACAAAGAAATAGTCAATTAATTTTTGAGTTATTATTCAAGTTTATGTAGTGATCCTCCATCTGGTGAGACTTCTCACACTGACAATTTCTTGGAAATTTGTGGATTACCAAAAGTGTCCCAATTAGTTAAAGATGAATTAGATATCTCGATTTCTTTAGAAACAGTTAAATCGGCTATTAAATCCATGAAATTGCTTAAATCTTATATTTACTCAAACTATTTACCCACTTTAGTAATTAAGGATCAAGGTCTGGGTCCTTTTCTGAAGCCTTGATTATAGTTCTCCCGAAACCTCACAAAGATCACACTATTGTTTCAAATTGTCGCCCTATATCCTTAATAAATCAAGACTGTACATTTTATGAAAAAGTCTTGCAACCAGATTGGCC
The DNA here is from genome assembly GCA_963921515.1 of Calotriton arnoldi. Lineage (NCBI taxonomy): Eukaryota > Metazoa > Chordata > Amphibia > Caudata > Salamandridae > Calotriton > Calotriton arnoldi. The sequence continues at coordinate 342,072 of CAWUFW010004374.1, read as the reverse complement.
TATCTGCTTGACTCCCTCAATCATATTGATCAATCTGGTTTCATGAAATGAAGACATTCTGTAAACAATACTAGATTATTATTCATGCGATCAAAGCTGGACCAGCCTTGTCTCTACTATATAAAGTTCTGGCATTAGATGCTCGAAAAGCTTTTGACAAAGGCAATTGGCAGTATCTATTTTGTACCTGATCTGCATTTAATTTTGGCAGTTCATTTATTCGTATGACATTGGCACCCTATCATATTCCAGCTATTCCAACCGCCATCGCACCCGAACTATGACACACCATCAACACCACCTTCAAGACCGGCATCTTTCCCGATGACTGGAAATGCGCAGAAGTCAGACCCCTGCTCAAGAAGCCCTCAGCAGACCCCACCGACCTCAAGAACTACCGACCCATCTCCCTCCTCCCGTTCGTGGCCAAAGTCGCTGAGAAGACCGTCAATGCACAACTAACCAAATTCATCGTAGAAAACTCCATCCTCGACCCCTCGCAATGCGGATTCTGCAGCAACCACAGCACCGAAACCGCTCTACTCGCCGCCACAGATGACATCCGCACCCTCCTCGACCAAGGACACACCGCGGGCCTGATCCTACTTGACCTCTCTGCAGTGTTCAACACCGTCTCCCACTGCACACTCACCACCAGACTCCACGACGCCGGCATATAAGGAACCGCCCTTGACTGGATCCACTCGTTCCTCACCGGCAGAACCCAAAGAATCAGACTACCACCTTTCCTCTCCGATCCCACGGAAACCAACTGCGGAGTGCCCCAAGGATCATCGCTCAGTCCCACGCTCTTCAGCATCTACATGGCCCCCGTAGCCGCCATCGTCAGACAGCACGGACTCAGCATAGTATCCTACGCTGACGACACCCAGCTCATCCTCTCCCTCATCAAGGACCCAATCACCACCAGACTCAACTTCCAGGAAGGAATGAAGGATGTCGCATCCTGGATGAGCAGAAACTGCCTGAAGCTCAACTCGGAGAAGACAGAAGTCCTCATCCTCGGACCCTCCCCCTCGGCATGGGACAACACCTGGTGGCCTACCGCCCTCAGCAGCCCCCCACACCCATGAACCATGCCTGAAACCTCAGCATCGTACTCGACTCCTCCCTCTCCATGACCCAACAGGTCAACTCCGTCGACTCCAGCTGTTTCAACACCCTCCGAATCCTCCGAAAGACCTTCAAGTGGATCCCCCCCCGAATCAAGGAAGGCAGTCATCCACATGCTCATAAGCAGCAGACTGGACTACGGAAACGCCCTCTACGCCGGGATCAACAAGTCTCTGCTCCGCAAGCTCCAGACCATACAGAACACCGCAGCCAGACTCATCCTCGGCATTCCTCAACACGAACACACCACCCAACACCTAGGGAACCTCCATTGGCTCCCCATTGAGCAGAAAGTCACTTTCAAGATACTCACCCACGCCTACAAATGCCTCCACAACACCGGATCCCAATTCCTCAACGAGAGAATCTGCTTCCACGTACCCAAGAGAAACCTCTGATCCGCCGAACTCGCCCTCGCCAAAACCCCGCGCATCCGCGAGCCAGAACAGGTGGAAGAACCTTCTCCACATCGCAGACAAGACCTGGAACGAGCTCCCACTCAACATCAGACGTGCTCCCTCCCTGAACATCTTCAGGAATATGCTCAAGACCTGGCTTTTTGACTGAACGGAGCTGCTTACCCCACCCCCCCAGCGCCTTGAGACCATCTCGGGTGAGTAGCGTGCTTACAATTCCCCTGATTGATTGATTGAGCTGCTAGACTTTTCATTAATGGTCAAATCTCTTGCAATTTTTACTTTTAGGGGCACCAGGCAAGGTTTTCCCTTGTCACGTTTACTTTTTCTCCTTGTTATTGAACCTTTTACTCATGGTCATCAGAATCTGTACAGGAATTGAAAGCATTATTATTAATGATGTTGCTATAAAAACTTCAGCTTATGCTGATGATGTACTACTGTATATTATTAATCCTGAATCTTCCATTTCTCCTCAATTTAATCTATTTCAAACTTACTCCCAGATTTCAGGTAATACTTTAAGCACAAACAAAACACTTTTTTCCCTTAAATGTTCATTGTACTTCTGATATGCTCCCCAACAGCGGAATAATATGGTGAAAAGAAAAACTTAAATATCTTGGTATCCTATTTTCTCACACCATTAAACAAACAATTACATTGAAATGTGAATGTATTCTAAATCATATCAAAGACAATTTTCATAAGTGGTCTCCCTTACATCTATCCTGGTGGAAAAAGTTGATTCAATAAAAATGTTTATTGCTCCAAAAATATTTTCTGCCTTTCTATGATACCTACTCAACCTCCTCTTAGGTTTTATAAAAATGTAAATAAACTTTTATCTAAATTTATTTGGAATAACATAATTCCTCGTATAAGTTATAAAAAAATTAAAATTGCTAAGTGTAATAGAGGTTCTGGTTTATCATAAATCATTTATTTTAAAGCAGAGCTCCTCTTGGTTCAATCATACAAAGCTTAAAAATACACCTTCATGGCTTCTCATTGAACAAGTTGTGATATCACCATTTCCTTTACCGGCATTAATGACTATGTCAAATTCTACCAGTTTACTAAAAAAAAAGTCGATCATACTGAGAACTATATACTAATGGATTTAGACTCTCTTTTTTCATTCTCCTATTTCACATACCTCAGAATTGTAGTTATGGTATAAACCATTGTTAAACTTGCCTGAAATACAAGAGTTCGGCAATCTTGGATAAAGATGATATTTTGCATTTAAAAGATGTATATTATAACAAAAATTTTTTAACTTCTGATGAATTACAACAAAAAATTATTTTGCCACGTTCGGATATTTCCAGATATGAACTTTTATATAATTCCATCATTGATTCTTTTCCCAACAATGTTTCTTTAAATGTCACCTCTGATTTAGAAATTTACATTCAAATGATAGCTATTTCATCGCATGCTGTAACAATGTTTTATAACAAATTGAACAATTTTAAAGGGGTTTATATTAACTTTCTCTCTACTTTTTGGAATATAGACATATCATTTTCTCATGATATATGGAAGAAAATATGGATGAATAATATATCTGGATGGCTGTCTGTGGCTTTGTACCAAACCAATTCCTTCACACAATTTAATTGCCTATAGACTCCTACTTAATGCAAAACTATTAACTTCTCCTAATTGTTGGCACTGTAACCTGAACCTAGGCTCGTTAAACCATATGCTTTATGAATATATTATTGTTTCTAAGTTTTGGAGGAAGGTTTGGGATGTCATTACAAAAAAACATTTTATATATTATATATCTCAGATACTCTTTTGTGTAATATGCTGATTTGTAAATCTATATCAATTTCCACAAACATGTCTGATTTAAATAACAAACTTCTATATTTTCTAATCTCTGCTGCTTTACAATCAATTACTGCTAATTGGAAAAATGCTTCATTATTATCAATCTGTACATGGTGGTCATGGATAATTTTTACAAGAAGAGGAGCTAATCTGACTCTGTTGGGTGTAGTTCACAACACATCTACATATCACTTATTTTGGAAACCGATTGTTAATTATATACCATTATATTTATGAATAAGTATTACTAATATGTTATAAAATTGTTCAAAATGTAAAGACTTTAAGGTTAATATAAGTAGCTCTATTAAGATATATCTGTAAATATGTTTATTTATTTATTCCCTTTTCATTTATTTTTACTTTTAATATCATATTGCAATTATAATTTTATTGGTACATTTATTATAATAATGTTATTGTTATTTTATAATATTTTAAGTACGTCTTTCGGCGCCCTCTTTTGTATGGTACAATGTCTTATTATAAAATTTAATAAAATATTTTGAGCATAACTGCTCCTTATGCTCAATGCTTCTAATAAAGCTTCTAAGTTGGCTTATGTCACACAGTATCACAAAGGCGAGAAGTCAGTCAGTCATTCAGTCAAGCAACTTTATTTTCAAATCAATTAAAATGCATAAAAGTAAAATAAAGCATGTAAATTTCTTATAAAATGTACTAAAAATGGTTTAAATACTATCCATATCCATCCACCATTAAGATTAATGTATATCAAAGGGCCTATCTCTAGTACCTTAAACATAAGTTTTATGAACTGTTCACAAATTAATAAATACAATAAAATCAACCATAAAAATACAATTCGGCATAAAAAAGTTTACATATGTGATCCAGCCAACAACAACAAAATACTTGTTATATATTTGATTCTGCATCTAACAGGTATAATAATGTGAGTGGGGACCTAATACTAAACAGCCATAATTAAAAGGAACCCCAATGTTTTTTAACTGCCCAAAAGAAGGATGAAAGGCTAAAACAGACATAAGTGTCACCTACCTTCTGAATATAATATAACGTTTGAACACGATGTCTGAGACCATATTTGCCAAAAGTAGGATAATATATTTTTTCCTTTCTTGACTATAAAGAGAACAAAAAAATAAAAAGTGCATGTTAGATTGAATGGACCTACTATCATATATACAAGGTCGCAGCTGATTTAATGAGTAAGTATTTGCTGGAAAACCTATCATAGGTGGGATAAGGTTTAAGCGAAATTGTGTCAAAATAAACTGGTGTTGTAGATTATATATCTTACCCAAATAAAAATAAAGTTTTATGATTTGCAGAAGGTGGTGATTGATATAAAGTGACTGTAATTTTATCCTTATTTATAACTGCTCTATCGCTTTTGCATTTTATTTAAAAAAAAGTTCTTTAATTTTGGTCCACGGGAAGGTAACACAGAGAGATGGTGAGTCATACAATTTGCGTAAACCCAGTGATGTCAAAGAAGTCTCTATATAACCCAGCCCTGGTATTCTAGATGCATGGTCCATTTTTAAAATATCTCTTACCACTGATTGGTTAAATATTACACTATCCCTTTCCCATATCGAATGCCACATTAATAAAGGGGCCAAATTAATCAAGTCGCTAATAAAAGGTAAGCCTAATACAGCGTGGTATATAGAGATCGAAGAGGCACTGAGGGCAGCTCATAATCTTTTACAGAAAGCGTCCTCCCAGCGTTGTAACTCTTCTATATTCCCCCACAGTGCAGCCCCATATGTGGCACTGGCTTTTGACTTTGCTAAGTAGATCTTCAACATTTCCAGAATTGGTTTGGAGCCTAGTCTTTTTGAGAATCTAAAAATCGCAGTGATGCTCTTTCCATACGGTTGGGTCTGTTTGTAACCATATCCTTCCAATTTAGTTTATGGTCAAAGAGAACACCCAAATAATTAAAATTATCAACCATTTCTATTCTACTTGCCCCAATAAAATATCATGAGGGTTTTTTCGGGCCAGCCCCAGTGGTAAGGACAAAGGTTTTTGACTCATTAGCGTGTAAGTCCAGGCTATCCATGAAACGTATGTACTCCTCTATGAGCCTCTGCAAGGCCACTGGGGTTCTCGCCATGAGCACAGCATCGTCAGCATAGAGGAGTAATGGCAGGGGGGCCGCCTCCACATAAGGAACATCCTTTCTGCTTTCTACTAATACAGCTTCAAGGTTATTCGTGTAGAGGGTGAATAGAAAGGGGGTGAGGACACAGCCCTGCCTTACACCCCTTTCAATATTAAAGTTTTTTGTGCACTCCCCTTGTTTCCCGTACCGCACACTGGCTTTACCTCCCCCATATAACTGTCTAACAAAGGTGATAATCAGGGCCTCAACGCCCATGCTCTCCATAATAGCCCACAGCTTGCTATGGACCACGCAGTCAAACGCGGCTGAGAGGTTCATAAAAGCCATAAAGAGTTGCCCTTGTTGTGCTAAAGTGTATTTAGCTGCTACCAACATTCAATTCAGTCACTGATCTATAGTGCCTTTAACTTTCCTAAAGCCGTATTGTACCTTGGAGAGGATGTTCTTTTTCCTACCCAGTCTTCCAGCCTATTTAACAAAAGGCGCCCCATAATTTTAGGCGTGCTGTAAATTAAGGAAATAGGCCTGTAATTCTTAGGATTGGAACCATCCCCCTTCTTAAAGATTGGGATAATTACTGAGTGCTTCCAAGAATATGGAGGCCGGCTTTAAATATTGAATTAAAAACATTGAAATATTGAAACATTGAAATATTGAATTAAAAACCCATAATGAGGTATTAGTTTGAAAAATATCAACAGGGACCCCATCAGGACCCGGGCCCTTCAAGGCTTTTGACTGTTGCATGTCTAGGTCTACTTCTATTACCTCAAATATCATACTGGAAGTATGAACCAATAGATGGTAATCTACTTGGTTACCAGACCCTTCATTGCTCTGAAAGATTTTTGGGAAATAGTTAACCCACCCATCTTCCTCAATATGTACTTCTAGGGACGGATCCTCTGGGTCTTCAAAAAAGGGCAAACCGAAATTTCGCCCCTCCATATTAGTTCATAGATTAAGGGGGCATGTTCACTTAGATCTATGGATAAGACCTTGACATTCTTTAAACGAGATCTCAGGTTAACTGAGATAATAATGTTATCTATCGTTGAACCTTTACCTGCCCTTTCAAATGTTCTATCCAAATATCCGATATCCTTATTTATCTAATTAATTATCAATAAGTTCCAAGTAATTAGGATTCTATTTAGGGCGTTCCCATATGCAGTGTGAATTAAATGAATACTTGGGTCCCCCTCCAAATTTGTTACACCACAAATAGGCTTATCAACTATTGGGCAATTCTTAATATTAAAATCTCCCAACCATAATATTCTCAATGGCTTACAGTGGGAGGTACTTAGCTCCTTAATGTCCCCTTCAACTTCTTTTGCGACAAGGTCTAAATTACCAAAATAGTTATTGTAGACATTTATAATAACTTGATCCCAGTCCCTCTGTCCCTCAAAAACCACATAAAGTAAAAGGCTAATAATGTTAATAAGCCTCCTTTTGCTCTACTCATTCTAGAAGGTAATGCCGTGGTGTTGAAAGAACGATATCCATCCAGGGAGATAGGCCCCTCCTCCCATGTTTCCTGAAAACAGAGGATATTGTATTTACTAATCTCACTTAACTATTCAGCATTACTTGTCTTACCACTATACCCTGCAATATTCCATGATATCAACCTCAGTTTAGTGGTCCCCTCTGGAGTTTTACTCTACTCCCTACTGGGTGATTGGGGGCCTATCCTCCAACTGTGATTCTGGACCCTTTTTCTATTGTGTCAATCACAGTCCTCTAAGCTGGTCAGTGGAGCCAATCGAATCGAGGTGGAAATCCCTCTTAGATCACGGAGATTACTAGATGATGGTGGGTTAGTGCAGGAATTACAAGGATAGAGGCCCTTAGAAGTTTCCCTACCCTGCAGGTACCTAGCAGTGACTAGAGTATTTATAGAAATACCCTAGTGGTAAGGCAAAGATCATGTCCCTCGCTGTTGGTACTGTGGGCAATTGTCTTAATAGCTCCCCAACGAATCCAGTGCTATCTATATTAACTACTATGCAATCTCCCTGGATCTTTTTAAGTGCAGGGCCCATACACTTAGTTCTCCTAGCCATAAGAAGGTGTCCCTGAATATACAGCCCTACTCTCGAATATTTGGACAACCAGTGCAGTGCTTTGGACATTAGTTGTTCTGTTGTCTCAGACAGGGATGGTCTTAATTCCGGAACATTAACCAGTACAGTTATGTACAGGCACGATAACAGTGGGAGGCTTAAATATTGTGGTTTACTTTCTCTGTTTCCCAGCTGGGTGTTTCCTGCATCACACCTCCCCCTTATTGTTGCCTGATTGTATCTTCGGTTGGGCGAACATGATTTAAGTGAGAACTCATTACTTGGGCATCAGTAGATGGTCGCCTGAGGCCTAACTCGTTGAAGTTAAAGGCAAACCTATCCTCCTGTCCCCTAACCCAACCCCAGTCTTATTGTTCTTCTCTCCAGGAGGGTTACACAGGTTACACAAATTTGAAGATATAGTTGGGCCACACATAGAATTCGGGGTTAACCTGGAGGGGCCCCTTAAATCTAAATGCCCCTCCCTTTCAGTTAGTTTGATTACCCTCTGTTCAATGCTTTCCAGGTGTGTTTGAAGGGGTTGGATCATAGTTTGGAGAAGGCTTTTCAGGTTTTCAAAAAGATCTGCCGCATTGGGAGGGGTGGTTTCTGCGTCTTTGATTGGATTTTGCAGTCCGTCAGCATGCTCGTCACGGGAGCTTTCCAGGATCTTTTGGCTTGTGTAGAAGATGGATCATTCAGCCCCCCTCCTTTCCTTTTGTCCATTGGACCTTTAGGCGATGGTGCAGAAGATGCGCTTGGGACTGATAAAGTGTCAATTTTATCAATCACGTAGCCTTATAGAGGTGTAATAAGATCACATATACGAGGGATAGGACCGGCCAAGGCTCCCTCATCAATCCCTCTCGTGAAAGCCTCCGTTCTGTTGTCTCTATTTCCTTATTTAGGGCAGTAGATGTTTTTATGAGAAAGGAATCCAAAGTAGAAATTAGTTCCCCCCTGATTCTGGCTGTTTCTTCTTCTTCTTGCCATGATGGTGGTCCGACGTCGTCTGTGGGGCCAGCAACGTTAGATGGGGGGCCCAGCCCAGTCACCTCCGGGCTCCAACAGGCGTGCCCGGGCTTTGCCCGGGCGCTGCAGCGGGCATATCCCGCGCTGCGGGTCCGGATCATGCTTATGAGCACGTCAGAGAGTCTTGGAGGATGATGGGAATCATAGTATTCCCCAGCGGTGCAGGTGATCTGCTGTGGCACGGCTTTCTCCACCTAGCAGGTACAGTTGTTGGTGGCTACCACGCCGCAGGTACAAGTCACGCTTATGAGCGTGTCAGAGAGTCCTGGAGGATGATGAGAATCGTAGTATTCCCCAGCGGTGCAGGGGTTATGCTGTGGCATGGCTCTCTCCCCCTGGCAGGTACATTTGTTGGTGCCTACCATGCCGCGGGTCCAGGTCGCACTTATGAGTGCATCAGAGAGTCCTGGAGGATCATGCATGGGAATCGTAGTATTCCCCACTGGTGCAGACAATATGCTGTGTCACAGCTTTCTCTCCGTGGCAGGTACAGTTGTTGGCGGCTACCATGCCGCGGGTCCAGGTCGCACTTATAAGTGCATCAGAGAGTCCTGGATGATCATGCATGGGAATCGTAGTATTCCCCACTGGTGCAGACAATATGCTGTGGCACAGCTTTCTCCCCATGGCAGGTACAGTTATTAGCTGCTACCATGCCGCGGGTTCAGGTTGTGCTTATGAGCGCATCAGAGAGTCCTGAAGGATGATGGGGATCGTAGTTTTCCCCAGCGGTGCAGGCGATATGCTGTGGCACGGCTTTCTCCCCCTGGCAGGTACAGTTGTTGGCAGCCAGAAGTCCTTGTCTGGACATCTTCTAAATGTCAGATGCGTGCTTAAAAATAAAAAATAGATTTTTTTTATTTTATTGATTTTCACAACTCGGATACTCTTTCCATCACAGAAACATGGTTGCAAGAATCTTCCCGCCTACGGCTGCCATACTGGCCAAATATAGAATTAGAAGATGCAACCACATTAACAAAATAGTTCGGGCCATCACCGTAATATATAAGTATATCTTCACCTGTACCATTTTAAAAGACAACCTCCTTTGCTCTGAAGGCATAATATTTTCTCTAATAAATGCTTGCTTCTTGGGAGCTGGCATATATCATCCTCCGGGTCCCAAAGTACATTTCAGTGACAATAGCTTCTCTTCCTTAGCATGTTTTCGTTATTCAAACTTTATGATTCTTGGCAATTTTAATATTCATCTAGAATCCAATGATCATGTAGCCACTAAGCTTTCTGTATCCATGCCTGTTCTGGAGCTCTAACAGTTGGTAGATGTTCCTACCCACCTGATAGGACTCTTACAAGATCTGGACTTCTCTAATCATGATCTCATTATGATGCACAAACCTGTACCCCTTATTTGGTCAGACAATGCTGCTATTTCCATTAATTTTAACTTTTACCCATCCTACTCGCCCTTGGGCCAAAATTAATCAAGAAAACCTAAAACTTAAACACACCACACTGCTCGGAAATCCAATCCTGTACTAATGAAGTTACCACTGAGTCTGTGTGAAATTGAAATTAACACCAGAGTAATTGGAGTAATTTTGCTAATTTCACACACCTCTTTTCACCAGAAATTAGCTGATCATGCTTCCTCATGTAAGATGGAGTAATTTAAGGAAAAAGTGCCAACCCAAGAACATAGAAACAGAGAGTGTGCAGCTGCTGCTATTCATGTTCTGTTGCATTTAGCACTATTTTCTGAAAATGGTTCCAAATTCAGTGCAACGCTCCTCAAGTAATTCTGCACAATCTTTCATAATTTTGCTGCAATTATGCGTACTTGTGCTACAGCAAATTATGTTCGATATGCACACCCTAGTTACCAACATGGCAGCAACATGTGGTGACTGGATGACGTCTGCACTAGATAAGATTGCCTCTAAATGCATGGCTAAACCTAGGAGGCAAGCCTTTTTCAGCACTTGGTTTATGGACAGTCTTCATGAGGCTGAAAGAACAACCTATGAGATAGAAGCAATGCCCTCTATAGGGCTGCAATCCACAAGTACAAACAGCCTATAAAAACAGTCAGACCCTCTTTTTACATTTCCATAGTCACTTTTGGTGGGTAAGTTGGGTTGCCCTTCTGATCCTTGTACCCAGCATGCAGATAGGATCTGTCCCATCTTTACTGACCTGAGCAGTCTCAACATTAATTATGCCGTGGTTCCATTTGCATGGAAAAAGGCTATTACCCCCACTTCTAAAAAAAAGAAGAAGCAGATCCATCTCTTCTCTCTAACTACAGACCCATTTTGTTGCTGTCTCTACCGGAAAAAGTAATCGAGAAAGCAGTCACTATCAAACGCTCAAACTATCACGAGTAAAATACCCTTCTTGATGATAAGCGCTGCTGATTATGACAGATGATCTGAAACTCACCTTGGACGGGAGGGGGCTCTGCTGTGCTTCTTGTCCTAGATCTGTCCACGGCCTTTGATAACATTTCTCATGTGGTACTTCTTTCCAGGCTGATGGGCCTTCGGATTAGTAAACAAGCCCTCAGTTAGTTTGGCTCCTCTGTGGAAGAAAAAACTCAACTTCTTAACTTTTTTCCATATAAGTTGTCTCCTTTTACCATCTGTTGTGGAGTACCTCAAGGGTCCTCCCTTACATGTTTAATATTTACATCTCTGCTCTGGCCTCCATAGATGGGTCTTTCAGATTCAAAATAGTATACTAACCATACAACATATGAATTATTGCGTCTCTATCAGAAAACCACAATGCACTTAAGTTAATTTTTCAACAACAAATGCCAGCAGTGACACAATGTATGAGACAATTTCCTGAAACTTAATGATGACAAAATTAAAGTTCTGCTCTTTGGCAAACAATTTCTGGTCTAATCACCACACTGGTGGCCATAGGTGCTCGAACCTACAACATCTCTGAAAAACACCATTTGGGGGTCACTTTTAACAATCATCTCTTTTTGGTCATGCACCTTAACTGAGTTACTGCTACCTGTTTTTCTGTACTCGGAATGTTACACAAAATTGTTATTATTTAGGCTTGTATAGCGTGACAGCTACCCACACAAGATTCCTCTACTTTTTATTTCTTCACAGAAAACTGTTGTTTGGGCCCTCCTTCCCTCCTGTTTAGACTATGGGTATTTTCTCTTTATGGGGCCCCCACAATATCATATACTGTGTCTGCAGCTTGTCCAAAATGCAACTGCCTGCTCACTCTTAATATAACCAAACACCTAGTCATCACAGCTCACCTGTCAGAGCTTCATTGGCTGCCGATGCAAAAGCCCATCACAAATAAAGCTTTCTCCTTCACTTGTAAAGGTTTACAAAATTCAGGTTCATCCTACATGAGGAAGAAACTCATTCATCATCAGCCCTCTCACTGTCTCTCCTCTACTGTACTTTATCTGGAAGGGGTTCCCTAAATTAAGCTCTGTAGACAAGGTGGGAGGCCTTTCTTCAATATCTCAGCCAAATTGCGGAATTCCCTCACCCTTTACATGTGGGAAATCATAACCACACTCTTTTCAGGAAAAAAAAGAAAGCCATGCTTTTCTATCTGCCATACATTTCTGTGCCTTGGTCTCTTTTGGTGTCTGAGTCTGCTTAGCGCCAAGATCAATCAATCAATCAATCAGAGGAATTGTAAGTGCGCTACTCACCCGAGAAGGTCTCAAGGCGCTGGGTGGGGGGGGGAGAGCCGCTCCCTATCAGTCGAAAAGCCAGGTCTTGAGCGCCTTCCTGAAGATGTTCAGGGAGGGGGCGCGTCTGATATTGAGCAGGAGCTCATTCCAGGTCTTGGCTGCGATGTAGGAGAAGGCTCTTCCACCTGTTCTGGCTCTGCGGATGCGTGGGGTTTCGGCGAGGGCGAGGTCGGCGGATCGGACGTTTCTCTTGGGTACGTGGAAGGAGATTCTCTTGTTGAGGTATTGGGGTCCGGTGTTGTGGAGGCATTTGTAGGTGTGGATGCTCCCCAGACAACAGATGCATTCTATAATCTACTTTTGTTAATTGATTAATGGTGCTACTCAGTACATTCAGTGTTTCTATTATTCGTCACATTCCTTATATTATGATAATTTATAAAGCAGTTTCAATCACCCTCGGAAGTTGCCAACATATTTACAAATTAGGAATGTCAATGATTTTGCTTTTCTGCCAGCTTATCAGCAAAAAATAAATGCATACCCTGATATGAGACAAAATGCTCCTGGTGCACTTAGTACTGATAAGGAGTTTGCCATGTCCAATTGATTCTGGACATTTGTAAACTCCTGAATAAGGTGACCTAGTGGTCACTTCTGAGCCACCACATAAATATGCATGTGACTACAGTAGTGATGTGGAAGGGATTCCCTACCCCCTGGCCACGTTCTTCAAAGATTCAATCTGGTGAGCAGAGCGAAGGGAGGAGCAGCTCCTACCTGTCAATGCTCACTGGTGCAATCTGCTTTTTCAGGAGGTGGGGGAGAAGGAAGGTGGTAGCAAGGGTGGTAGAGGCATCTCAGCTTTGAACCACCCATCTCACCTAACCAACTGAGGAAATGACACAGGCAGTAGGGATTATCAGGGTTCATTTCACACAGTTAAATCATCTCAGAATATCTCTCTTTATATTAGAAGCCTTCAGAGAGGAAGGAGATGTATGTCTGTGTCCCAGCTAGGAGGCAGATGCTTTTTGGATGTCTGCTTTGCTTACATAAATCTGATAGGCTTCTGGCTTCTTGCCAGAACACAGACATACAAGTCTGAGTCCGAGATAGATCCCAGATGCTGTTTGGGTTTTTACTTAGGCTAACCCTAAAAAAAAGTCTGATACGGGTTTGACTCCGTTCTGGTTCACAGAGACACACATTTATGTCCCAACAAGGAGTCAGACACAGTTGGATTTTTCTTAGCCTAAGACTAAAATACAATTAAAAAATACAGGGTTACTTTCTGGGGCACAAAATTGTGTGTCATAGACACAGGGCCGGACTGGCTACCGGGCGTTTTGGTGTGCTGCCGAGCTGGGGGCTGATTGCACTGCGGTGGGGGCTGATTTCGTTGATAGGGACCTGCGTGAGCTTCGAAATAAACAAAGCAAAACGAATGTTTTTAAGCACACGCAGGTCCCCATTAACGAAATCAGCCCCCAGCTTGGCAGCACACCAAAACGCCCGGTAACCAGTCCGGCCCTGCATAGACATCTATATTCTTTGTTCATAAGCCTACGATTTCAACTGTCAACATTCTGGCTGTGGTTTTCATTGTTTGTGTGTGCTAACCATGCATCATTTGATATTGAAAACTCTAATTAGTGCCCTTTGGGGGTTGAATAAAAACTAGATATTTTTTAAATACTCCGAAAAATCTGAGTTTAGGGTTAGTGCCTAATTTAAAGTACTTCATATTCAGGATTACCCTTAATGGCAGATAATTCTGAGAAGGTGTTTTGTAGACAATTACTTACAAAGGAAAGCCAAAATTATACGTAAATGCAATAGCAAATGTCATACGATTTTCTGTTATCACACTCTCTGTCATACCGCACAAGTAAAGGTGGGCATAACATCCAGGACAGGAAAGACCTGCGAATGCAATTATGGAAAATGCAAGAAAGAAGCTAGGAATTGGGTTGATATTTGGGATTTTGGTAGCTGTGGTATTTGAGTCCAGGGTCAGCCGGCAGGTAAGATAAACTGCCAATCCCAGACATTTTTTAAAGTGAGGCACCCAATAAGTTCTGTGTGCTGGGCTTATGTTGATGCCATCATCTTTTACCTTGAATGCTCTGCAAACATAAGACTATGGCCCAAAACAAAGAATTGCCTCACTTTTCCGTGATCAAGATTCCTGTGTCAGATTTCCCACTCGTCTACCTATAAAACCAGTACCACACATGCATAGTAATTAGCAGAAACAGGCAAGTGTGACATGTGTAGTCAGTGTACTGTCAATGCGGTCTTCACAAGGTTAAAGTTTTCGCGTATTACTGTCTCATGCATTTGGCGCACCCACATTTGTTCTGGTTTTGTCAAAAGAAATGTCGGCATGTTGAAATGTGGAACTTTTGCTGTTTGACATAAATTCCTAAGTTTTACACCCATACTTTGACATTTAGAGGCCATTCTGGGTAATCATACATGCTTAGATTCATACAAGCCAAATAACCTGGGATTCTCCTGGATGTCTACATTTCACAAATGTCTGGGTTTTGTCATTATCCCTGGGCGCCAGTGACCCCAAGTCCAAATACATCCCTTAATATGGCAGATATCACCAATGAAAAGTCCCTCATTACCTGGAGTCTAATGTGTGGATCTCTGCACAAACCCATTGATAATTCAAGTCTGATACCTCCACATCCCGGAAACCAGTAGCAACATAAATGAAGTCAAGCTTTTTAAGGATATATTCCTGCATGAGAAAGACTTAAGGGACTAGCTATGTTTTTTAAACAAATGCTGAAAATCTGACAAATGTCCTCACACTCTCCTGGCCAGTCATACGTGCCTCACTGGCACCCCCACACTCACAAGACCAAGAGGAACTGTTATTGTTTCCATACTGCTCAGGGGTTGTACTTGCAATCTAAAGATTACTACCCTAAATCTGCATTTCTCTTTCAGTTGCTCTCCGTGGGCCCGATTCATGAAGGACCTCTGCACTCGTCATAAGTGCAGAGGCCCTTTGTGAATCAGGCCCCATGTCTTTTTGAAAATAAATATCATGCTCAGCATGTTCTATCAGGCAACCAACTAGGGTGATAGGGTCTGCCACCCAACAATGGTAACCTTTGGAAGTGTAGATGTTAAAAATATATGGTTGTATATTTCCAAATAGCCAGGCGGTATACCTACAACCAAAAGACAGGTACTCTAAATGTTTTGCTGTTTCGGTTGCTTTCCAGATTTTGCAGATGTACAGCACCCAATGTATTGCCTTTGTGCACCCAGAACCCATAGAAAACCCATATATTTCTGGTACTGTCATACTCAGGAGACTCCAAAGAACACATATGAGGGTCAAGTAATGGTAGGGGGTGTGTTTTAAAATACATAATATTTCCTTTTGTTTTAGGTTGATTTTTATAATTTAAACTTTGAAAAAAATAACGTTATTTTACTTTAACATATTTTAAATATAATTTCTTTTTAAAAACTATTAATCATGTAACTTGTAATATTTTTCTACATTATAATAAACATTTAGAATTGACAATAATATTTACTATCAACATTTGTTTTGAATTTGTTTAAAAGTTTAATAAATGTTTATAATTTTCCATATCCTTTTCCATAGGGAGATCGATGACCAATTGCACAAACTCTCCGCTAAATGAGCAAAATGTAAAATACACTTGTAAAGTCACTATTAGTAGTAACTTTATGGTCAAATTTGTTGTGTTAACTGTCTCCATCCTCTATTTCAGAGGATGAAAAACATGTAAGTCTACACATTTAAGTAACCAACATAGCCAAAAGTAATACATTTACTTAAAACTTTAACAGTAAGCTTACTTGTAGTAAATCTAAATATGTAGATGTACTTTTGTGAATAGGCCGCAGAGTTTGTATGAATGCACAGAGACCAAAAGGTTTTAAAGTAATACCTATTGGTCGAAGGTGCCAAAGACTGCTAACTTGTCAAGCAGCATGAAGAGACAAGTTTCACCACTGTTCTTGATTAATACAATAACATCTCCTACTTGGATAGTGACAGTATCAGTAACAACGTGCAGGCAGAATCCAGAGAGGTGTAGTTGGAGAAGAGAGTGTAAATTGGAGTATTGTTGAAGCTGAATGGCTTCAGTTCTCTCAAGAATTTTTCCAATAAAGAGGAGTAAGGTTAATGGGACAGCAATTTCAGATTTCTTCCAGAGACCAAGACCGGAGAGGTGACCAGCCCCTGCCACACTCCCCGAGGAGGGTGGCTCACACAGGTGAGTGCCCAGTTGCGAGGTTGGAAATGGAGGGGAGAAAAAGTTCCCTGCCTTGAGAGGAGGGAGAAAGGGTGGAAGTCAGCGGGCCCCCAGAAGAATTGACCCTCAATTTGTTTTCTTGAAATTGTGAATGACAATGGCAAGAACTTTCACAAAGCAATTACAAAACGGGATATAAGAAATCCCATATGGCAGGTTTTCCTTTATTTTTGGTTGTTGTTGATGCTAAATTTATTTTTGTTTTAAGCCTTGTACTAACCACACAGGATCAAAACTCAGGAGCAATAGGTCACGAAAACCCCGAGGGTAGCTAAGCGCTTACAATCCTTCACTGTAAACTCTAAGACGTAAGAAAGAGGGCTGAAGATGTATTCTTTTGTGTTGTAGCAATAAAACCCTAGACAGTCTGAAGACACAAATCTCAAAGATTGTAGAGAAAAGGCAGAATGAGGAAAGTAGTGAAGTGAGAGAAACCCTAAACTGAGGAGAGGGAGATACAGCAAAGAGGTGAAAGTAAGAAGGAACTTGTGTACTGAAGATACCAAGTTCACATATGTTGGACTTGGTCCTTTCTGCAGGGTAACACTCAAACAGTTTACATTCACTACTCCTATTTTTTCTAAATTTGTTTTTGTTGGCCTGCACACTTTCCCACTGTTATTCAGTGTTAAAGTGCTTATGCTCTCTACTTAGAACATGGTAGAATTGGCTTATAGCCAATTGGCATGTTTAATTTATTTGTAGTTCCCTAGTAAAGTGGCACTACTTGTGCCCAGTACCTGCAAATTAAATGCTACTAGTGGACCTGTGGCACGTATTGTACCACTCACTTAAGTAGCACTTTAAACACATCTCAGGTCTGCCACTGCATCCTGTGTGTGCAGTTTCTAAACTGCTATTCCTACCTGGCAAAATAAACCTTTTTTCCAGACCCAAATCTTGCTTTATAATACATGTCAATCACCCCTAGGATAGACCCTGGATAGCCTAGAGGGCAGGGGGTAGTGTATTTAAAAAATTATGAATGTCCTTTTTAGTTTTACATGTTCTAGCAGTGAAGTCCTCCCAAATTCATTTTTCACTACTTAAAGGCTTGCCTCCCTGATAGACTAGCATTGGAGTTACCTTAATACATCTAATAAGTGATAATTTACAAATGGGAGCAGGTAACAAGTTCATGCTTGCTGTCTTTGGAGTTATGATGAAAAATCCTCTCCCATGGTGAAGTTGGATTTTAAATTACAATTTAGAAAATGCTACTTTTAGAAAGTTGGCATTTTCCTGCATTAGCCAGTTAGTGCCTGTAGCCTGTCTCTGGGTCACACGACTGGGTGTAGCTGACAGTTGAGCTTTGTGTAGTCCTCCTAGACAGTCATACACAATAGAGAGCTTAGGTGTGCCTGGATGGGCCATCACTGGCAGAATGGGAGGGCATAGCTGGGCACTTACTCTTGAATGGGCTGTGTCCTGCCTCCAGCCAAAGGCCTGTATACTCATTGTAGCTAGTCTGGAGCCAGGGCAGGTAAGGCAGGATGCCTGGAAACTTACAAGGTAAACCCATAGAAGCTACTTCTACTTCAAAGTAAGGCCCAGGTATAGATTTTGAACCTCAGACACCAACTCTTCAGTACACTTATGGACTTGTGGAAACTCTGCCAAGAAGAAGGACTGCTGTGCTGCTGAAATGACTGCTAATCTGCTGTTCTGAAGGACTGCTGATATGAAGGACTGCTACCCTGCTGTCTGCTGCCCTCTGGCCTAGGTGAGAAGGTCTGGACCTGCAACTCTAAACCCAGGACCCCAGAGTGACTCCAAGGGCTAGTTGTCTTGCTTCCTGATCAGAAGCCTCAGGGACGTAAATGGCTTCCAACAACCTTGATCACAGAGCCTGCCCTCCCAAGTAGTGCCACCACAGTCCTGGACCCTTAGAAGTGGGCCTAAAGGTGCTTCTGTGAGCCCATCTGTGGTCCCCACCAGACCTGACACGAAGTAACACAAAGCCCCACAAAGCCACAACACACAGCTGCCAGCTTTTTTTGAACTGACACAAAGCAACACAAACCCCGCAAAGCTGAGACACACAGCTCATCAGAACAGACGCAAAGCGACATGAAGCCCCACAAAGCCTTAATCAGAACCAATGCCAGATGAAGCAAAGTCTTGCAAATGCCACACAGACCGTGCACCAGGATTAAGGTACTGTGTTTGGCGGACATAGGTGGGTCCTTGTAGCCGACCCATGCTCCATCACAGTAGCTCTCAACTTATGACTTTGTCCCAGTCCTGCTTTACCAGATATCCACAGTTGGCACTTTGTACTTTTTTATGCTATTTTCACTGAAATCTTTAAACTTGAATATCTTCGGTTCTAATGATTGGATTTTTATCTTTATACATCCCTTATGTTTAAAAAACATGTGGGATGTCCACCAGTTATCAAAATTCGTACTTTGCTTTATAACTTAAATGTTTCTCATTTTGCAGTTGAACAACTGTTCCACATATGTACATATTCCAACAACCATTTGGGCACAGCATTGTCACCAGCTGATATCAGACAATCCATGTACGAGGAAGTATCCATGCACTAGGAGGTAAAACCGTGTTGTCTGATGAACCTGGGCCCATTTTATGTTCCTCTAATCCCAAAATGTACTTGTCATGCCCAAGTAGACTGTGTTAATGTGTTATCAACTGTTCATATCACAGCATATATGCCTGTCAGACTCAGCGTGCTAGACCACCCTAACATAATTCAATTGAAAAAAATAAGTCTTTCTCTAGTTCACAGCATGCGGTGACTATGAGTCTCATGATGATAATATTCGAGTCGCGACTGAAAAATATTATGGTGTACTGGGCTAGAACAATATAAGAAGAAAACAGATGTGAATTTGGACTAAACACTTTTTGTGGAAAAATAATTATGAAGGCTTAAGCATGAATTGCCTTAAATATCAAACAGGGGCGTATCAACGGGGAGTGACAGCATTTGTATGCTAACCTTCTGCAGGTCAGGCTCAACCCCCATCCTCCCCAGCGCCATCCTATTCACTAGAAGAAGCAGATTTGGACTTGCCACCCCCTCCCTCTCATTCGTTCTCCCAACTCAACTTCATCCATGCTTGTCATAATAAAACCTCACTCCTAGACTACCCCTATGTAACTTTAATCTTAATACCCCCAAAACCATAATCTTTCTCTACTGCTGATAATGTATCACCTCTTTCTATCTACTGAAAATCGGTATTGCTTATTCCTACAGCCTAAGGACCAGATGTATCAACGCTTTTTGCGATCACAAACGGGCCGATTCACAGAATCGGCTCGTTTGGGATCGCAAAAATGCGTTTTGCAATGTATCAAACATTTGTAATTCGCAATATGGGTAATCGCAATTATTTGCGATTACCTATATTGCGAATGCAGTTAGGGAATCGCAATTTGCGATTCCCTAAATGCAATTCTTGTAGCTATCGCAAAGTGTGAATTGGCATTAAGGAATCGCAAATTACCACCAACTTCTAGTTAGTGGTAATTTGCAAATTCCTAGAAAAATTCACTTTTCTGCATTTTTCTAATTTCCATGTGGCGCACATACATGCACTTAGGGCATATATGTGCGCCACATGTACACACTTACCTTTTTTGGGGGTGCATCAGGGTGGCCTTTTGGCCCCCCTATCATCCTTCAAAATGCATTCGCAATTTCCGAGTACCTATTTGGTACTCGCAAAGTGCAAATATCTTCCCATTCATTCCTATGGGCCTCTAGGCCCATAGGAATGAATGTGAGGGCATTCCTTAATAGCGAATTGCAATTTGCGATCCGCTATTAAGGAATATGTAGGAATCGCAAAGTTTTTGCAAAAACCTACATACATTGTATTTTGTGAGTCTATAATAGCGAATCGGTAAAATTCGCTATTATAGACTCGCAAAATGTAATCTTGATACATCTGGCCCTTCTGAGTTCTTTAAGACACTAAGCTCCAGTCCTATTGTTTTCCAAGAATATTGTTGAACTCACCTTACTGTTGCCACCTGCTATTGAAGATTTTCCTTATTATATACCTGTTCATCAGATCTTTACTCTGCAATGTACATATGCTTTTCTGGTTTTCACTTTTACGCCTTTCATTTTTAAAATGTTCAGATGCTTTTGGGCAAGTACTTACTATATAAAGATGTAAATAAATACATAATTTAAATGAATAATGAAAATACATATATACACACACAAACACACACACATACACAAACACACCCACAGACATGCTGGGGTTTTCAGCCAGCTCTCTTCATCTATTGGATTCTTCTAGTGTCATTCAAATTTTGATTCAACCCCTAATATGCGAACTACAGCAAACAGCACAGGTCAAGTCTCAGGGCAGTACCCTTAAGCCTGTGGCTCTCTTCACCGAGCGTGACGGTAGTTAGGTTGAGCACATGTGCACATCTACCAACAAAAAAAGTAAAAATGCAAATGTCTAAAGGTGGCATGTATATGTTATACATGCCACCTTTAGACATCTGCATTTTAACTTTTTATTATTTTTAAAGATGGTTGCATATATTTACAAAAATACATTAAAGATATTGCAGATTTTCCATGGCGATACCTATTGGCTTTTTCAGTGCGTGTATTAGTTTGGTTTTCCTTTCAAATAAATCCTCGCTCTAGCGTTAACGTTATTCTTAACCAACAAAATATCTATTTGACTTACAGGTTTACCCATGTTATATACTTTTATGTCAATCATTTTCAGACAGAGAACTTTTTTTTTAGCAGAGGCGAATATTCTTGAAACCGAGTATGAAACTAAATGGGAAGGGCAGTAGTTTCCATTATTTAGTGGTGGCTATTTTTACCGTGAAATGTGACACATGGTATGATGTGATATGATTGCTTTTAATGAAGGTGAACCGGTTGCATAGCAAATGATTTCAGAACCAATAAAGCAGAACATAAATTCACTCTCATCGTTTGATTTATGAGAACGGCTGGCTCAATTAGATGAGGAACACTGATAGCATGTGTGGTGTGCTCAAGTTTGCAGCATGAGGCCTTTTTATATGCTTGCAGTGACACCTCTAGAATCGATCTGAGGATTATGGAGGCACACAAGGACCCACAGAGAAAATTGGCGGAGCCACATGCAATGTGCATAAGTAATACAGAGAGGTAGGCTCAGATTTCAATCGTACAAAACCATTTGAAAAAAAAACCCAGAAGTTATAGTTACATGAGCTAACTATATCTTACACCCTCGCAATGCACTGCTTATGACTTCACATATTACATCACTCCTGACATGGCCAGTGACATCATCCTGTAAGTGAAAGTGAGTGAAAGTGTTTCATAAATGTTTCTGAGACTTAAAGATAAATAGTAAGCTCTTGCATAAATTAAATTAATATTCTTTATAAACGAGTAATGAGTGATACTGTTTCTAACATATGTCATCTGAGTGGGTGTGTCAATGGATCAGTGTGTGAGTAGGTGTCTGAGAGTTTTATATGTATGAGTGAAATGAACTGAAATGAAATGGAGATTTGTACAGCACACTACTACCCGGAGGTGTCTAGGCACTAAGATTCGGGGAGGAGAGGGAGAGAGAGGAAAATAATGCCTAAAACAGAGGTCTGAGAGCTACTTAGCACGTAGAATCTATTTGTTAAACAACTAGGTTTTTAGCGCTTTCCAGAAAGCTAGAAATTGGGTTTTTTCTTTAACTCTAATGGCAGAGTGTTCCAGAGTCTTGCAGCAATGGCAATAAAGCTTCTGCCACCCCAAGTGGCTCTTTTGACTTTAGGGACAATGAGGTTAGCTAAGAAAGCGGATCTTAAAGATCTTTTTGGGATGTATCATTGAAAGTACTGCTTTAGCGGATCAGGGCTGTCACTATGCAATGCCTTAAAAGCGACGCATAACAATTTGAACTCGATCCATTTTTTTACCGGGAGCCAATGAAGTGCAGGGAGGACATGGGAAACCGACTGATACATAGGGATTCCCATAAGAAGCCGGGCCGTAGCATTTTGAATAATCTTTAATTTATGTAGGGATGTTTTCTGGATGCTAAGAAATAAGGCACTGCAGTAACCTAACTTAGAAAAGTTGAAAGACGTATAAACTGATTTCAATAGATCTAAGGGGATAAACTGAAAGATTTTCCGGAGAGTTTTGAACATAAAAAAGCAGGAGGAAGAGATGAAGTTCACCTGCCCTTTCAAAGATAGTTTGTTATCAAAGTATATTCCTAAGTTTTTAACTTTGGCCGCTGGTGTGGGCAGTATCCCTAATTCCTGAGTCCACCACTTTGGGGACCAAATAGAAATGTTGTTCCCAAACAGCAAACCTTCAGTTTTGTCAGAGTTTAGTTTTAGACAGTTCCTGGCCATCCATCTTCCAACTTCCTGCAATCGACACCACGATCTGTGTGTCGTCTGCATATGACACTATTGCAAATCCAAAGGATTTGATCAATTTAGCCAGAGGAGTGACATACAGGTTAAAAAGGGTAGGACTCAGGACAGAGCCCTGGGGAAACCCACAGGGGAGGGTAAAGCAGAAGATTTGTGCCCATTAAGTTCTACAAACTAAACTCTGTCAGCAAGAAAAGACTGAAGGAGCTTGAGGGCCAGACCCTCGATTTCCCAAGGCACAAAGACAGTCAATAAGAAGGCTATGGTTCACCGTATCAACATTCGCGACCGGCATCGCTCATGTGTAAGGGACCAGGGTTGCGCATGGTGGGGGGACGGGCGAGTGGTCGCAAGGGAAGGGGGGGTCACGCAGGGAAGGGGGGGGTGTTAAATAACAAAAAAACATTTCTTAAACTTACCTTTCATCGAGGAACAGGAAGCAGGCAGCCTCCCTCCCCTCCCCTAAGCCAATCACAATGCTGCAATGGCAACGTTGTGATTGATCGGGACGGCACCCAGGCAGGCGCCTATGGGGAGGCCATTTTCTGCATGTAGGCTGCATGCAGCCTACATGGAGAAAAGGCAGAGTGCGCATGACTGGTTTGGTCAGCCCCAGAGGGCCGACCAAACAGTCAGCGCCCTCAACAGTGGGCAAGCCACTCCTTCCCTGCCCTAGACCAGACCCGCCCACCCGCCCGCCCCAACCTGAGCCTTCTGCTTTCTCGCACTGCGAGAAGCAGAAACATAAAATGGTAATTTTACAATTTTATGTTTCTGCTTCTCGCACTGCGAGAAAGCAGTGGGGCGACGCTCCTCCGCCCTAGTGGAGGAGCCGCCCTTGCATATCAAACACTGCAGACAGGGCCAATAAGATTAGTGCAGCATTTCCTCTGGCATCTAGAGTATGTCTGATCTCTTCTGAGGCAGTTACCAATGCCAGTTCTGTGCTATGATGGCTTCTAAAGCTGAACTGGGTGGCATCCAAGAGCATGTTCTTCTGAATGAATTGAGTCAGCTCGATGTTGATGGCTTTCTCCACCGTCTTTGCAGGGAAAGGCAGACGTGAGATGGGTCTATAGTCATTGGGATTAGTGTTATCCAGATTCTTTTTTTCAAAAGAGGCAGGATGGGGGCCATCTTCTATTGTTTAGGATATTGACCAATGGAAAACATCCTATTAAAGATGAGCATAAGGTGACTGGGAATGATATTGGATGGCAAGTGAAGATTTTTGGGGGAGCAGGGGTCTAGCAGAGAACCCAAATTGATTTGGCTAAACAAGACTTGAGCCATCTTGGCCGAAAGAGGTGTAAAGAATGAGAGTGAGGTACTAGCATCTAGAGAGCCCGCCGCCTGCATGGCAGGAATAGAGGCAGAGACATAATAAAGTGTCTTGGAGATATCAGTGCAGGTCGCTGTATCCTTTGCTTAATCCCTGGCATCATCGCAGCGGTTGTTGCTAAGAAAAGTGTTACAGATGACCTCAACTTTGATTAGAAAATAAATTGCTAGCTTGTCACAAAAGGACTGTTTGGCCAATGTAGTTTTCGGTTCTGGTAGATACTCAGATTGGACACCGTGGCAAAGAGCTCCTTGGAGGTCTTCAGTGCCGATTCCATTTTATTAACATAGTAGCTGGATTTGGCTTTGTGTAGCAACTCCTTGTATGTCTTGATGGTCTTCTTATAAAAGGCTTTATCACTGAGTTCGTATTTGGGGCGAGTGGGTGTGTGAGTTGATGTATAAGTGAATAAGGGGGTGTGTGAGTAGCTGTATGGGTGTGTGAATGGCTGTGTGAGTGGCTGTAATGGTTATCTAGTGTGAGTGGGTGAGTGAGTGGCTATCCTAGTGGCTATAGTGGTGGGGAGGGTGTGAGTGGCTATTTTGGTGACTCAGTGGTTGTGTGAGTGCCTCTCTGGGTGTGTTAGTGGCCTTATGGGTAAGTTAGTGGCTATTTGAATGGATGTATGGGTAAGTGAGTGTGTGTGTGAGGGGCTGTTTTGGTGTTATAGGTGTGTGACTGCTTGTATGGATGTGTGAATGGGTATATAAGTGGTTAACTGGATTAGTTAATGGATGTGTGAGTAGCTGCATGGGTACATGAGTGGCTGTGTGAGCAGCTGTATGGGTGAGTGAGTGCTAGTGTGATTGGCTGTATTAGTGCGTGAATGGCTCAAAGGGTGAATGAATGCTAGTGTGAGTGGCTGTATGGATGAGTGAGTGGGTGTGTGTGGGCCATTAAATGGGTTTGTGAATAGGTATGTGAGTGGTCGTATGGATGTGTAAGTAGACATATCAGAGTTTGTATGGGGCTGTAGTGGTGTCATTAGTGATGTCATCAGTGATGTCATTTGAGAGCCATCAGTGATGTCACTGACCATGTCATGAGTGATGTAATATGTGATGTCATAAGCAGCGCACTGTGGGGACATAAGTTATAGTTAGCTCAGGTAGCTATAGCTGCTGAATTTCAGTGGTTTTCTATGAGTGAAATCTGAGCCTTACTATAACATCCCTCTAACCTTTGGTTTTTCAGTGACTTTCTAAGGTTTTTATTTAATTCTATTTTGTAGCTATAATGTTCCTGTAACCTTTGTTTTTTTCAGTGAATTTCTAAGGATTTTTTACTTTCTTAATCCTAGCTGTAACTTGTCACCTTTGAGAGTGGGTGTATGAGTGACTGTGCGGCTCTGTGAGTGGGTATGTGAGTGCCTGTGTGAGTTTCTGTGTGGGTCTGTGAGTGGGTGTGTGAGTGTGTGAGTGGGAGTGCCTGTGTGTTTGTCTGTGAGGGGGTGTGTGAGTACCTGTGTGAGTGAGTTTGTGAGTGCCTGTGTGTGGATCTGTGAGTAACTGTGTGGGTCTGTGAGTGACTGCGTGTCTGAGTGGGTGTGTGAGTGCCTGTGTGGGTCTGTGAGTGGGTCTCTGTGTGCCTGTGTGGGTCTGTGAGTAGGTGTGTGAGTGCCTGTGTATGTCTGTGAGTGGGTGTGTGAATGGTGCTATGGAGTTTGGGCATTTGAATACTTAGGGGCAGATTTACAAGCCCCTTGCGACACTTTTATGCCACTGTTGCTTCACTTATGTGACGCAGCAGCATCGTAAACAATGCGCCACGTTGTGACACATTTACAACGTGACGCATCTAGGGAGATGCGTCACGTTGTAAAGCCCTGCGTCACATCATACCTGCGTCAGGTATAATGTATGCAGGGTGGGTGTTCCGACGCAAGAAAGCCTCGTAAAAGTGACGCAGTGAAATCTAGAAGATTTCACTGCGTCACTTCTACGACGCCCCTGCGTCAAAACCCGTAAGGAGTGATGCAGCACGATAGAAATAGGCATTCCTAAGCATTGCTGGAGTTGAGTCGCGCTTGCGACACGACTCCAGCAATGCGTTACCTTTATGACAACAGATGCGTGATGCATCTGTCAATCCTTGCGTCACGGTGCGCCGCATTGTAAATGCGATGCATCAATGGTGGCGCCAGGTTTTTTTTGCGTGACGCAATTGAACTGACGTATCTCTGCTAAAATGCAGAGATGCGTCAGTTCTTGTAAATCTGCCCCTTAGGGTTTTCAAAAGGGAGTACCATGGACCATCAGGAGATGACCAGAAAGAAACCACTCATCACAGTCACCAAGCAACAGATTGTGCTCTAATAGATCAATGATAAATTCACCTACATTAAGGTTTTCATATAATTTTCCAATGTGGAATACAAGAGGAAACAGACTTGCTTTGCCTTCACCAAGCTCAAGAAGTTAGGATTATTTGTGTTTTACTGAAGTGGAGCTTCAACTGGGACACCTGCTATGTTTCTATTTGTAAGTGCTTCCCGTTGAGGTTTAATTTCTGGGAAATCAGCACCAGTGCCAGAATCGAACCCTCATTTTTTCCAAGAGTCCCCAGTTTTGCCAAAAACGTCTTTTCAAATGGAGTACATTTTTTATTTCGTTAATTAGTAAGTGCTACCTCATTGGGTAAATGTCTCGTGCATATTCTACACTACAGCTGCATAAAGGACCACGAGGTGTGCATGTAATTTTGGCAATGTGATCATTCCTTGAGCGTCTTCATCCGTAAATCTGTGATAACGTGAATCCTTGTAGTGAGAAGACGCTGAGACTACAAAGAGGTGAATCTCCACCAAACACGGGTACTTCCCCTTAACTAATGAGGTAAGTGCTTCTTTGTTTGGTGGAGATGTCCTCGTATTCCTCTGCATCAATAACGCATCACCAAAATCAGCAGGAAATGCTCTTGAGGGCCTTTTGTTAAGCTGTCCATGAACATGGGAAAAGACTGGAAGACTTTTAAATACTACTAAGGAAAATGGGACATGACGAAATGGGCGGAGCATGCAGATAATTTTGTGCATTTGCGTACTCAGGTATGTGAGGCCCATGGTCTTTGTTTTTATTTTTTTCCAAAGAGGAGTGGGGGTCGCGCAGCCCCCTCCCTGGGATGATTTTGGCCCCAGGCACCCCATGCCCCAGAGTCCGGCCAGGACTTAATGGGGAGGAGGCTTCTTGGCCCCCCTCCCCAGGCTGATTTAGGCCCGAGCAACCCCATTCCCCATGACCCGGCCATTTCTACCTGGGTGCCCTGGCCTCACCCAGGGCACCCCGTGAGCTTTGATGGGGACTGCAAGGGGAACCTAAATGCCCCAGCGGTCTCTGCAAGCTCCCCGCCTCCAGCAGGAGCCAGTTTTGCTCCAGCACACAGGGAGCTGCTAAATATGCAGCTCCCTGCATGCAGGAGCAATCTTTCATCTGTTTCCATGCCCGCATGGCAGAGAAACAGATGAAAAAAAGCCTAACCCAGTAAGCGGGAGCAGTTTGACAGCTCCTGATTTCTGAGAGCGGAGTAAGTGTTTGCTCTCACTTGGCAAGAGGTAAAAGCATTCTGCTATTTCCCGGGGTGGGCACCCAGGGACATAGCAGGAGCCAGCCCGGCTGGGTGTTGGTCCCCAGAGCCATTAATGTCTCCAGAAGGGTGGCCGCGCGGCCCCCTTTCTTTAGTATACATGGGCCAGGCCCATATATGGCACAGGAGGGGGCCATGCGGCCCCCTCCCAGTTTTTAACATTATTTGGCCCCCCATTACTATTTACTTAGTGCAAGGGTGGTGGTGGCATATTAAATCCCCTGGAGGGGGACTGCGTGACCCACCTCCACTATTCTGTAAAAGCCCTGGGGAGGTGGTGGTTCCCGGGGCTCAATAAGCCCAATGGAGGGGGGTCCTGAACTGACTGTCATACTAATTTTGAAAAATTCGAGAAGATTCGGCAAACACTGCCACAGTGTTTGGTAAAAAAACAAAACACTTTTGCCATGGAAACTATATCCGAACTATACATACTGGCGACCACAATTAGGTAATATATATAAATATATAGACTGGAAACACCATGGGGCCAATGCTGGTGTTTTAAATGTGCTTTATACCATTACATTGTGCAGGATATTACAGATCCAAAGCGTTTTGGCTCATATCCCTTAGCCCAAGGCTCATATCCAGGGCTGGCTCAGAGATGGTGTCCCAGGGTCCCCAATACCATAATGTAAAATTCTCCAACCTGGCGGGAGTACAAAGCTCTCCTGCCTTGTTGGAGAATAAATGCAAAAAGAACAGTTGATGGACAGAATGCAGAACAATGTCATACATTCACCCCAGTACAGAGATCTGGGCCTAAATCCATCGTTTTTTTGCTCACCATGCCATTCCAGTTTGAACCCAGCCATATGCAAATCAGTCTTGACCCTGTGCCTCATGGGAACAGTCCAGCCCGAACTGCCAAGCCAGGTCCTCCTTGGACTGGAAACAAGGGGCCCGATTCACAGAACTAACTTACGTCAAAGACGTAAAGTTAGTACTTTTGGTATTCACAGAATACACTTACTCATTTTGGTATTACAGAAGGCACTTACTCATTTCGGTATTCACAGAAGCTAGTAGTCCTAACTTTAGGACTCCTAAATGCCTTCTGTGAATACCTGAAAGTCTTAAAGTTAGGATTTTCTCAGTTTAGGAGTAGTAAAGTTAGGACTCCTAACTTTAGGACTCCTAAATGCCTTCTGTGAATACTGAAAGTCTTAAAGTTAGGATTTTTCTCAGTTTAGGAGCAGTAAGTTAGGACTCCTAACTTTACTACTCCTAAACTGAGAACAATTTAACTTTAAGATTTTCGGTATTCACAGAAGGCATTTAGGAGTCCTAAAGTTAGGACTCCTAACTTCTGTGAATACCGAAATGAGTAAGTGCCTTCTGTGAATACCAAAATGAGTAAGTGCCTTCTGTGAATACCAAATGAGTAAGTGTATTCTGTGAATACTAAAAGTACTAACTTTACGTTTTTGACGTAAGTTAGTTCTGTGAATCAGGCCCAAGCATCCTAGGACCGGTTTCGGGGTTTCACCCCTCATCAGCCAGGATAGCATGACTCCAGTGTCATGGAGAGCACGGGACCCACGTCTGGGCATACCCGTCCCACTCGGGGTGACAAATGCAAAAAGAACAATTGATGGACAGAATGCAGAACAATGTCATACATTCACCCCGGTACAGAGATCTGGGCCTAAATCAATCGTTTTTTTGCTCACCATGCCATTCCAGTTTGAACCCAGCCATATGCAAATCAGTCTTGACCCTGTGCCTCATGGGAACAGTCCAGGATGCTTGTTTCCGGTCCAGGGAAGACATGGCTTGGCAGTTCGGTCTGGACTGTTCCCATGAGGCACAGGGTCAAGACTGATTTGAATATAGCTGTGTCTGAACTGGGGTGGCAAAGTGAGCTAAAGAATGATGATGGATTCAACCCAGATCTGTGACTGGGGGTGAGTGTCTGAAAAGTTTCGGCGCACCGTCCATCATCTCCTTGTGTTTGCTTTGTTGGAGAACAAAGCATTTTCCATTCCCATGCTCTTGGACAGGGAAATGCTTTGAATTGCTCCCACCCCACAGGAGCAAAAGAAAACTGCTCCTGCTGCTTCTGCGATGGGTGCATGCTGGGGAGTCTGTGGGGCTGCAGGGGCCCTGGGCCTCCCCCCGCAGCCCCCAATAAGAGACTAGCTGTGGAGTGAAAAAATAGAAAAGAGAAATTGTGGCATAAAAAAAGATGGTTAAAGTAACATTATTGGGTGAAATGTTCGGTAACAATGTTACGTTTTAAACTCTAAAAACCACAGAAATTCACCAGTTACAGTTACAGTTGCCTCAAGTAACTATAGCTCGTCTCTTAGAGTATCTGTAACTGGCACCCTTGCAATGCACTGCTAATTACCCCACATGTTACATTATTCATGACATCTTCTAAACCATCATTGACAATATCACTGCAACATTTACAATTAATTTATTGAGGAGGAAACTGTGCATGGCGGGGTGCTAATTATAGTTACCTTAGGACACAAGTTATAGTTACTTGAGGTAACTGTAAGGATTATACACACTAAAGAAGTAAGGGGGAGAGAGTTGCGTCCCTTCCTTCAATCCTCCCTACCAGCAATACATATCACACCCAAGAGAAAGGATGGGGAAAAATCTAAATATGTATCTAGAAGCTGCCGAATTACCATATGGGAAACCCTTCTTTGTATAAAAACTACCTCACACACTCAATCATGTGATGCTTCATCATAGGGCATGCTTCAATTATTTTATTCCGGACCCCTCTTAGCAATATTAAAAATTGTTATCTGCGGTATACTTGGACTTTTAGTACCCATCCCCCTGTAAGCTGTGTTCATCATCAACATGTTTCAGCCCCCCAAAATCGCCTGTGGGGTCATAGGCCTTCATCAGGATAAAGATCCCACTCTATTGTGCCCTGTTTCCCGTCCCCCCTTTTTTTAAGCAAGAAAATGTTTGTAAATCGGGATGGGGAATCACATTATGGCCATACTTGCCAGTGTTGAGGATTTCCTTAGGAACAACCTGTAAGAAGAAATCTCATTATGAATCTCAGACCATTAAAGGATCGGCCCCTAGTCCATCACTCTGTTAAAAACATTTACTGTTATTTAAAATACTCCCATAGTGTACTAACACCTCATGGTAAACATACGTGGTGCTACCTATGGGGCAAAGTTGGTACAAAATTTACTAAAGACATAATAATAGACTGCTAGCTCTTGAGTTTGGTGAAAGGATTACATGGATCGCCTATAACGATAGACTTCTGAAAATGATTGATGAAAATATCAGTGTTGAAGACCCACTTAACATTTTGTGCTATAGTAACAAGGAACTAAAATCCTTTTAAGGGAAAAAGAGATTTAGGGACAGCCACAAGACCAGTAAGAGCACAGTTCATAGGTATCTCTCAGGCCCTATATTCGAAGGAATACCTAATTATTTATTACTTGTGTGAAATGTGCAACATAGATTTTATCTCACTTGATTACATATGGGTATTTTACACTTTAAGATTGCCTTTCCAAGAATGAGGGTTTGGTTGCAGACGCTGCCTAAATGCCCGTGTGATGGCATATCTAACTAATCTTCTATGTACTTTATTCTGTTTTGTAAATTTTATAAAGATCTAAAAAAGCAATTCTTAAGACCACTTTTTAAAGCTGGAAAGTATATCCACTACCAGGAAGCGTTAAAGTACATATGTGCACTGGATAACCTGGATATATGCCACTCGGTCTCTACTTTTATTGTATCCGCCATCTTTAGATGGAAATCCCTCTCATATTTGGAAGTAATAACATTTGAAGGTTGGCAATGAATTTTTATTGTGCTATGAAATGAGATGCTCTAGATGTAGTTATAGAGCTGTATTCTAATACCTCAATGCATATTTTATTAATATATAATGGACATTGTTTCATAAGGTATTCTTGTTTTGCTGCTCATGCCCCTTATCGATGGAAGCACTATTTTATGGGATCGGCTTATGCACTGCACTGTGTTATAATTTGAGACATTTTAGCTATTTCTGAGTTTTATGTATAGTTTATGAATATTTATTCTTTTAAACTTGTTGAGTATTTAATGATAACATATAGGGAAATTAATTTTAATGTATTTTATCCTGCGATTGCGATATTTTTATGAATATTATCATATCCAAATTAAGAAATGTATTGATTTGTATATATAATATATATTAAATTTGCTCACACCACACAAGGACATTTGTCAAAATGATGAATTAAAAGGCAATGGCCAGGAAGCATGAACAATCAATATGGTGCAGAGCTTGAAAGTATTTCTACTATTTCAGTTAAATTCGAACCCATGTGGAAGCACTTAATCAAGGGCAGCATTCACAACCAGTTGATAAAGGCTGCACAGGCAGTTTGAAACGCATCCTGAAGTCAAGCTGCTGCTTTTTACATCTTTTGCATCAATATCAAGCTGCTGTTTTTAATATCATCATGAAGTGAAAATAAACTACGAGTGAATACTTACACCTCGAGTGCGGACTTCTCTCCGTATATTGAAGGAGCTGCTGTAAATATAAATATATATATATATATATATTCACTGAAAAACCATAGGTTTTAGGGACAGTTATAGTTAGTTGGACATTGCACTCGTACAAAACCCATGAAATTCCCCCGTTATAGTTAGTTCAGCTAACTATAACTCACGCCCCCGCAATGCACTGCTGATGACGTCACATATTACATCACTCATGACATGGTCAGTGACATCACTGATGACATCACTGATGACATCTCAAATGACTTCATCCAGTGACTGTGTGTTTCTGTAAAGTTTAAATATGTTTAATATATATAGGGAAAGGCGTATTGAAGAATGAGTGGGTGTATAAGTGTCTGTATGGATGATTTAGTAGGTGCGTGACTAACTCTATACGTGAGTGATTAAACGTATCTTACTGAATGCATGGGTTAGTGACTAAACTGGGTGAATGTCTGTATCCGTCTGTCTATTGCTGTGTAAGTGGCTGCATGGGTTTGTGAATAGCTACATGAGTGTCTATATGAGTTATTGATTAGTTGTCTGAGTATCTGTATGGGTGCCTGAGTGTTTGTGTGGGTGGGGTGTGTGCGACTCTGTGCATAGATGTGTGAGTGGGTGATTCACTGGGTGGATGGTTTCAAGAGTGCATCTGTGATAGACTGTATGGGTGGGTAAGTGTGTGTAAGAGTGTGTTAGTGAGTGAATGTATGTCCCAGTGGTACATGTGTGAGTAACTACATATGTGAAAGGCAGTATATATGTGTGTTGAGTATATAAATAGCTATAAGCGAGAGTGTGTGATTGTGAGAGTGACTGTATGGATGAGTGTGTGCTTGTATCAGTGATTGTATAAGAGCGTAAGAATGTGCTAGTATTTGTATGAGTAAGTGAGCTGGTGTGTGTATAACTGTATAGGTGAGTAAATGGCAGTGTGTTTAATTATTTGCATGACTGACTAGTTGTGTGAGTACCTCTATGGATGAGTGGCGGTGTTTGAGTGTCTATATAGGAGTATGAGTGCATATGATAGTCCTGTACTGAGTGACCGTAAGTATGAGTGACTGTACTGGGTGAGTGAGTGGATGTGTGTGTAGACCTAAGAATCAGTGAGTGGGTATGTAGTTATTGGTGTTGGAGTGTCTATGGTTTTGCGAATGGCAGTCTTAATTTAGAGTGGGTGTATCAAAGGTTATATTAGGGTGTGAGGAGGTGCATCAGATTATCACATGGATGATGTCATCAGTGATGTCATCAGTGATGTCATTTGAGATGTCATCAGTGATGTCATCAGTGATGTCACTGACCATGTCATGAGTGATGTTATATGTGACGTCATCAGCAGTGCATTATGGGCGCGAAGTTATAGTTAGCTGAACTAACTATAATGGGGAATTTCACGGGTTTTGTACGAGTGCAATGTCCAACTAACTATAACTGTCCCTAAAACCTATGGTTTTTTCAGTGAATTTGTAAGGTTTTTTAAATGCTAATTTCTAACTATAACGTGCCTGAAACCTATGGTTTTTTCAGTGAATTTCAAAGGTTTTTTAAATGCTAATTCCTAACTATAACATTTCTGAAACCTATGGTTTTTTTCAGTGAATTTCAAAGGTTTTGTAAATGACAATTTTTAAATGTATTAATTGTTATATTTATTTTTTTGATACTGATTTACTAAATTTTTTAAACTATTTATTTTTACATATTTTATTTTTTAAATTACATTGTAATTACATTATACATTACATTACAAAATATACTTTCTCAGAATGAATTACTTTAGTTTAAATACTTTGCAAATAGGCAATAGACTTTTAAGTACAGTAGTTACAGTTGTTGCAATGGGCAACACAATTTCAAACACAATGCAACATTGAGCTCAATGTGAATTTCTAGTTAAATGCAATTAGTCACTTTATGGATTACTTTTCTAACCACAGGACGGGATCCTAGATTCAGTCCTGGGACATCTCCTGTAAACAGTTGAGTAAAAGCGTTTTGGTTACAGTAGTGATTTTTAAGGAATATTATTGTATTTTAAAAGTTGACACTTAGAAACTTTTTCACATAGAATCACCAATGTTATCCTATGGGAGGAAATTCACTTAGCAGGTAAGTAGTGTTATCGTTATTTTTCTTACTCAGTGGTGGATCCTGGATCCAGCACTGGTGCATCTCCTGTAAACAGTTGAAAGAATGCATTTAAGTCATACAGGCGATTTTTAAGGAATATTTGTAGTTTGTGAAAATCGACACTTTGAAACTTTTCTGCTGAAAACCAGACAATGGATTCCAATGGAAGGAAATACAAGTTACTGGTAAGTACGGTTAGAATTACTTTTCAGGGTCAGTGCTGGGCTAAAAGATGCAGCACTGTGGTCTCTCCTGATAAAAGGTGAGTAAATCGGAATTCGTAGTTCGGCTGATTTTAGAGGAATATTATAAAGTTCCAAAACTCCACACTTAGAAGAATTTCCAAGTGAAACCAGTCAATGTTAGCCTATGGAAGGAAATTCAAGTTACTGGTAAGTATGGTTAAAATTACTTTTCAGGATCAGTACTGGGCTAAAAGATGCAGCACTGAGGTCTCTCCTGATAACCGGTGAGTAAATCGGAATTCGTAGTTCGGCTGATTTTAGAGGAATATTTGTATGTTTCAAAATCGACACTTTGAAACTTTTTCAGCAAAAAGCAGGCAATGATATCCTATGGAAGGAAATTCAAGTTACTGGTAAGTACGGTTAAAATTACTTTTCAGGATTAGTACTGGGCTCAAAGATGCAGCACTGTGGTCTCTCCTGATAACAGGTGAGTAAATCGGAATTCGTAGTTCGGTTGATTTTAGAGGAATATTATAAAGTTCCAAAACTCCACACACAGAAGAATTTCCAAGTGAAACCAGTCTATGTTAGCCTATGGAATAAAATTCAAGTTACTGGTAAGTATGGTTAAAATTACTTTTCAGGATCAGTACTGGGCTAAAAGATGCAGCACTGAGGTCTCTCCTGATAACCGGTGAGTAAATCGGAATTCGTAGTTCGGCTGATTTTAGAGGAATATTTGTATGTTTCAAAAATCGACACTTTGAAACTTTTTCAGCAAAAAGCAGGCAATGATATCCTATGGAAGGAAATTCAAGTTACTGGTAAGTACGGTTAAAATTACTTTTCAGGATCAGTACTGAGCTCAAAGATGCAGCACTGAGGTCTCTCCTGATAACAGGTGAGTAAATCGGAATTCGTAGTTCGGTTGATTTTAGAGGAATATTTGCACAATGGTGAAGGAAGGGGTGGGGCCTGAGGTGACATGTCTGCAAACACGCCTCTGTGGCGCGTTTTAAGTTTGAGAATTAATTCCTCCTCATCCTGAGGGTCCCTAGGGGCCAATCTAGCCCACCAGGAACCTCCAGTATGCGCTAGGGGCTGCGTTGCAGAGAGGTGTACAGAGGCCACGCCCCTTTTACAACACTCTGCAACGCAGCTCCGTGGCGCTTACTGGAGGTACCTGGTGGGCTAGTTGGCCCCAGTGACCCTCAGTATTGAAGAGGATTTAATTCCTCATCTTAAAATGCGCCACGGGGCCTGTTTGCACACATGTCACCTGAAGCCCCGCCCTCCCTTCACCACTGTGCAAACGCGCCCGTGGCGCATTTTAGGTTGGGGGATTAAGTCCCCTTGAATCCTGAGGGTCCCTGGAGTCCAAGTAGCCCACCATGTACCTCCAAAAGCCCCACAGAGCTGCGTTGCAGAGAGGTGTAAAAGGGCGTGGCCTCTGTACACCTCTCTGCAACGCAGCCCCTGGCGCATACTGGAGGTTCCTGGTGGGCTAGTTGGCCCCCAGGGACCCCCAGTATTCAAGGGGAATTCGTTCTCATCTGCAAACGCGCCAGGGGACGCGTTTGCAGACTGCTGCAGGGTGGGGGCGGGCCTCCGGCACGATGCCGGTCTTTTTTTTTGTATGGGAGGGGGCTGCGTGGCCCCCTTCCCTTGACCTCTTTGGCCCCGGGACCCCATCCCCCGGGCATGAGGATTTTCATTTTTTTAAAAATTAAAATAAAATGGGAAGGGGGCCGCATGGCCCCCTTCCCTGGGCCTATATTGGCCCCGGGACCCCATCCCCCAGGGCATGCCCTCTTTTTTACATTTTAAATATTTGGAGGGGGCTGCGTGGCCCCCTCCTCAGGCCATTTAAGGCCCCGGGGACCCCATCCCCCGGGGCCGGCCTTTCATTTTTTTTTTCAAACTTTTCTTTTATCTTTTTTGGGGAGGGGGGCCGCGTGGCCCCCCTCCCGGGCCACTATTTGCCCCGGGGACCCTATTGCCCGGGGCTGGCCCTCTCCGTTGGGGACTGTGGGGGGTCCCCAATACCCCCACAGTCCCGCCGGCTCCCCGCGTCCCTTGGGAGCCGGCATTGCTTTTCCACATGGGGAGCTGCTAAGATGCAGCTCCCTGTGTGGAAAAGCAATTTGCTTTGGATATTGGAAGCGAGAGCAGGTTTCCTGCTCTCGCTTCCAATATCCAAAGCAGTTTGCTATGACAGGACGGGAGCCGCGAGGCTCCCGTCCTGTCACAGCACACTACAGTGTCCCGGGGGTAGGCACCCCGGGACACTGCAGGAGCTGGCCCTGGGGGGTGGCGGTCCCCAGGGCCAACAAGGGCTCCAGGAGGGGGGCCGTGCGGCCCCCCTCCCTTGAATTGCACAGCCCCGGGAGGTGGTGGTCCCTGGGGTTCTGGGGGTCGGTAACGGACCCCCACATTTATTTTCTAAGTGCCCCGGGGAGGTGGTGGTCCCCCGGGGCATGTGGGGGGGCTGGAGCCCCCCCACACATTATTAAAAATTAATAAAAGAAGCCCCGGGGGGTGGCGGTCCCCGGGGCTGCAGGAGGGCAGGAGAGCCCTCCTGCATCATTTTTTTATAAAGCCCCAGGGGGTGGCGGTCCTCGGGCTTGGGGCCTTAGAGGCCCCCATATAAACAATAAACCCACTTCCGCATGCCCCGGGACTTGGGCCACCCGGGGCAAAACATTCTCCGGCAGGATCCGCGCATCCTGCCGATTTAAAAAAAAATGCTTTTTTCTGCCCAGGGGTCCTTGTGGGACCCCTGAGCAGACCTAGGGGTCAGGGTGTTTCTACCCTGCCCCTTTTTGCGCTTTGCGCACTTAGTTTCTGTCCCTCGGTTCTACCGAGGACAAAATGGCTGCCAACACTTCCTGATTTGGAGTGTTAACAGACAATTAGCATGCAGCTCGTGATCGGGAGGGTACGCGGACCCTACTCGGCCATAGATATATATGTGATTTTATTTGTGATTTTCTCAGAAACTACTGAATGGATTTACACCATTTAAGCAAAAGGCACGACACTGAACCAAGGGCTACCTCTTTGCCAAATTTGGTGTAATTCCGTTCAGCAGTTCGGGCTGTAGCCGCGATGAAAGGATCCTATGGAAAAATGAATGGGGAAAACGCGCTTTGGGACCCCCTATTTTCTCAGCCCCCGCTTGACGAATCAACCCGAGACTTTCAGGGTAGGAGCGGAGCGCCCAACAAGTTGGAAGCTTTCGAAGATTCGTCAACCGGCGCAAGAGTTATTTCAAATAGAATGTCACGGATTTCCTATGGAAAATAGGTCCTAACTATAACTATCTACTGGCGACCGCCAGTAGATTATATATATATATATATATATATCTCCATAGGATTACCACACTCGTTCAATAATCATCCAGCACTCCAAAATGTATTGGTCACTCGGTTTTCTTTATTCGTGACGATCACATCTACGCGTTTTGGCAGCCTCACGCTGCCTTGTTCACGATGCAAAAACGCCATTTACTTAACATTAAAATAGTCATTACAACTAAAGACAATAACGAAGGACTACAATCTCCATCGGCACAACACAGTTCTCTTTCAATGTTAAACTGGCTGCCATCTTAGAACATGTCAATTCAGACATAAAAATGGATTAAAAAGCATAAATACTTGATTTAAATACATAAAAACAAGTCATTATTACATGCTTCCTAAATGGGTACTGTTTGCGTTTCTGATCAACAAATTCGGAATTTATACAGTTCGCAGAAAAATTCATTGCTTGCGTTATTATTTCTTCCAATACTTAGTTGATCAGTTACTGATCGCGTAGTTAACCATTCTATTATTTAAACATCCATTTAAAATGTGTGTCATAGACAGTCAGTTTTTTACATTTAAAGTGCAAGTGCAAAATTTATGACGGCTTCTGAAAAAAGTGCTAGTGCTTATTTCATACAGTACTATTTATCACAAAGTGCTAGTGCTTTGGTCTACATCAATCAGATCTTCGTCTGACCTTCTGTCTACTCTTTTACAGTACTAGACTGCAAAAGTGCTTGTGCTTCACAGTATATTGTTCTTATAAAAGCCGAAAATACATTTCATATACTTTGCTATACACTTGATAAAAATTATATACCAAACAATTTCCTTTATCAGTGGTCTTTCTTTTCATATTTTTTCTTCTTATTTTTCCTTAAAACAAGCTGAAGTGCAAGTGCTTGGCAGTGTAATACTATCACACTGACAAAAAATACAATAAGTATCCCACAATGCCTTTCTAAAATAAACATTACAATACCAAAGAATAACCACTTCGAATCATACCAATGCAATCTAAAATTTAAATAAAAAATGTACTGAATAGTCATAAAATAGTCCGTCAATTATAGTTTTCATTACTACCAGGTGCTAGTAATCTTCGTTTTTCGTCTTTCCAAAAATAATTAAAAAAACAAATGGTTCCATTGTGCGCAGGCTTTCTCATATTCTTTCAGATACATCATCTATTCAATTTAGGCAGGTATATAAATCTTCATCGATATTTAATCCATGAGGTTCCTTGCTATTGAACTCTAATATAAAATATGTTTCTAACTTTCTGAGTTCTTTTTCCCTGTTTCCTCCTCTTCTTTTTCTGGGAATTTCCGCTATGCAGCTATACTGGAGGCTTGAGGGATTGCTTTGATGATGTGTTTCGAAGTGTCTAGCAATCGGATAGGTCCTATCCTGATTGATAATTGCTCTACGGTGTTGCAGAATTCTTTTATATACAGGTAGAGTAGTACTTCCTGTATACATTTTTAAGCAGGGACATTGCAATAAGTATACCACAAAGCTCGATCTACATGTCAAAAACCCTTGATTGTGACGGTTTTGTTAAAAATGTCTTAAAATGTGTGCGGTTCAAGCCATGTTGGCACGCCTTACATTTAAAACACTTTTTAAAACCCATTTTTGTTGCAGCCAAGTGGGGCTCCCTCTCCTTTCCTGAAATTCACTTTTTACCATCAGATCTTTCAATGATTTGGACTTCCTATATGTTATATCCGGATGTTTACTCACTCGGACCCAATATTGGATCATCTTTTACCAGATGCCAATACTTATTTAAGATAGATCTCATCTCTTTGTATTCAGTGTTAAAAGTTGTTATAAATCTATGGTTTTCCAGTCCCTTTTTGACACTCTTCAATTGGGTTTTAGATGGTTCTAATAACACTTTTTGTCTTTTTAACTTTCTGGCCTTGGTGGCTGCTCCATTTATGACATTGGGTGAGTATCCTCTCTGGACGAACCTGTTGATCATTTCCTGTTCTATTCTACAGTATTCATCCTGGTCACTACACGCTCTCCGCGCTCTATAAAATTCCCCAAAAGGTATACTTCTGATTAAAGGTGCAGGGTGGGAGCTATGTGCGTGGAGTATAGTATTACCAGCTGTCGGTTTTCTAAAGACAGTGGTCTCCAGTTTATCTCCCATTGGTCTTACTCTGATATCTAAAAAGTCAATGGAGGTTCGACTATACTGCCCCACAAACT
The DNA here is from genome assembly GCA_963921515.1 of Calotriton arnoldi. NCBI lineage: Eukaryota > Metazoa > Chordata > Amphibia > Caudata > Salamandridae > Calotriton > Calotriton arnoldi. Next base: position 301,805 of record CAWUFW010004374.1, on the reverse strand, counting down.
TTAGATTAAGGGTATTTTTGTTCAGGTCCCTGATGAATAGTTCTATACCCGTTTCCGTGCCCTGCCACAGCACGAAAACGTAATCTATGAACCTGGCCCACAATAATATGTGTTCTGACCACTGTTCCAAGGGGGGTCCACCGAGCACCTGCTCCTCCCACCAGCCAAGATGTATATTGGCATAACTGGGGGCGAAGCAGTTGCCCATCGCCGTCCCTTGCTCTTGCTGGAACAATTCCTCACCAAATAAAAATATATTTCTTGTCAAGCACCACTTCATTAGTTCCAAAATCATTTGATTGTGTTTTAAAAATCTCATGGGTCTTCTATTCAAGAAATATTCTGTTGCTTTAAGACCATCAGTGTGTCTTATACTGGTATTTAATGTGGCAATATCAAGAGTCACCAGTATCATACTCGCCTCATTCCAACGTATATCATATATACATTTGAGAAAATCCATGGAATCTTTAATAAACGATGTTAATGCTCTTACAATGGGGTTTAAAAAATAATCAATGTATTTCGAAGTGTTTTCAAACAATCTCCCACACGACGAAATTATCGGTCTCCCTGGTGAATTCGTGGTGCTTTTATGCACCTTTGGGAGCATGTAGAAGACCGGTATCACTGGTTTTTCCTGTTTAATGAATTTGAATTCATCCCAGCTCAACAGCTCTTCTTGTCTCCATGTTTCCAATCTTGCAAAGAACTGTTCTTTTATCCCTTCATAATCTTTCATACTGATTCTGCTATAACATTCATGATTATTCAGTTGACCAAGTGCTTCTTTTATAGAGTTCTCGACCCCAAAGCACCACATTTCCCCTTATCTGAGGGTTTCACCAATAAACCTTCTTCTTTTGTATTCTAGCCACGGTTTTATTTAACAAAGCTTTTTTGGATTAAATTTCTTCTTCTTCTGATGTGCTTTGTAATATAGTTCTTTGAAATCTTTGGTTACGTTCTCACCAAAAATGTCCAAATTATCTTGTGCAGACTGCGGTGTAAATTTAGAAGGTGGCCAAAATGGGATATGGTCATCTCTTCCTAGTATGAAAGTTAGGGATTCTGCTGGATCATTATTTACATGTGTTTCGCTTGTACTTTCCATTTCTTGGTTGTCATCATTGAATAGGGCTAATAGGTCTCCCAAGACAGGTACGTCATTCACACTCAAAGTATTGGGTTCGTCTAGGGGATCTAACTGTATTGTCGGTATAGAGGAATTTTGAGGATTACGACTTAGATGCATTTTGGATAATTTGAATTTTCTAATGAATCGAATAGGTCCATTCTACTGTTAGGATAATTAAAATTATGTTCATCACAGTAGGAAAGTCCCAGTTCTAACACCGATTGTTCTTCTTTTGATAAAACCATTGTACTCAAATGTATTACTGTCTTGTTATTGATTACTTTTTCATATGTTTCTTCACATTGGAGCACATGGATCTGTTTGTTTGCCATTCTTGTGCTCCTCCTATAACCTTCTCCTCCTCTTCTCTGTTTCCTCTTCCTCGGCTTCTTCCTCTTCCGCGACCCCTTGTGGTGCGATGATCTGTTTGTTGTTCCAGTTGCATAAAACGGAACTCATCTGTAACAACGAGCCTTACATCTTTCATTCCTCTTCCCCTTTGGTCTTCTTGCTCTTGTTCTGAGCCCGTATCTGAGCTTGCTTCGCTCTGTGAGACTGCTTGTAGTTCGATGATGCCACTCTGGATCCGTTGTCTCCTAACAGAGTCAAATTTTTTCGCGAACGTATAAATACGCCCTGATTCATAATCAAGGCGGTCGCGAAGAAATTTGGTAGCCTTTCTGTCTTTAATACGTTTTTCGTATTTTTCCAGCCTGGTTTTCATTTTGCTCCTAAATTTATTCACTTTAACTTGATCATCACTTTTTTCCAAGATCTCTTTCAATTCCTTTAACTTGATTACTACTTCCTGTCTTTCCAGTTCTGCATATTTTACTAAAATACGGATCATATTTGTAGAGCTAGTGGCACTATTTTCTGCCCATTCACACAGCATTTCCGATTGCGGATTTTCGTATGTAGGGGTAATCATGATAGGCAGCCCACGTGGGACTCTCCCTACTTGTAGGTACTGGCGTAGTGATGCCACTTCCCACCAACGTGATATCTCTCTTTTTTTAAGCTTCTCGTACTCTTGCAAATGTTTCCCCAGTTCATTCACCCCTGTGGGGGCTGAGACACCTCCGTCTCTCTGCACCGGTAAAGCAGTTTCTTCAAAAAGTTTTAAGGCTTCCTGTTGCCTAGCCGCACACTCTTCATCACTCATTATTCAACCCGGTATCTTCCCTAATGCCGAAGTAGTAGCTCCTTAAATCACGAATAATGTACTTCGCAATATCGCCACTCTCCAGCCCGGCTCCTGTTGCTACCCTCGCTTGCCCAGCTTACCGGAGTTCACCTCGAGTAATCCGGCACGTCTCCGAGATCCTCCGATCATCGGCTCCGTGTTCCTCCTCATGGATTAAGCACTCCTCTCAGCTTCCGGCAGCGTTGCGGTACAGCGTAACGGGGGGCACGCCTGTCTCCTTTGTACAAAATTCAATTTGGCGGTTACACTGGCGTGCTTCCAGAACGGCGGTGGTGCCGGTTATGAAACGTCCGCCACGTTTCTAAATATCTCCATAGGATTACCACACTCGTTCAATAATCATCCAGCACTCCAAAAGGTATTGGTCACTCGGTTTTCTTTATTCGTGACGATCACATCTACGCGTTTCGGCAGCCTCACGCTGCCTTGTTCACGATGCAAAAACGTCATTTACTTAACATTCAAATAGTCATTACAACTAAAGACATTAACGAAGGACTACAATCTCCATCGGCACAACACAGTTCTCTTTCAATGTTAAACTGGCTGCCATCTTAGAACATGTCAATTCAGACATAAAAATGGATTAAAAAGCATAAATACTTGATTTAAATACATAAAAACAAGTCATTATATATATGCATATATATATATATATATATATATTATCTACTGACGGTCGCCAGTAGATAGTTATAGTTACAACCTATTATCCATAGGAAATCCGCGACATTCTATTTGAAATAACTCTCTTGCCGGTTGACGTATCTTCGCAAAATTTTCAAACTTTGTGGGGCGCTCCGGTCCGCTCCTACCCTGAAAGTCTCGGGGATTCGTCAAGCGGGGCCGAGAAAAAGGGGGTCCCAAAACGCGTTTTCCCCATGCAATTTTCCATAGGAAACTTTAGACACGGTTACAGCCTGAACTGCTGAACGGAATTACACCAAATTTGGCAAAGAGGTAGTTCTTGGTTCAGAAAGAACCCTTTTGTGAAATGGTATAAATCTGTTCAGTAGTTGCTGAGAAAATCAAAAGTAAAAAGATAGATATATCTAGGGCCGCGGATCCTCCCGAGCACGAGCTTTATGTTAATTGGCTGTCAACACTCCAAATCAGGAAGTGTTGGCAGTTATTTTGTCCTCGGTTCTACCGAGGGACAGAAACAAGTGCGCAAAGCGCACTAAGGGGGCAGGGTAGAAACACCCTGACCCCTAGGTCTGCTCAGGGGTCCCACAAGGACCCCTGGGCAAAAATATATATTTTTTTTTTAAATCAGCAGGATGCGCTCAGGAGCGCGAATCCTGCTGGAAAAATCGAAGCGCGGTCTCCCGCGCTCGATAGTCACTGGCCCCCGGGTGGGCCAAGTCCCGGGGGCATGCTGGGGGGGTTAATTTTATGTGTGGGGGCCTCTAAGGGCCCCTCAAGCCCCGGGGACCACCACCCCCTGGGGCTTTATGTAGAATGGTGCGGGAGGGCTCTGAGCCCTCCGCAGCCCCGGGGACCACCACCTCCCCGGGCTTCTTTTTTTAATTAGAAACCTGTGTGGGGGGGCTCCAGCCCCCCCACACGCCCCGGGGACCACCACCTCCCCGGGGCACTAAGAAAAATTAAAATGGGGGTCCGTTTTGGACCACCAAGCCCCGGGGACCACCACCTCCCCGGGGCTTTCAAAATGTAGGGAGGGGGGCCGCGCGGCCCCCTCCTGGAGCCTGTGGTGGCCCTGGGGACCGCCACCCCCAGGGCCGGCTCCTGCAGTGTCCCGGGTGCCTACCCCGGGACACTGATGTTTGCAATGACAGGACGGGAGCCTCGCGGCTCCCGTCCTGTCATTGTAAACTTGCTTTGGATATTGGAAGAGAGAGCAGGGAAACCTGCTCTCTCTTCCAATATCCAAAGCCGATTGCTTTTCCACATGGGGAGCTGCATCTTAGCAGCTCCCCATGTGTAGGCAATGCCGGCTCCCGTAGGACACGGGAGCCGGCGGGACTGTGGGGGCTTGGGGACCCCCACAGTCCCCAACGAGAGGCCAGGCCCCGAGGGATGGGGTCCCCGGGGCCATAAGTGGCCACGGAGGGGGCCACGCAGCCCCCTCCCCAAAGTAAAAAAATTGATTTTTTTTAAAAAGTGCAAGGCCGGCCCGGGGGATGGGGTCCCCGGGGCCTTAAATGGCCTGAGGAGGGGGACCACACAGCCCCCTCCAAATAAAAAAAGAGGCCATGCCCCGGGGATGGGGTCCCGGGGCCAATACAGGCCCAGGGAAGGGGGCCACGCGGCCCCCTTCCCGTTTTTATTTTTTTATTTTAATTTAAAAAGGGGTAAGGCCCTGGGGATGGGGTCCCCAGGGCCTAAAAATAGGAAAAAGGAAGGGGGAAAAAAAAAAACGATCGGGCCCGTAGGCCCCGCCCCTTCCTTCACCACTCTGCAAACGCGCCCTGGCGCGTTTGCAGAGGGGAACGAACTCCCTTGAATACTGGGGTCCCTGGGGGCCAACTAGCCCACCAGGAACCTTCAGTATGCGCCAGGGGCTGCCTTGCAGAGAGGTGTACAGAGGCCACGCCCCTTTTACACCTCTCTGCAACGCAGCTCTATGGCGCTTTTGGAGGTATATGGTGGGCTAGTTGCACCCCAGGGACCCTCAGGATTCAAGGGGAGTTAATCCCCCGACTTAAAACGCGCCACGGGGCGCGTTTGCACAGTGGTGAAGGGAGGGGCGGGGCTTCAGGTGAAATGTGTGAAACACGCCCCGTGGCGCGTTTTAAGATGGGGAATTAAATCCTCTTCAATCCTGAGGGTCCCTGGGGGCCAACTAGCCCAACAGGTACGTCCAGAAAGCGCCACAGAGCTGCGTTGCAGAGAGGTGTAAAAGGGGTGTGGCCTCTGTACATGTCTCTGCAACGCAGCCCCTGGCGCATACTGGAGGTTCCTGGTGGGCTAGTTGGCCCGTAGGGACCCTCATGATTCAAGGGGACTTAATCCCCCAACTTAAAACGCGCCACGGGGCGCGTTTGCACAGATGTCACCTCAGGCCCCGCCCTCCCTTCACCATTGTGCAAATATTCCTCTAAAATCAGCCGAAATACGAATTCTGATTTACTCACCTGTTATCAGGAGAGACCTCAGTGCTGCATCTTTCAGCCCAGTACTAATACTGAAAAGTAATTTTAACCGTACTTACCAGTAACTTGAATTTCCTTCCATAGGCTAACATTGACTGGTTTCTCTTGGAAATTCTTCTAAGTGTGGAGTTTTGGAACTTTAAAATATTCCTCTAAAATCAGCCGAAATACGAATTCCGATTTACTCACCTGTTATCAGGAGAGACCTCAGTGCTGTATCTTTCAGCCCAGTACTGGTACTGAAAAGTAATTTTAACCGTACTTACCAGTAACTTGAATTTCCTTCCATAGGCTAACATTGACTGGTTTCACTTGGAAATTCTTCTAAGTGTGGAGTTTTGGAACTTTAAAATATTCCTCTAAAATCAGCCGAAATACGAATTCCGATTTACTCACCTGTTATCAGGGAGAGACCTCAGTGCTGCATCTTTCAGCCCAGTACTGATCCTCAAAAGTAATTTTAACCGTACTTACCAGTAACTTGAATTTCCTTCCATAGGCTAACATTGACTGGTTTCACTTGGAAATTCTTCTAAGTGTGGAGTTTTGGAACTTTAAAATATTCCTCTAAAATCAGCCGAAATACTGAATTCCGATTTACTCACCTGTTATCAGGAGAGACCTCAGTGCTGCATCTTTCAGCCCAGTACTGATCCTCAAAAGTAATTTTAACCGTACTTACCGGTAACTTGAATTTCCTTCATAGGCTAACATTGACTGGTTTCACTTGGAAATTCTTCTAAGTGTGGAGTTTTGGAACTTTAAAATATTCCTCTAAAATCAGCCGAAATACGAATTCCGATTTACTCACCTGTTATCAGGAGAGACCTCAGTGCTGCATCTTTCAGCCCAGTACTGATCCTCAAAAGTAATTTTAACCGTACTTACCGGTAACTTGAATTTCCTTCATAGGCTAACATTGACTGGTTTCACTTGGAAATTCTTCTAAGTGTGGAGTTTTGGAACTTTAAAATATTCCTCTAAAATCAGCCGAAATACGAATTCCGATTTACTCACCTGTTATCAGGAGAGACCTCAGTGCTGCATCTTTCAGCCCAGTACTGATCCTCAAAAGTAATTTTAACCGTACTTACCAGTAACTTGAATTTCCTTCCATAGGATATCATTGCCTGCTTTTTGCTGAAAAAGTTTCTAAGTGTTGATTTTTGAAACATACAAATATTCCTCTAAAATCAGCCGAAATCCGAATTCTGATTTACTCACCTGTTATCAGGAGAGACCTCAGTGCTGCATCTTTCAGCCCTGTACTGGTCCTGAAAAGTAATTTTAACCGTACTTACCAGTAACTTGAATTTCCTTCCATAGGCTAACATTGACTGGTTTCACTTGGAAATTCTTCTAAGTGTGGAGTTTTGGAACTTTAAAATATTCCTCTAAAATCAGCCGAAATACGAATTCCGATTTACTCACCTGTTATCAGGAGAGACCTCAGTGCTGCATCTTTCAGCCCAGTACTGATCCTCAAAAGTAATTTTAACCGTACTTACCGGTAACTTGAATTTCCTTCATAGGCTAACATTGACTGGTTTCACTTGGAAATTCTTCTAAGTGTGGAGTTTTGGAACTTTAAAATATTCCTCTAAAATCAGCCGAAATACGAATTCCGATTTACTCACCTGTTATCAGGAGAGACCTCAGTGCTGCATCTTTCAGCCCAGTACTGATCCTCAAAAGTAATTTTAACCGTACTTACCGGTAACTTGAATTTCCTTCATAGGCTAACATTGACTGGTTTCACTTGGAAATTCTTCTAAGTGTGGAGTTTTGGAACTTTAAAATATTCCTCTAAAATCAGCCGAAATACGAATTCCGATTTACTCACCTGTTATCAGGAGAGACCTCAGTGCTGCATCTTTCAGCCCAGTACTGATCCTCAAAAGTAATTTTAACCGTACTTACCAGTAACTTGAATTTCCTTCCATAGGATATCATTGCCTGCTTTTTGCTGAAAAAGTTTCTAAGTGTTGATTTTTGAAACATACAAATATTCCTCTAAAATCAGCCGAAATCCGAATTCTGATTTACTCACCTGTTATCAGGAGAGACCTCAGTGCTGCATCTTTCAGCCCAGTACTGGTCCTGAAAAGTAATTTTAACCGTACTTATCAGTAACTTGAATTTCCTTCCATAGGCTAACATTGACTGGTTTCACTTGGAAATTCTTCTAAGTGTGGAGTTTTGGAACTTTAAAATATTCCTCTAAGATCAGCCGAAATACGAATTCCGATTTACTCACCTGTTATAAGGAGAGACCTCAGTGCTGTATCTTTCAGCCCAGTACTGGTCCTGAAAAGTAATTTTAACCGTACTTACCAGTAACTTATATTTTCTTCCATAGGAATCCATTGTCTGGTTTTCAGCAGAAAAGTTTCAAAGTGTCGATTTTCACAAACTACAAATATTCCTTAAAAATCGCCTGTATGACTTAAACGCATTCTTTCAACTGTTTACAGGAGATGCACCAGTGCTGGATCCAGGATCCAACACTGAGTAAGAAAAAGTAACGATAACAGTTTTTACCTGCTAAGTGAATTTCCTTCCATAGGATAACATTGGTGATTCTATGAGAAAAAGTTTCTAAGTGTCAACTTTTAAAATACAATAATATTCCTTAAAAATCACGACTGTAACCAAAACGCTTTTACTCAACTGTTTACAGGAGATGTACCAGGACTGAATCTAGGATCCAGTCCTGTGGTTAGAAAAGTAATCCATAAAGTAACTAATTGCATTTAACTAGAAATTCACATTGAGCTGAATGTTGCATTGTGTTTGAAAATGTGTTGCCCATTGCAACAACTGTAACTACTGTACTTAAAAGTCTATTGCCTATGTGCAAAGTATTTAAACTAAAGTAATTCATTCTGAGAAAGTATTTTTTGTAATGTAATGTATAATGTAATTACAATGTAATTTAAAAAATAAAATATGTAAAAGAAATTGTTTCTAAAAATGTAGTAAATCAGTATGAAAAAAATTAAATAAAAATTAATACATTTAAAAATTGTCATTTAAAAAACCTTTGAAATTCACTGAAAAAAACGTAGGTTTCAGGCACGTTATAGTTACAAATTAGGATTTTAAAAACCTTTGAAATTCACTGAAAAAACCATAGGTTTCAGACACGTTATAGTTAGAAATTAGCATTTAAAAAACCTTTGAAATTCACTGAAAAAACCATAGGTTTTAGGGACAGTTATTGTTAGTTGGACATTGCACTCGTACAAAACCCGTGAAATTCCCCCGTTATAGTTAGTTCAGCTAACTATAACTCGCGCCCGCAATGCACTGCTGATGACGCTACATATTACATCACTCATGACATGGTCAGTGACATCACTGATGACATCACTGATGACATCTCAAATGACATCACTGATGACATCATCCACGTGATAATCTGATGCACCTCCTCACACCCTAATATAACCTTTGATACACCCAATCTAAATTACAGACTGCCATTCGCAAAACCATAGACACTCCAACACCAATAACTACATACCCACTCACTGATTCTTAGGTCTACACACACACACATCCACTCACTCACCCGTACAGTCACTCATACTTATGGTCACTCAGTACAGGACAATCATATGCACTCTTACTCCTATATAGACACTCAAACACCGCCACTCATCCATAGAGGTACTCACACACCTAGTCAGTCATGCAAATAATTAAACACACTGCCATTTACTCACCTATACAGTTATACACACACCAGCTCACTTAATTATACAAATACTAGCACATTGTTACGCTCTTATACAATCACTGATTCAAGCACACACTCATCCATACAGCCACTATCACAATCACTCACTCTCGCTTATAGCTATTTATATACTCCAATACACATATATACTGCCTTTCACATATGTAGTTACTCACACATGTACCACTGGGACATACATTCACTCACTAACACACTCTTACACACACTTACCCACCCATACAGTCTATCACAGATGCACTCTTGAAACCATCCACCCAGTGAATCACCCACTCACACATCTATGCACAGTCGCACACACCCCATCCACACAAACACTCAGGCACCCATACAGATACTCAGACAACAAATCAATAACTCTTATAGACACTCATGTAGCTATTCACAAACCCATGCAGCCACTTACACAGCAACAGACAGATACAGACATTAACCCAGTTTAGTCACTAACCCATGCATTCAGTAAGATACGTTTAATCACTCACTTATAGAATTAGTCACGCACCTACTAAATCATCCATACACACACTTATACACCCACTCATTCTTCAATACGCCTTTCCCTATATATATTAAAAATATTTAAACTTTACAGAAACACACAGTCACTGGATGATGTCATCAGTGATGTCATTTGAGATGTCATCAGTGATGTCATCAGTGATGTCACTGACCATGTCATGAGTGATGTAATATGTGACGTCATCAGCAGTGATTTGCGGGGCGCGAGTTATAGTTAGCTGAACTAACTATAACGGGGGAATTTCACGGGTTTTGTACTGAGTGCAATGTCCAACTAACTATAACTGTCCCTAAAACCTATGGTTTTTCAGTGAATATATATATATATATATATATATATATATATATATATATATATATATATAGAGGTTATATTTAGGTGTTGAAATGAGGTTGAAGATAATATTTAAAAACCAAAATACCTCTAAAATTCAACAGTTATACTTTACTGACCAAACTATAACTTGTGCCTTCCCCATGCAGTGCTTATGCCCTCACACATTTCAACTCTCATCACATGTTAAATTACATCTTTGATGGCATCAATGATGACATCGCTGATGACATCATACAATCACTGTGACACCCTCCTATAGCGTTTGTGAACTTGAAGTAATTCAACACGCTACACATATGGACACATTTATTTTCACCTCAATGGGATTACCCTCTTAAAGAATTCACATGACCTGCACTTTTAAGTTAGTAGGTTGACAGGTATAGCTTTGTCACTGTAAAGATACTTTCTGTCAGGTGCTATGGACAATTCTCCAGGTTGAGTAAAATATACTACACACATTCCTGAGATAGGTACAATGCCATAGAACTTAGTAACATGCTTACAACACAAGTATGGGATAAACCACTTCTAAGTGGGCCAGACCTACATTCTACGTTATTCAATAATCTGCAGTGCCTGAAAAACTTTAGTGCAGCTCTCTAAAAAAAACATGCACAGCTTATAAAATGTGTCTATACTACTATATTGCAACTAGTTACCATGAACTTGTGAAAAGAAACACATATTATGGCCTAGATTTGGTTGTGGCTTTTTTGTAGTAATTTCTTAATGTTAATTTCAGTATCTGAGTTCTTGCTTATATCCGTTTGCATTATATTAATTGTATCAGGTATGATTGTTGTATAGGGTTTATTATTGTAAAGCATATTGTAATTGCGTCTCACAAGTGCAAGTGTTTTCAATTTCAGAAACATGGACTCGTTCCCATGTGTCACACCTCATTTCAATATAGACTGCAACTGAAACTGGCAAACTACTCACATAGTTGTGGGAAGAACTGTACATTGTAGTGCCTATCACACCACGGGTCGCCATCAAAACACTTAAATAACGTGAAGTGCAAGATTTCATTATTAGTAGGCATTGCACTTTCGCCACACATTTCTAAAGCCAGGATGTTTAACAAAGTCCTATGAACCTGGAAATAATTAGAAGCTATGCGGAATACCATAGGCTTCTCTTAGCACTAGATCAAAGTGAGAAAGACAAGCAATTCACACAAATTGCAGATGTTTACTTTATAAAGAAATAAATAATCTGCAAGAGACACATGGAAGTTTTGTGGTCCAAGACAAATAATATGCTGTTGACAAATATTTTAAAATATGAATTACAATAATATCTTCCTTTCAGGGAAACTAACAAACTACTCACATAGCATTGTGAAGGAATATAAAAAAAAGTTATCTATCATAACATTACACTATTACAAATGAACACAGAGCAAACCACCCTATACACTACTAACAGCATGAAAGGGATAAAATATGGCACATTAGATTTAATAAATGACAAACCCTGAGAAAGCTATAATGCTGTGGCCAAAACATAAACATCTAGGCCCAGATTTAGTAAGCCTTTGTGTTGTCCTTGCTTCTAGGATAGCACAAAATCTTAAGTGAGATTTTGTAGCAAAAAGCAATGCAACACAGTGGCTTTTGCTGCATTACTTTACATTTTGAGCTTGTAGATGTTCCGTAGGTGGAGCATGGAGATTCCTCTACATCCACCCATGACCCATGGATTTGATGCAATTCTAGTTTTACCAAGGTTTGTAAATTTGAGATTGCATTAAATCAGTGTGCCTTCCAGAGGATGGCATAAAAAGGAGAACAATCTTTTTTTCTCCTCGTTATTTCCTTTTTGTAGGAAATTGGATTTATGGTTGAGGGTGGTGGCAACTTTCCTAAAGCAACAACTACAAACCTTTCAGTGGACACAGTACCAACAGGAGACCAAGACCTTACCTGCTCGCCAGTCCACCCAAGGTGCATTGCCAGTCGTCCTAGCTTCACTGTAGCTCCCGCTATATTCTTCTCTGCAGCAGCAAATCTTTTCAGTGGCTACCCTTTGGAAGGGTATCTGGCCTTTTGGAGCCTTCGTCAGCTACAGCCTGCAGCTTCATTCCACTAGAGAGTTTTGACTTCCAAAAAAGTGACTAAGTCTCAACGTAAGAATCTTCACCGCAACTTCATCCAGCGACTCCCAGATGATGATTCCTCCTCCTAGGAACTTTACCATCTCAGCCATTTTTCTTCGAAAAGTCTTCTACGTCTGAAGGAAAGCCGCCCACTCCACCACGTGTATCCAAGATGTGTTCCATTGCGGTCGACCATAACTTAATTTTGTTCCAGCAATGAAGAGTGAAATGCCTTTTAGGAGAGGCAGAGGTCCACACCTAGCTGTGAACACAGAACAAATGGACCTCGCAGTATATTTGCCCGGTACCTACCCTCTTCTACCGACCTGTACAGGTACAGGCATTTCGCTCTCGATTGCTGGGTGGGATCCCCCTCTCTGCACCACAGCAGGTGCAATATTAATCTTTTCAAGTGGATACCCTATATGTATATTTTGGGCCTCACTCTCTTGACTAATAGGGTAAGTATCAGCCTGGTCCTGATGAAATGCCATTGACCCTCCTGGCATCCTTGGCATGAAACATGTCGATCTTACTCTACACGCACTTTAGCTAGCAGGGTACATTACTACTTTAGATAGCCTTCTTGTTTTTAGCGAGTCAAGGGACCATCATTCTTTTGAAGTTCCTTTGAATCCCTTAGACTCTTTTAAATCACTTCTTGCACCACCCTATACTACCCCCTCACTTGCATTTATCATACAGCTTGATGATCAAAAAATCTCAGCTAAGGGGCTCGTCAGGCATTGCAGAGCAGGCCCGACGAGGAGGTCCCTATGATGAAGCATGACACCCTACCAGGTGTGTAAGGGCACTATGATCTGATCACTCAGATCCTCTGGGATCAAACTGGTCAGACCTCTTGATCCACCTATTAGGGTCCACCTTTTCCTTTGTTTAAAGAACTACCCCCTCTGTGTCTGCTATACATTGACCTTGAAGGAGCATGGGTGCAGCACCTCTTTGAATATTGCTCCTTGTGCCTCCTTTTGATTATTTGTTCTACGTGCAAGTTGAACACACTTTGTTCATGAAAAAATCTTTGCGAGGCGTATGTGAAACACACAAGAATAAAAGTAAACCAGCGTATTGGAAATAACTTGGAGGAGTTATTATGCAATTGTTTGTATACAATATTACGAGATCATGTCAGAATTAGCCAGCCAATATTTTGCTGTTACAAGTTGACGGCGTTTTAACCTTCATGACTCAAGGTTATCATCACAACAAGGGTAATACAAGAGATGATTGCTGCCTGAAAGAAGTCAAGTGTATGTTGAGGAATCCCGTTGTTGCATGTATAAATGTGGGGCTGGGACTGCACTGTTGGTCATCAGAGGGGGAAGAAAAGATCCACTATGGTAGGTCTAGCTTACTTCAATGTTGGGCATTACAAATAATTGTATGTGCAAATTGCCATACCTCAATGTGAGTCAAGGGTCCAAAGGATAAAGAACCACTTTTTAGAAGGAGGGTGGAGCGTGATGTACAACACAGCCTAGAGCGTGCCACCACTATAGTTAAGGAATGAATCTATAAGTGGACACAAGGCATGCATTTGGGGGCAGTGAGGCATGTTACTAGCCTCCGACAGTCATAAGGCGTACACTTGGAGGTGGTGTGGCAAGGGGAAAAGCTTAATAGGCCTTCCGTGTTAAAAAGAGTGAATGTAGTGTTTCCTAACACAATTGTTCCCATTTATTGACTCCCATTGAGACATAGGGGGATATTCTCAAGAACGTGCGATAAACATCGCCAAAATAGGTTAACGCAAGTTTTCATATCGCCGTCTATCGCAGGAAAATAACTCTGTGTTAACGTCGTATTTTCAACACGGCGGTAACATGCGATAGTCTCCCGATAACGCGTCAAATGTCCGCGATAACATTACCGGGACGGCGATGAAAATCCAAACCCGAACGCGAAAAAAGTTGCGATGGGCCCAACCGCGATAAGACAATCAGCGAAAAGCAGCGCCAGGCCTGCAAATCACACACATCAGGCGGGAAAAATCACTACAAAAGCAGGAAAAGAAAAACACAAACAAAAACCAAACTACAGCGAAGCACAATGTAGGCAGCCGGAGCAGGTACAGAGGACGGCCAGAACCCCACAAGCCCCCGGAGGAGCAGCCTGGGACCTCGGGGACAGGGAAGGGCAAGGACAAGAAGAAGAGGAAGACGCGGTTCAGTCTGCAGGAAAACAGGATCCTGATCACGGAGGTGATAGAACACCATCAACAACTGTTCGTCACCTCCACTGTGTCATTGGCAACAAAAATATGCAACATGGCAGTCCATCGTGGACAAGGTGAATGCAGTCGGAGTGCTGAGGAGGACAATGGAAGAGCTCAAGAGGCGCTGGAATGATGTGAAGCGCAAGATCAAGCAGAAACTCGCCAACAACCAGAAGGCAGCGATGCAGACTGGAGGTGGGAGTCCAGCGCCACAGGAGGAGCTGGATGAGATGGAGAAAATGGTGTCCACAGTCATCAGTGGGGAGACGGTGGCAGGAGTTGGGGGACCGGACACTGCTCAACATGACCTGACACAACAGCAACAGGGTGAGTAACGACCAGGGACTGGGGGGACGGGGGAGATGGGCACAATGGCACACATGCACAATCAAGCGGAGCACAGTGCACACCCACAATGACTCTGGATCATGTCCCTGATCCCCTTGGCACACTGCAGCACACATAGAAACAGCACATAGGCCCCCGTCGACTAGGTGCCCAGAGGAGGCTTGTCCACACGTCACTTATCTCACAACCAACCTATGCACATGTGCTGAACCCAGCAAAGCTGCGGTTCCATGAGCCACACTGAAAATGCAAGTGACACTGCATGACGATTAGCATGGCTGCAGTCCGATCATCATGACATGGTGCACGCCACCACACTGAGGTGGCTGAGTGTGGACCACATCCGTAAAGGAGCAGGTCACACTCTGACACATCCACCTGCACAAACAACCCCTGACGTCAACAACACATCCGGCCGCTGATGTGTCAGTGGCACACAGTGCGGAAAGCAATCCACCTCCGGCCCCCGATGTGTCAGTGGCACACAGTGTGGCAGACATTCCACCACCACCCACGTGTGAGGCACATGTGACATCAGAGGACGAAGATGCAGGTGAATCAACCTTACTGGTAAGGAGGAGGCAGTAGCATTCATCTCCGCCATATGGCCTGTTTCTGCTTGGTTCTGCCCTTTGCATCATCACCTTCCACTGTCCCCCGATACACTCTACGACACTCACCTTGGACCTCGACATAGACTGCCATTTTCTGTTTGGTTACCAATGACACAGCGATCAGACTGCGGACTGAACTCTTCCTCTTCCGATGTACTTGTCATTCCCTGAAGGACTCTGGCTGGCCCTCCACGGGCCAATAATGTGAAGTGGGGTTTGCATGGCCCTGTACTGCTCCAGCTGCAACACTCCCCTGGATGTGAATTAAACATTCAGAATCGCACAGACGTTTCATGTCATTGATCATTCAAGTATGAGAGTATGGATGAATGTAGGGTCAGTGATTCCCCCTTACGTCCATGTTGCTCATGTCGTGGGACTTGAGTCACAGGGTGCAACATTGCCAATTGTGGTCCGGGTGGCGTAGACACTATAACAGAGACATAAGCATCAGTTACTTCCTTGTCCAGCCCAGAGCTGAAGCACGCCCAGAGCCCCGGGCTCATTGTTCCCACCCCTACGCTGGCCTGCCATACGCCAGGCCAGTCCACTCCGCTTACTCTCAGAGGGGACGACGACAAAGCTACATGTCCCAGGTCTTCCCTGTAGTGATCTGCTGATCACTGGTCTAGTTGTCAGCATGCCACAGCCACTCCCTGAGGGCTGGTTAACACCCACACCACACCCATCCAGCACAGGCGTCACAGGACATGTGACCCTGCCAATAAAAGGGGCCTAGCACATCACATTCCCCACTGCTGGAGATGACATGATGGCGTCCGCACCACGAGACTCAATCATAAAGGTTCCATGACTTGTGGCGCACTGGGTTAGTGGCACCCGATGCACTGCGGCCGGCACGGGCCTACCGCCACGGGACGATGACTTGTGGCGCACAGGGTTAGTGGCACCCGCTGCACTGCGGCTGGCAGGGGCCTACCACTATGTGACGATGACTTGCGTTGCACAGGGTTAGTGGCACCTGCTGCACTGCGGCTGGCAGGGGCCTACCGCCACGTGACAATGACTTGCGTTGCACAGGGTTAGTGGCACCTGAAGAGCCGTACGGGTGTGCAGCCTGCGATGATGCGTAGGCCTCGATGAGCCGTCCTGCTACTCGTGGTTCGATTTGAATTGTGAGTCCTGCTGGACCGTAGTGCACGCCGAAGGCAGCAGTCAGCACACACATGACTCCACAGTGCGGTGCCGCAGGGTGCGCTGGGGGCCTGTGGCGCGGAATCCAGCGATCGGCTGAAGAGGATGCACCGGCACGTGGTGGGCCCTCTTGGAGACACGCTGGTGGCGGCAGGTGAGCATTGAGGCCTGGGTGCGCAGGGGCGGCCAGTCATCGCTGGGTGGAGGACCAGTCTGGGGACCAGGGCTGGGGTGCAGCAGGCACACAGGATCGCGCAAGCACCACCGGTCATGGCGGCGGACTCATGGCTGGGTGGGGGGCGCCGCCCTTGCTGACACGACCCTGCATGCGATGACGTGATGTGTGCGGGTTGGTTTGGGACATAGCCACCTCGTCTCCAGTGTGAATGTGCCCATTGAAGGTGGTCGGCCACGTGTGTGTAGGCCTATGGACAGGTTGTGGCGGAGACTGAGACACACGCAGTAGTCACTTTGGTGGTGGATTTGTGATGTGTGCATTCCCACAGTTGTGAGTTGGGGGATTGTGGAGTTGAGGTGTGTGGTGTGTTCAGTTGGTACTTGCCGATGGGCAGTGCATTTCCATGGGAGCCATCCTCAAAGCGCTGGTTGGTGGCGGACATGTGGGAATCATGCACACTGCCTGGGGAGTTTGCGATGACATTGGTGGACAGGCCACCGTGGTCCACTTTTGTATGCACAGTGATGGCATGCGTGTGGTTGCTGTTGCGGTGATTGTGTGCAGTGTCGGCAGGGGGCACAAGTCGTACACGTGTGCTGTGAATTGCCCCCAACTAGTGCGTGATGGCAGCTATGGCGTAGTTCCCTTGCGTGGTCTCAAGATGTTCCTGCGCAGTGTGGGGGGAGTGAGGGGCAGGTGTATCGAGCTGACACACACCGTGATGCTTTCAGGTATGATGAGTCCTGCATTATATGACCGTAACAGCAGTTCGTGTGGTCGTTACCTTCCTCTTCATTCCTACGACGGTTACGGCCACACGAACTTCTGTTACGGTCTTCTCATGCATGGTTTATCATGCCTGTGAGCATTCCGGTTTGTCCAAGTGCAGTACACTGTACCAGATTAGGCATGTGACTATACGGAAGTTTGACCATTGTCACCATTTCTCCCACAGGTTTCTGAGGACACGTTGCCCTGTTGAAGTTCCCCGTTGGGAATGGAACGCATTGGCTGAGCTTTTCGCTTTGTTTGTTTGTGTATTTGTAATAAAGTTCTGTTTTTACACTACTGTTGACTACTGGACTTCATGACCTGGTGCACCCACATTTCGGTTACTACGATCTTGGGTCTGGGGCACGGAGGCGTCTAGCACGGCTGGCGTTGGGGTTGGTTGCGCAGGTACACTACGAATTGGAACTATCGTGTGGTGCGGATACAGGGGCCCGCCGTTGCTTTTGTGGACATGCATCCATGACATGTGTGAGGGAGTTTGATGGTGCTGGCTGTGAGACTCCTCCGACTCTGGCAGTTGTTGGTTGGAAGGTATCAGGGGCCAACAGGTGCAGCACAGCCAGCAGCTTTGTCTGCGGGGGGATGTAGGTTGTCCGCTGTGTTGGTACCTTCAGCCTGTGGGCAATGTGGGTCAGGATGCAGAGGATGGTTGTCCTTTTGAGCCTGTGTTGGCCAATGGCTTCCTCTGGTGTTGAGTCTCTGGGGCTGGTGCATTTTAGGGTCGTCTGCTGTTTTGCACTGCCTAGGTGGTAATCCAGGGGGTGGTGGTCCGGGGGGGGGGGCCTGGGAGTGGTGGCGGTGGGTGTTGTGGCCCTCTTGGTTCTCCGAGCTGCATGATCAGTAGCTCCATGGCATCTGTTGGTCTTCAGATGTGGCTCTGGGCTGGGTTCCCTTTCATCCTGCAGGTAGTCGTCCTGCTTAACACCAGCAAAAGGCCGGTGTTAAATCCCTGCTGCTAATGCGCCTTATCGCCTGTTCTTGGTTCGCATCATAGATCTGACTGGTCGTTGAAAATCACGCGAAGTGGTGTTTTCGTGTGTTTTTGCACGGGAACGCCTACTCTGCATATCATTAGCGTTAGTTGTCGCACTCATCCGTGGCGATGTTTTTTGCGGTTGCTATCGCAGGAAAACTGGCGATGCCGGCAGTTTGCACCAGCTTGTGAATGGGGCGATTAATCTATCGCCACTTTTGCGGCGCTAAAGTGCCGATAAATCGGCGATGACTCCTTGAGAATATGCCCCATAGTTGTATGATTCTAACTTTCTAAAAGTGGCAGTTCCAGAATTGTGACTTAAAACCTAACTTTACCATTAAAGAGGTTTTTAAATTACTCATTCATTTGTATACTTTATTTCGGTCAAATAGACCATAAGAGTGCATATGCAATAAACATACAGTACATTTGAACAATCATAATAAAATATACAACCCAGGTAATAAATATACAGTGTTAATAGATTTGTCAAAATATGCTGTCTGTTAACCCCAAACGGTCCTTAGTTGATTACACCATTTGCCCACCTCCAACAGCATCATCACCTGCCTACTGCTTCCCAGGGGCAACCTGCAGAGTAAAATGAATCCCTCTTATTAAATACATTTAAGGTAAAAGTCACTGCTCACATAAAATTAAAACAACCAAAACCAATTAAAAATGAGATTAGCTTTAATAAATTAAGTAAAAAATGGGAAGTATCCCAGATAAGATGAGAAACATGCATCAACCTAAGACTGTAGGTGGGTCTTCAAAAACAACTTATGCGCACACCACATAGAGATTAAGAAACGCGACACTGCATATGAAATTGGCATGTGGGTGTTATATTTCAGGATCCTAAATACGTCTTCCCAATGCTTGGACCCTTAGTTTCTGCACAGTTGGATTGGGCAATGCTGCCTTTCTTTTTTGTAGCCAGGACAGAAAAAAAAACATGAAGTTCTGACTCCACCTCACAGTTACAGGTGGGACACCCTAAAAAGGTGGCACCTGACCATTTATTGGTAAGTGCACGCAGGGGAAGAGACCCATATCTGAATTGAATGTATAGTTTCCTGGCTAGTGTCAGTTGGATGTCATCCATGAAAGACTCTAATATGTACTGGTCCTTGGTTCTGATACAATTAACAGTTAAGGAACCTATGACTGAGCTCTCCTGTAATTGGGCAAGTTTGCCCTCCCTATAGCACCTTACCAATTAGTTTATTGATATTACAGGACACGCTTCCTCGGGATTACTCCATAGACTCGTTCTACCTATTCTTCGGAGTGCATCCCTGATGTATACAAACCAAGCTAGTTTTCCTGCACCCAGAAGACCCAGTACCTCTTTTAGCTCTGACCTGTAAGCGGCTAGTTCCAGTGTTACCTACAGGCGACGCCAAAAGGTTATAGGTCTAAGACCAATCTCATCCGGGATTGGTCTAACCCCTAGATCCAAATGCAATGGAGTGAGTGGTGTACTGAGGGGGAGACAAAATAGCTGCCTGATGAAGTTGTTCTCGGACTTATTGATATTTCTTAAAGAACAGTGCCCCCGAAGTTCTGCCCCATAAATTGCAGCACCCCTTGTTTCCACTTTATATATCTCTACTATTGGCCCAGCGGGTTTATGGAAAGAATTCCTGAATAGTTTGTCCAGCCCCCCTGTTGTCTGTGCTAGCTTGAGACTGGTTTTAGCTATTTGCGGCCCCCATTCCGTTTTCTCCATTAGGGTAACACCTAGATATTCAAATACCGGTACCCTCTCAAACGAGATGCCATTCAAACAAGGATTGTTTTGTCTCGCTCTTGCAGGATTGAAGACCATATATTTAGTCTTCTGAGTATTACTCTCCGAACCCCTGTTTTTACAAAAGGCACCAAAGCTATCCAGGATCCTCTGGATGCCCACTGGTGTCTTAGAGAGCAAAAGAGTGTCGTCGGCAAACATTATTGCCTGCACTTTTCTGTGCACAAGCTTCGGGGAGTCATTGTCCTTAACCTCATTAAGTTGATGGACCAATGCATTGATATATAAACAAAACAGGGTAGGTGTGAGCACGCAGCCCTGTCTAACTCCTCTGTTCACTGGAAGTGGGGAGGTAAGTACACCATGTTTCCCAAACCTGATTTGCGCATAATTGCCTTCATGCAATATCCTAAGCATTAGCCAAAGATAGGTGGGAACCCCAAGATCTCTTAATAAATTCCATAGTTTGGCCCTGGGTACCAGGTCAAAAGCGTTTTTTAAATCCACAAATATTAGATAGAGACTACCACCCGCAATTGGCACCATTTTCCAATATAGAAGTTGGAGCCTAAATATTTGGTCAATGGTGGAGGTGTTTTCCTGAAACCAGCTTGGTACGGACTCAAGATTTCATGTTTGTCCAGCCATACCTGAAGAAGATCCAATAGTACCTGGGCAAACATTTTCTGGGTTGCATCAATCAGACTGATAGGTCTGTAGTTAATAGGCAAAAGAGGGGAGCCCTTTTTAAGTACAGGGAGGATTTCAGCTCCAGCCCATGTTGCAGGAATCACCATTCCCTGCATAATTGCATTAAATAAAACCCACAAATAGGGCCCCCAAATTTTTTGTTCTGCACGAAAGAGATCCCCTGGTATCTTATCAAGCCCTGGTGCTTTGCCAGGGGTTATATTACTTATAGCACTAGCTATTCCGATCAGGGTTATCTCAGGGTCCTCACTATGGGTGTTCTGTAATGGGCTTGTTACTGGTTCAAAGCTGGTACCCTCTACCTCCGTCATGGTGTATAAGGCCTGGAAGTGTCTCTTCCAGATATCTACCGCTATGTTAGGCTCTATAGCCTGCTTCCCTTCACTACAGCCTGAGTTGACTATGTTCCAGTATGCCTTCATATCATTATTTAACAGGGCATTTTTTAATGCGTCCCATTTATCAATCTCCCAGGTTTTTTTAGCTTGGGAAATACTCGCTCTATATCATTCCCTCTTTTCTTTGATTTGGATCCTATCCTTGGATTTGATAGCCTCTATCAAAGCCCGCTTGGCTTCCCTACAGCTGCAGTCAAACCAAGATTGATTGACTTTTCCCCCCCCCCTAAAAGATCCTTTTGGAGAGAACACTTCAGGCAAGTTAGATGTCATTGTTGCATGGAGCTCTGCAACTCTGGTTAGAGGGAAAAAAATGCCATCAATGGTTTTTCCCATTTCCAGTATGGTCGGGATGATGGAAGCGTATAGGGAGGCAAGCTTATCAGGAGAATGTTGGATTACCGACCACCGTATTCTATACTAGAGGCCGAGTTATTCTCAGGGACTGGTAGCTCTATCTCCATAATCAGAGTGTTATGATCACTGTCATGTCGAGGCAAGACAGCAAAATCAATAACCCTATGCCACATCCTGGTTTCTACCAGGATGTAATCTAATAAGGAGGACTGACCAACTCTGTTAAATGTTTGCTTCCCTGGAGTGTCAGATGTTGTAGGACCATTGCAGGCTCTTAAAGAGTGATTTAGTGTAAGTGATTTAATCTGGACTGACAGCGGGGTACAAGCCCTAATTGGCGGAATTTGTGGTTTGTGGTTCAGGGATTACCCAGCACAGATCTTCTCCACACGAAGTTGCACCATTGAGATCGATAAGGGGCTCAAATTGCCAAATGAAATCGCCGCCCACAACCAAATACAATTCTTTTGATTCCAACCATGGCATTTCTACCTGTTCCCAATCAAACATTAGCTCTCATTAATGTAATAAGGAAACCCAAGATATCCTATGGGAAAGGTAAGCCTGACAGTAGTGAGAACAAGTTTGGGAGTTCTTCATTACCAGAAATTATCAAACTTAAATATACATGCCCAGCTTGTTAAAAACAATGCACCCTGCGGTAGGGCTGTTTAGGGCCTAACTTAGGGGTGATTGTATGTAGTAAAAAAGGGAGATTTAGGCCTGGCAAAAGGTTTATTTTACCAGGTCAATTAGGCAGTTTTAAACTACACAAAGACTGCAATGGCAGGCCTGAGACATTTTTAAAAGGCTACTCAAGTGAGTGTCACACTATGTGCTGCAGACTCACTAATAGTCTTTAATTTACAGGCCCTGGGTACATTTTTTACGACTTTACTAGGTAAAGTGTTAAAAGAGCGCCTCGCTCTGCCTTAGGCTTGTTTTCCCCATCGCCTGTTTTATTGTTGTTTGCTTTCTTTGCTTCTATCTGCCTGTCTGTTTTGCCGCTTTGCCGTTTTATTATTGCTTGTTTTTCTGGTTCTGTCTGCCTGCCTTTGCCGTTCTATTGTGGCCTGTCTCTTTTGATTACTTTTGATTTCTGTTGCCCGTTTCTCTCAGGTTCAGTTGCCTGTCTCTTTAGTTTTATTGTTTTCAGCCTTCACCATGCCGCCGCTGCCGCCCCTGTGGCCCCTCCCCCCACCGGTTCCCGCTCCCGCTCCCGCCTCCCAAGCTGCATGTCCCTGCCCTCTTCCCTATTTAATGGTGGCCGCTGCTGAAGGCGCGCCAAAGGCAAGCCCGTCTGCGCCCGTCCGCGACCCGACTGTGACCAGCGCCAGAACCCCTGGATCTCCTACCATCCACCGCTACGACTCAGCTGCCCTCCTTGCACTCAACCCCGGAAGAAACAACACCTGCCAGCAGGCCACGCCGAACACAACCCTCGGCTAGTTCTCCTGCCACCACTGCCGTCAGACCTTCACCACCACCTCCGCCGCCAACACCACCGACACCCTGAAATGCATCAACCTCAACGTGCGCTCCATGCACAGACACGCAGTTGAAATCTGGAACCTCCTTGACACCCTCACACCATACGTCACCTTCTTTACAGAAACCTGGACCAACGCCTTCTCCGCCCCGACATCGCCGTCGCCATCCCGGACAGATACAAGATCCAGAGGAAGGACCGCCCAACCACCCGGGAGGAGGACTCGCCATCCCGCACAAAAACTCCCTCTGCCTCTCCACCTCGAGTGACACCTTCTCCACTGCCGAACACCTGCACTTCCAGGTCCAGACCAGCCCCAACTCCACACTATGCGTCACCCTCGCCTACAGACACCCCAGCCTCTGTGCCCCCTTCGCCTCCACCATCACCGACCTCATTGCATCCCCACGCCATCGCATCCATGGACTACATACTAATCGGAGACCTGAACTTCCAGCTTGACAACCCCAGCGGCCACAACTCCACCACCCTCCTTGACAACCTCGCCAATATCAGACTGAAACAACTCGTCACCACGCCCACCCACAAGGCAGGACACACCCTCGACCCCATCTTCGCAGGAGGAAACAGAACCCACTTCAGCCACACCATGCAACACCCATGGACTGATCACCACTGCGTACACTTCTTCGTCAACAAACTCAAGCCACCCAAACCTGCTCCGCGCCCCCATGAAGAAACTGGAGCAGAGTCACAGAGGAGCAGCTCAACTCCACCCTTAACCGCAATCCCCCCACCACTACAACCGACGCCAACCTCGCAGCCAGGGACCTTCACACATGGATATCCAGCTGCGCAGACAAGCTCGGCCCGCTACGCAACCCCAACAGACAGTGCCACAGGAAAGCCACCTGGTTCACCGCCGACCTCCAAGAAGCCAGACGCGCCTGCAGATGCCTCGAGAAGAACTGGAGAACCAACAAGACGCCTGAAAACCACACAACCTACAAAATGGCCATGACGGAGTACCACCAACTCATCAGTACCACCAAAAGAACCTTTATCCAAAACAAAATCCTTGCCAACACCAGCAACTCCAAGGAGCTTTTCAGCGTAATCCAGGAATTCACCAAACCCACCAGCGAAACCATGGGCATCACCCCCTCCCAGGACCTCTGCGACAAGCTCGGAACATACTTCCACCTAAAAATCAAGAACCTCTATGACAACTTCAATAACCAAACACCTGACTCCGCTACCACCGCCCCCGCCAGCAACACCAGCCAGCCCACCATCGCCTCCTGGACACCGGTTATGACCAAAGAGACCACCTCGACCATGAAAGGCATCCACTCGGGGGCTCCCACGGACCCCTGCCCACCTCACATCTACCACAGAGCCACCGCCGCCATCGCACCAGAATTACGACACACAATCAACACCACCTTCACGACCGACACCTTCCCCGATGAATGGGAATGCGCAGAAGTCAGACTCCTGCTTAAGAAACCCTCAGCAGATCCCACAGACCTCAAGAACTACTGGCCCATCTCTCTCCTCCCCTTCACGGCAAAAGTCGCTGAGAAGACCGTCAACTCTCAGCTAACAAAGTTAATCGAAAACAACTCCATCCTCGACCCCTCCCAATCCATATTCTGCAGCAATCATAGCACCGAGACCGCCCTACTCGCTGCCACAGACGACATCCACACCCTCCTCGACCAAGGCCACACCACAGCCCTGATCCTACTCGACCTATCAGAAGCATTCAACACTGTCTCCCACCGCACACTCGCCACCATACTACACGACGTCAGCATACAAGGAACCGCCCTCGACTGGATCCGCTCATTCCTCACCGGCAGAAGCCAAAGAATCAGACTACCACCCTTCCTCTCCGAACTCACGGAAATCAACTGCGGAGTACCCCAGGGATCATCACTCAGCCCAACCCTCTTCAACATCTACATGGCTCCCCTCACCGCCATCGTCAGACAGCACGGCCTCAGCATAGTATCCCACACCAACGTTACCCAGCTCATCCTCTCCCTCACCAAGGACCCCACCACCACCAGACTCAACTGTGACCCGTCTATGTAGCATAAGAGGGCCACGACATGCTGGTGAGCGGTGCAACCGCTGAGAAATTAGGGCTAATCTTGTTTGCATTGGAAGTGCAGGAAGTTCAATCCCATCTTCACTGGAATTGGCTGCTTGAAAAACAAGGAATTCAAGCTTCTTATAGACAAGTCTATCCAACCAGTAGCCCTGCAACATCGCCGCATTGCATTCCACCTAAGGCCGAAAATAGAAGAAGAGCTAGAAAAGCTTGAAAGTGCTGGCATCATTGAAAAGGTAACTGGACCCACTCCATGGGTCTCCCTGATTGTAGTCGCCAAGAAGCCTAAACAACCAGGGCAAGTCTGCAAATTTGTGGATATGAGGCTTCCCAACGTTGCCATCAAGCGCGAGAGGCACCTGACCTCCCACGATAGATGACATACTGGGCGATTTGAGCGGCGCACAATGGTTCTTAAAGGTGGATCTCAGGTCAGGGTATCATCAACTACTGCTTCACCCGGATTGCAGGTATATCACCACCTTCTCCACGCATGTGGGATTGTGTCAATACTGCTGCCTCAGCTTCGGTGTTTCAAGTGCAGCAGACAGTTTTTAAAATGCCATACGGTAGCTGCTCAGTGGCCTACCAGGTGTCATCAATTTAGTGCTGACATCCTTCTATAAGCCAAGTCGTTGAAGAGGCACCATGACCACAAAGATTGGGAGTATTACAGAGGATCAAGGAAGAAGGGCTCACCCTCCACTGATTAAAATGTGAGTTCCTAGAAAGAAAGATCAGTTTTTTTGGTTACACTTTCTCCGAGTAAGGTGTTGCTCCAGATCCCAAGAAGATGAAGGATGTGCAAGCAGCTACGGCACCCCGCAACATCTCAGAGGTGAGAAGTTTTCTTGGCATGGTGAACTTCTGTGGGAGATTCATCCCAGATCTCACCGGTCTTATGCGACCTCTTCGGGAACTGTCTAAAACAACCACCCCATGGCACTGGGGACCCGAACAAGAGACAGACAGAATTCTAGCGAACCAATGAAGCATTATCGGTGGATACCTCCCTGTCCTATTTTGATCCCAGGATGCCACCAACGTTGCTGTGGATGTGAGCCCTCAGGGCCTTGTATCTGTACTACTTCCATGACAAAAGGATGACAATAGGACCCCGGTGGCTTACGCCAGATGGTCCTTAACAGAAACAGAACAATGTTACTCTCAAGTTGAGCATGAGGCGATCACAATACATTAGGCCTGTCGAAGTTTCCATATATATGTGTATGGACACCCTTTCTTTCATTGTTTCCACAGACCATAAACTGCTTTTGCTTTTATTCAGAGGATCAGTGTCAAAACCACCGCCCCATATCAAAAAATGGCTGTTACAGCTGCAGGAATATGACTGTCAGGTAGAATACTGCCCAGGTTCCTCAAACCCTGCAGGCTACCTCTCTGGCCATCCCCATGATGCCACTTCAGAAGATGCAGAGGAAGCCAGGGCAATGGAAGTATACGTGAGGTATGTTGTGGAACAATCCCCCCCACTTCCACTGGCTTTGGACATTCTGATAACATGGACAGGTGAATGCTTGCAAGTGGCGATTGCTGCTGGTCTCTCCAATGACTGGAGCAGTTTGAATAAGCATTGGTTTCAAAGAACGCCGGAGGCACGAAGGATGTTTGATTCTTTATTACATGTCTGCCATGAACTGTCAATGCATGATCGAGGGTGCCTCCTCCAAGGACCATGTTTGGTGATACAATCGAGCCTCACTCTTCAGATAGTGCACCTAACACACCATGGCCATCAAGGCCTGGTCAAAACCAAGAGTAGACTTAGAGCCAAGGTTTGGTTCCCGGGAATGGATGAAATGGTGGAAAAAGCTGTCAAGTCATGCCACTGGTGTCAGGATACCGGAGCCCCAGAGCAACCCTCTCCTGTCATCATGGAAGAAGGCCTAGAAACTCCCTCGGAGCAGGCATGTTTGGATTTTGGTCATCTGCCTAATGGACGACAAGCGATGGTCATCATTGATGACTATACCATATTAGAGAAAGTCACTGCCATTCACAGAATCATGAAGATCATAAAGACTGACAATTGACCTCAATTTCATGGACAAGAATTCACTGACAATCTGAGGTCATGGAATATGCATCATCACAAAGTGATTCGAGATGGCCACATTCAAACGGCGAAGTGGATCGGTTTATGTGAACCCTCAACAAGGTAATTCGCTTGGCCCACGTGGACCATCAATAGAAAAATACATTTACGGTTTTCTGTGGTAGTACCAACAGACTCCTGACATGACAACGGGCCGTGCTCCAGGGTGTGCCTGCATGGGGCGTATTGTTGCAGATACCATCACACATCACCCAACCTGGCTTCCTGATCCCATAAATGACGTTGAAATATTCAACAGGAGAAAGGCCACCAATGACAGATCCAGTGCTCGTCAGAGGACTTGCCAGTCTGAAACCCAACAGGGCAATTCTGTTTATCTCAAAGACTGCTACCCGGGTAGCAAATTCTGTTTGCTGTTTGAGCAACATCCTTGGATAGTGGTATTTCGAAAAGGTACAATGATCGCTGGCTGCCAAGGAAGAAGAAGAGGTCACACTCAACATTTCTTTTTTCAAGATAGTCTGGAGAGAGCACCAAGGGCCCAGTGAATAATATGGTATCCCGGATGAGTGTGATGAACACTTGGAGTTATCTCCTTCGACACTTGGCTCATTAGACTGTTCCCACCGTAATAATGAGGAACATATGCTTTCAAGTCTTACCCAGCCTGACTCACCTGCAACCGCAGACATTGGAAGCTGCTCTCTGAGTGTGTCTGGTCGTAGCAACTACTCCCGGTGCCACCTGAGAGATAATCTGGTGCCTTCATCGAGGCTGGCTGGCTTCCTGGTGTAGGTGTGAGATGCCAGAAGAGTGACAATGGCTGTTGGTTGACTTTGGTACATTATGATAGTCTGCGGATTTGTAAGTTTCATTTTTGTGTTGGTAGTATTATTGTAGTTGGAGAGGAATGTTGGTGGGGTGGTCGGAGAGAACGCACCCATGTGCGTGCAGTGTTTTGGAAGAGTCCCACATGATGTAAGGGGCGATATAAATAAATGAGGGCGGGGCTGAGCAATCAGTCACGGAGTAAGCCCTCAACCCAAAATCTTGTGCACCCAGTCTGAGCCTTTATTTCTAGGCCCTGTCCAGCCTGTTTTGTCTGCTTTGTGAGGACCCCCACTAAATACCGGGGGGGGCTACATTACAATGTTATTTTTCATTAAAGCAATCATATATACATTTATAAAGATTAGCTGGAATTTGTGAAATGATATCATATTTCTTTTAATCTTTAACACGGAAATTTATAGAGAAAGACTATTTTTGCTGTTCAGGACAACTAGCAATGACAAGCTTATGAAGACAATGATTACAAATCTTTATGATCTAAACTATTTGTGTCAAGCCGATGAAGATAATCAACGTTTTAGAAACATCTTGGGCAATGTACACAGTATTTTGTATAGCACTTCCATAATTTTAATACACATATTCATAGCATGTTTTTATTTCATACTTTAATGTAATAGCATACCTATTCAATGTATGCTGGAATGTTTTTCTCTTCTTTGTGCCACTCAATGTTAACGAGTTTTCTTCATTTTTGTTGAATCGGAGAAAAGAAGTGATATTAAGTTTATTTATTATGGTAAAGGTCGCCAATTCATTTAGTGTGTCAAATGGATTCTCCCTTTCAGCAACTCTAGTTAATATGTATCTGACTCTTTTCTTTGGCACCTGTCAGGAATTCCCAGAAATGGGACAGTCTGATGTTGATGACGCCCTTCCTGTCATGCCTTAATAACTCTAGTTGGCGGTGGAGCCCTGAACGAATGAATTTAATATTTCACATAGCGAAAGAAAGTGAACAAACGTGCAAAATATTTTGAGGCAGAAATGTCGCTCCTTCCTCAGATTGGTGGTTTGGAGAACATTTGCCTATGTCAAAACTATAGTTTTAAAATACTCATACGTCAGCTCTCATATAAACACACGCTCATTACCGAGGGCTAGCAAATAATGTACAGCGGGAATAGAACTTGTTGCTATATGTAGGACTGTCAAATATTTCATTGCACTGATTGCAGTAAGTACCAAAATGCAGTTTGACTTGTTCTGTGTAGTAAAGAAGCCTAGACCTAATTTCTAGTAAACAATAGGCCAGGGCGGTAAATTCCGTTCCGCTCGCGGAATTAGAGAAATTTTGGCAATTCCGCGTTTCGCAGAGAACGCGGAATTGCCGAAAATTCCGCGATTCGAGGCGTAGCGGAATTTTTTCCTGGTTCGCGCTTTCAAAATGCGTGTTCGCGCGCGCGGTAGCGACTTACCGGGATCCCTGTGTTTGCCGACGAGTTTTCCTATCCGTTCGCGCGATCCCGCGAGAGTGTGCAATCGCGAACACGTCATTCGGACGCGCCATCGGACATCTGCGTTCGCGAACAGGAAACACGCATCGCGAGCGGGCGGGACAAGTGAAACAAGATGGCCGCGCCAATTGGCGACCGCATGGGCAAGTTCGCGAGATATTTCCCCCCGAGCACGCAAACAGCATCCCCGAACAGGAAAAACGCATCGCGAACGGGCGGAACAAGCAATTCCGCGTGCTCGCGGAATTCTGCGTGCTCGCGGAGATTTTTTACCGTTTCGCGGAATTTTGCGTAACGCGACTACGCAAATTCCGCCCACCCTTAGTAAACAAGTAGTTTATAGGTAAAGCCCCAGGCACGTCCTATTGAGGTGCTGGCTAAAAAGTAACTGCCTCTACACATATGGGTAACTGTCAAGTGTGGAATGTGGGGATGGGGTGACAGGGAATACCAATGGGAAAGGGTGGAATGTGGTGCGTCACAATACAGTGGGGCATGGTGCCACATCTTCCTCCTTTACAATTGAGCAAAGAACATTGAGGAGGGAATGAGAATGGATGGAACTATATATTTGTCACAAAGTCATTACATTTTTTTGGTTTGACAACAGGCCTACCAAATCTGCCTGTGATAATAGGCTGGCCCACAGAATTACTAGACAGCCTGTTTTACGAGGAGTCACCCCCATGGTCTGACTTGAGATTTGAGGCTACGTCATTGGGAGAAATGCTTTCTTGTAAATCAGCATAGCTATCATTATTTACATTTTCAGTCTCATTCAACATTGTGCCAGGTTCACTCTCCCCAAAGCCAAAATCTAACCACACATCCTTATTAGTTTCACAATAATCATGAATTCCTGTAGGATTTCTTCTGCCTGTACATCTTGCTAACCTATTCATATGCCAGACCTTACCGTCACTGAGTTTGACAGAATTTCGATAAATTTCACTTATTTGTAAAGGAATTGAGAATTGGCTCTCACCCTTCCTGGTTTTCCTTACCAGCCGTACCTTAACATACTCCCCACATTTGTAGGGCAAACTTTTAGTACCATGTTTCCTGTCATACCATTCTTTGTAACTTTCTTGAGTTAATGCAATTTTCTTCCTAACAGATTCAGGTGACCATTCCACTTGTCTAGAAGCCGACATTCAACTGATATCTTTGCTCATAGCTTGTCTGCCCCTCATCATGACAAATGGACTGTTACCAGTGACAGAACCGGGAGTTATCCTGTATGCCCATATTAATTTGTGTATCTCATTCTCCCACTGCATATTGTTATTCTTAGACAATTGTATGCAACCTTTGATCACCCTGTTGAAGCGCTCAACTAGGCCATTGCCTTCAGGGGGATAAAGTGACGTTGTATTGTGCTTAATGCAGTTGCAAAAAAGGAATGTTTTGAAAGCTGAGGACATGAACTGTGATCCATTATCAGTTAATATACATTTTGGGAGCCCTTCTCTCATGAAAATCTTGTCAAGAAATTTGATGACAGCTGTGCAATCGGCATTCTGAACTATTTTGATTTTGGGCCATCTTGAGAAATGGTCAACAAGCACCAGTATGTATATATAATTACCATTCTGACCCTCAACTGGGCCCACAATGTCTAGCCCAACCCTTTTCCAAGACATGCAAGGCGCTTCAATTGGACTCAAAGGTGTTCTGAATGTTTTCAGACTTTTGTCCGACTCATTACAAGCCACACATTCCCTAACTAAACGTTCAATATCTTTGTCAAGGCCAGGCCACCAGTAATTGCATTTAATTCTTTGTTTTGACTTTGAAATGCCTAGGTGTCCCTCATGGCATAATCAAAGAATCTTTTCTCATAAACTGACTGGTGGTATCATCTTCCCCAATCTAAATAGCAAGCCTTCATCAACACACAACTCATGTCTGATTTCCCAAAATTCCTCTCATCATTTTTGAGGCACTTTTTGAGGCCACTGTCTACAATTGAATTCACAATTTCTCAGTAATGTTCGGTCTTTGGCTACCTCTTCTTTCCACTCTGTGAGTTTAATCCCTTCAAATCCTTCACTGAAAACTGAAGCTACTTTATCACATTCCTCCGTAAAGTTCCCATCACTCTCTTCATGGGGTAGTGGCAACCTGCTGAGGAAATCTGCAACTCTGTTTTTAACATCAGGCCAGTATTCAATGTCATAGTTGTAGTCAAATAATTTCACTGACATTTTGCTTATTCTAGGGGATGCATTAGCAAGACCTGCCGTTGATAAAATTTTAACAAGTGGCTTATGGTCAGAACGAAGAATAATGTGGAATCCCCAATCATATAGCCGAAAATGATTGATGGCCCATGTACATGCTAAAGCCTCCCGTTCAATGACTGAATATTTCTCCTCAGCCTTCGTAAGCGAACGTGATGCCAAAGCCACCACCCATTCTTTGCAATCTCTGTCTCGTTGTGACAATACCGCGCCTAAACCTTTGTTACTTGTGTCAGTGGTCAGGATGATCTGTGCAGAAGGATCAAAACTTTTTTTAAATGGTGCCTCACTGATTTCCCTTTTTATGTTAGTAAACGAATCCTGACATGTCCTGGACCATTCAAATTTGTTTTTGTTTTTTAGCAGCTGTCGAGTGTGGTAAGGCTTCTCTGAGAAATTTTTTATGAATTTAGAACAATACTCGGTTAATCCCAGGAATGCCCTCACGTCATCTTTACTAGTAGGACTGGGTGCATTCACTATTGCATTTATGAGGCCTTGTTTAGGTTTTAACCCGTCCTTGCTGATGCTATGCCCTATATATGCAACTTCATTTTGCGCAAACTTGCATGTGTTAAATTCAACTGTTAAACCTATTTCACCAAGAATCTCCAAGACTTTCCAAAATCTACTGTCATATTCTTCCCTTTCACTTCCCATGATTAGGATGTCATCTTGGAAAACATTTACACCAGCCACCCCTTCAAGCATTTTTGTCATTAATCTTTGAAATAGGACAGCAGCAGAAGCTAAACCAATGGGTACCCTAATAAAGCAGAAACAACCAAAAGGTGTTATAAATGACGTGAGTTTTTTGCTGTCTGGATGCAGTGGTACTTGGTGGTATGCGGATTTTAGATCAATAGTCGTGAACCAACGCATACATTTGGTGGCCGCAAACATTTCATTTATGCGTGGCAATGGATATTGGTCAATTAATATATTCTTATTTAGATCTATAAGATCAATTCATAATCTGACCTTACCGGTGGACCGTTTAACGACGACCAATGGTGATACCCATTCAGCGGACTCAACTGGTTCAATAACGCCATCAGCAACTAACCTCTCTAGTTCCTGCGGCACTTCATCCCTGATAGAGATTGGTAGATGTCTTACTTTGTGTATACATGGTGATGCATTTTGATTTACACAATTTTATGTTGGAAGTCATTTAATTTGCCTACTTTACCTGAAAAAAAAACCTGGAAATTTATTTTTTAATTCTGTACACGAGTTATCCACACCATTGAGTGAAAGTACTGGCTCAGTACTGTTAGGGTTAAGAATTATACCAAGTTCGCCTTGATCACCCCAGCCTAGAACGGATGGTCTTAGCAAAAAACTTACAACACACCTTCCTTTCTTTGAACTGAAAGTCAAGGGTTCTTGATCCATCAAAATTGATATTATCCCCAGTATAGCTCCTGGCAATTACATTTGTTTTATCTAGATGTGATCCAAGCACTCCCGCAAATTTCTGATTCTAGACATCTTCACTTACTATGGTGAAAGGTGACCCTGAGTCAGCCACAACCTCCAGCTGAACTCCACCTATATTCATTTTACACATGGGATTCTTTACCTTGACAAGGTTTACATCCAAAATTTCAGTAATCAATACAAAATACATAGTTCACATCAGATGAATCTGATTTCTCAGATTCCACATTAGTTATTTCCTCCTCACTCCGCACACATTTCACTTTCATACCTGAATTGTAATTCTTCCTCCTACACATTTTTGCAAAATGCCCAATCATACCGCAACATGCACATTTCTGATATTTTGCTGGGCATTTCTGGAAATTAGCCAAATGCTCACAT
Organism: Calotriton arnoldi; assembly: GCA_963921515.1. NCBI lineage: Eukaryota > Metazoa > Chordata > Amphibia > Caudata > Salamandridae > Calotriton > Calotriton arnoldi. Next base: position 268,075 of record CAWUFW010004374.1, on the reverse strand, counting down.
GAACCATACCGGTAACATTTCGTTGAACCCTGTTTTCCGCCAGAAGTTTCCCAAGTGTGTTTTTTTTCATTTACCTTTTTCTTTTCCGGGTTACATTCAGAGTTATGTTTAACTTTGCATTCAGCTTTCTTATTTCTGTTGTCCCCAGACTTACTGAGTAGTTTAACTTCATTTGGTTCATCAAGTACTGCTTTTTCACATCTCCCAGTAAGCTCGGCTTTTTTGACCAAAGCTACCACTTCCTTTAATGGGGATTCACCGTTAATCCACAATTTGTCCTGTATGTTAGGGTTGCTAGTGTGCATAATTATCTGGTCTCGCAAAAATTCTTCTTGTAAAACCCCAAATCTGCATGTTAAATCTAACCCTCTTAGTGCAGAAACATACTCATCTACACTCTCATTTTTGCCTTGTTTAAGTTGGAAGAACTTATATCTGTCTACAGCGACACATACTATTGGATTAAAATGTGCATCCAGGTCTTCCAATGCGTTGGAAAACACATCAACTCCTTCTCTAGGTTTCTTCTCTATCTGATTATAAGTTTTGAGACCACCAGGACCTAAGCAATACAACAATATGTTTTTCTGGCGTGAAATCCTCCTCATCAAAAGTTTCTAAATAATTACAAAAATATTCCTTCCATTCTTTCCAGGGCATGCATGGTTCCCCCTTTGGGGGCAAAATTGGTTGTGGATTAGTTAAGCACATATGTTTTATACTTGGCGTTATCAAACTTCCCAAATAGTGTCTTGCAACTAACCACTCAATGTTTACAAAAGTTGTAAATTGTATATGTTTCCTTAGCTTTTGTGACACAAAATGCTGAATTAAGTATAATATATCCACAGTTTTCTTTTTTTCTTTTCCAAGCAAGTATTTCAATTAATTAAGCTTTATGCGTATCAGCTCTCACAATTCCATTCCTCTTTTTTTGTTGTTGCAGAATTTGCAGAAGAATAAAAGAGGTGAAGGAAAGATTCTAGTATGTAACTTGGCTATGCAACAACTTATTAATTGTAGCAGAACTATCATCTTTAAAATAATAATAATAATATACTGTCACCGTTATAATCCTCAAAGATACTAGGTTTATGAATTAATAAGAAAGTCCTTCTCCTTTCACTCAATCTGTTTCCAGCGTGTTGATTTTCGTGACTTGCTGTTGACCGGATCAGACTTCTAATTTGAGACTCCGAAGATTGTCTGTGTAGTTGTTTTCTTTGAATAAAGCACGTACATGCATCCGTGTTCTCTTATGGGCACACATTCAGCTTCTCTCACATGTGCTAACACTGCAGACTTACGATGAAGTATCCACTTCCAAGATGGCAGCTTGACGTAAGGCACGTCTTTTCTTTCTTTAGCTGTTTGAGCACGATTCTCTGCGTATGGATGCCTTCACGCGATGACGTACATCAGCAAACATCATCACAATCTTCCGACTATCCTGCTGGCCACATCTTTGTGCTCCCGAGTGCCGCTCTCTGTAGCCGTTCTTTCCAACAGATGTCGCAGGTCAATAGTTCCAAACTGCGTTTCGGCTACTCTTGGGGTAGTGCTGAAGTTCGAATCTTCCAGTTTTCCTGTTTCTTCAACACTCACGAGGTGAGTCTGGTAGTTTTCTTCTTAACGTGCGTCGTTTCCTTTGTATGGTGACTGGGGCACTTCTCCGCTCGTTGCCACTTTGTAGTAAAGAAGCGTAGACGTAATTTCTAGTAAACAAGTAGTTTATTGGTAAAGCCCCAGGCATGTCCTATTGAGGTGCTGGCTAAACAGTAACTGCCTCTACACATATGGGTAACTGTCAAGTGTGGAATGTGGGGATGGTGTAGTGTCCTGCAGGACACGTTTTAGTGTTCAGCAGGCAGCTGTATTCCCAGCCACTCCCTAGAGGGCTGGACACACTTGCACCCCCACCCATCCATCACGGGTGTCACAAGTGACGTGGCCCCACCAATAATAGGGCCCGGGTGCACGTGCTCGTGGCCAGTTACTGTACCCTACCACCTGGTGTCCGTGTCAGTCATTACCATCATGTGGGCCTGAGGCCCGACACCACATTGGCGACGAGGCGGGTAGCTAACCCCGCATGCCTGCTGCTCTGCGCTTCATCGTTCCTCGTGGGGGAGGAAATGAGCCCGGCAGGCGGTACCCCCCTGGCGCGCTGTTTCGGCCACCCATGGCGGCGGAGAGGACTGAGCCCCTCGTGTCACCCGATCACCACCTCCTAGACTCTGGAGGATCAAGGTAGCCTGCCTGGAAGCTCACTCGTGCCCACTGCCAGCACGACAGCTGAGGAGGAAGGAGGCCACTCAGTGCATGGACCGGCGTCACAGGGGAAGTCCCGGCAGACGCCCGCACACAGCCGCCGCTGCAGCCCTGATGCCGGCCAGTCCGAGAGCGGAAGGTCAGTGGCCCAGAAAGCAGACAGACTTGAGGAGACTTGCCGCTGCTAGTGCTGCGCTAGGAGCGCCCGGGGCTCTGACACTCGGAGTACCCCTGCCCATGCCCTGAGGCGTCCAACAGGTTGTCCCGCCCGCTGTTGCTGCACCGACAACAAAGGGAGAAGGGACACGACGCGACACAACTGCTCCCGGCACCGACAGCAGCAGCCTGAGGCCAGAGCCGTTTGCGTCATCGGAGGACGTGGAGAAGCGGCACAGCCTGACTGCCCCACTACCCCGTTCTCACCCCCTGCATCCAAGCTGCCAGGATCAGATGAATAACGGCGCACCAACCGGCACTCACCGATGAAACCTCCCCAGTACGTGGGTCAAGGACAACACGGCGCCGCGGCCTAGTGGGGCGGGAGCGCTCCAATTAACGGCCTCCCTGCTGCGGCACATGCGAAGTAGGTGCAGCGCCCCTAGCAGAGACTGGACGCCTTGCAGCCCGGTGTTAGTGAGGGATTTGCGCCCGGCCGCGCCAGCTGGCATCTCAGTACCCCCAGCGCATTACAGTAAGAACCGCCCGCAGCGCAGTAGCAGGCCATCAGCAAGGCACCGTGTGAGACTACCAGACGGCTGCCTCCCGCCATACCTCCCTTCCTGTCAGCAGCCCTCCAGTAGGCTGCCCACGCCTGCCTGCAACTGGGAGAATAGAAAGGGAGCTCCTACCTTGCCACCATCGGATCACCACATGAAGTGCCGCCACGCCCACCTCCATAAACGCCCGCGGGGCGGCTCAGCATGCAACGGGAAAAAGGCTGCCAGTACCCCATTGAAAAGGATCTGCGCCATCTAGTGGCCAAACGCAGCGCCACACCAGGACCTACACCCTCTGCGGTGCCTGCAGGCTGTGCGCCGTATGCTGTCTGTGGAAACCTCAGAAAATGACCACAGTGCCACCTGGTGGCCTCCCAGAGGTAACGCACTGGAGAACGGCCATACTGCCCGGCTGGAGCAGATAGCCAGCTGGGCCCCACGACCATCGTACCAAACAGCAATGTAGGCCGGGGGAGAGGCCCTGGTGCACTACTACCCTGCCGGAAGTGGCAGAATCAGCAGAAAACGAAAATTGATCCTGACAGGAGGATCCACACTCACGCGGCCACAGAGCAGTTAAGCACATTGACTGCCCACCGCGGCCGACATCAGCAGGTGAGAGCGGCAGACCAGTGACAAGTGTGGGTGCACTGCCACCTACAGACCAGCGGTACCAGAGCACAGCACGAGGCCCTGCTAATCAGACAGCAACAGCAGTCAGGTCCAAGAGTGCGCACCGCCACCACAAGAAAGGCTGCCTCCTCAAGCCCGACTGCTGGGACGGACTGCACAAGGCCCAGCGAGGCGTGCCCTCAGAGGTTAATGCCCCAGAGAGTGCCCCCTTGGCACCCTGCAATAGACAACAGTAGCCACGCTCCCAACACGGACTCGCAAATAGGAGAGTAGTGGCTTAAAAGGTTTTCTGCTCCCATGCTGAAGTCACGGAACACAGCACTGCCGCGAGACGCACTAGTAGCAGAACAGACACAGCATCCAGGACCAGGAGAAGAGAAACCGTACACTCCAGCCAGGCATCGTTTCATTCACCACCAGCGAAACTCGGAAACCCCTAAACACTGACAAGTGGTGCCAGTCAGTCTGCAAGGCCCCAAATCAGCAAGCCGAACAGACAGCAACGTCACAAGGGACCCATCCACACCAACAGCACAAGAAAGACTGGTGCAGAGCGCCCACTGCAAGTGGCTGCCCGACGCCACCGCCAGAGAGGATATCGCATCACTCGCTCTTACTTGTGTACAGACTAAGTAACGGCTCCTCGGTGGTCCCGCAGCTGCCTCCAGTCAGCACACAAGCGGCCCCAGCGCAGCCCTCCTGCAGTCCCGTAGCAACCCCGACAACGGGCCTCCCCAGGCGGGAGAATGAGAAGAGACATTGCCCCACCGACAGGTTATCGGTAACAGCCAAGCGGTTCAACAGAGACAATCGATCAGGCAACACCTCTGTGAACTCTCACCATGGACTCCATTCATGCTCATGACGCATCCCATTGTATGACCTGTTAGAACTCACCACAGACCATCCCCGACGTCAGTAGAGTGGAGCCACGCAAGACTGTAAGACACGTCATCATCAGTGAGCTGACGGTATGCAGCGGACGTCTCCAAGCCAGCCTTCGTGTCCTGAACACCTCAGGTTTAACTACGAGGGCCCGCCGAGATGGTCCTGCTGCAGGCAGAGTCACCAGCCCATGTCTGACGTCTTGCCGCCACCTGACTCGTAAGGCTGATGGACCCTGTGGTGTCTAGTTAACTGTTTGATTGTCCCCACAGGTTGGACTAACGTTTGTTGTTGTTCTTCAATAAAGTTGGGGAGGAATGTAGTGTCCTGCAGGACACGTTCTAGTGTTCAGCAGGCAGCTGTATTCCCAGCCACTCCCTTGAGGGCTGGACACACTTGCACCCCCACCCATCCATCACAGGTGTCACGAGTGACGTGGCCCCGACAATAAAAGGACCCGCATGCACGTGCTCGTGGCCAGTTACTGTACCCTACCACCTGGTGTCCGTGTCAGTCATTACCATCATGTGGGCCTGAGGCCCGACACCACAGATGGGGTGACAGGGAATACCAATGGGAAAGGGTGGAATGTGGAGCGTCACAATACAGTGGGGCATGGTGCCACATGACGTAGTTACAACATTCTGTTGTTGAGTAAATGGGAGCATGGGACAGCGAGAAGTTGTTCCCTAAAACTGCCATGTAGCTAAGGACATGGTCAGTGTAAAATCTCATTCCTGGCTGACAGATGTGCACTCCTTACTCAAATTCATCTTCTAAGGCGGGCTTAGGTGGAACTGTCTGGTGACTGTCCGCCCTTTATATTGGAATTTATTGGGGCAAGTGATGTTTCTGTAGAAGCCATGAAAGTTGCTCTAACTTTGAATGGCATCCCTCTAGCTGACCAATGTAAACTTGATTAAGTGTCTACTAATGGCGTGTGTTAAAATGCAACAATTAACGTGAACTATCACCAAGTGACCGAACTGACAATTGTGCAATCTAGACAAGTGCCATCAGTAAGTCAGGCATTTAAAATTAAATTTCAATTCATGGTCACTTTTAAAAATATGGGGTAAAATCAAATATTTGTTATGTTGTGGGCATTCTCGCAATGTTATATTAGAGTTGCAAGGCCTATATTTTGACACTAGAAAGGCCTCGGAGCTATCCTCATTCCATGATAAAAAATGTATTGCACTTTTTTTAACCATGTCCCTGTAACTGACAACTGTTTTCAGCTTATTTTGGAAAAAGTGTTTGCTCACTGTATTAGTTATTTTCTCCGATAAAACACTTGCATTAATCACTCTACGCAGTGGCATACACGTTATTATTTACAATAAAGCAAGCCAGCGGTGAACCGTCCCTCATTGATATCTACACGACCCTGGCATAAACTAGAGGCTGATATATTCTCCAATGTATTGGCTAACCACTCCCCACAGCTGCCGTCAAACATTGAGCTAGCGAACACATGTTTCCAGGACTTGCTGGCTCAAGCTTTGGATAGCTGTATTCCTGCTAAAATGTGTCTTAAACAAAAAAGAGGACAGTCGAACCCTTGGTTCAATGAATCCTTGACTAACGCGAAGATAAAATGTAAACAACTTGAGCGGGATTGGAGGCGTTTGTATGATACTGAAACCAAAAACATATACCGCGAATCCATTAAAGCTTATCATAAGCTGATCCGGAAAGCTAGAGCGGAGTATATCGCTGGTAAAATCTCGGATAGCAATAATTCTCCTAAAATGATTTTCTCTCTCCTTAAAATTATGAAATGCGCAAATTCGAAAGCAGACTCAACTGTCACTTCCAACAAGCAGTGCGACGAATTGGCCAGATACTTTATCAATAAGGTGGAACAAATTTATAAGAGCTTTCCACCAGCTACTATCAACTTTGATCAGAGGGAAGGGTATAAGGACAGGGGACTCATTCCGGATAATATACTGTGTTCCTTCCCCCAAATATCCCTTACGGAGACTGAACATCTCTGCCTGAAAATTAAATCAGGCTCTCCAGCTGATCTCTTGAGACCTGCCCAATTCCGCCAATTCTGTAACCCCATTTTCCCAGTGGCCAGGGAACTGATTAATTTATCTTTGACATCAGCGTGCCTACCATTAGCTTGGAAGCACGCGAAAGTAACACCTCTCTTGAAGAAAGCATCATTAGACCCATATGAACCGGGTAACTACCGCCCCATTTCTCAGCTCCCTTTTTTAGCTAAGGTCACTGAATCCCATGTCACTACGACTCTGACAAAGTTTATAGAGGAACATACCATCCTGGATTCCTCGCAAAATGGTTTTAGAGCCCGCCATAGTACGGAATCGGCTCTGTTGGCAGTGACGGAGGAAATTCGTAATAGCTTAGATGACGGAAAGTCTGCGGCCTTAATTCTGTTAGATTTAAGTGCCGCTTTCGACACTGTCTCGCACGAGATATTACTGTGCAGGCTACAGGAGATAGGGATTGAGGGTTTGGCCTTGGCCTGGTTTCGCTCCTTTTTAGAGGGCAGAACTTTCCAGGTCTTAGTGCCACCATATCACTCCCAGGAATTGGTGATTAAACACGGGGTTCCACAAGGATCGATACTGTGCCCCGTGCTCTTTAACATCTATGTACAACCCCTGGCAGTGATGGCAAGAAGCAGAGGGCTATCGTTGGTTTCTTATGCCGACGACACCCAACTAGTCATCGCCTTCTCCAAGAATTGCAATAACAATATTATTAAATTTAAGGAGGACTTGTTGGCAGTCGCTAATTGGCTGACAACAAACTGTTTACAGCTAAATGCCAGTAAGTCGGAAATCTTGCTGTTTGGTAGAGACAGCGATATGTGGTCAGAACAATGGTGGCCAGATCAACTAAAACCAGCACCAACACCAAAGGAGGTGGTTAAGAACCTGGGATTTTGGATTGATAGAGGGCTCTCTTTTGATACCCAATCCAAAGTAGTTGCAGGGACTTGCTTTGGGCTCCTAAGAGGACTAAAACCCCTTCTTGGCTTCTTTGAGCCTAAAGTCCGGCAGACTATAATACAAGCCACAATCCTATCTAGATTGGACTATGGCAACTCCCTTTATCTAGATGTCAATAAATCCTGTATTCAACGCCTACAGAGGATACAAAACGCAGCAGCCCGCACTCTATTGGCGCTTCCGAGAACATGCTCCGTGTCCAGGTCTCTACCTAAACTACACTGGTTACCGGTAGAGAAAATAATTCAGTTCAAGACGCTATGCGTCGCCCATAAAATCCTGACGCAACAAGCCCCCCCGGTTTTATCTGACCTGTTAACACTGTATGCTCCGAGTCGCTGCCTGCGGTCAGCTGCTCAAGGGCTGGCATGCATCCCCAGAGCTCTAAGAGCCAGGGCTGGTGGTCGTTCTTATAAAGTCCTGGCTGCCAGACTCTGGAACTCCCTCCCGATTGCTATTAGAGGGCTCCAAGATCACCTGGCCTTTCGGAAAGCCATAAAGACCTGGCTTTTCCCAGCATAACTTTCTTCCCTTCTCCCGAGCTGTTATCACTCACGGGCATTGTAGGGGTAGCGCTGGGACGCCCCGTTGCTGGGGCAGCTATGCGCTGTATAAATCTGCTAATAATAATAATAATAAATCACACAAAAGGGGCATCTTGTTGGCTTCTCCCTGCAATAGATGTTTTGCCTGAAAGAATGCTGAAAGCTTCTGTACATATAAACAATGTTTGGCAAGTTTCTGTGAGTTGATGTTTTTCAAAAGCAATACCAATACCAAGCAGAATTCTAAGTTCTTTATAATATCTCACAGGCCTCACAGTCTCACAACAGTTAAAGGTAATCAATCAGAGTTTATTTAAAGAGGTATTTCACCCAGCAATTTAAACTGAAAGGATAATATGAATTTCGGGTAGAAGTCATGGTTAACAAAATATTATTTATAACATTCTCTGTCAAAGAGCACACAAATTATGCTTCCTTATGACAAATGACAAAAAAGACACAAGCCTTCATTCAATTTCTTGAGAAATGATAATTAGTTAATGTACGAAGAACCGGACCTTCAATTTTCTTGACTAATTACGTGTTGCATGCAGAGTGCCTCCCACCCCAGGCCCGTTGCATCTGTACTGAAAGTCTATGCAGCTAAAGCTCTAGGAGCAGCCTTATATGGCATGGGGCTCTGGGGTTTTGGCGATGTAATGATTTCCCCTCCTAGCTAACAGGGATTTCAGAACGTAAGGCCTTTACGGAGTGAGAAGACTAGACTACACGTGGTTCTGTGAGGTTATAGTTCCAGACTTTATTACAAGTAAACAGTCCGACAGTCTGTACTTGGAGGAATGGGGAGGGGGTCGTAGTATCAGAGCAATCAATGCCAACAAAGCGAGGGACAACGAGGTCCTGAAACTCAATCTTCACATGGGAGGCCTTCTTCCTCAGGCCAGTAGTCCTCCAGTATTCCCAACCAGGACCGGCGTCCCCAAAAGGCAAACAGAAAAGACTACACCATCACTATTCAAACCGTACTTCGTTAATTAACTAAGGTGCTCTCCCATCACCAGCATCCTTGTGTCACCGAGAGGTAGTGAGGGGGTGGGGAAAAGGGAATAAGAAAAGGTATCTCGTGAGGGCGGTTACAACTCGGGAATTACTGGTGCCCTTCCTTCACTTGTGCCAGAGACCCTTTAAGCCCTTCCCCGCAAACCTCCTCCAAGATTCTAGAAATGACACTTGCCTGGGGCTACGGTCCTCCAGGACCGTAGCGTCGGGTATCGCGGCGTCCTGTCTCCTCTGGGGACGGCCGGATACGTGCGCGGTGTTTGTTGGGGAATCCTCCCTCTTCGGTGGTGTTTCTTCGTCCTCCGGTCTCCCGGGCTTCCCTTCCGTCCTCCGGTCTGCTTCCTCGACTCCTCTGGCTCTCGTTACTGTTCCTCCCGCTGGACTTTCTTCCTCCTGCTCCTCATGGTCCGCCGCCCGCCGCGTCACTCTCCTCCAGCCTCCCTTTACGTCCTCGTCCTCCCCCAGTGACGTCATCCTTCCAGCGCCGGCCGTTTCTGCACCGCTGACCTCCCCGTGGAGCTGTATCCATCCGGGCGCCATCTTGCACTTCTCGGCTGACCCGGTCACGCCACAGTCCATATCACAGGCGACTTCTCTGATATGGTGAAATCAGAGAATACATTTTTAAGAGCATTGGTTTCCTCTCAATCCAGTACCTCATTGTGCCCCTTATTAATCGATATGGGTCTGAAAAGGGTAGCCCCCAAAACCCCTCTGCGCTCTCTCCTTCATTGGTGAAGAATTTGGGTTACACCAGAGCTGGCGCATTATGCAGCTGCTCTAGATGAGATAATTAAGATGGATAAAGCTAACAAAGTTCCACGGCTGTCTTCTGCCTTTGAATCATTGAAGCACAACTCCGTGGCGACTTGTGTTACTTCCCTACGTACGTGGATGGAGAGGGGATTTTTTAAAAATATTATCCCAAAGACAATTGAATGCTTGGATGAACATGAAAGTAGACTCATGTTGCAGAACTCATGATAGGGTATGTCGTAGTACATCCAGGGTTGTATTTTTGTTCTCCTTTAATTTAATATCTGTGATTATCCTTGATGGTAATTTTTGTCAATATTTAAGGAAAACCAACTTAAATTGACAACACCGGAGCATAATGGGCTTTCGTACGCCATGAATGTCCTTCTACTAGATCTCAGGGATGTGGGGCTTCAGAGGACACTGGATAACATGTATTGTCACTTAATTGCCAAAAAAGCCAGATTCTTTTTTGACAAGCATTTCTTGAGATGATCTCGTACATGAACAGGTCCAAGTTTAAGGTCATTAATATGTTTCAATATCTTTAGAAAATGGTTATGACATTCATGTTATGAAAACAGACAGCACTCTATTGACATTATCCAATTGTATTTTGTGTTTTAATATATTTTATGGTGGGTTTTTGTGTCCACTAATCAGGATGTACACTGCCAAGTTTACCCAGTATTCACATATGGCTAGGATGCCAGGTCTGGATTCCCCTCTCTAAAGAAGAAATTAAATTTAATAGAAGGAAAGTCCTGCATGTTAGGTTTCAGAGCTAAAACATCTATAGCTGCGTTTAGAGCTTTAAGTAGTATCAAGTTGGGCAAAATTACTTCAACAGGTGTTAACCATTATATTTTGAAACTGGCATACTCAGGCTGATAGTATTGCTGTGTGGATAAACAATGAGGGACTCATTTATGAATTTTTGCCGTAGGACAGCTCCACAGGCCTTCCTGGTGCGCTGCCCTACAGCAAAAGAAAAGGGCAGGAATGCACTGTATCTATCAGATATGGTACATTCCTGTCGTTTCCCCCTGCTCTGTTGCACAATGGGCTGCCATGCGCCAATGCCAGCACCGTTTGCACCATGGTGCAAGGGTGCCCGCGTTGCGGGGATGATTATTTTTGTGCAGGGAGAGAAACCTTCCTGCACAAAAACAATTGCAAGAGGCTTTTTCCTCTTTCTATTTGTGCTGCAGAATGCAGCACACATAGAAAAAGTAATATAAGGAGAAATAAAGATATTTCTCCACGTTGTGCCTCACTTACTCCTCCCCTGGGGAGGCGTAAGTTTTTGGCGCTGCCTCAGAGTTACAATTTCTCGTAAATCTGAGGCAGTGTCAAAAAGCCATGGATGTTGCTGGGAACTCCTCCAACAACACCCATTGCATGCCCCTTTAACGCAGAAAACTGCATTAAAGGGAACGATATTTACAAGGCAGCATTAAGCCAAAAAAGTGGCTTAGTGCTGCCTGGTAAATATGGAGCAGGCTCCTGCGCCATTGGAGAATCACAAAAAGTGACGCACCGGCGGCACAAGGGACTTATATATAAGCACATTGTGCACCAGCGCAGGGGAAAAGGACAGGAATGCACCGTATCTGATAGATATGGTGCATTCCTGCCCTTTTCTTCTGCCCTAGGGCAGTGCAGAAGGAAGGCCTGCGGCGCTGCCCTACGGCAAAAACTCATAAATGAGGCACTCATCCTTAACACCAAAATGGGATCATGTGGTAGTTATGTAACATTCTGTGAAGGGTGAGTAAGTAGACTAGGGCATTGTTGTTGATGCATGATTAAAATGCTGTAGCTTCAAAACCTTTGTATTCTCTCACTTATATGAAATATAAAAGATGATATTCAGTATGTAACTATGATTGATTTTCTGTGTAGCCATACAACCTTTTTGCAATTGTGCTGTTCCCGTATTCATACTTCAGACGCAGGGGAAAAGGGGGGGGAAGGTCACAGGCATTGACGTATATGCCATTCTTGTAAATTGATACTGGAATACCTATTCAATGTAATGTTGCAAATCTGGAGCTGTATTATAGACTTACGTAAATGAATTGCATGGTGAAATTGGACTCATTCTATTTACTTATTTTTCAATATTGTAATTATAAAGGTTTATATGTTTTTTAAACCTTTATGATCTGAGAGCCTACCCTTCTACTAAAATAAATGCAGATTGTGTGAATCATCATTCTTTTGAGGCTGCTTTGCATGTATAGGTACGTTAATTTACTCTAATTGCTTTAATTTGGCCGCTCCTTCTAAATTCTTTTGAGACTCCTACATTTTCACAGGGATTCCTCATGTCTGGAGAAATTCTCTCTCCCCCTCTCACAGTGCATTTTGTAATCCCACAGTTGTAGTAGATGTTCCATCATTTTAGTCCTATGCTTCTGCAAGTGTAAACATGCCTTTTCTTCTTTTGTGAATAGCGACTCTACTCTATCCTACTTAATTTACACAGCGCACCAGTCTCACAATCGCACGTTGAGTACAGCTTGAATGCATCTTTTCAGGCCAGCAATATCTGTAGCAATTCAAAATGGCGTTTGAGAGCGGAAGAGACCTTCATACATATTAAAGCGGATTTAGAAACATATTCAATACGGCACATTCTTATGCTAATGAATTTGTTTAGACTAGAAAACATAAATTATTTTCTTTTATTAAGAACAATTTTCAGCCATTATACCAATTAATAGCATAGCCTTCACGTAAAAGGGGTACAAAGGTTCATCACTAAAAGACTTCACAAAATGCCCTTAGTAGAATAATGACTATATTATTATACCAACAGACCTCCTTCATCACAGCAAATGTGCAGGCATGATGATGCGTGAGTCGATGGCGTCTCTTCACTTCTGATCCAGCGCAATATTAGCCAACAACATTCATACACCATATACTCACTTGGGCCCATACATTCACACTACACTAATACTTACGCTGGGTGTCAGATGTACTCTTTTATCAAAGTCCCTGTTACCAATTACCTTCTGATTGAAGAGAAATAACTTACCAATGGATCCTTTGCTAATTGGGAAGTTTAAAATGAGTGACATTCATTATAGTACATTCCTGAGTCAGGAAGTTTTAAAATGTTTATCTAAAGTTTTAGCAGAGTAAAATACAGAAAACACGGTACTTGATTGAAATACCCAAGAAAAAGCATAGAAATGATTTTGCTAATAAATGACGGTGTTTAAGGAAGAGGAGAAGATAGAGACATCAGCGCAACTAAAGGTTGCAGTATAGTTACCTAAAATGCGAGAACCAAGCCCCTTGGCCAAGGAGTTGGAAAAGATAGGACCCAGGAAGGATGAAGAGCAAAGACTTCTTCCAGGATCAGGACAGAACCGGTGACCTCTCTACAACGACGCCTGCGCCGTTCCCCTCTCTGATACTCGACTTCTCTCGATTCTCCCGTCTAATGGACTCCGCCGCCCCCTCCTCAGGACCTCTTCCGGACTGGGATTCAGTCAGCAACCGATCAGCTGGGCAGTCTGGAGTTGAGAGCGCTCTGGTAGTATGGACGCCTGTTCTTCGTGAACGCATGCTCTCTCTAATTTACTAATGCTATATTCTATTATACCCTTCTACGCCCATATACCTCCCCTCAATGTTGCTAAAGTATGGGACCACTACTTCTGATTGGACAGGGACAGGGGGTGGATTCTCGCACCATATCGATTAGGCCTAAATTGTAAAGCCTATTGTCTTTACGTTCCCTCCCCTTCAGATTAATACATTCACTTTATTTCCCACCCGTCTCACGACAAATGTTATACATTTTACAGGAGAAAAGTAACAATTTGTCCGCCGGAAACATTGGGTACATCATCTTCGGCCAATAGGTCGTGGCCTTGGGAGACGTCCAAGTTGACTTCACTTGGCAGGCATACAGGACACATGCACAGAACCCTCTGTCTCTCGAGTTTCAAGACACCAACCCAGGCCCAAGTTTACGAATTACTAAAAGTGTAAGAAGAAAATATTAAAATCACAAATAAAAAGTTTCACTGTATACCCACTTTCCCTACTCTATTCCCATTTAATCATAATACTATCCTGCATTAGTAGCGTTGAGAAAACGACAATTTAATAATGACATGAGAGCAAGCTTAAGCATGTGAAAACATTTAGCGGCCATTTTAATGCACACTGCGCAGAAGCAGAAGTTTCCCACCAAGCAAAGAAAGACGTCACACCATGTGATCAGGTTGCGACATGCGCATTTAGGTTCTGCGCTTTAGCGGCCATCTTGGTTTATAGACAAGCGTTATTCATTAGTAAAACACATAGGCAAGCGTCTATCCCTTTTGTGTTTGTGAATGCAAAGATTAGTATTGACAGTACAAATTTAATAAATTAATACTATGAGGAAGATTGCGTACAAGCAAGTTTCATTTTTGAAACCTTGCTCCATCACTTCCATAAGTCAAAGAACACTGCAAGGACACTGTGACCATTCATTATTTTGCAAGTTAGTCTGCCTATTTTGATTGTTGCTTAAGAAATCGCCTGCTATGTATTTTGTCTGGTGTTCAAAATACAATATGCCCTATGACTGCTTCTTTGCTCTCTATTCATCGCTGTGAAAAATTTCGTTTGGATGCCAATATTTCTTACAGATATGAACTTTATTTTCAAATACCAACTTCCAAATAAACGTGTACAGTGGCTAATTTGTGAACTAATAAGTGCTGATGCCACAAGATTTTACCAGATGTACGCAGCCGGCACTGTCGAATGTTGGAATTGCAGAACACATTTTGCTGCATAGTCTGGATTCCATGTCATGCCTCATTCTTCCACCACCAGACACTTACTGCCTCTTTAATTTACTCTTGCTGGTTCCTTTTCATCCATGCTTTCTCCTTTTGCTACTATTTTTCCGTCTTTTCATTCTTTCTTCTTTCCCCCTTTTGTGTTTTTCTTGCTCTTGCACTGGAGCAAAGTCTGTTGAGTGCTGTCCCTGAAAATGCGGAACGGTGGGCCCCACCTTCAACCACAAGCTCAAAATAAGCACTGAGGGCCATATTTATGAATCGGTTTGCATCTTTCTTGCACCACGGAATGTAATGCAACGCAGCATAAATTGCTGCGTTGCATTACTCCGACCTGGATATGAACTTCATTGGGTTTGCGCAAGTGTTCCCACGCAAATCCCATGGTTTTTTACGGATTCCCAGATTTACAAGACCATTTAAACCTTGGATGTGCCAAAAAGATACTCCTCCAAAGACTAGGCTTAATGAGGACAAATATCTTTATTTCTCCTTGTGTTTTCCTCTCTCTGCAGCACACATAGAAAGAGGAAAAATCCTCTCAGGATTGTTTTGTACAGGAAGATGCCCACACAATCCTGCCTACAGCACAGGCACCCTTGCACCATGGTGCAAGGGTGCCTGCATTGGCCCTAAGCTGCCAAAACGGTGCCAGCGAAAACAACAAGAATGCTTCTGTTGGATAAATACCGCGTCTTCCCGCCCTTTCCCTGTGATGCAGGGCAGCACAGCAAGGTGCCCTGCTGTGCTGCTCTGCACCACAAAACTCATAAATATGCCCCTGAGTTTGTAGCACAGTTCCAAATTTCTTGTGCTGTTTTTGTCAACTAAAAGTATGTTATCATTTTATTCTTTGTCAAAAAGATATAATAGGAGGGCACTAATTTTAAGCATGTTACGTCTACAGTAGATTTTCATACAGCACAATCTGATTGAAAAGCAAGGCTAATTAAAGCATTATCCATTAGCCATGAATGTAAAAACCAGCCAGACTAATTCAATGATTTCTAAACCTGGTTACATGTCCACGCTTAGAAAATTGAAAGGAATAAAAAAAAAGTAAAATAAAAATGAACACTGCAATTCACCAGAATGTATATGTACAATTTGCCACAGCATAATTTCAGCACCAAGCAATTCTCTTGGATGGGGTGAAAAACAATGTCTGCCCATATTCTGTGCACATTTACCGCAGAAATGTAGATGATGAAATGACAAGTAGCACAATACACATATCAGACATGCAAATAAGCACAGGCCCAAATCTTGTGATGTTTATGTCTTCAATAGCAACCAGTGAAATATAAGCTACAAATAAAAAAAATAAACCAATGAACCAACCAAAATGATTAGGAAAGAACAATACAAATATCATGGCCTAACGCCCAATTAGAATTTTTAAGTAGTCAGGAGCAGTACCAAGTGTGTGAGTGCACAAAAAAGTGTTTCTTCAAAAAGCACGGTGATAGCAAAAGATACAAGACATTTGGCAGCATGGTTTGGATTTACTATATTAACATACACATTCTGAATATGTTATTGCTCTACAGTGAGGTAGAGATAGCTATGCATTCAAAGCCATGCAAAGTGGCTTTGTGTGGCTTCATAAATATGACTGAAAGGTTTGAGCCTAAACCATGGCAAGGAGATGCCCCACCCCAAATGGAACAGCTTGAGGTATGGTTAGAGTAAAGCTGTGCAGATGCTACATAAGCATAAATGTCAAAAGTTCCACGTGGGTCACAGTGTGGATGTGCACAGTTACCTATCTCTGCCTGCTGCAAGGTAACCTCATAATCTGTTTCTACCAGGCGCTTGTCTCCTCCAGTGACTATAATTAAATTATCCTAGTCCAGAGCTGATCAGAAATAGTTATGAGTAACCCTTATCAGAGTGTAGTGTTCTGTCCTCGCGCGCCCCTCACGCGTGGACATTCTATGCCTTGCTGTCTCGCACTGCCTGTTGGTGCGTGTTAGGCTCAGAGTGTTGACAGTTGGTGTAGGACGGTTGGTGAGGCTGGCGCCGTGCTTGCACGCAAGGCTGACGGCTGTCTGTGGGATTTCAGCTGTACAACTTAATAAATACTTCTTCGACCCTCACCGGTATCCTTAATGTTAAAATAAATTAAACATATACATATATAAAATAATATATATACTTACTCCACAGAGTGCAACAGTAGGGAAAGTGTTGGATAGCGTAGGAGTAAAAATTACTATTCCAACTCCAGAGAGTGCAACAGTAGGGAAAGTGTTGGATAGCGTAGGGGTAACAATGTTCCCACTCCAGTGAGTGTAACAGTAGGGAAAGTGTTGGATAGCGTAGAGGTAAAAATTACTATTCCCACTGCAGAGAGTGCAACAGTAGGGAAAGTGTTGCATAGCGTAGGGGTAAAAATTACTATTCCCACTCCAAAGAGTGCAACAGTAGGGAAAGTGTTGGATAGCGTGGGGTAAAAATTACTATTCCCACTCCAAAGAGTGCAACACTAGTGAAAGTGTTGGATAGCGTAGGGGTAAAAATTACTATTCCCACTCCAAAGAGTGCAACAGTAGGGAAAGTGTTGGATAGCGTAGGGGTAAAAATTACTATTCCCACTCCAGAGAGTGTAACAGTAGGGAAAGTGTTGGATAGCGTAGGGGTAAAAATTACTATTCCCACTCCAGTGAGTGCAACAGTAGGGAAAGTGTTGGATAGCGTACGGGTAAAAATTACTATTCCCACTCCAGTGAGTGCAATAGTAGGGAAAGTGTTGGATAGCGTAGGGGTAAAAATTACTATTCCCACTCCAAAGAGTGCAACAGTAGGGAAAGCGTTGGCTAGCGTAGGGGTTAAAAATAACATACTTATAAATTAAATAATTTTTGTAATTTAATAATGATTTATTAATAAATTAACAATAAATTAATTAAAAATACCAATCAATTAAAAGTAATAATTACTTTAATAACATTACATTACTTCCCACCCTATTCCCCAATAAACACACAACCCACTCCGCATAAAATTTCACACAATTAATTTAATTATCAATTAATCAATTAATAAAAATTAATTACCAATTAATAATTAATTAACAATACATTAACTATCAACACCAATAAATAATAATTAATAAAAATTAATTATCATTACCAATAAAAAATTTTTTTTTTTACTTAATTACAATTAAATTACTTCCCACCGTATTCCCCTATAAACCCACAACCCGCTACAGAACTAAAACGCAAAATGTAATTAAAAATAATTAATAATTCCTAAAAATTATTTTTTAATTTACTATAATTAAATTACTTCCCACTCTATTCCCCTATAAACCCACAACCCGCTACGGTACTAAAACGCATAATTTACTTTAAAAAAATGTACTAACTTTCATACATATATTTAAAAAAACAGTACAATACTTAACAAAAAATATAGAACATATACATATAAAATACATACTAAAATACATAACACTAATATAAACATCGATATTATTAACATCGATATTTTTGCTATCGATATTACTAACTTCGATATTAACAAAAACAATATTTCTTACCTTCAGGTCGATATTCTGGTTGTCGATATTCTTGATGTCGATATTCTGTCCCTACGATATTTAAAACTCGATATTAATGTAGGTCGATATTAAAAACTCGATATTATGTCTGTGCACCGACCCTACACATCTCTAACCCTCCCCTTACGCCCATTCCCCTTCCTGACAATCCCTCGGAAAAACTGGGTATTGACGTACTGGGCCCCTTCCACACCTTACCCCTTCAGACCCATTTCGCAATAGTCTTAGTTGACTACTACTCGAAGTGGCCTGAAGTAAAAATTTGTAGCCAAAGTTGATTCCAAAGAAATCCTTGACTTCATGAAAGAAGTTTTCATGCGGGAGGGTTTTCCCAAGACAGTCATCTCAGACAATGGTGTACAGTTTATTTCTGCTGATGTTGAGGAATTCCTTACTGAATCTTCCATCAACCACCTCAAAAGCTCCCTCTATCATCCACAAACCCATGGATTAGTGGAAAGGCTCAATAGAGTCATTGGGGATTGCATACGGTGGGCAATATCTCACAACAAAGTTATACCTGTGGCTGTAAGGACCATGCTGTGGTTCTACAGAACCACGCCCCACTCATCCACTGGTGTTTCTCCATTCGAATTGCTCAAGGGCAGGAAGGCTTGCTCTGAGTTCAGACCAGCATGGATGTCCAAGTGGTTTAAACACAGGACCACTGCACACGAGCTTGACGTTTTGGTTAGAAACAAAGTTGAGGACACTCAATCCAAACAAAAAACATACTTTGACTCTAGGAAAAATGTCTCCAATAGGAATTTTGCAGTGGGTGACATAGTCAAAATTAAAAAACAAAGTTTTGTAAGAAAAGGTGACTCAAAGTTTAGTGAACCTGTTCGCATTGACAAAATCTGTGGCAGTGCTGTTCGTGTCAATAAGCGTAACTGGTGGAATATGAACAAGGTTGTTAAGTCAATGACAAGTCAAATGATAATTCTTCCCAGGGTGCTGAAATGGTTACCATACATCCCCCAGGTCCCAGAAACAGTAATCGTAATCTTGTAACTAAACCTCCCGCTCCCCCCAAGAGGAGTGGCAGAGATATTAGACTGCCGGCCAGGTTCAGGTAAGTCTCTTTCTGCCTTTCTTCTCCTTTTCTTTATCTCTCTCTCTCTCTCTCTCTGTCTCTCTTTTCGTCTTGCTCTATCTTCCTCCTCCTCCTCCCTGGTGCCCCGCTCTTACTTCTCTCTTTAAGGAATAGAGATATATGTAGTGTTCTGTCCTCGCGCGCCCCTCGCGCGTGGACATTCTATGCATTGCTGTCTCGCGCTGCCCGTTGGTGCGTGTTAGGCTCAGAGTGTTGACAGTTGGTGTAGGACGGTTGGTGAGGCTGGCGCCATGCTTGCATGCACGTCTGAGGGCTGTCTGTGGGATTTCAGCTGTACAACTTAATAAATACTTCTTCGACACTCACCGGTATCCTGTCGTCTCTACACAGAGCCTTTCAGGGCAACTGTGCTGCTGGAGGATTTCTGGTAGGAAGACAAGAGGGCAGTTAATTTGAGGAATTTTAAACTGTATTTCCTTGAGAAATGTGAGGGGTGATTAGACAATAACAAATGTCTACACAAAGAACAAGCAGAATCCCTGAAACGTTCTTGTCCAGCAAAGCAAAGCAAAGATACAGTGTGGATCTGCCAATAGAGGATGCCTTTCACCATCCCTGCTGGTTCTTTGCACCCTAGCATGGGCCAAGATTTCGGGTAAACAGAATTAGTTTGAATAGGTTTTCTACTGGTGGGAGAGGAATTATTTCATGCTAATTGGTAAACACTGAGTTCCACATTGACCATTGTCTTTTTCAAGGAACATGACAAAATAATGATGCCAAAATATCCTTCTCCCCAATATTAAATGGGCCCCTCTTTTCTATAACAGTAAACGACCTTCTGCTACACAATGATGGAGGCAACATCTGGTCAAAGGCCTAAGAAACATCATACTCTTTACCCTACAGCAAAGTTACAGCTGCCCACTTGATCTCCAAATAATGTACAATTGATCACGTTGCCTCTACCCTTACGAATTTATATCAACTTTCCATTCTACTAGATGTAAAAAATGTAATTTGTCTACATGATCTACATTACCTTGTAAACTCTAAACTTTGTCCACCTGGTTAATAAACTCAGCAAGGTGGCCGCTTTCGCACAACTGGCAGCAACTCTAAAATAATAATTGAAATATGCAAAACAGAAAAGAGATGCAACGAAAATTAAAAGTTTTCTCTTTCAGCAGTCAATGTGAATCAATCTCTACCTTCATCTGCTGATGACACCCTCTCTTGTAAACTTCAGAGCAGACTCATTTTTCCAACAGTTGAAACAAGGTCTGTAAAATGCCTCCATATTCTACACCAACCCTACTCTTCTGAAAGTAAAGCAGTTCAGATGTACTATTCAACAAGTAGGGCACACTTGTGCCTACCCACCCACCTAATGTGCATTATATGACTTTTTTGTAAATAAGGGTTAACCATGTTAGATTTGTTATCCTGTTAAGTAACTTTACAGCTAAGATATTGCCTGTATGCATGTATATCTATGTTATCACTTTACTGCTAATTGAAACCTTTCCATGTGACTCATTGTGAAAAAGTGGGCTGTTGGTTGAGTGGGCTGTTAACCTTGCTGAAGCAACAGCCACAATGCATGTCAGGGTGAACCACAAAAGTCACTAAATTAACCTGTGCTGAACCCTCTGGTAGCTTGCTACAGTCAGGCTTAACTTAGAGGCAATGTGTAAAGTATTTATGTAGCACACAAACAATCATAAAGTGAAACCACAACACAAGAAAAATCCCACATCAATATAGAAAAATGGAGTACGTCTTAACAAATTATTTGACACCAAAATGATAAACATCCAATCAGTAGAACTGGAGTTATGAATTTTTAAAACTTTAAGGTAAAAACTAGCACCTTAAAGCTCAACGCACCAACCGTGGAAATCTAGCCTCATAAGACCAGGTCAAAGTCGAAAAATATGGCCAAACGCGTTGAAACACCAGTCAGATACAAAAAGTGGATTGGGCCTGTCAGTTCTCACCTTCGGACTTTCTACAAAAAGTCTCTGAGAAGGTACAAGTTCAGTAGGGCAAGGCTGCAGGTAGAATCTGAGGAGGGGATGTTGTCGTCAGGCAGCCACTGGATGAAGTTGCAGTGAATATTTCTTTATTCGGACTAAGGGTCAGATTTAGATCTTGGTGGATGGGTTACTCCATCACAACAGTGATGGATATCCTGTCCGCTAAAATATAAATCCCATTATAGCCAATGGGATTTATATTTCGACAGAGGGGATATCCGTCACTGTTGTGACCGAGTAACCCGTCCGCCAAGATCTAAATCAGGCCATTAGTCTCTTTTTTTGGAAGTGGGAAATCTCCAGCGTGATGTGGTTTCAGGCTGCAGCTGATGAGAGTTTTACAAGGCCAAATACCCATTTGCAAATGAACCACTTAACAGGATTTGCTGCTGTATAGAAGGACTAGATGTGCACCACGTAGGGGGTCAGGACTCACTTTGGCTGAGTCCAGGTGTGGGTTCAAGATGGATGAAGCCTTTTCTATCCCTGAGGCTCTGATCAGGAGGCCAACCACCTAACATTGGAGCCCCTCTGGCTGTCCTGAGTTCAGCCGCACAACAGGGCTTAAACGGCAGGGCAGGTCTCTGAGGGTTCAAGAGAGGCTCCAGGCAGCAGCACACTCCTTCCAGGTGCAGCAAAGCAGTCTAGTGGAATACACAGCAGGCCACTGCAATAGGCAGTCCTCTGAAAGTCGTTCCATAGGTCCAGAAAGTGAACTGAAGAGTGGGTCTGAGGGTCCTATGTTTATACCTGGTGCTTTCTTTGAAGTGGGAGATGGTTCTATAGAATTCCTTTTGAAGTGCTTGAAGTTTACTGCTTCCGCTGTCCTGACATCTGGCTGTCTGCATGAGCAAATAGTTAGGGCAGGCAAATGTAAATTTTCCAAAAGTGGCATTTTCAAAATTGTAGCTTAAAATCCGACTTTACCATTAAAGATGATTTTTAATCACGCTTTCTCAGGCACAAAACATAAAAAGGTTTAACTGTTCCAATCAAATGTCAGCACTTATTAAATGCAATAAGGCAACCCAATGATATCCTATGGGAGAGGTAGGCGTCACAGTAGTGAAAAAATAATTTAGGAGATTTTTACTACCAGGACATGTAAATCATAAAAGTACATGTCCAACCTTTTAATTACAGTGCACCGTGCCCTATGGGCCACCTAGGGCCTACCTTAGGGGTGACATATGCAATAAAAAGGGAGTTTAGGGCTTGGCAAGGGGGTTATATTGCTAAGTCGAATTGGCAGTTTAAAACTGCATTCAAGCTACATTGTCTGGCATGGGACATGTTTTAAGGGGCTGCTTAAGTGGGTGGCACAATAAGTACTGCAGGCCCACTAGTAGCATTTAATTTACAGGCCCTGGGTATAAGGTATACTGCGGTACAAGGGACTTATAAGTAAATTAAAGACGCCAATCAGGTGTAAGCCAATTTTACCATGTTTGTTTTAATTTATTTTTTTACTTTTTATTTTTCCACCAAGCAACAGCAATATAGTACACACAAGTAGTGTCATCTCACAGTTATTTACATTGTCTTATGTTCCATTATTATGTTTTAATACAGACATCAGCTATTCAACACAAAACTTTCCCATTAATTCAATAAACATATAAGTTCTATTGGTGATCACATGTATGTGTCCTTGACCTGGCATTGTTCATTATTTAAATGTCTCTGCTGTCCAATTACGTTATTGTCCCAACAAATGTCTCAGCTCATTACTGATCTTGGAGATTCAGTCTATGAATTCAGGGTTCTACGTGCATTGTTTGTAGATATTGCACTAGAGGTTGCCAGAAGTCTCGGGGTCTAGAAGCCTGTGGTATTTCCTCTGCGTAGGCCTCTAGTGTCTTTCTGCAGTAGGTCATATCCGTGAGCCAGTCTTTGAATCTGGGAGGTCTCTTACTACCCCATCTCATAGCTATGCGTCTCTTAGCAAGTAAAAGTGCTACGGCTAAAAATTTCCGGCTCCTGACTAATTTGAAGTTGCGGATCCCTAGTAGGCAGACTATTGGTATGTTTGGGATTTGTTCAGCTAGCATAGTCGATAGCGTATCAGTAATGTCCTGCCAGTATTTTTGAAGCTGTGGGCAAGCCCACGCCATGTGCAAAAAGTCTGCAGTGGGTGCATTACATCGCACGCAATTGTCGTCCGCTTTTGACCTGAGTATAATATGTCTGGTGTAGGAACTTAAAATGTATTATTCTCAGATTGCAGTTTGATGTGAGTAAATGCAATTGTGCGCAGCTGTAATCCCAGTCTCTTTCATTTATTGGTTCGCCAATTGTGTTTTCCCATCTTTGAAGCGATATATTTGGACCCTGTCTCTGTTCATTTTGTGATGCGTTTTATAGACGTGTTACTAAGTTTTGACGTGTAGGTGCCGTTAAAAGAATCTGTAATGCATTTAATTGTGGGGGTTCTTCCGGAAACGATGTGTATAGTTCCTTTACTGCCATTCGCAGTCTCAGATAGGCAAACAACTTTAATGGCGTTTGATGTGCACATAGTGTTGGGTCATCTCTCGAGATGAACTTACCATGTGGAAACACTTTGCCCATGTCCGTCAGTCCCATTTCTCCCAA
This sequence comes from Calotriton arnoldi, assembly GCA_963921515.1. Taxonomy (NCBI): domain Eukaryota; kingdom Metazoa; phylum Chordata; class Amphibia; order Caudata; family Salamandridae; genus Calotriton; species Calotriton arnoldi. The sequence goes on along the minus strand of CAWUFW010004374.1, from coordinate 244,186 downwards.
TAGTGTGAGCATTTTCTTTTCTTGTGTGACTGAGAGTTTGGGATGATTAGCCAATGGCATGGCTGAGGCATATAATGGGAGCTTTTGAGCATGGTATGCTAATTTATGCCACGCTCGTGAGGTGCAGTGAACTGTTTGTATAGTTTCTCTTGGTGCAGTTCTTTTTGGGTCAGTGATATAAGCTGTCAGTGAGTTCGGGCGCACACTATCCTGTTCCACTGCTATGTGCGGAATGTGTGCATGTGGGTGCAGCCAGTAGTGTGCGTGTTGTGCTTGTGCACAGTAGAAATATAATTGGAGATCCGGGGCCCCAAATCCTCCCTGATGGTATGGTTTTGTTAATATTTTCCAGCTTACTCTGGCCTGTTTCCCTGCCCATGTCAAGCATTGTAGAATGGTCCTCAGTGTGGAGAAAAATGTCTGTGTTAGCCAGATCGGGATGTTCCAGAATAAGTACAAGAATCTGGGCAGCACTATCATTTTCTGCAAAGCGATCCTATCCGCTAATGAGAGAGGCATCTTAATCCATTTATCTACCTGTTCTTCCAATTTTGATATTGCTTTCCCGTAGTTTTCTCTGATCACTGTTTCTGGATCACGGTGGATCCATATGCCTAGGTATTTTACCGGATCTGTGCGCCATTGCAATGGACACTCCAGATTTGGCTGCGGCGTGTCTATTGTAAGGGGTATTACTACCGATTTGTCCCAATTGATTCTGAGACCTGAGTAGTTTTCATAGCGGATATATTCTCTAATAAGTGGGTTTAGGTTAGTGTCCGGATGCCGAGCATACAGTACCATATCGTCTGCATACAATGAAATACCTATAGGACGAAGGCTAAATTGTAATGCTGAGCTAAAATGTTTTTGACGAATTTTGCAAGCTAGAGGCTCTAGCGTGAGCGCAAATAGAATAGGTGAAAGTGGGCAGCCTTGTCTCGTTCCGCGGCTTATTTCAATCTGGTTTGAGGTGGTTCCATTTATTCTAAGTCTAGCCTTGGGTTCATTATACAGCAGAGAAATCCAACGTATAAACGGCGCCGGAAATCCCATCTTGTTCAGAATTGTGAACATAATTATCCATTCCACCGAATCAAATGCTTTTGCCACGTCCAGTAGGGCCGCTGCAGCTGGTATATCTGGGTCTAGGTTGTGGTACATCGCAAAGATGGTGCGTATATTTTGTGTGGTGGATCTTGTCGGTATGAAGCCTGCCTGATCCGGTAAAACTAGGGAGCCCAGTAGTGGTTGTATTCTTTTTGCTATTATCTTGGCCAAAATCTTAACATCAATATTTATTAGCGATAAAGGCCGCTATGAATCACATTTTGTTAAGTCTTTATCAGGTTTTGGGAGTGCTATCAGTAAGGCTTCTCGCAGTGTCATAGGGAGCATACCGTCTTCGTAAGCTTCTTCATACATTGCGGCCAGGTGTGGTACCAATAGGTCCCTAAATTCTTTATAAAATTCACCCGGTAGGCCATCTAGGCCAGGCGCCTTATTATTAGGGAGTGAATTAATGGCCTCTTTAAACTCGTCTTCTGTGATGTGATGGCTAAAATACTCACGATGGTCATCAGATAGCCATGCCAGTCCGACATCATCTAGATAGCTATAGATTTCGGGTATAGAAACCATGGACTGTGTAGTGTATAATTGTGTGTAATATTTTTCAAAGCAGTCTAGTATGGAGGGGGTGTCATATACTGGTTGATTTTGGTCATTTCTAATTTGTGTTATATACGTTGTAGTATGTGCGGGTTTGATTTTATACGACAGTGCGCGTCCTGGTCTCCCGCCCTCTCCATAATTCCGCGCTGTATATCTACGTGACATATACTTTATCTCGTCCTCTGTAAAGTTATGAAATATGTCTGTTTTTTGCCTGATATCGGCTAGCAATGTTTTATTTAGTGTAGTGGCGTATTCGGTTTCTAGACGTTCTAGTTCCCTTTCCGTCATTTTTAGTTGTTGTTGGATATCTCTAAGTATTCCTGCGTGTTTACTGATGCAGTGTCCCCTTATAGTGACCTTAAAGGCCTCCCACAGTATCCGTGCGCTACTCACAGATCCAGTGTTTTGGTCAAAGTAATCCACAATTGCGTGTTTGAGCTCGCCACGGAATACCTGGTCCAAGAGTGCTGATTGTTGTAGTCGCCATGTAAATTGTCGTGGGGTATGTGTTGGGATGGCCAATTCAAGGCGCACTGGGGCATGATCCGACAGTGTTTTGGGTAAATGCTCTACCGCCGTTATCCATGTGCTGACTTCCTGTGTAGTCAGCCAATAATCTATTCTAGACCATGTGTTATGTGCTACTGACGTGCAAGTACCCTCTTTGTTCCCCGGGTGTCTCAATCTCCAGACGTCTACCATTGACCACTCCCTCATGCCCTCCCTAAGAGTCCTGGCCGACTGTCTACCATATCGGTCATTACCAGTCGATCTATCAAGAGTCGGGTCTAGACATGTGTTAAATTCTCCTCCCCATATAATAGCCGTGGGTCGTAGTTCTCGTAGTTTAGCCCATATTTTCGCATAGAATGTCGGATCATCGCTATTTGGGCCATACACCGTTACAATCGTGAGGGCAGTGCCCCCAAAATTGCCCTGTACGATAATGTACCGACCCTGATCATCTTTGATGGCGTTTATGAGTGTAAATGGGGTATTCCGTTTAACCAATAGCATTACTCCTCTTGCATAACTGGAGTAGGAGGATGCCATACGGTATGCCGCCCATCTAGTCCCTACTTTGTATTCCCTATAATCAGTTAGGTGAGTTTCTTGGACGCAGGCAACATCTATCTTGTGTCTATCTAGATAGGCTAATACTTTGCGGATTTTCCATGGGTTTTGAAGCCCTCTGATATTCCAGGTCAGGAATTTCAATGTTCGAACATGTTTCAGGTTATTAGCCATACCCTACATGGATCAGTCTGCCTATCTGTTGATGTCTGTACATTCTTGTCAACTCGTGTAAGTATCTAACTGCTTTCCTGTTTACCGCTTGGTGTTTTTCCTTTTTCTCCCCCCTTGCCTCCCCCTCCCACTCCGCTGTTCCCATTTCAACGGAGACATTCCCATTTAAATCTAACATGTCCCTTTACCCCCTCCCCCCTTATATAAACCAAAAAACAAGTGAACTAGTGTGGTGCACACAAGTGGGTGGGAGCTGCCAAGACCTTATCCCTCTGTGATATTATACGAGGGTGGATGCCATATATCAATAGATTTTTGCACAGTTGAACGTCTATTATCCTATATTACTAGACCATTACACTTGCTTCAGTGGTGCTGTCTGGTATGCGAACTTAACATATCCCCCAAGTACTGAATCTAGTATTAAATGTTCCACTGATAGATCCTCAGTCTACTTATCTGCGTGCTTCTTCTCCATTACTCGGCATCAATGCTCCAGTTACTGCTCTATGTCTTTGATATTGACGAGTTCTGGATAAGTAGCCTTGCTGCACTTGCTGAACAATGTGTCTTATATCTGGTTATATCAACAATATTCGATTTTAATCCTAATTAGAATTCTCTATAGTTGAGCGTGGCTGTGTCTATTCTTGGGATCCTTGTATTCCATTGCTGCCGAGGTATTAGCCATCATTCCACATCTGACATGATATCCTGTTCTGTCAATCTGTCTCTTGGTGATCTCCTTCGTGTACTCTGTGGTCTTTTCAGTTGTAAGTATTTCATGACATCTTTAGGCTCATTATATATTTTAGTGGACCCTTCGTCCGTTACTTTTAGTCGAGCGGGATAGAGCATGGCGTAATTTATTTTTAAGTATCAGAGTTTCTGCTTTGCTGGTCCAAATTTCTTCCTTGCTTCTTGGACTGCTTGTGTGAAGTCTGGATACAGGGCTATTTCCATGCCCTCGTGTCGCAGGGTGCCCAATTCTCGCGCTATGCGGAGAGCCGCATCTCGATCCCTGTAGTTTAGTACTTTGGCAATTATAGGTCTCGGCCTCGTGCGTACTGGCGGTTTAGGAGCTAATGACCTGTGCGCTCTCTCAATGATGAAGACTTCTGAGAACGTGTCTCTGCCTAGCAGGGTTATTAGTAGTTGTTCCACGTATTTTTCCATTGGGCCTGTGTTTGTTGTTTCGGCTATTCCCATCAAGCGTAAATTGCTTCTTCTAGATCTCGCTTCCAAATCCTCTGCTTTGGCTGTTATTGCTGCTAATTGTTTGTCCATTTTACTCTGCTTAATGTCCATTTGGTTATTCGCATCTTCCACTTCAGATATGCGCCGTTCGGCCATGTCTAATCGCTCCGTGTGGCGGTCCATGCGTTCTGACATGCGATCTACTCTGTTCGTTAGTGAGTCAATTTTACCGTCAATGCTTGACAATGCTGCTTGTATTGTAGCAAACATGGCTGGGACGTCATCATTTGTTATGTCGCCAGTGCTTGTTATTGTTAGCGGTGCCGTCTGTTGATCATCGGTAATGGGATCTGTTGTTTTTTTGGGTTGATCAAAATTAATTTTGGGCAGATTTTTGTCTGGTTTGCCCATATTGTATATGATGTCGTTGCCTGTTTCTTGTTGCCAGTTGCGTAAGATATAGTAAGGTTGAGACTGCAGCTCCTGACGTTACTGACCGTATTTTGCTTGCACAGTGTTCAGTGTCACACTAACGCTGGGTTCTAGCGGGCTAAGAGTCACAGTATTGTCTGGTGTTGGGTACTCTAGACGATATTTCCCTCCCTCTTGGGTCATGTGTTTTCTTATCCTGGACGCCTCCCAAGTTCAGGTTTCCTCCTCCTACATTGCAGTAGCCGTCTTTTTGTTAGCTAGTAAGCCACCCCTGCTTACATATGCCTGATTACGGTGGTTTAGAGTCTTCACCCCTGCCCTGTATGATTATCTGTTGTTGCCTTGGTCGGGAAGGTTTCTGTCCAGCAGCCTCACCAGCCTTCCTTGTGAGTGACAATTTGATATATCTCCAGTCTCCCTCCCGTCTCAACAGCTGCAGTATGCCAGTGCTCTTTGCTGATCCCACCTGTACGCACTGGTTTCTTGGTGCACTTATCCATCGCACCCCATGTGTTATCCCCAGGGACCTGTTGTGCACAATAGGACCTGCTTTGTGTTATTAATGCGCATGAGGGGTGTAGTTGCAGCACCCTGCGCTTTCCGGCAATGCTGCTGCGTGCTCCTGTTTGTGCGCTGCCCACGGGCTCCTCGCCAACCGGGTCGCTATTGCCCCATTAATTTGCAGTGCCGCAGCTCACCTCAGGTGCCTGACGTTTCAGTTGTTTCCAGGCCTTACAGCCGTCCGCCTCTCAGCTTCCAGGCCGCACTCCTGGTAGCAATCCGAAGGTTTGTGAGCGCTCAGTCACCATCGGGGCATTCGCAGAACCCCCCAGCGACTAACCTCTTGTCCTTTGGTGTCTCGCTACCTCCGTGAGTCATCCGGCCCTCTGATCGCGATTTCTTTTCCAGCACCGGCTCCGGGTATGTTCCACGCCGGCTTGCGTGCCTTACGTCACGGCTCGTCTTCGTACGCCAGCTCGGTGCCTGGGTTTCGATTTCACTCGTTGAGCCTCATCTGCGTCTGCTTCCGACGTGGCGGTGGAAAGGCTTATTTCAGGTGTCGCTATTGCAGATTGTCCAAGATCGATGTCAGATAGGTCAATTTCACCTTACATAGCAGGTCCGGGTGCTCATTTGTGTAGGATAGTTATGATTTAAGTGGCATCCTCGAGGAGCTCGCTCAAAATGCGGCCATCTCGTAGCTCGGCTAGCTCCGCCCCAATTTTACCATGTTTGAGGAAGAGAGCACATGCACTTTTCTACTGGTTAGTAGTAGTAAAGTGCACAAAGTCATCTAACACTCATCTAATGTGCACATCATGTGTATTGTAAGGCAGAACATTACTGACACAGTTCTAGGCAGACACAGCATCAGGAACCAGAAGCGCGGGCAGAACTTCATTATATAAATCCATAGTCTACTTCGTCAACTCTTGAGGTGTCTATATTTTGACGCCACACACAATAGGCACTCAGTCTATGCAACACCAAATTTGAAAGAGTTACATGGACATGTACAACTAAGATGATTGTAGAAAACACTTAAACCTTCCAATAATAGCAAAAACATGGTAAATGAGGTCCATATTGTTAGGGGTATTGAATACAAGTATGTAGTATTGATGTGGATGACATCAGGGAACAAAGCAAACACAAGGAGATGATGGACAGAGCGCTTAAACTTTTCAGACATTCACCCCCAATCACAGATCTGGGTTGAATCCATCATCGTTCTTTAGCTCACTTCGCCACCCCAGTTCAGACACAGCTATATGCAAATCAGTCTTGACCCACTGCCATCCAGTGTCAAAGCGCTGTGCTTGTTATATACATACTGGTGATTGGTGTATACAAGATTGGCTGATTCGAGTTAACTGTAAGTCCCCTGTCTAGGAGTAAGACATATACCCAGGGCATGTACCTCAAATACTCCTCTGTGGGCCCGCCGCCCTGGTTGTGTCATCCATGGAGGTAGCTCATTGATCATGCCACAAGGTTGCCCTGGTAGGGCCTGTGTGCACAGGTAACTGTTACTCAGCTTGGCATTTAAAAAGCTATGTGCCAACTGCCAAGGCTCTGAGTGTCTCTTGCTATATCAGAGGTCTCCCTCGGGACAGGGTGCAGTGTTGGGAAGAGGTAGGGCATGTGCGCGAGTGCCTAACATGCAAGGTTTGTGAAAGGCACCAGATGGTGTGTTTGGTACGACGGAGCCTGATTCTGAAATTTGATTAGCGTGGGGGAAGGTAGGGAAAGGCTTTTGAGCAGTATTTCCTACGTGCAGAATAGTAGCAGTATAGTGTTTGATATTGATGATTTTGTAATAGCGAATCTTCTCTGGTGGTGCGAGTGAATTCAACATTACTAAGGTGGAAATGTCACTTTAGGAAAGTGGGCATTTTGATGCTCATGGCTCTGTCTGCCTGTCTCCATATCACATCTGGGTGCTAGGTGGAACAGCTACATCTGTGCATTCCTGATAGAATGCCATAAACTAGGGGCTCAAGGAAAACTGTAGACCTCTGACTCTGAGGGGCCTTTCTGGGATGGTTATGTGGGGGTGTAATTAGGACCTGCTTTCCAATTGGCAGGGTCTTGGCCCCACTAAAGATAGTGATCAAACCTCCCGGGGTAGGATGGCAGACAGGACAGAATTTAGAGAGGGCCTATGCATTTCAAATGGGGCTCTGAACTCAAAAGTTAGAGATGCTTTTGGATTTGAAACCTTACTAGGATGGTTCAAGGCTGGGACGTTGACACAAGGAATCATTAAGGCAGGAGGGATTATCCGCAGACTTGTGGTGGCTTGGAGCTTGTTGTGGTGCAGGAAGGGGACTATCACTTGGTGCATTTTGCCTGGATGTTGCTGACCTGCAGCTAAATGCCAACTGCCGTGCTCCGGGTCCCTAAGAACTCTCCAAGGGCTGGTTGGCTGGCCTCCTGTCCATGAGATTCCAGGGACGCAAAGGATCTCCCCATTTCCATGAGTTCATAAGGACCGCGCCGGGTGCAGTGGAAATGGGTGGAAGTGATCGTCGGTTGGGACAAGGCCCGTCCTGATGTACACCATCATCACACTGTGCAGAGGAGTGTGCTCCTAAAGATCAGCAGACCACTGGAGGTGCCGGGACGTAAAGAGTTCAGGAAGTGTGGGTGGAAGCTTGCAGAGTACGCAGGACCCATGTTTGCAACCAGGGGACCCATGCTAGCTTGCACTTTGGAGTGTGTGGTGTCCGAGGGTTGTTGGGGTACCTGAGCTGGGAGCTGAGACTGCCTTTAACCTCCAGATCGGGAGGAATACAGTGCCTGACATCATGGCCTCCAACCAAGGTAGTTGGCTCCCTCTCCCTGGACCCACACCACAAGGTACTTTTTGTGGAGAACATCATGACGGGGCCGAGGGGTTTCGTTGTGCCATGTGGGCACCTCTGCTGGCTGTCGGGAGCTACAGCAGCTCACACCTCCTCTTGAGGGGGAACTGTTGGAATGGTTAAATACGATGTCAATGAATGTCATGATATGTGCAGGCCTGACGACAACAATATCAGTAAATGCAATGTGAACATATGCCATAGCCTGTGCACACATAACCACATGAATGCCCATCAATGCAATGTCAATGTATAACGTAACTCATGCCCGCACAGCAGCGCCGACATCAGCAATAATGATACCAATGTATGTCATAATTCATGGTCGTACGATATTATTGCTGCCAATAAAAACAATGCCAATGTGTGTTCTGATCAAAGCAAACATATCTTTGACAGTACCAGTAAGAACGATGTCAATGTACAAGATGACAACTGTATGCACAATGTTGATAATGTAGATATAAATGATACCAGTGGCTGCCATATTATTCTTAGAGGTTCCAATGAACTCACATCATTGCTGCCGAATTCACCCAAGGTGACCTCCCCATCAACCTCGAGTCAGAGATACGTGGTCAAGCAGGTCCTGTGACCCACGCCTATCGAGTAACAGGTCACAGGTGGGGTCCCCCATAAACTAAAGGCAAACATGCACCCAGGGAAAACCCTGATCAATTCCACAGATAGATAGCTGCACCACAAGCAAGTCCGAGGTAATTGGCCCCAATAAAACACGTTTGGCCAAAGTCTTGTGTTCCCCAGATATACCACAAAGCTAGATACAGCATGTAGATAGGCACACTCAACCAATCAGGTCACGACATGCGCACCACACATAGTGATCATGCGATTTTCATGCCCGGCATTTGGACACATTTACACTGGCCCACATTAGCTCTCCACCTTTTCAGATGCACAAATTCGATTGATTTACATGAAGACGCTCTTTAGGAATGTAGAGATCATTATAGTGTACCTCATGAACTGTATAAAATGCCGGCCAAAACTTTGTACATAGAGATTTTGAGCAGACGCACTCTGTCCAGTCTCTCCGGGCAGCAGCGTTTAATTAAACCAACTTGTTCCTGTTTTCCCAAACGCCTCTTGTCTTTACATTTATTTAAGGTAAATTCATATCCGAGCAAAAAAACATTTCTCCAGTCTTGGAAGCATGCCAGCTTCCTGGGTCACAACTTTTTGTCTACGAGAGGGATAATGATCCCGCACTCGTGCAGCTGCCGCTGGGCACCTGGAGGTCTAATCCGGATGGACGAAACTAAGTAACTGTTTCTTACCGTTATAGGTGGTTGCGACAATCTCATCAATGTGGTGCCAGCAGGGGCAACGTGAACTGTTGGCTGGTGTAGTTGAGTGACTGAGGGGCTGGGTCACAAGGCGTAGTCAAAGACCTGTGATTGCTTCACCATTGCAACTGTTTGCGGTATTCGATATTGAGGAATGTCGTGTTGAATGAATACCTCTGATTAGGGCACGTATGCTCATGCCATTCTGCTGCTTTTGGGAACGTTTGACAATTGCATATAGCTGTAAAGTCTACATACAATGTGTTTTTCATTTTGATTTCAATGTGTGTGTAATACATAGACCAGTGTTTTAGACATACAGTGTGGAGTCTTTTTGTTTCATGCACAGTGTGTTGCAAGGGTGGTGTTGTGCCAATACTTTACACTTTGGCCCTGAGGATAAGCCTGACTGCTTGGTGACCGATTCCCGCCGAATTCACCATTCCCAGGTACTGGCCATGCCAAGTTACCTGGCCTATAACAGAGTATATTTTGAACTCTGCAACACGAGTCCCAACTCCTGAAGGACTCCTGAGCAGTGCTTTGCCTCACAAGAGGTCCCGAGTCACAGAGCTTGCATAACTACTTCTTCTCACAGTTTTGAACATAGAAAGCTCTAGAAGCCTGCAGGAATATCTTTAGAGACACAGCTGGGAGTCCAACTTGCCTTGGCTCCAGGACGACTTATTTTGAACCATTCTATAGCTGAGGCATAGGTTATGCTAGTACCAAGGCCAGCCTGTCAATTGTTGTACTAAGGCCTGCTGGGCGAATGGATATGATCTTTCACTTTGTCATTGCCAAAGCTGTCTTCTAGTGCACCTGCTTACAGGCCCTGCTGCGGAAATGCAAGCAAACTTGTTGCCAGCCTGCCCTCCAGGGCTCCAGACAAAGTTTGGAGGTGAGGAGTATTGCTACTTGCTTTTGGGAAGTGAGAGTCAATTGATTTCGTGAAGAGTTAAAAACAGATATTTAAATTGGTGATATAAGTACTTTTGAAATTGAGGTGGTGACAAGCTACCCAAGGGTGAGCAGAGGTTATCAGACACATGTATCGTACTCATCCTATCTGAGAGTGTAGATTCTGACTGGCTCCGATGCATCGCAGCCTGACGGAAACCGCTGGGTCTAACAGTGTTGTACTTTATATTATATCCTTGGAGCCACTGTGAAAATTCAAAAGCGGATTGAACAGTAGATCAGTACATACATCTACATTATCATAATTTCAAATAAATGTGAGTGATATACTATGATGAAGGTTATTTTTAATTATTTTGGCATTATGTTATGTTCAGAGTCATCATTACTTTTAATAGGGATCTCTGGGCCAGATGTCCGACGCGCAAAATAGCACCTCGCAAATTGCGAGTTTTTTGTGACTCGCATTTTGCGAGGCGCTATTTTGGATGTACAACAGTGTGTATCACACAGTTTGCGATTCCCAATGGGATCGCAAATTGAGAGGCTCATGAATATTAATGAGCCTCTCGCAATTTGCGACCCAATTGGGAATGGCAGGCCCTCCCAGGTATGGTGGCCTGCTGGGCTCAGCAGACCACCATGTCTGGGACTGCTTTTAAATAAAGCATTTTGTTTTTTAATGGAGCCCGTTGATTCCTGGGACCACTGCCTGCCCTTAAAAAATATTTTCCCCTGCATTTGCAAAGGGGAAGGGGTCCCCTGGGGACCCCTTCTCTTTTGCGAGTGCATTACCACCCTCTTGAAGAGGGTGGTAATTTGCCAGTGTTTTGCAACCGCAATTGCGGTTGCAAAACATTCATACATGGGCTTGCGCTCGCTATTAGGAAGGGAACGCCCCTTCCTAATAGCGAGTCGCAAAACCTATTTAGCGAGTCGCAAATAAATTGCGACTCGCTAAATAGGCTTTGTACATGGCCCATGCTGTTTTTGCATGCACAAACGGATTCACAAACCCGTTTGCGCATGCAAAAACGGGCGTACATCTGGCCCTCTGTCTTTAAAAAGTTCTGGCACACATTTTACTAATACGTTGTTTTTATATATGTGTTCAATTTCCATTCTTTGACCAAATTAGATAATATAAATGCATTTTTGCAAGCCAAGTTGATGCATGGGCTGTATAAACTTGTAGAATGATGTTTGTGTGCTGTTGTTACAAGGGCACCTCTCTTGTTTATTACCCTAACTTAATTTCCATTTCTAACAAATCATCCTGTTTTTCACCTGACTGGGTAGCTAGAACCAAAGAAATTTTAACAAGAGCTTAAACAATGCATACATCTCAAGAAATCTTAAAACTTGTGTTTAACTCTGAGCAAAACTTTTTACTGGTGTCGAACTCAAACCTTCTTCACTTTTAACTATGCATGTGGGGTGATTTGCCCTTGATGTAAGCTAAAATCAGCTTTTCTCTGTCACCCAAAATGCCCTTCAATTGAGTAATGCTTGGCCCTATATTTTTTACCCCAAAATATTGTCAGTGCCTCACACAAGATGTTTAGTGTCATTAGATGCTCAATGACATTTGGCCTCTTGGTTTTTCTTTAACAATTGTTACTGATTTACCATCTTCTCAATGAGCAGTCTAAGCCCTCCAGCTCCAACAACAGTGGAACATACATGAGCTTTTGTGATGCCTAGTTATTAGTGCTGTATCCCCAGTGCACCATTTGGGGTGTAAATTACATTGTTCAAAAGCACCCCTCTTTTAAGACACAACTCACATCTACAGCACATGACCTTCCACCTCCTATCCCCCATCCCAGAGATTTGCACTGCATATTTATTATCATTGTTATCCTTATTTATAGGGCGCTAAAAACATTCTGAAGAGTAAATGTCAATGGTCTTAAGGACTTTTGTGAAAGGACTGTGTTGGGTCATAGATTGCACTTGATAGTGTAGGTGTTGGGAAACATCATCCACCTTATTGTGGACTCTTCTCAAGTCTATGTCTATGTCTATTTATGGGATTTATAGAGCGCGTCTGTTACTCCGAAGAGTGTCCTGGCAGTACTGCAGTAGGACCATCAGCAAGAAGAAAGAAGGACAAGTCTAGGGGCTGGAGAAAAGCCAGGTCTTATGTTTTTTCCCGAAATGCAGGTGTCGCCTTAATGCACCTCAGAGTCAATGGGAGTTTGTTCCAGAGAGAAGGGCCCAGGAAGGAGAGAGATCTGCCCCCTGACCTTGACTTTCTGATCTGCGAAACTATGGCTAGACAGAAATTTTCAGAACTGAGGTTTCTCTGGGGAGTATAGAACTTAATTCAGTCTTGTAGGTAGCCCGGGCCAGTTCCGTGGAGAGCTTTCTGGGTAATGAGCAGTATCTTAAAAATGATCCTCTTCCTAACCGGGAGCCAATGAAGGCTCTGAAGAAGGCAAGTGGCAAGGGAATTGTGTGGGAGCCCAAAGATGGTACGTGCCGCTTCATTCTGGACCAACTGCAGCCTATCAATCAGGTATTTGGGCAGTCCTATGTACAGGCCATTCCCGTAGTCAAGCCGTGAGGTTATCAAGGCTTGCATCACTTGTTGTCTAGCCTTAAAGGATAGGAGATAAAAGAATTTTCTAAATACATGAAGGAGGGCAAAACAGGTGCCCACCACCGCGTTAACTTGGGAACGAAATAACAGTTGTCCATCAAATTTCAAGCCCAGGTTTTTTAACACCTGATTTTGAGATAATGGGAGGGAGGCATCCTCAGGCCTGAAAGACTGCCACGGTATCTCAGCCTCTGAACCAAAACAGAGGAGCTCTGTCTTCCCGGCATTACATTTAAGTTTGTTACTGGATAGCCAACTGAACGTTGCTGTAAGACAGTTACGGATTTTCTCACCTGGGAAAGCCTCGCCCTTCCCCCAGGAGAAAAGCAGTTGGGTGTCATCTGCATATGACACCATTTTTGCCCCAAAGGATTCTACCAAGGAGGCCAAGGGAGTGAGATAGACATTAAATAGAGTCTGTAGTTGGTTGGGTCATTAGGGCTCGCTAAGATTTTTTTAAGTGCGGTACAGTTTTTGCCTGTTTCCATGCTCTAGGCATCATAGCTGATGATAGGGAAGTATTGCACCAGTGGGGTAATAACCTCTGCCCTGCGGGCTAAAATAAAGGAGGGACCAGGATCTGGAGGAGAGCCTGATTTGAGGCAACTTAGGGTTCCCAGACAGTCTTCCAAAGGGATGGGAGAAAACGACTCCAGGAAGCTATCTTTACTTTTGGAGATGGACACAGATGGAATAGGGTCTCCCACCTTCCCCTTGCCGATCAATTCCTCAGTACTATAGCCCATCAAGCAACTGTCAGCTCCTGGAGGCGGTAGGCTAGCTTGAATAGAAGCTATTTTGTCATGGAAGGAACAAGGAAGTTGTTCACACCATTTTTGGGAAGAGAGTTTATAATTAGTCTAAGCCTCAGGCGAGGTAAAAGACTTAACAATTTTAAAAATTTCCTTGGTGTGATTGCCAGCGTTTAAGATTTTAGCCTCAAAATATAGTTTTTTTAATTAATTTAATCTCTTTATGATACTTCCTAAGAACTTCTCTATAGTCTGTTTTTGCTTTTGGACAGTAGGTAGCTCTCCATTGCCTCTCTGTACGTTTACACTCTAGCTTTATATTTTTTAAGGCCTGAGTATACCAGGGACTGGACAATTTAAGGCGACGTTGCTGAGTCCTCAAACTATCATTCCGGCTCACATCTTCATCAATGTTGCCGGAAAGAGAGGGTATATCTTCTTCTAGTGTACAACATAGGGCTTCTGGTTGAATTTTATGGGAGACTCTTACCGTACAGGATAGGTTGCCATTCCTAGCAGGGGGGCCTCTGAGCTTTGCCCATTTGAACCTAAGCATGTAGTGGTCGGACCAGACCAAAGAGATAGGAGTATCAACTTCCAGAGGAAGGGAAGTGAAAATTTGGTCAAGAGTATGACCAGCAAGATGTGTAGGGGCAAAAATAGATTGGGCAAGGCCCATAACAGCCAGATTCTCCAGAAGCAAAGAACTTTCTCTTGCATCTGCACATTCCATGTGTAGGTTAAAATCTCCCAACACAATGCAATGTGCATACTTAAGAGTTAAAGGGGTCAGGACATTGCATAAAGAGGATATAAACCCTCCGGTAGGGCCAGGAGGCCTATAAATAAGTGTCCCAGATACAGATTGCTTGAATGAGAGGGAGAGAGTGAAACCCAAATTATCTGCACCTACTAAATCCATTTTCGGGGAATTGGGCCAGAGTGTAACACTCCTTGTAAATAATTGCAAGTCCTCCCCCTCTACCCTTATCGCGATCTTTCCTCAGAATCTTAAAGCCTTTGGGGACAGCTGTCCGAATTTCTGGGCCAGTGGAATCTGAGAGCCATGTTTCGGTTACAAACAGAACATCAAAATACTCCCCACACAGTAGGTCATGTATATTATCTGCATGTTTTGGAAGAGAGCGGCATTGATCAAGCCTGCAACAAAAGATGAACTGGGACATAATTGCGCCCTTAAAGATTGGTCCCTAGCGTTAGTACAGAAATCACACGATCTGCATTTTGTCTGAGAGAGACCAAGGGTGTAGGATTAGGAGGAGTATCAAGTGATTTTACTGATCCATTTTGACTAGTTTTCAAGTATTCTAGATTGGTCCTTTTTATTGAAGTGGAACACACCAATACTTCTTTTTTGTTGCCAACCTTCAGCAAGATAATTCTATTTTACCCTTTTTATCACCGCCACCAAGAACATGTGAGCTATACACCCAGTTTTTGTTCTGGTTGTTTGTCTGAATATCATGGATAAAAATATCACCTGAAACAGTTTACACATATATCCTCCTCTTTTGGGTATATCATTTCTATTATTAACCCCAATGATATATTCAAAACTATATTTAGAACACAATATGTATGAGAGACAGTGATCTTACCAGGGTATTCAAGTAGCATAATTATTTCCATTATTGTGTTCTAGACACATTGTTTATTTTGGAACTCATTTAACTTTAGATGTCCTCCTGCCTGTCCAGTGATCCTTATATTTGTGAGTGTAGGAAAATGGAGTATTAGTCAATCGGATAAGTATAACCAGAGTTATGGATTTTTGAAGGAAAAATAAATCAGTGCAAATCGATACTGCAAAAATTTAGCATTGCGGTCAATGGTAAAAAGCGCTAGTGACAATCGGTCATTTGCAGGTTGAGCTGTGTGGAACTCACTGGGTTAAGGTGATGTGGGTCCCAGGACCAAGCCACGACAGTCTGTTTGATTTTACCTGGCTCAAGAGGCCCGGGTTCAGAGTTGTCCTGGCTGTCATTGATGCTGAAGCGGGAGCAACGGGGGAGCTGGTTTTACCGCTTAGGTGGTGAATGTGGGGAAATAGGTGCAAAAAGTCGACAACAGGGTCACTGCTGTGGTCACATGAAGGTGCTGCGGAGTTCCATTGTGTTGCAGCATTGAGTAAATGTGATGGTTGCTACATGGGCCACCAACAAGCATTGCGAGTGGTAAGGTCAGCGAGAACTTATTTTGCCGTCTATGGGAAAACGGTAGCAGCCTGAAACTTGATGGTCAGTGGACCAACTACTTTTGAGTGATCCCTTGATGGTTAGTGATTCTTTGGTTCCGGTATGGCTCCTAAAGAGGTCCCTCTGACTGGGGGAACGGGTCTTTGGTCCGGGATGAGTTGCAGGTGTGCAGTCTCAGGATGGCTTCCACAGGTGCAGGGAAACATGCCTTTGTTCTGTGCAGGTCCTGTTGTTACAAACTCAGGTCTCTTCTTTGTCCTCTGTGCAATTCGAATCAGAACTGAGGTTCTGGTGCCAGAGGTGCCCCTTACATCCTTAATTTAGTAGTGTTAGGAGTGTTGATGCAAGCATCCAATGTTCTACTAGTACTAGCCACAGTGGCTAATCAGCCCCTGAGGTGACCACAACCGGAGGTGTTTGTCACCTTTTCTACCCAGAACCCTCTATTCTGCCACTTTTAAAAATGGCAGAAACCTTCCTTGGCTGTACAGACCAGGTAGCCTACCCTAGGGGTGTGACTAGCTTTCTGGAGGTGTGCACCTCCTGACTACATAATTTTCCTGCCTTGCCAGGGGCAAGTGTGCCTGGGGGCAGGGGACAGCTGTGCCCTCCTCTACGGGGCAGCCAGGATGCATATCAGTGGCAGTGGAAGTTTGAAGTTCACCACCTTGATGAGCCACTTCACTAACCATCCTGTCAGGGGGGAGGTGTCACCTCCTTCCCCTCCAGGTCATTGTTTCTGACTCCTGGGAAAGTCCACACCTCCTGGCAGGGGTGCATATTCCTTTCTTGGGGACAGCAGCTTTGGGCTGTCATCCAGAGCACAAGAAAAGCCAGAGCAACCAGGTGGGAAACCTCTAAGGAAGCCACCTGGGTACATGCCACATCGACTCTTGCACAAGAATCATGTCAGGGGAGATGAGGCATGTTGTTTGATACCATAAATTACATATTTTGGCGACACCATAATAGAGCTGGCAACTATGAGTTTGCCGGGCTGCCAGCCCATGTTATCCTATGGCCTGCTGATCACTTATAGTAGCCCTTAATGGAAAAGGCTACTCTCGGGACATATAAGCTTGCACTTATATGTCTGCACCTTTAATATAATGCCGCCATCGTCCTTGGCTCAGAAGACCTTCCTTAGGGGTGACTGGCATATATTAAAAATAGTGCCTTGACCTTGCCACACATGGGGAGGGAAAAGTCAAGTTTGAGCAGTGTGCACTGCTCCTGCAGTCTGCAATGGCAGGATTGCTGTCATCTCTTTAGATGGGTCACTCAGGGTGGCACAAACAGTGCTTCAGGCACTAGTGACCCCTTTAGGTCCCATATCCTGGGTACAACTAGTACCTCTTACCAGGGACTTACAAGGGTGTTAAAGTGCTTGCCAATCGGGGTTACCAATTCACATGCATCAGTTTTAGGGAGAGAGCACTGGCACTGGGGCCTTGTTATCAGGCTTGAGTACACTTTCAGAGTCGATACCTAGCATCTAGTAGTCAAAATGGGCCAAAACGTGGGAGGACACCTGCAAAAAGCTTGTTTTCTTATAGTGAGGATCGACAGGATCATTATCAAGATAACTTCATTCTTTTATATATTTGATATGCTTCATTATTTTTAAAGTGTATATTTAGCTTATTAGCCATTTGCTAAGTTTTGTCCTACTCCTATTGCTCGTGGGCTTTGTTTTTGAGGGCATGGTCTTTCTCTCTTAGTTTATCTTTATGGAAATGGGCAGTTGCTGTATGGGGTCCATGCACACCATGGGTGTGAATATGTAATTCTGAGGGTGCTCGGCTGAAACAGTCTACTATGTCTACTAGTTTCACTGTCAACACACCCCAAAGATATTTATGATTTTTATGATACTTTTATGAATATATGATAGCAAAAATTAATTTATAAAAATGATAAATATGTTTTGATAATAAATTTTGAAAATTACTGGTCCTTGGGGCATGTGTATTTTTGGATGTATTACCTTACTTTAAAGTATTAATTAGGGAGAAGTGTTTGTTGTTACTTATTGTGTTTTCCCTGCTTCTTCTCCTTACTATTTTATTACCAGGGACCCTCTTGTGTTTCTCATGTAGCACCCCCCAAAGATAACAGAGGTACCAGTAAGAAATGTCCTAGAGGATTAACAGAAGCAACCACCAGTTCCCAATCACCTACAAGAATAATACTTATAGAAATCCCAGATAACCTGAAACTGACACATACTAATCAAGGATACATAATGCATGATAATGCTGAAAATAAGGAGGAAAAACATAATTGTATTTGCAAACACCAACGCAATGCCAAAACTAGATAATTACTTGGGCGTTTTATTCTTGACCCAATACCATTCTCACAAATGTAATGAATGCATGGGAATTCCTACAACACAAACATTCCATTAACATATGTCTTATGTCTAAATAAACCAGGAACAATATATAATGAATTCCTCACACTGGTAAAATAAAAAACAAATAATTACAACCCTGAAAAAATTATTATCGACGTTGAGCAAGCCATGATCCAGACTGTCTTAAAAGTATACCCATACTCAGCCATACAAGGGTGCTAGTGGAATTTTGGTCAACCACTTACAAAAATCATCATTAGATATAAATAGTGCCACAAACCCAGAATTCGCCTACGAAATAAAAAATGCCTTAGCCTATATGCCTGTCACAGAGGTAACAAAGCACTATGATATCCCTTCCTCCGGCGACCAGGTGCAACCATTCAACTTCCATCTTAGGGATTGAGGTCATAAAACACTCTCCTCATTCGTGACATTTACATGCCTGTCTGACAATCTATTTATTCACGCCTTAGTCCACGTCACAGAGATTCGAGCTCTTTTTTCCTTTTCCCCACCTTCTACACACTGCCTCTACACCTATCGGACTCTGCTCACACAATTGTCTATGAATGACTATATGTTCCTGTCTGTTACCCTTTTATTTGCTTATGTAACTATACCAATTTTATGTATGAACTTTTATGTATATCGGTTATTGTTTGTATCAAAACTACCTTTGCTAATACTGTAAAGCACTCTGTCACCTGAAAGGGTCTTGTTTGCGCTATATAAAAGTATGCAAATAAAATAAAGATATCCTTCCTGAATCACCCATCTGACAAAGATGTGAGCAAAAACTATCACCCCTATGGGACCAATTTAAAGACACTTGGATTGGACACCTGCAGCGAGCAAAACAGAGTTACCAACCCAAGTTTCAAATAACATGGTGGAAAGTATATGACAGCACAATATCATAACTAAGAGTGGGCGGAGCAGGCGTAGTGCCTCTACGCGAAGTTCCACGGAGTTGGAAAACAACTCCGTGGAACTTTGCTCCACTCCGCTACGCGCCCTCCCAAAGTAATTATAAACTAATAAAAAAGGCACTTACCTGCCGTGGCTGCCTCCTCCTCACCATGGCTGCTCTCCTTCCTCGTCCTCGCCGTCCTTCTTCTTAGATAACCCCTACGTTGTACGTCTTGCGCGTGCATCACAATAAAACTTTTTATTGAGTTCAATGTGTACTACTGTTTCTCGTTCTCTTGTTACCTTTTGTACTAAAACGTTCTATGATGTGAAGTCGTTTTCCCTTATGGACTTTTTTGATGAAGATTTCAAAAGAAATGCCTTTTGGTACACAGAACATGTATTAGTTGACAGAATATTTTAACACTTCTTTCAACCATAATTTTTCAGTTATCTCGTTTAAATTATTTATAACCCTTTGTTTTACAAGTAGAAACATGCCTTTGAAGTCGGAGAAACAGAGAACTTTCTATTTCACAGACAACAACTGAATTTGGAATTATGCATGAGCATTACTTGTGTTTGTTAGAAGCCTTCTGATATTATAACAAAGTGAAAATTGCCTTTTCTCATAACCTTTTTTCATGGTCAATGAAGCAGAAAGAAAGTTGAATCATTAATTTGTTACAATTGTTTGGAAGTGTATTATTTTCTTATTATACATGATTGGGCACGTGCATTAGAACTGCACCCTTTACCTCCTGACAAGATTTACCGATTCTAGCATTTGCACCTGTGTTTGTGACCAGTGACTGCTGTCTACATTTGAAAGTGTTGAGGCAAATATTTGACCCTTTTACAGGCACTGTGAGAAACCGGCAACGCTCTCAATCGTGGACCTAGTTAAGTGGATCAAAAGCATTTTTAATTAAAAAGAAAAGGTTTACTTGCCCACTGCCTCAGTATTCTCCTGTCCTGGCAGTCTGTGGCTCCAAGTGCAGGGTCCCAGAGTCAATGCCCCTAACTAATCAAGTCACTGCTCTCATTCTGCTGATAATATGAACTAGTATGAGAGAAGCGCCAGGAATGATTGCAGCGGGTTGGCTCGGTAAAGCACACCAGTCCTTTGCTCCATTGATATTTTGAATCAGGGAGACTATATATTGAAGACCCGGTTTCATACAGATGCATGGCTTGAAAAAGCCCCAGGCGTGCCCACCATAGAGGGCGAAAGAGGTGTTGGCTGTAATTCATATGTAACGTGGTGCATTAAAATGGATGATCACATGTTATGTTATGTTATGTTATGTTAATTGTAGCTTATATAGTGCATAATCACCTACAGGTCTCTTAGGGGCACATGCATCAAAGGTTTTTGCGATCGCAAACAGTGCGATTCGCAAAAATTGGCCGTTTGCGATCGCAAATTGGCCTTTGGAGATGCATGAAAGTGTTTCCTATGCGCAATTTAAGAATTCGCAATTATTTGCGAATACCTAAATTGCGATTGCATTTAAGGAATCGCAATTTGCGATTCCTTAAATGCAATGCTAGAAGCACTTTCAAATAGCGATTTCGCTATTTGGGACGGCAAATTACAGACAAATCAAACTTGTCTGTAATTTGCAAAAACTTTGAAAAATGCACTAAAATGCATTTTTTAAAGTTTTAGGTTACACACACACATGCCCTTGGGGCATGTGTGTGCGCAACATGGGTGCACATCACAATTTCAGGGGTGCAACAGGGTGTCATTTTGACACACTTGCACCCTTGAAATTGCTGGTACTCGCAAATTGCTCATGCAATCTCCAATTCATTCCTATGAGCCTGAGGGCCCATAGGAATGAATGGGACGGCATTCCTTAATTGCGACTCGCAATTTGCGAGTCGCAATTAAGGAATGTTTAGGAATCGCTATTTTTATAGCGATTCCTACATGCATAGGCTTTTGCGATTCCTTAATTGCGATTCCTTAATAATCGCAATGAAGGAATCGCAAAAGCCTACCTTGATGCATGTGCCAGATAGCGCTTATAGAGAAAGCTCAGGTAGCTGCTACCATCCCAGGAGAGCACCAAACAAAAGTATTAGACTGTGGCCAGGGATTCCCTAAACAGATAAGTCTTAAGACACTGCCTGAAAGGGAGGAGGGCGGGTTTCTTACGGAGGTTCTCCGGTAATTCATTCCAGAGTTGGGGAATTAAGACAGAGAAAGCTCTGCCACCTTTCGATGCCATTTTGGCTTGTGAGGGGGCCAAGAGGCCCGCCGTGGACGATCGCAGTGTGCGTCCCGGTGCATATTTCATCAGGCGCTCCTTGATATAACCAGGGGCCTGGCCAAAGATGGCTTTGTGGGCAATGCAAAGGCCCTTGAACTTGGCTCTCTGTTTGACCGGGAGCCAGTGCAACTTAAGCAGCAAAGGGCTGGCATGGGCCCTTCTAGGGAGCCTAAAAATCAGCCTAGCTGCATCGTTCATGATCACCTGCAGCTTGCTGATTAGTTTCTCAGGAAGGCCAATATAAAGGGCATTGCCATAGTCCAACCTGGACACGATCGTGGCCGACACGATCATCTGTAAAGTAGTAGGCGAGAGCAGGGGGACAAGTTTCCGCAGCTGTCGCATTATGCCCAGGCAAGTGCCAACCACCGAGGACACTTGATTGGTCAGGGAAAGGTTGGCGTCGATCTTAATGCCCAGGCTTTTAACGACAGGCACTGGCGTAGGGGCAGTGCCAAGCTCTTGTGGCAAAAAAGGTCATTCCAGGGGTTACCTTTAGAAGAGATTACAAGGACCTCTGTTTTATCCGGATTGACTTTTAATGAATTGGCTGTCATCCAATTCACAGTGTATCTAAGGATGTTCTGCACGCAAGACTGAGCTTGCAGGGAATTATTAATCTGCAGAATACGTTGGGTGTCATCTGCATAATTAAATACTTGACAGTCCATAGCGGCTAGGGCTGCCACTAATGGCTGGAGATACACGTTGAAAAGGAGAGGAGGTAGAGCTGAGCCCTGGGGGACCCCGCAGGTGAGGTCACCACTGTTTGACGTTTGATCGCCCAGTTGGATCCTTTGGGACCGCCCTAGCAAAAAGGACTCAATCCACTGATGGGCCAACCCGCAAATGCCCAGATTGGCAATCCGAAACAGGAGTTGTGCATGGTTGACCGTATCGAACGCCGCTGACAGATCTAACAAAATCAGGGCGCTCGCATCTTTGTTGTCGGCTCTGACTCTGAGCTCATCGAGCACAGCCAGCATCACAAGCGACTTGCACCGCACACGAACGTGGCGGCTCGGCGCTGATCACAGCTCGTACCCTGTCTTCGGATTCATTCCGCTTCACGTCTCCCTTTATTCAATTACGAAATTCAAATTCGGACCGCCATACAGCACCCAATGGATCGGAGCTCCGACCCTGTTTCCCGCCCAATCTAGTGCCGAATTGTTTGGTCATTAGGAACCCCTAGGAATTCCGAATCCTTTCATCACGCAGACGCTCCTCTTCGCTGCGCTTCGCCCGTGGTTCCTTTCACCCCCACTGGAACATTGTCCTCTCACTGGGCAAGCCACGCTGCCCCCTGATACATGCTCCCTTCCTCTTACAGCACCCCAAACTGGCAACCCGGTCCTGAAGATGATCCTGAATAAATAGGATCGAAACGCCATCGACTAATCAATCAGCGCAATTCGCGGCGCATACTCAACTATGGTTCACATAAATGTCTAAACTATGACCAATCACTGTAAATAATATTCCTTGATGAACCATATATTCCTGTACATATATTTTACCACCTTGTCACATTGCGCCTTTCGCTGCTCTCTCACTTGTCACTTGCGCCGTCACTTTTTTTGTGTGTCACGAGCACAATAGTGCACCAAGTCCTTTTGGGTTGCCTTTGCAATTTATGCCCACAGTGCTGATATAACTGTTCTGTATAAATTGTTAATTTAAATACATGATGCCATGAGCACTTTCCAAAAACTTACTACGAGTCTCCCTCTTTCCTTCTTGTAATGTTTTGTAAATGCATGTATATTTGCCTTCCTCATTGACAGCGGTTGAGACATTGTTGTTAGTTCTTGGTAGCCATTTCAGATCATAGGTGTCTGACCAGGTCAGGTGCATCAATTCAGCACAGTATCACTGTGCCAACTTGGCCTAGTGCAAATCCATATCCTCCATATGCATGTCCCTGATTTATTTCTGTATTATTTAAAATTGAGGTGCCCAGTTATTTTCACCTTTTCCTTTGTACTTGTTTCCCATTTCCCACATATTTGTTTCTTTGTTGCAGAACTAGTGTTTCTCTGAGTGCTAATAAAATCATGACAGACAAATGCCTAATTGGTAGGTGCGGACCTGAGGTTTAATCTTCATTTCCTTTGCAAAGCAACCTATATTTTTTGTAGAAAACAGAGTGGACCTCTACAACTCTATGAATCTCTGGATTGTCTCTTCTGGAGAAATCTCTTCTACTGACTGCCAACGCGCACAAATGCACACAAACCAAAATATATCCAGTATTGATACCACAGGACAAGAGACCTTTGGACCACCATGCACAGAAATTAAAACATTGCACAGAAATTACAAACACAAAGGCTTTTAGACACATAGGCAAACAAAAACTTGGATTACACAACTCAGATAAAGTGATGTACAGGCCCCATGAACAGAGCCCACTAAATGTATCTCATGGTACAATGACATTGAACATAAATTAACAACTATACACAGACAACAAGCATAGGGCCTGATTTAAAGTTTAGCAGGTGGCCCATCATCCCTTAGGGTGGAAGAAGACATAATTTCTGCCACACTGACGGACTTCCGTCTTTATTTAGAGTTCATTGCCAGCCCTGTGTTGAATTCTGACCCTTCAGAGGGGCCACTGTCATGGCAGTTCCTCTGAAGGCACTGCAAGCTTGGTGCACAGTCACCATCTTTCAGGTGGTGTGCACCAAACGTTTTTTGTTTTTCAGAATACTAACTCCCAAAGTGGGAGATTGTTTTTGAAAAACAAAAAAGGAATGACCACCATAGCCTGAGAGTTTTCTCCCAGGGCATGGGGGGGAGGTAATTTTCTGTTTCCTGCCCGGCACTACCAGGTTTTTCCTGGGGGTGACAGACAGAAAAAGAACACATCAGACTAACTGCTGTAAATCAGTGCTTAGTTTGTAAAAAACAATTAGTGCCAGGGCCCTTGCCAGGAGGCCACCACAGCTTGCACTACTCATTGCCACTGGCAGCACTGCCGATGAGAGTACCTACACAACTACTAACCATCACACTGCTACAAGTGTGACATTTCAGACTGTTAGAGTCCCGCAAAATTATAAGAATGGTTTGAGTGGCTGATATTAGTTGTTTTTAATTTATATTGAATTATTAAAAAACTGTTGTTCTACTCATCTTTTAATTGCACAAACAGCGCTACCAAGTGGCAGCTGTCATAAGTCCCGGTGGGACAATTAAGGGCCAGTGCTGAGCACCAGAAACCACTGGCTCACATTAAGCACTGCTGTAAATAGGGTGGATGGTCTAATGTCCTTACATGGACAGGACTTACTCCATCAGACCATCGGAGCAAACCTTTGGACAGCAGAACCACTGCCATCATAAATATCTGGATTTAAATAGAGCGGGCAGACCAAAGGTTTGGTGGACAGGGTATTTTGCCACGTTTATGACATAGTACCCTGTCTTCAAAGCTTTTTAATTAGCATGATTACGCAAGCAGATAACACAGAAAGAGTCACAAACAGCATATACATGCCCAAATGGAGCCCATGCCAGATTAACAGGAAGAGAGTGATGCAGACGGATTGATAGCGAATAACGTAGTTACAGCTGTCAATGCACAAACACACATCAACACACATGTAGAAAGGCATGCATGCAGATCAACAGACATACATGTGTGCACCCAAACCAAGAGAGACACAGGCAGCCTGGAACACAAAACCTCATGTGCAAAGACCGGCTGAAATTTAGGAACAATATAATGTATACCATTCGACAAACTGGTATATACTGAACAAACAGACAATACACATATAGTGACAGACATCATTATAGATAGACCCACAGTCGAAGATTGTACACAAATAGTCACACATAAAGTAGCCTGGGCAGTAAGATAGATTGATGAATGAATGGACAGTCCAATATTGATCATATTCAGAATTAGGCTTCATAGCCACTTAATCATTAGCTGCTGGTGGATGAAATGGAATTGAGACAATGAAAGGAATCTCCTAGGAGAAATAACTCTACTAGGTGATGGACTAGTTTAGACTCAATGCCCATCCAGTGCATGTCGTTTTTGGAAAGATCAGCTAAACATTACAACATAATGCACTTTACAAAGCCACTTCAGTCTTGGTCAACTTGCACATATGTCAAACACTTCATAGTCCACCTTTTAAATGTATTGATATCAGGTGTCAGTTAAATTGCTTCAAATGAAATAAAGTAAGACTTGGGCAACCAGACTGCACTAATTTGTTTACTGGGAGCCCAATATTATAAACATTAAATGTATTCTCTAATGTAGGCCCTGACCAAACTCCCATTACACTGGCATAATTTCACTTAAATTTGAAGCTTTTGCATTAGGCTTGTTGTGTGAAACTCCAGCATTAACGCATTACGCACAATAATAAATACAGACAAGGTGAAATGCTCGCAATAGATGACTACTTTCTTAGGCAAAGCATTGATAATCGTAATTACCAGAAATGAGTATTGGGGACATAAACCCAGAGCACGTCTCCCAGAAACACATGCATACTGCACAGGTACTCCAAGAGAGGCGAGCTAAAAATGCAGACAATTACCTAATTTAGGGTGAACGTACTCTAGTCTCGAAAGTAATTCATTGATATAATGCGTCCTTCTCGTAAGGATGTTGAGCTCCCACCCACCCTGCCATGCCTTACCCACTCTCGAATGTCATGCTTCATCACAGGTCTCACTCCTGTCAGTGTCCCAGGTGGGCTCGACCTCACAAGGGAGAGTAATTTTGATGAGGTAACATGAGAAAGATTGAAGACATTATCACTATGCTTACCATATTGTTCTAAGAAGTATTAGGGATACTAAACAAAGGAAAAGAATGTCTCAATGTACCTAGAGGTATGATAAGGACTTCATTGAGCTGCGGGGGTCCCTTTCAGAAGGCGTTAGGGCTCTGCCCACCCAGTGTTCAAGGTTATGCTGATGGTAATTCCTATCCTTATAACATTTAATGAACTAAAACCTGTGCTGCCCTCAGTGCCTGGCTGCCTCTTGTGACCCGTTCTCACTGATAGGAGAATCAGGCGGCCAGGCACCTTTCACATAGGCACATGCTCTAGTGTGCATGTGCCAAATCGTATTTACTTTTTGATTGCTCTCATATATGATAATAAACTATTTAGCATATGAGAGTGCCTTGCATGGGCGCTGGAAGTCATTTTAAAAGAAAAGGGATGCATCATATCTACAACAATATGACGCATCCCTGTGCTTTCTCCTGCACTGGCGCACAATTGGTAACCATGCACCAATGCAGGCACGCTTGCACCATGGTGCAAGGATGCCTGCTTTGCGAGGATGATTGTTTTTGTGCGGGGAAGGGACACCTCCCTGCACAAAAACAATAACAAGAGGCTTTTTCCCCTTTCTATGTGTGCTACAGAATGCAGCACACATAGATTCTGCAGCACACATAGAAAGAGGGAAAAACAAGGAAAAATAAAAGTATTTCCCCTCATTGTGCCTCTTTACGCCTTGCCTGGGGAGGCGTGGAATTCTGGCGCATTCCCAAGTTTACGAAATGTTGTAAATCTGGGAATGCGGCAGAATCCATGGGTGTTGCATGGGAAAACCCACAGCAACACCCATGGCTCGCCCCTTTCACGCAAAGTGATGCGTGAAAAGGGGCCATATTTACAAGGCCATGAAAAGCCGCACAGGGTGGCTTTGCGTGGCCTTGTAAATATGAGCCAGCACATTGCGTCGCCGGGGCGTCAATAAAAGTGATACACTGGAGACGCAAGGGGCTTGTAAATAAGCCCCTTTGTGTTTATTTTGTTGCATTTGCTTGGCTTCAACTGTCAGAAGCCAAATGTCAGGCTATGAGCTGTTTGACTATTTCAAAATATATCAGCAAAATTATTTTCCACTTCTTCAAAGAACTGCGAAGAGCCGTTCAAGATGAAGGCTGCCACCTCGGAGAAGAAACAGTTCTGCGAGCCAGTTCTGCTGGAACCATTCTCACAATTGGGGTGCTGCTAATAATATGACATCACTGAACTCACAGATCTTGTGAAACACAAGCATCACACAAAGAACAAGTGTCACAAATGAGCCAGGCTCAATTCAGCAGGAAAATGGCAAGGGTATATAGTTTGTAGCTGGTGTTGTATTTATGAGCAAACTGTTGCAAATATATTACTAAATCATGGTGTGGTAGTGCACTGCCATTTACAGACAGCATATTTTTCGTTGATATGACGAATAGATTTGCAAAAAGATAAAGGTGTACTGATAAAACCATATAGCGCACAAAAGATAGTGTGTGGAATTGAGTTTAAGCTAATAATTTCTTTGTGCATCACAGAGTGTATTGATTTGATTTGTTAAACTCTTAGTTTCCATCACACTTCAGAATTAAAAATGTGCCTCATTTGTGCTTTCCATGCTGCTGATATATTTTGCATATTTGTATAGTTAATTTATAAGTATTTAATTTTGTTGTATTTTAGAAGACAGTGTCATTCATCATTTCCTTTCACACCAGCAAGATTGTCGCATAGTTCACTTTACAAAACTTCACACTTTGCTGTAAGAGAAAGAACGTAAAGGCATTCATTTATCACTTGACTGTACAACAGATAAATTACAAGGATGAATTAATGTGAAATCAGGTTTGTTTCTTCTTTAATTTGTATATGGAAAATAGTGTTACAAATCCCAATTAATTTAATAAAATTTGCTCACATAGAATAGACTTCTACCGTGGATTATAAATTCATGTTTCAGTAAAGATAGGTAACATGACTCGAAACAATGTACATTCATTGAAAAGACTACCATATGTGTAGTGTATTTCATCTGAATTGGCACTATGGGCCTCATTTATGTGGAATTGGTGTAGGGCAGTGCCGAAAGTCTTCTTGCCTCGCTGCCCTACGCCAATGTGAAAGGGCAGGAATGCAACGTATATATGAAACACTGGGTATTCCTGTTCTTTCCCCCTCTGCTGGCTCACAATTTGCTGTCTAGCGCCAACACATGCACCCTTGCACCATGGTGCAAAGGTGTCTGCATTGCATGCAGGATTGTTTTTGTGCAGGAAGGGGCACCTTCCTGCACAAAAACAATCCAGAGAGGCGTTTTCCTATTGTGTGGTGCAAGAGTGATGAAACCCCAGACATAAATATACCCCTAGTGTTGGCCATATCCTTATTCAAAGATTCAGCCTTGCAGGATCGCTGGCATTTGGAAAAAAAACTGTTTGACATTTTGTGCCCTTTGACTTTCACCTTCTTGTGCTAGGTAACATTTTTCATCCTCCCTGTACCTCATGTTATACCTGAGGCAGACAAAGTGCCTAAAGAAATGGATGTTTTATCTTGCCTCCAAGAATAAGTGAAAGAACCAGACCTCCGTCCTGCAGTATCTATATACCGCTTTGTTTTTTTTGTCAGTGAGTGACCTTTAATGGTAAAGGCAGCCTCAAACAGGGTCCGTTGATCTCTGCACCTAATGGGCACAGGATGTACCTTAGCAATGATGTCCTATAGGGATTAAAGATTTGTGAGATGTGTGTGCTCCCATTTAGTGGGGAGATGGCATAGCAGTTCAGGCTATCCTGCCCCCTTTGCAGTGAAGCCCGACCATTTTTTAGGTGATTGTTTTTATGTTGTTGGACCTGGCCCTTTCTGCAGTGTGAACTTAAACTTTTTGCCTTCCTTCCTCCTATTTTTTGCTTAATACATTTTTGTTGACCTTAGGGCTCTGTGCACTTTACAACTGCTAGCCAGTGCTAAAGAGCTTATGCTTTCTCCTTTAAACATAATAAGATTGGCTTACACCTGTTTGGCCTAGGTAATTTGATAATACGTTCATTGTAGGGTGGTATACCATATACCCAGGGTCTGTAAGTTAAATGCTATTATTGAGCCTGCAGCACTTATTGTGGCAGCCACTAAAGTAGCCCACTAAAGCAAGCCTGAATGCAGTTTGAAGCTGCCAATTCAACTCCACTTTTGTTGCATATAACTCACTCCTAGGTTAGGCACTAGGTAGCCCATAGGGCAGGGTACATTGTAATTAAAAGGTTGGACATGTACTTTTAAGTGTACATGAAAACTCCTAAATTCATATTTCAGTACTGAGTGGCCTACCTGCCCCATAGGATAGCATTAGGCTGCCTTATTACATGTAATAAGTGCTAAAATTTGAATGGGGACAGGTAAACATTTCATGTTTGGTGTCTATGGAATCGTAATTAAAAATGATCTTTAATGGTAAATTCAGATTTTAAATTACAATTTTGGAAATGCCACTTTTAGAAACTTAAAAAACAGCACGGTGATGGATAAAATGCTTTTATTAATCTCAGCCACTGGCAATCACTTGGGCTGCATCCCAATCCATCCTTTTTATGCCCACCATGCCACCTCAGTTTGAACCCAGCCTTATGCAAATCAGTCTTGGCCCTGCTCCTCACGGGAACAATCCAGCCCGAACTGCCAGCCCAGGTCCTCTCTGAACCAGAACACAATTAACTTACGAGCAGTTTCGCCCTAGTTAGGGGTCTTCAATCAGGTATTGCTTGGTTCCAGTGGCACAGTGAGCCTGGGAGCCACATCTAGGCATACTCTGTGCACTTAGGGTGGCAAATCTAAAAATACACAAGGTGATGGATGGAATGCTTGAATTAATCTCAGCCACCGACAGTCACTCAGGGGTGCATCCCAATCCATCTTTTTTTGCCCACCTGCCACCTCAATTTATACGAAGTCATATGCAAATCAATGTTGATCATTCTCCTCATGGGAACAGTCCAGCCTGAACTGCTAGGCCAGGTCCTCCCTGAAGTGGAACACATGCAACCTAGTGTCAGTTTTACCCTAGTTAGGGCTCTTCAGCCTGGAATAGCTTGGTTCCAGTGGCACAATGAGCCCGGGACCCACGTCTGGGCATACCTGGTGCACTTATTGTGTCAAATTCAAAAACAATAAAGTGATGGATGGAATGCCTAAATTAATCTCAGCCAATGGCAATCACTTGGGGCCACATCCTAATCATCCTTTTTTTGCCCATCATACAACCTCAGTTTGAACCCAGCCATATGGCAATAAGTCTTGAACCTGTTCCTCATACGATCTGTCAGCCCAAACGGGTCAGGCTAGATCCACTCTGAACTGGAACACAAGCAACCTAGGACCGGTTTTGCCCTAGTCAGGGCTCTTCAGCCAGGTACAAATTGGTTCCAGTTGCACAGTATGCTCGTGAACCATGTCTGGGCATACCCAGTGCATATAGCTCGGTCCAAACTGAGGTAACATGGTGTGCAAAATAAAGATGAATTGGGATTACCAGTGCTGAGATTAATTCAAGCATTCCATCTATCACTCTTTTGCATACTTTCAGAAAGTTGGCATTTTCCTGCCTTAGCCGTTTGGTGCCTGCAGCCTCCCCGGGTCACATGCCTAGGTGTAACTGACAGTTAGACTTTGTGAATTCCTCCCAGACAGACATAGAATAGAGGGATTAGGTGTGCCTGAATGGGCTAGTTGCTGGCAGGATTGAGGGGAGGAGCTGGGCACAGCCCCACTTGCAACTGAATAGCTAGTGCTCTGCCTCCACACAAAGGGCTTGTCACCTCTACGTTGTCTCTGCAGCTAACCTGTAGTCAGGACGGAGGAGTCAGGAAATTCTAAGCACTTCAAAGAGAAGCCTCTAGAAACATTTCCCAACTTCAATTAAGGCACCAGGTGTAAAAATAGGGCCCGCAGACCCACTCTTCAGATCACTTTCTGTACCTGCGTCAGGACTTACGTGGCCTGCTCTGTACTCCACAAAACTGTTTTGTTTCATGTTTCACCTGGAAGGACTGCTTTGCTGCCTAGATCCTGCTTTGAGCCCTCAGAGGCTTGTCCTGCTGCTTGAGACCTGCTTCTTCAACGGAACCCAGGACTACTAGAGGGACTTCAAGGGCTTGTTTGCTGGCTGCCTGTTCAGAGCCACAGGGACATAACAGGCTCCCACCATCTTGTACCCTTACCAGGACCCAGCCTGAGTAAGTCCTAACCCCCGAAATGGTGCCTCTCCAGTACTGGACCCTTGTTGGTGATGCTAAACATGCCCAGATAGCCAAAATTCAAACCTTGGTACTTGGAAAATATTTGGCTAAAAACTGCACTGAGGACAGAGGGAATACCCTCTCTGACCGAGGGATGGCCTCTAAGTTAAGCCTGATTGCCTCTTGTGCCAAGCTACCCATGGTTAATCACAAGCTAAATTAGTGATTTGTTGTGGTTCAGACCTACCTGTGTAGACTTAATCCTGCAGCTTTTAAACCTGTAGGCGTACTTGTCAAAATAACAGTTTTTGACAGGAAAGTACCTTACGTTTGAATATTAAATAGTTCACCCATAAGTAGGCCTTGGAATTCACAAGGAAGGGTGCCTAGTATTTAAAGGTGGTACATACAGCAATTTAATGTTGGCAAGTACTTACAGTTACTAACCCCCAAAAGCTGTGTTTACTGTAAAGGTCTGTAGCTGTTCTATGAGAAAAACTAACATTCTGAATAAAATCATAAGTCTGCTAACTTTGGTTTGGGATAAGCTAAGGAGGCAAATAAAACACATTTTTTAAAATATTTATTAAAATGCAATTAATTTATGGAGTCAGATGTTTATTAAATATTTATGAAAAGTGAATTTTAAAAAGTTGCCCTTTACCTGCTTGAGGCCCCAGAAGTAATTAGTATTAGCCTGCTGTAAGATTGCCCTTCCATATGTTATCGCGGGCTATTATGGGCCGAATATAGATGATCCCACACCATTACAGTCCCTGTATAATCAATTGCTAGATTGTACGGCTCCCATAATCTTGGCAGGTGATTTTAATCTTCTATTAGACCCTGGGAAGGATAGATGGCCAACTTTAAAACCACCTATGCAGCCAAACTTGCCTCAAATGAGATCTATACTCAGGTGTTGTATGCAAGACTTTGGGCTACAAGATGTGTGGAGAGAAAAAGGAGTGGGCCACCAAAAGTACACTTTTAAGAATAGGAGACATGGTCATGCCTCAAGAATTGATTACTTTTTGGTGGATAAAGGAGAGAGTAGGATGGTTAGTAAGGTGGAGCATCTGCCAGCACACCTGTCAGATCACTCAGCGGTCCGTTTGGAAATAAAGGTGGGAGTTAGGGCCCTTACCCCAAGATGTACACTGGATAGAGCTCTATTATTGGACCACCAAGTGGGGGTGCAGCTGAAGGAGTTAACTAGGGAATATTTTCATATAAACGATATGAGCACTGCGCCACAAATAGTTTGGGATGCATATAAGGCAGTCATAAGGGGGAGACTGATTGGCATAGCTGCATTCAAGCATAAGACCAACAAGAGCAAAATAGGATCCCTGGAGGCTAGGTTAGTGCAACTGGAAGGGCTGGTTAAAGAGCAGAGTCAGGGGCAAGGGGTCCAGGGTATAAACTTGCTCGAGGAGGAAATGAAGGTGAAAAAGGATGAGCTATCCTGTCTGTTGGAGGGGATAGTCAGAAGGAGGTGGGAGGCAAGCAAGCTTGCGCACTATGAGTATGGGGAGGGCTGCAGCAAACATTTAGCTTGGAAATTAAAAACAGAGCAGAACCAGAATAAAATTCCACCCATTAGGGTGGAAGGGCAAGGGGTGCCTAAGTGTGAGGAGGGGGAGATAGTTTTTCAGACTCTATAAACAGAGGAGGAGGGTGTGTCAAAGGTGCAAGTAGAGAGGTATTTTGAAGAGCTGCAAATGCCAGTGTTGTCAGAGGATCAGAGGGAGTGGCTAAATGCAGAAATAACAACGGAAGAAGTAGCAAGGTCAATAGGAAAGTTGAAAAGGGGAAAGGCGGCTGGCCCAGATGCACTCCCAAACAAGATCTATTTGTCTCTTAAAGAGGAGATTGTCCCCTTCTTAACAGGCCTGTTTAACCTGATTTTTCTTGGGGGTGAAAATATACCACCATCCTGGGAGGAAGCCACTATTTGCCTTTTACATAAAGCAGGGAAAGACCCCGAACTCTGCGAATCCTATAGACCTATCTCATTATTGAATACGGACTATAAAATTTTCACTCAGATTCTGGCAGCTAGATAAGGGGAAGTCGTAGGACGCTTAATACATCATGACCAGAAGGGGTTTATCAGGGGCAGGCTGCTACACGAGCTAACGCATGAGTTATTTGGGGCCATGGGTATCGCAATACAAAATGAGCTCCCTCTGGCGATCATAACTTTCGACGCTGCAAAGGCCTTTGACAGGGTGAGCTGGCCCTTCCTACATAGAGCTACAGAGAGGTGTGGCCTGGGGACAGCCTTTTGTAGGGTTCTGAAAACAATCTATAAGAACCCCTCTGCCAGGATACTGGTGAACGGGAACCTCACCCAAAAGATAATTATATCAAGAGGAGCAAGGCAGGGGGTCCCCTTTCCCCCCTCCTTTTTAACATTTATATCGAGCCTCTTGCTAATAGACTTAGAGCTAGCCAAAAACTTCCCATTTGAGTTTCAGGGATGGGAGAAGAGGGTAGCTCTATATGCTGATGACCTGATGGTATTCACGACTAATTTGGCGCTCTCCTTACCGACAATATCAGACATTATGGGTAAATTTGGAGAGGTTTCCGGCTAACAGATAAACTGGCAGAAGTCAGAGGTGATGGAATGGAACTCTCGGAGTAATAACTCCCTGGTAAGAAATTCAATGAAATACCTAGGCATTATGGTGTATAAAAACCTAGAGGAGGTGGCACGTCTGAATTTTGAGAAGGTAGTAAGTGAGACCAAGAAGTTACTAAGGTCTTGGGCAGGTCTTCCGCTCTCCTTTTTAGGTAGGTCAAACATCCTGAAGATGGCAATATTGCCTAAGTTTACCTTTCTTTTCGCGTCAATACCCCTTGAGTTTAAGAAGGCCTGGTTTGATAAATTGCAGGGAGTGTTGACCAGTTTTATTTGGGCCTCTAAGGCCCCCAGAATTGCATGGAAGAAGCTTTGTAGGGGGAAGCTCCAGGGGGGAATCACCAGTCCTGACATGTTTCTGTATTGCAAGGCTTTTCAATTTAAAACAATGAGAATCTTAATGCAAGAACATTGGAAATATCCTACGTACTTACAAGCCATGACTAAGTTAGAGGGGGATGGGTTCTTGTTTAAATTCGGGCACCCGAAATACTTCAAAAAAGTAAAACTAAAGATCCTTCAAGCGGCTTGTAAGCTATGGTTTCAAATCAGAAGGGCAGCACGGATTCCGTACTACAGCAGCTACGATCCAATCTGGGCCTCTCCATGTACTCCTGAGTGCCTAAAGTACAAACTATCAGCCTTGTTTGTAGAAGCTGGGGTAACAAAATGGAACCAGCTACTTGAAGGGCAGACCGTAGTGGATTGGGGACAATTATCATCCCTGTCGGAAGGGAACATCTCTAGATTCAAATATTACCAACTGGTCAGCTGGCCAAAATTGCTGTTGAAGGACGAGGCAGGAAATGAGGACCTGGAGAGGAAATTCTTAAAGAACCCTGGGCAAAAGAAGGAAGTGTCAGAGTGGTATTGGCTGTTTACTCAGGCCGGAGAGGGAGAGTTTGTTCTCCCTACTGAAATCTGGAAGAAAGATCTACCGTCGGGCGATATCCACAACCTCAGGCAAGTATCGATGTCTATGTTGTCAGTGCTGCCTCTCTCAGAAAAAAACATCTGTTTACGACACATAGGGCCTATTGGTCACCGAAAAAGCTGACAAAGATGAACAAGCAGGCAGTCAAGAGTTGTCCCAGGTGTGGGGAGGAAGAAGCAGACGATCTCCACATGTTCTTCCGTTGCCCTAGCCTCCAGGTATTCTGGCATGATGTAAGTCTGGTCCTCACAACAATCTTGGGCGTAAACCTGGAGGTGAGCATGTCTTTATGTATTTTTGGGGTGTTGAATGAGGAGGAGGAAGCAGGGGTCTGTTTGGAAAGTAAACAGAAAAATCTGTTGTTTATGTTGATACTATTAGACAGGCGCGAGGTCTGTATTAAGTGGATAATTTCACATCCTCCATCTAAGAGGGAATGGCTGAACTCGATACGTAGGGTGCGAATGTTGGATAAAAACAGAGAGGGATTAAAGAGGCTTGATTTTTGGGACATTTGGGATCAGAATTTTTCAGTTTTTCAGTTTAGTTAATTTACACTGGTGTTTTAAGATATATAATTGTATATAGCTAGATCCAAAAATGTCCAATGATTAAGCAACCTTGTAACGATTCTTGGGTCCAGGGCTTGGGGTTGGAGTCCCCAGAGTCCCCCTCAGTCTGCCCTCCATCAGACTCCAAGGGCCAGGAAGCTTGGGAATTTGCGCTTTGCCAACCCTCGGACCAGAGGGAAGTGCGAAGACCCTCTTACTTGCTTTCTGGTAGATAGTTGCACAAATGAGGACAAAAAAAAAAAAAGATTGCCCTTCCAGTGCTTCTCCTTAATGAGGAGTGAAAACTTTTCCCAAAGCCGAAACAATGGCGTAGGCCTTTTGACAGGAATACCTGGGTGTGAGGTATGTAACAGATATTAGCTCAGGAAAGGTAGCTGGGGAGAACTTAGGAACTTCATTAACTTGAAAAGCACCAGAGTGAAGCCCATACATTCACAGTTAAGTGTAAAGTGAGGTTTGAGAAATAGAAGCCATTTGTTCTCTTGGCCCTCTGTAGCCAGAATGGAATCAGCCCAGTGGCAGGGAAAGCTGGTACTAGAACCAGTTTGGTGTAGCTGAGGAGGAAGTGACTGCTGATTTCCCTAAAAACACCCCTGCCTGCCACTCAATCTCCTCTTCGGGGCAGAAAGATACTGCCTAGAGGGAGCTGCCTCCGAATAGTGCACTGTCGATCATTTTCAGTTAGGCAAACAGGATGTGCTTCAATTGGAAAGGAACTTTTGGGAACTTTATTTTTTCATTGGTTAGGAAATGTTCAGGACTAACCTCCACCCAGTGGCTAGTGAATTCTATTAAAGAGACACCATCCCCACAGCTCATCAGATCACATCCTGGACCTGCGGGAGAACAGAAGAGGACTGGACCTTCTGGTTTAGACCTGTGTGGAGAGCTGAAGGGCTGGACCTGCTCCCACTTTGCCAAGAACTAAAACATGACTCCAATGGTCAGTAGACTGATCTACTGTATGGCTACAGGGACACAACAAGCTCCAAGAGGCCTTTTTCCTGAAGTGATGAGCTGACCACTAGCGACTGGAAATGGATTGAACCCTGTTGGTGGCCTCTGCTGGAATATTGTGGGTCCTGGCCCCTAAGTGCTGTCCCTGAGCACTGTCAGCTTGTACTGCTGGAGGAGACTGGTAGAGGAGGTAGAAGTAATTTTAAACTTCCGGTATCACCTAGGTCAAATTTGGGTCGGATGCAGCAAAGAACAGAAATGTTCTTGGGTATTACAAGTGGTGGTGTTTTACTGATCAAGACTACTTTTTTCTTATAAGAGACATTTAGTCACCTATAGGCTGTACCTGAGGGAAAACCTTTTTTCTGGTTCCAAGGGACAGAGTTCTTAACAGCTAAACCAAAATTTGCATAAAGATGTT
The DNA here is from genome assembly GCA_963921515.1 of Calotriton arnoldi. Lineage (NCBI taxonomy): Eukaryota > Metazoa > Chordata > Amphibia > Caudata > Salamandridae > Calotriton > Calotriton arnoldi. Next base: position 207,346 of record CAWUFW010004374.1, on the reverse strand, counting down.
GCTTCCGTTTGTAATTATTCCTTGCAGTATGAAATATATGTTGAAAACTGAGAAAAATGTGCCTTTCACCCATCATTAGTCCTGCAGTAGTGCAGAGTGATTTAATCTCCATGCGCCTACGCAAGTTTACAAATGCTGTTGCCTTACATGCACTAGCATCACTATCTATGTAGAAAAAGAGATCTGTGTGTCAGGAGCATAGTTCAGGTAGGGTCCAGACATCCTTCAATCTCCTGCGAGCTGTAAAGTAAAACATAGCAAAGAAGAACAACTAAGAATCTAAAAGAACAAAAAACAGGGAGACAATATTGGTATGGGTGTCATGGCATCAACCACTACAACTTTATATGAAAAGACAATGAGGGACAAAATAATAAATCAGGAGCTGCTGCTATTGTAGGAAAGGTTTAATTATAAATTATTGTAGCTGTGGCAGCCCACAGATTTGTTACTGGTCCCTGCTGATGGACACTGTAATATACTCATTAAACGGTCAATGATTATTTTATGGAACGGATGGATTAATGACAGCTTATTGCAGAGGACAAGGTAAATCTGGGTGAAGGGAGGAATGGCCTTGTGTTCTTTCTTCTCTTAGAAGCTAATATAGCAGTCCTGTTGGAACATAGCTGGTCTGGAACACCTTTTGGATTGTGAGAACTGTACATTATTCTATAACTCTGTGATTTTTGTTTTACAGGAGACTGGGTCAAAATCTGACTTTGACTTTATTAGTTTCTTGATGTTCTTTGGGAGAACACTTGGGGTTTCAGGGGCATACAAAAGGAGACTTGAAATACGTTTGATGTAGCGGAAATCGCATTTTACTTGTAGGGGTGCATTATAATCACATGTGTAGAGTGCACCCACATATGATCTCTTGTTGCATTAACATAATGTGTTAAAATTTTGAAATGTATTAACTCGAAACGTGATGTGCTTGGCCAGTTCCAGTTCAAACCACTTTATTCGGCTAACAAAAGCCATAAAAGTACACCACAAACAGACAATGTCATACGAAAAATACGTGGGATCATGTTAATACATTTAAAATTCAATAAAATACGCCACATACAAACAGTAAAAGGATGTTGATAAAAAGTGATGACTTATAATTCATTTATCAGACAATAAAAACAATGATGTTGATATATAAAATCCATCGATAAATAAAAATGTCTAATACCCTTTCTTCCTGTGTCTAACTGCCGCCACCAAAAAATTTGCAACATTAAAAATCTCCCACGGGTTATTTAACAGTTGCAGGTATAGTAAGGCAGGTCTAACTTGCACAAATCCCCTCCCCTTTAAAATAGGATTTAAAAACCTTTTCCTCATTGGACTAAAATGCTCACAAAACATTATAAAATGCATAGTATCCTGTGTAGAAAAATTGTCACATGTACAGGGACCTAAATCATTTACCCTACTCCATCCCTGTACATCTGCTAAAAGACAATGGATAAGATTAAAACGAAACCTAGTTAATAGAAATCGATTAAAAGGTTTTGTGACAATTGTCAGGTACGGTTCTAACTGTGGGACTGTCTTTAGCAGGAAATGGGCTTTCACCATGGGTTTCACAATCTCCAAGCCTCTCTCTCTGCAGACAACACATTTAAAAATTGTGCTTTAACCCATGCCAGATCCTTTTTCACTATCTTTTCTGGGGAAACAAAAAGTTCTGGTCGTCCCATTTTACCTAGCGATGACTTGACATATTGTATCCATTGGATTTTACTTACATTATCCAACGATATATAGCCCCTGACAATTTCTCTATTAAGTCCCAGTTCTGGGTTAATCCATGTCTTTAGCCAACATACCACAGGGCCCAGTCCAATTTGGTCCTCGACAAAACCACTACCCAACTCTTGATGGATAGCATAGGTAGGGGTAGACTGGGGAACCGCCAGGAGATATCTTATGAATTTATTTTCAACTTGCTGAAGTTCAGCTACGGCTTTATATCCCCAGCTCGCAGACCCGTACGTTGCTATAGCAATGCTTTTAGATCTATAAATTTTGAGCAAAGCATCAAGAGGCTGCGCCCCTAGTCGGGATACAAAACCTTGTATAGCGGCTATGGACCTAGACATTGCAAGTTTTTTCGCCCGTCGCTGGGGAGTCCAGGAGCCTCTTTCGTCGAATAAGACTCCCAAATAGGGGAAAGAGGAAACCCTTGACAACTCTGCCCCTTCACAGTAAAAAGATTTGGACTTCTTTGGCTTCTGCCCCATTATCATCGTATGCGATTTTGTTTTGTTGACGATAAGATTCAAAGATTGCATGAAAGAACCAAAGGAGTCCAAAAGTCTCTGTAAACCAACTGCAGTACGGGCCAAAAGGACCGCATCATCAGCGTATAGGAGAGCAGGAATAACTCTGCCTCCTATACGTGGGATATCTAAAGTGGCAGTGCTAAGGGAAGTATTTAACTTATTTATATAAAGTGTAAAAAGCAAGGGAGATAAAATACAGCCCTGTGTTACCCCTTTGTCAATTTTAAAGTGCTTAGTACATTTACCATCTTGACTGACTCTGACCCTGGCATAGAGATCCTTATGGAAAAAATGGACTAAGCAGCGGTCCATCCAATTGTCTATCAATATGGTCCATAACTTCGATCTATTTACTAGGTCAAAAGCCGAAGATAAGTCCATGAAGGCCAGCTGCAATGTTCCTTGTTTCACCACAGTGTATTTCTCAGCCAAAAGATGCAAATTTAGGCACTGATCTATAGTGCTACTACCTTTTCTGAAGCCATATTGACAATCTGTTAAGATTCCAGTATCGTCCAACCAGTCAGAAAGTTTATTTAAAATAACTCTGCCTAAGACCTTAACCACGGAGTCAATCAGGGAGCTAGGTCTGTAACAACCCGGATCACCTCTCTGCCCCTTTTTAAAAACTGGAATAATAGTGAAGAGAGACCAGGATGACGGGAATCCATGCATACTAGCAGTATTTAAAAGCTTGGTTAAAATTTTTGTCCAGAGCTGCGGATTTTGTTTATATAAGTCAGCCGGGACACAATCAGGGCCGGGGGCCTTATTGCTAGTCATTTGAGTGATAGCCATCTCCACTTCAATTTCTGTAAAATTCGGTGATGTAGTACCATAGTCTAGGACAGGGAGATCTAAAGAGCCTCTCCCGGACTGGGATACTCCATAAATAGTGTTAAAGTGGGAGTACCACTGATCCTCCGTAATGTTACATTGTAATGGCGTAGTATTTAGTCCCGTGAAAAAGGGTTTGTTAACTATAGCCCAAAATCTAGCACTATCCCTATTAACCTCGACCGAAAGCAGGTAATTCCATGCCTCTTCTTTAATTTCTTGTTTACGGTGATTAATCGTACATTTATAGGACTGCCTCAATTGAGCTATAAGGGCACGGTCTCTTGGAACCTGTTTCAGGGCAAAAATAAGTTTTTTGTGAGCTTTCGAACAATCCTTATCAAACCATTTCTCGCCCAGATTAATATAACTTCTACTAGGCACTGTTAAACCAGAGGCCACCTGCACACAGATTTCTTCAAATGCAGATAAGACCTCTGGGCCCCCATCTGCAGGACTAAGACATATATTAAAACTCTCTTCCGCATTAAGCATTAGATCTTGGAGGAAAAGCTCAGGAATTACACTAGTCCATTTTAGCCTACGTCCCTGGTCTGTGGTCTTTACACGTATGCATGTTGGAAGTTGTCCCTGTCTCTCTTTAAGGCCAATTGCCCTACTTAACTTGAGTATGACAGGATTATGGTCACTATAGTCGGACCATATAGCACCATAGTGGGTAACTTGTGAGGACAAAACCGGAGAAATAAAAATATAATCAATTATAGAATCCTACCCTCTTGCCTTGAAGGTGGGGATCCTCCTTCCCACAGTAGTGGTGTCAGGCTAGCATAAATCAGCTGTGGCCAGGAGATCCTCCAAGCATTCTCCTTGCGGGCTGTGCTCAAAATGACAGTTAAGGGGATCCTCTGGGCCAAGATAATCTAAAACATGGCAATTCTTCAAACATAAATGAACATTAAAATCTCCCAAAATAAGAATAGAGTAAAAAGTGGTTTGCTTAAGTCTGTAATCAATTAAAAAACCTTTTAAAATACTTAAATGCTCATTCAGGAATCTAATCTCCGGTGAGTTGTAGAAGTTTACTATTAACAGTTTCATTGAATTTACATTGTTAATTTCTACCGCTAAAAGATTAATAGAGCCTGTATTCACAGAGCAATGTTTTCCGGTCAACTTTAGTGATATTAAAATTAAAAGTCCTCCCTTTGCTCTCCCTGAGGCCGAAGGGCGCGCTGGCTCAAAATAGGCTTTATAACCATCCAGCCAGAAATTGTCTTCTCTAGCCCACGTCTCTTGTAGCCCCACTATATCATAGGTTTTAAGGAAATTAATCCAACTTGGGTCCGCACTTTTCGTTCTAAGACCTGCTACATTCCAGCTTAAAATCTTACAGTTTAGGTTCTCCTCCTCCATTCCCGTGAGTACTCCTCCCCCCCTCCCCTCCCAAAGGTACAAGGGGCTTCAGTCAGTCATTTTCATCCAATCTGCTTAGTGGCGAAAACCTATTTGAACACACTAACCCACTCGCCCTTGCATTCCCCCAACTGATATAGACAATGGTTTGGGGGGAAATGGGCCTGTGTTTTGGGTTAGGTTATCAGACTGGGCCTTCCCAGGACCTAGCCCACAATACTGATCTGCCTTCCTTTTTGGTAGTAAGGAGTTCCCCCACGGACTGTCTCGTCTCTGAGGGCGGGTAAAAAAAAACAACGGTAGAGCCCTTATGCCCCCTGGACCTGCATTAAAACCTCCCTGGAAGAGCGTTCCCGCTATCCCTGTTTGGTCAAATTTAACGACAATACAGTCACCCTCTCCTTCTTTGGACCTCTGTCCTACCCAACCTACTCGTCTAGCCATTATAATATGGGCTGAGGCCTGTGCCTCATTTGTTGAGTGTTGTTTACACCAAAACTTAGTTTTGCGTAAAAGATCCTCAGTAGATTCCACTCCACCTATTTTAAGTGGGGGTACTCCTATGAGGACTGCGACTAGGGGGGTGGCCTCGGGTGGAAGATTAAGTCTACAACTATTATACCTTTTACAATCCCCACTGGTTCCATGAAGCTCACCCGCATCTTTGAGATGGTTATTGGGGAGATTATTCACAGTTGGGATACGGTCAGGTTGCCTCCTCACATCATCACCCCTTCTATTCTGAGTAGAAGTTCTCCCAGATGATATGCCGTCCCCCACAATAACATCAGAATGTGAAATTGTATTGCAACCACTTGGGTTATCCCCAACAATATCTGCGCGTTCTAGCTTTTCTCATAGCAAATTAAATTTCCTATCAATTAATTCCTTCATCTGGGCTAATACAGTTCCCAGGGCAGTCTCCACAGCAGCAGCAGTGGCAGGGGCAGTGTCCTTAATACAATCGTGTCTTAATAGAGGAGAAGGGAAGACGGCGTCAGTCTGTGCTTAGCCATTTGAAAAGTAACATGGAGAATTAACGTAAAAAATGAATGTAACGAGCAGGAAACATCAACATGAATAACTCGTGTTGTGAATTGACAATTATTAAACGTGATTATTTGGTTGTGTCATTTTAAATGTAGGTGAATGCATTAATTGAATATGCCTTATTTGTTCATGCCATTCATAAAAGCTCATGTGATGTTTTCTTATGTTAGCTGAATCTTGTAGGTCTGAAATACAATTCCATGGAAACTCTCACTTTAGAATTAACAGTCTGAAATTCATGTGTGCTGTGGAATTTGTTCTTTCTCATGTTTTGTGTTGCAGGTGAAAGAAGCGTTCTCGTTAGCTAGAATAACGTCTTTGTTTTATTAGTCAGGCAAGAAGAGAAGAAGTTACAATCATGTCACTTGAATCGATAAAGGAAGGTCAATGTGTTTCACACAGGATAAGGCCTGGGAAGGAAGGACACATTTTTTTGGAGAGAACACCGTTATCCCATGGAAAACTGCCTTTAGGATTGTACCCAGAGCAGATGGGGTGACCCGAAATACATTTTGGGAAAGATACCTGCAATAACGTGCTGTTGGAAGTAGGGAAAGAGCTCCACTTCTTCTGCCTTCAGAGAGAAAGCATCTTAGAATAAGCTCTCTGTCAGTAGATTTATGCTACCTAACCCATTGACTGTAGAGAGACTTCCTAGGAAGACTCCACAGGCTGACACCTTTTATTCCTCCTTCTTGAAGACGCTTAAGTAGGGATGTCACTTTAGTTTTAGTGCAGGGACAGATTCATGCTTCTTACTTATCAGCCCTTGATGCAGGGAAACTTGTACTCATGCTTTCTGATACTCTGCATTCTGTTTCTTGAATTAATTGTTTTGTTTATGCTATATTGTCTCAATTGGATACGCAGATTTGGTTTTATGATAATTCCCATGTACTTTCGGAAGCAAGTACAAGTCAGGGAGCTGCTGGAAATCAGCATGTCTTGTATGTTTCGGACTTAGAATCCTAGTTGAGGGATCACAATAACAGCAAGGAGAGTCAGAATAATACATCAAATCTGGGTACCATCAAGGCTGCAGTGAAGGCGCAACTATTGGATGTCTTGAGGCTGAAAGCTGAGGTAGATGAGATCATCGGTGGAAATTTACCTTTGGAAAGGATGGAGACCTATGAGCCAGATGACCTGTTGTTTGTAATGAAGGATGTCACCCACAGGATGAGACGAGCACATAAGAAGTTGTCAGAGTTAGCTCAGAGGTATGAAGTAGACTTGTTTAGAATGAAAATGTTACAGGAAAATCATAGGCTTAACTACAGTGACCATGAGCTGGAGGAAAATAGAGTGACGGGATTGAAGACATATATCCGAGAGTTGGTCGTAGGAATAAGGGCTTGGAGTATGCTCTATCAATGGAAGGATAGGTGGTATAAGAAGTAGAGTATGAGGAAGGTGACAGGGGAAATGCCACCTCCAGGAAGGGGAACATTAGGAGTTGAGGCATACCCACTACGGGAGGTGCAGAATGGAGGGTATGTGCATGTCCCTTGGAGTAAGGGTGACCTAGCTGCATTCACAAATGATTTCCCAAGGTTGAGGTAGAAACCTGCTGTATGGTACAAGCAAGTTGATTGCTTTGTTAAGATCTCAAAGTTGTTGTGGATTGACTTGAATATCTTGTTCAAAATTGTGGTTCCTAGTGATCTGTGGTCTGCATGTAAAATAACTATTGAGTGGCCTGCTGCTGAGCCAGAAAGGGATTCAGTAACTCATGGTCCTTCGCCATTGCTTATGAAAAAGTATGAGACGGTGATCACATGGTTGCAGTCCAAAATAGCCCCTCAAAACATTGATTGGGTTAAGATAGATTGAACGACCCAGGAGCCTAAAGAGTCAGTGCATACTTATTACGAAAGGCTGTTACAAGCCTTTAAGCAGTACAGTGGGTTAGATACACTCAATCCAAAAGACATGGGCCAATTAGTCTCACATTTTGTGACAGGACTGAAGCCGGAGGTTAGACAGCAACATTTGATCTGCTGGCAAAATACGTCTGTGGACGAAACTTGCATCTAAAAGAGAACTTGCACCAATAAGTGAATCTTCCGAGTCTGACCTGAGTGAGTCTGAGCAAGCCACAGGAAGTATAAGGAGATCTAGGAGAGCAAGAGTGCTGTGTCAGAGATATTCCTCTCCTGAGTGGATTTATCTGCTTACATATGCCGGGGAGAGTGAGGTCCGAGATTATGATATTGATTATCGAGATCTTGCTGAGAGTTCCTGGAATCAAGGCTAACACGATGTGATTCTGTCAATGACTGTGCCTTTTCCACCAAGGTTGAGTGGTTTAAGGACTCTAATTCTGAAAGAATTTGAGTTTCTGAGCTTCGAAGCTCCACCATCTCCTCAAAAGATTGCATCATTGAGAGATGAACTGTTAAAAAAAAAGTCATTGAGGAGATTGGCTCTGATCTCATAAGGGATGTAATTTGAACTTTTGAACTGTAAATAAAAATTGCTTGAAAGAAGATAACCTAGGCCTGAGCGGAAAAAGAATAAAAATAGGGACTTTTCATTTAGAAGAAGAAAGAGGGCTAGGGGAAATCTTCTAAATACTGTGCCCAAGACTATTGAAAACATTTTTCCAAGATCCAAGAGGAGTTGATCAAAGACTTTTGTTGCACGAGAATAAGAGGCAGAGAAAAGAGACTCTTGTGTTTATCCTCTTACAGCTACAATCCGAGCCACTTTGAAAATGGAGTAAGGAAATTTGAACCTTAGGCACAAATGTATTATAGGTGCACTAATTGTAGGAGTGATCATAGTAAAAGCTGTAGTCATTACTGAGTCCATTTTAAGCTCACACAAGTTTGAGAAACATGGAGTGTGGGTGCAAAGGACATCCACACCTACCACTGCTTCCTCAAAAGAGGGTACACTAGGATTTGAAAAAGGCTTAATAGAACAATCTAGTGGCTTTCCTCATGTAGATTTGTCTAAAGGTGATTATACACTGAATGCTTATGCTAAGTTGCTTTACAAGTATGTGAATACTATGGATGTGAGTGACTGTTATGTGTGTATGCAATTGGCTGCTTCTACTGAGGAGGGGATTAGGTATCATCACTTGCCCCTGAAGTATGCTATCAGTTGAAGTTTGCGCCTAAGCATGTTTTATGGAAAGGGTCATTACGAGTATTACTTTCCAAATTATGATGTGGTGCTTCAGAAGTTCCAGTCTACAAACACCTGAACAAATATGACTATTACAAGCAAGAAGAGAGGATAGGAAAGTATTTTGTCCCACATTAACATTAGATACTGCTTACTCGCATAGACACAAATTAACCTGCATATTAACAGACATAGAAAAGAAATTTGTTGACCAAGTAGAGGATAGACATAGAGGTTTAATTGTTAAGCTTAATAATAGGGAAGGAAAGTTTGAATTGACCAAAAGGCGTTAGCTCACAAGGCCAAAGGAAGCTATGGTCCTATAGCTCTAGATTGGGAACAACGAGGCAAGCTTTACATACAACAGGTTCAGAGTCATTATCACACTATATTTGTGGGACAGAGTGTGTGTGACCATATCTTTCTGCTTGATGGTTATTCAAAGAAGCTTTTGCAAGAAGCAGTACAAGTGGTGCCAAGAGTATATTTTGTGTGTGGGAAGAACGCACATGTTCAGCTTCCGAACAGTTGGTATGGTATTTGTTATGTGGCAGTTGTGTTTCCAAAGATATATCATGTGGAAGAGTTGGAGGGTTTGGAAGGAAAGTTGAACCATAGAGCAAAACGTGGACTGAGTGCTGATGTAGTTGTGGGAGACATATTTGGAGCGATGATACCTAGTTTAGGTACAGTGCTAAATGACATCACGATCAGGAAGTTGTCTACCATTGTGGATACGTTGTCAGTTAACACAGCTCAGTCTTTGTTACTCATAGATGGAGAAATGGTTTTGAAAAGGGCGATGGTGATGCAAAACCGTCTTGCATTAGATATGTTATTAGCAAAACAGGGTGGAGCCTTTCGGATGCTGACGGTCCAACAGTGTTGTACCTATATCCCTGATAAAAGTAAAGATCTGAGGGGGATATATAAGTAACATCACTGAGATATACATGTGGTACATAATCTGGCATCTGAGTGAGTTTGGGATAAGATTGGAAAGGGCTTTGTAGTATTTGGAAGTTGGTTTGCTAACCTAGGGAAGGGAAATTTTGGATATATCTTGAAGCTGGTCATAATTGTTGTAGTTTGTGTTATAATCTTCGTAGGTACGATAAGGGCTTAAAAATGGCACAATGCGAGACAAATGGAGAATTCCTTTAGGGAGAGAGAGAGAGAAGGGTAGAAAGACTGCAGGACAGTCATTATGAGAATTTGAAGCGGCTGGAGGAGTTCAGACAGAGGAGACTAGCTGCAATATCTGTTTAGATCGATCTACTCTACAGGAATTTTGAAGTGTTTGTGATGACCCAACGTCATCAGAGGGTGGAACTGATGTAGTGGTAATCACATTTTATTTGTAGGGGTGCATTATAATCACATGTGTAGAGCGCACCCGCATATAATCACTTGTTGTATTAACATAGAGGGCCCGATTCTGATGTGGGTTGGAAAAGCTTCCCGACCGAGGGCCTGATTCTGATGCGGTTAGGAAGGCCTCCTAACGGCATTTGCTCCTTCCAAATCGGATCGGGAACGTGTCTTCACGACCGAGGGCCCAATTCTGATGCGGTTAGGAACAAATGTTCCCATTGAAGTCAATGGGAGTTCAACCAAATCGTATCTGGAAGCATCCGGATGCATCCTACTCCGCCGGTCGGACTTTCCCGATCCGAGTGGGTCGGACACCATTTCCCAACCGATTCGGTCGGGAAGCTTTTCCAACCCGCATCAGAATCGGCCCCAAAGTGTTAGAATTTTGAAATGTATTAACTCGAAACGTGATGTGCTTAGGCCTTTGAAAAGTAACATGGAGATTTAACGTAGAAAATTAATGTAACTAACAAAAAACATTAACATGAATAACTCATGTTGTGAAGTGACAATTATTAAACCTGATTATTTGGTTGTGTCATTTTAAATGTAGGTAAATGCATTATTGAATATGCCTTATTTTTTCATGCCATTCGTAAAAGCTCATGTGATGTTTTCTTATGTTAGCTGAATCTTGTAGGCCTGAAATACAATTCCCTGGAAACTCTCACTTTAAAATTTACAGTCTGAAATTCATGTGTGCTGTGGAATTTGTTCTTTCTCATGTTTTGGCTTTGTAATAAATAATTAACCTTACGTAGTTGTCTGTGGTTACTATGTGTCCAAAGGATTTCTTGTTTAATTGATTGGCATTAAAAATGAATTTTCTACCCTCTACGCTTCCATGCTGATCAAAAGAACCATCGGATTGTGTCTCTAAAACAGGTCCAGAATTTATAGGCCCGGCCATTTCAAGCTTTAAGATCTGACAAAACAGGTTACATTTAAACGGTCCCATTTCTGGAAATAGAACAAGTAAATGCAAATAACTCTCATCTACAATTATTAGTTTGTAACGACTGTATTGCTGCAGTTCATCTTACCTAATGTAATTCTTGCCCTTAAAGATGAGCATTAAGATTTGTTTATTAGTTTTAACACACTCATCTCTTCCACACATCGGGGTTTCCCGATCCAGACTCATGTTAGAAATTGGAAGTTTCTTTTTATTTTAATAACAATTAAAAAAACAATAAACGAGGAAGCAGATGAATAGTCTACACTCTAGAAATGAGTCTGGTCTTGCTAAATGTTTATTTTAAAAGTGATATTCCTGAGAAGCCCACCTGGGGGTAAGACGGCTTCTCTATAGATTATGCCTTTATTTCATATATGGAATGTATATTTTTACAATGTCTGAAAGTTTAAACAAGTGCTAAGTTTTAGCGTTTTACATTTTAGGTTAGAAGATCTAACAGCAACGATCCAGTTTGAATGCTACTGCTATAGTGAGCTTATAAGGGAGGTTGTTGATCATTTGCTGCCAACGACGCCCATTCTTTTGCTCACCATGCCACCCGAGTTTGGACCCAGCCATATGCAAATCAGTCTTGACCCTGTGCCTCATGGGAACAGTCCAGCCCGAACTGCCAAGCCAGGTCCACCCGGGACCGGAAACAAGCATCCTAGGACCGGTTTCGGGGCATCACTCCTCATCAGCAAGGCTAGCTTGAATCCAGTGGCACAGTGAGCCCGGGACCCACGTCTGGGCATACCCGACGCACTTAGGGTGAGAAAGCAAAATACACACAGATGATGGACGGAATGCAGAGCAAATCAAACATTCACCCCAGGCAAGAGATCTGGGTTAAATCCATCATTCTTTTCCTCACCATGCCACCCCAGTTTGGACCCAGCCATATGCAAATCAATCTTGACCGGTTTCAGTGCATCACCCCTCATCAGCCAGGCTAGGTTGAATCCAGTGGTACAGTGAGCCCGGGATCCATGTTTGGGCATACCCGGTACATTTGTCACCCGAGTGGGACGGTTATGCCAGACATGGGTTCCGTGCTCTCAATACTACTGGAGTCAAGCTAGCCTGGCTGATATGGGGTGAAACCCCGAAACCGGTCCTAGGATGCTTGTTTCCATTCCAGGGAGGGCCTGGCCTGGCAGTATGGGCTGGACTGTTTCCATTGGGAGCAGGGGGGTCAAGACTGATTTGCATGTGGCTGGGTTTAAACTGGAATGGCATGGGGAGCAAAATAATGATGGATTTAGGCCCAGATCTCTGTACTGGGGTGAATGTTTGACATTGTTTAACATTCTGTCCATCATCAATTGTTTTTTTTGCCTAGAATAGGGAGGGGCACCACCAAGCATTTTTTTAATGCTGTCGGAGAGCTGCAGAATGAGAGTCTTTCTTTTTACATTGTTCAGACCACAAGTTCCAATAACAAAAACAATGTTAAAAGATATGCTCACAGGCATCTTTATTTTTTTATATAAATGTATTAAACATTTTTATACTAATCACTATTATTAAGCATTGCATTGTGTGAATTATTGAAATGTACACTAGATTACTGACGATTTTTGGAGAAAGATGATAATAGGGTCCCTTTTTATATTTTGGTGTTGTGATTTTTTGGCAAAGTCAGTAAGTCTACCTGAGCACAGCCAGGACCTTCCCATGCTAGAAGGACATCCGCGGTGTAGGATTAGCTGCCAGCGAGGGGCTGGGTTTATGTATGGTAATAAAATACTGCTTTATGTTTAAAATTCACAGAAAAAAAGTTTACAGTGATGTTATAGGTAGGAAAAATGTCAGTTAAAACATGCCATTTTAAACGTACATAACCACTGAAAATCACCACTATAGGTATTTCAAGTAAATATAACTTGTGCCCTAAGGTAACTATAACACGCGCCCTTGCCATGCGCTGCTCATTACCCCACACAGTACATCAGTAATGACATCTTCCATAACATCATTGATATCATTAGTGCAATGTTTTCAATGAAATAATTGATAAGAAAACTGTGCATAGATACACATGGGGCTATTCACGAAGTTTACACTTGTGAGTAATTACATGTGTAATTTACTCTCATACTTTTGTGTAACTTTACTATTTTACTAATTTTGTCTATTCACAACATCTAAGAGTAAAGTTGCTTAATAGTGTAGACTTACACATCTCCATCCCCTGAAAAATAGCTTGGAACCAAATTGAGGAGTGTAAGTCCAGCACCACACATGGCTAACCACAGGTACCGCAACCCCTTCCTATGGAAAATAATGGAGGTTTAACAAAGTCTATAGGACGTTGTGCTCTTTTTAGAAACATCACTGTCTGTATTTTATAATTTCTTAAAAGTTCTTATCAATAATCGTCTGCCATTGTATTTATGCGTAATTACACTGTACGGCTTCAAACATGTAATATTTTAATTAATCGAACGTGAATAAATAAATAATACTTTTTAATGGAGGTAGGGACTTAACATTAAACCCCATAGAAAATAATGGTAAATTAAATTAAATGACTTAAAATACTTTAAATGTAAATAAATATAATTCAATGTTAAAAAATATGAAAATAGAACATATTTATTTTGTAATTAAAATATTTTAACAATATGTATTTAATAACTTTTAATATAATTATAAATTCATGAAACAATTAAATTGCTTTTCATTAATTTTAAATATTACTTTTAATAATTAATATTAACTTTCACTTAGCGGATCACACTGACACAAACTCTATGGCCCTTCAATAAACCTTGGCCTCACCCAGCCGGTTACCAAACCCATCCACAGCGCTGTTCACCTATTGGACCCGATTTTCTCCTCAATCAGAAACATCACCGTTGACAAGCCAGCAACTGTGCCCTGGACAGACCATGCCCTCATCAGTTTCAGCATACCCATTGCACACTATCAGAGACCTACCACAATCAGAATTACCTGTTACAGCTAGAAAAGCATCTCAGAAGAGAAGTGGCCTTCTGCCCTCTTTAAACAGCGTCCTGATCACATCAGCAACTTGCTGAAAGCCATCAAAAACCTCAATAGCTGGATCATTGAATGCACTGGCACACTGGCTCCCCTAATGCACCACCCCATTGGCAAGAGCCTGACCACAGGCCAGCTGATACACAGAGTAACTCAGTCTGACGAAACACCACTGCAAGCAACGGGAGCATGAATGGAGAACAAGTCAAGACACTGCAGATAAAGCCATCTTCAAATCAGCCCTAAGACGCTATTGTCAGCAGATACAGAACTCAAAGATTTCACTGTACCTCCTGCCGCCTCCAGTAACATCACCCCTTCACAAGACCTTTGCAACAAGCTCTCTGAATTCTTCTGTAGTAGAAGTAGTAGAAATGTATTGACTGTACAATTAATTAAAATCATTACAGTAAAACAGTTGGCGTAAAAGAGACTAAAATGCTTAAAATGTTAAAATCTTCAGTTTTTTGTGCGCTAATGTGCCCCTCTCCGCTCTTGCAAAATATGTGGCTGCCGGGGTTAAAGTAGAAATCGGGTGTCCTCTCACAGGTTTATGAGCCCCAAGTGACCTTGAAAATGGACTATTTAAACAGTCTGTGGACCGTTCATCCTGACGCTTCATTGGGACCATACAATAGCACTGTGTTAGTTGTGCGGGTGGGGCGAGGGAGTGCCCTCAGTGTTGTTGGGAACCGGATTGCAGTCTTCCACTGGGCTTCCAGTGCTCGTTGCCTCGATCTGATTGTTGCCGTTCGCGGCCTTTAGTGCTAACCTAATCTGATGCGTGAGTTTCCCCAGTCTTGCAAGTATCATTGTGTTTGTTGTTGAGAAGCACAAGGCTGATGCTTCGCTGCAGGTCTTTATCCCTTTACTGATGCAGATCGGGCGCAAGAGCCGCCGGCGTTCGATGAATAGGTTGGGGCAACAACATAGGAGGTGCAGCCAGGATTCCCTCGTATAGGGGCACAGTCTGCAGTTGATGGTTTCCCCCCTGCGGGCCCATGTCGGGTTAAAGTCAGCGATACCAAGTGTGCTTAATCTCATGAAGAGGATTTTACTTCGGGCTTGTGGTGTCAGAGCCTCGTTTAGGTAGGGCTGTGCTTTCCCTACCATGTAAGATTTGTTCAGCGGGTCCAAGTTGGAACTTACGCGAAGGGTTTTGGAGTCTAGCTCAAAGGAAATTTCCCGCACTTGTCTATTTATGGCCTTTTTCCACGCGTTCAGTGGGATTTCCAGCATCGGTATGCTTGCTTCCTCAATCTTTAACGTGTTGACCGCTTTGCCAAGGCCGTAGTGCCAGGCCGAGCTTGGCCCCTCAAAAATAGATCTTAATTGATGTTTTAGAGAGTTGACCGGGGCCCTTGAGATCCTTAGGTATAGCATTATGAGCTCCCCCTGGTACTTCAAATCTGGTCTTGCCAGGCCCAACTCCAATCTTAATCTGGGTTTCCTCGCGGCCCTCGGGATATAAAGCACTGATTTATATGCCTTTGCTTGGGCTATGGTAAGGAGGGCATCCTGTAGCCCAGGGAAGGCCAGGTGGCCATAGCTGATGGCAGGGAGCAATTTTGCCTTTAAGACAGTCAGTATTGGGCCTGCAGAAGGACTTAGCAGGTTTTGGCTCAGTTGTTTTAGTAGGTGTGTGATCTTATTGGCCTTGATGGACTGCTGTTTCAAATGGACATTCGCCTTGGCCCGTTCCGTGAGCCACACCCCCAGATAGTTGTACGAGGCCACAGTGTTAATTTGTTTATTTCCCATTAACCAGTGAGCTGTCTTTTTCCGGTGGAAATTTCCAAAAATGACGACCTTGGTCTTCCCTGGTTAACTGTCATATTGTTGTCGTGGTTAAAACTATTCAGTGCATTTAGGGCTCTTTGTAGGCCCACCTTCGTGTGGTCCATTATAACTGTGTCATCCGCGTATTGTAGCACCGGGAGCCTCACGCTTCCTAGTTTTGGTGCTACTAGACTGGCTCCTTTCAATGCGTCACCCAGATCCGCAGTGTACAGGTTGAATAAGAGGTGAGCCAGCACGCACCCTTGTTTCAAGCCGATGTTCGTTAGAATTTTGGGGGACACTGTACCGGCGCTCGTTTTGACCCTCACCCAAGTGTTTTCATATAGCGATGTAATTGCCCTCAGGAGGTTTGATGGAATGCCCCAATTTTCTAGTTTCCACCACAGTCTTCTGCGTACAACTTTATCGAAGGCAGTGGTGTAATCAATGAAGCAACAGAAGAGTGGAGGGTTGTTCTTCTTTGTTGCCTTGAGGGATAAGTGCGCTAACGCCAGGACATTGTCCATGGTTGAAGACTGTAGCCTGAAGCCGGTCTGGTAGAATGGGATGATGCTCTTTTCCTCAGCCCAGGTTTCCAGATCTTTCAATAGCAGGCGGGCATATGCTTTGGCTTCAAGATCTAACAGGGCTATGAGCCTGTAGTTTGATGGTTTTAAACGATCCCCTTTTTTGTAGATTGGGACTAGAATGGAGCCCCTCCAGGAATCCGGGGTGTGACCTGTCAAGAAGGCATGATTATAAAGCGGGGTTAGTATTGTTGCCCAAAATTCGGGGTCCTTTTTGAAGACCGGGGCTGGTATCCCATTGGGCCCGGGGGGCCCGTCATTCCTCATGTTCTTGAGGGTCCTAATGACTATTTGGGGATTAATTTGGGCTAATGGCATGGGGGACGTCTCGTCCTCGGCGCTCTCTCCCATGGGGTGGGAGCCGTGGCTAGTCACCGATTCTCCTAACTTCACCATTGTGCTCTTTTTTTGGGACGCGGGGTGGCTGGATTCTTCTGCGCTGCCTGCGTTTGAGGGGGCGATTGAATATAGGAGCTTTACGTGAGTCAGCCAATCTTGCTCTGCAACTCCGTTTTCTCTTTGCGCTCCTCTACTACTTAGCCGATTTATATGTCTCCAGAGTCCTGATAGGTTCTTCTGTTTGAGCAGGGAGAAGACCTTGAGCCATTCCCTCTCTATGTGGGCTTTTTTGTGTTCCCACAATTTCTTCCTTAGTGCTGCCCTTAGGGATGCGACAGAGGGACCTTCAATTTCTCTGCCCCCTCTTTTCTTTATTGCTATGGCCTTGCGCAGAAGCCGTTTGCTCTCGCGTATGTCTTTGGTTGGGTAGGTTCTTCCCACAAATGGTTGCCCTTGGCGCCTGGGGCCTTGTGATTGGGGATAACCCAGCCTCGCTTGTAAGTCCTCTACGACTTTCTTCCAAGCTTTTGTGGGTGAAAGTGACGTAGGTGGGCATTCTTCCTGTTTCTGGACCAGCCAGGTCTGAAGCTTATTGCCTGTATTGTCCGTCCATTTTATCCTTCTCAGGACACTATGCTTTTCGTCCCCTCTTGACTCTCCAATGACTTGATGGATTATAGCGGTAGGTACTTCCAACTGGAACGCCGCTCTTAGTGGCCTGTGATCACTTTCCATCCTATCCTCGACTACATAGTCTGCCAGACTATTTGCCAGTTCCTCGCTGACCATGATGTGATCTATTCTTGAGCCGTTCCGGAAGGTGGGTAAGGTGTGCCAGGTTTTCGAGGTTGCTTCTTTCAGAGCATGAGTTGTGGACAGCTTATGATTGTCAAGGAGCTCGTGAAGAGGGGTAGTCTGGCCTGGTCCCCGAGGGAGGGATTCAGCTTTATCTAGTTCCTTTATATTAAAGTCGCCGACTAGAATAACCTGATGGGATTTATACTTATTTAGGAGCTTGTCTAGTTTCCGTGTCAGGGCATCCAGCTGATCTTTCAAGGTGGTCTGTGCTGGATTGATGTAGCAGTTTATTACCAGTAGGCGCATTAGGTGCTGGTTGAGTTTTAGGCCTCCGATCTGAATGGCTTGCAGCCCAGTTGAGTGCAGGTTGATATCCGTGACTGCAAGGGCACTTGTATGTTTTATGAAGACTGATAGCCCGCCAGCCGGTCGGCCAAAGATGTTCCTTTTAGTTGCCGAGACGTGATGTTCATGGTACCCTGCCAGGGGGGTGCTGGACAGCGCCCAAGTCTCTTGAAAGCAGAGTATGTCTCCAGTTTCCAGAAATTTTATCAAGTTTTCATTTTTACTGACTTTACTGATCCCTGCGATATTCCAAGAAATAATGGATAGTTGCTGCTTGGGCTGTGTTCCTCCCCTGGCCGCTCCCCTACCCGGTTTGGTCTTACAATTGTTAGGGATGCTGTAGCCAGCCTCTTAAAATTCCAGATTGGTTCGTTGCAAGGGGAGTTGCGCAAATGACCCGTTGGTCGTTTTGGCAGGATATCCTGATTCCCGTGGGCTCCTTTAAGCCTGTCCAGCTTCTACCATTGGAGCGTGCGGTGTCGGTCCCGTGCAGCACCGACCAGGGCCCTTTGCCCCCGTTTGCTGGAGCCAGGACGTGTGGATATTTAGGGTGCGTCAGGATCTGAACATCGATGCCCCACTCCGCTAGTTTTATGGAGTTATTCAGAACGGCTTGTTGTATTCCTTTTTGTTTTGAGCCCAGCACTGTTGAGTCGCCATGTGTATCCCCCTTGATACTCTAGAATCTCACCCATTCTATGTCCCCGGATTGTGTTTGATCTAGGGGGGCGAGGTATTTAAAGAGACGAAGAATATTACTCCTGTTGAGGATATCATGCTGGCCCGCGCTATAGAATCTTGGGGTGAAGACGATCTCGTAGACGGCTGTTGGGGTGACCCGGGGAGTGAGCCGCTTTCCCCCATCCTAGGGCATTCTCAGGCAAAGTCGATCCAATACTTGTGCATCTCTGTGAGTTCATCGCGACGCCTGCTTTGGAGCTATTGCTCTGATCTTGGTTGCTCCTGTCGCTGGGCTGGAGCACACTGTTCAGCTGGGGTGGTTTTGTGACGTCCGGCTGCGACGATGTTATTGCCGTTACTTGCGTGAGGGTTGGCTCTGCAGGTGCTGTGCTTGTTCCCTCTTTTACTTCGTTGCCTGTCTGTCGGCCCGAGCTTGCTAAAAGCTTCTGTCCGTTTGCTATGGGGGTTCCTGGTGAGTTTAACTCCGTTTGCTGGTCTCCAGGGAGCAGGGCAATGGAAGGGTCCTTCTTGCCCCAATTTTTGGTGCTGAATATAGGGTAAAGTTGACTGATTTTAGCATCCCCTTGTGGGGGCGGTTGGTCGATCATTAATAGCTGTGATTGTCTCCCTCTTAACTTTATTTTATTCTGTTGTTTCTTCAGCTTCTTTTTTGCCCTTCTCGATAGAGTGGGTTCATGTAGGACCGTTTTGCTGATGATATGTTCCTGTGGGTCGATTGCCGAGCCACTGCTGCCACCGCTGCCCCTTCCTTCCCCGCAGTTGGGGCTCTGTGTCCCTTGGACTACTACGGGGCTATTGGCGGGATTCTTAGTCCTTGAGGCCGCCTTTTGCTCTGTTTGGGCGGGTGGCTGCAGGCCAGGGGGGGCGCCTTCTGTCGCGGCCTGTGGATAGCTCTTGGCCTTCACACTGTCTTCTTTATTGCTCGGGGGCGGTGTCGCTCTGTTGCCTTTTGCCATCTCTATAATTCCCATAAGGACCTCAGGAAGCGACGCCCATTTTTCCATGAGGGATGAGCAGGAGCAGTAACATTCTCCCCGGTTAGAGCCCAAGTACTGAACAATTATATTTTCTAGTTCTTCCACCCTTGAGCTTATGTTGACTAAGCGGCCTGCAATCGCTTGAAGGAGATCTATTTGAACTTCCATCTTAGATGACTGCCACAATAGAGCTCTATTAGTGGCGTTGTTTGTGACCATTGTAGGTGATTTCATCTGGTCTGCGTCAGGACTGTCATCTAGGGTGGAGGGATCAGCTTTTGTATTGGGGGCCCGTAGTGATGCTTGTAGCCCTAGCCCCAGCAAATTTGGGGTTAGTTCAAGAGTTCTTTCTATCTTTTGACCTAAATTTTGAAGGAACGACGCGGAGAGCTGGCCTGCTGCGGGGGATTCCAGGCGCAAGTCCGCTGAGTGGGGCCGTGGGCTCATAGGTGTTGGTGAGTGCACCGTGCACTCTGCAGCCTGGGAATCTTGGCTTTGGCTTTGGCTTTTAGAGTGGTGAATTTGCGCCCTTGTCTCTATGGTTGCAGTGTGAACGCCTTTGATCAGAGTTGTCTCATGGTCCTTACCGATTGTGAGAATGTGCCCATTGTCTGTTGGTGTTGAGCGGATTTGGTCACTGATATAATCATTGGTCCGGACTGAGGTTAGTAGGTCGCAGGCTGAATTGACCGGTTCCTGCTCCTTGCTTGACGCTGCGCCGGGGAATAGGCCAAAGAATAGGCCGTCCTGGGATGCACTAAGGTAGTCTAAGGGCATCTCGTGCTGCCTGTTGATGCTGCCCTTTTGAGCGGGATGTAAATTGTGTCCATTGGAGGGTGTGTCCTGGACTAGAGTCGCCTGCTGGCCCTTTGTAGTGCCCTGGTCGGAGCGGGGGTGGCAATTTTCTTTAAAAAGTATCTAATCGACCCCCTTTGGTCAATTTCTTCTAGCGATGTGTCCTGGCTTTCTGTTAGTGACCTGCTCCTTGTGATCCTTTTGGTGGAGGCATGTCGTTTGGTGAGTTCCTCTGGCGTTGTACGCGGTTGGCCCTTTTTCTGAGGGCCCATTTTGCTTTTGGAGCGCCAATGGGGCTTGTCTGTCTGGCAGAGAGTCAGAGAGTCAAAGAGTCTCCTGTGCTCCTGTGCTCCTGTGCGCCCCTTGGTGCTGTCCCTGGCGCGGAGCTGGGAGCGAGATGCTGATGCTCGACGTGCACTGTGTGTGGGCCGGGGGGGGCCGCGCTCAGCTACACTCGGCTGCCGCTCCTTGTCAATACGTGCCTCGCAATGCCAGAGCTTCCCCAGGCTTCCAGGTGCTATGCGGGGCTGTGCGAGGGCTATGCAGGACAGCCCCTCGTTAAGTTGAAAGGCAGCAAAGCAGCAAAAAGTGGCAAGAGGTGGTGGGACGGTGAGATGACAACCCAGCGAGAAGCGGGAAGCCGGCAAGGCGCAGTGACGGCGTTCACCCGATATCTCCCGATATCTCCTCGTTGCTCCTTGTTACTCCTCGTTGCTTGCTCAGCTGCTACAGCGGCTGCTACCGCCAGCGCGGAGGCGCGGTGAGTGAGTGAGTGAGTCACGGCGCTCTTGGCAGACGCGGAAACACGGACTGGATCTGGATCACTAGTCTCTGGAGAAGAGGGTAATGCATCGGATTCCAGGGGGCAGCGCTGCCATGGACACTAGAGGTGAAGATGAGAAGGGCGAACCGACTCCTGGGCTTTCACAGATCACACAAGAGCTTTACTCAAATATTCTTCTGCAGGGGTCCCAGAGCACAGAGGTGACTTTGCTGCCAATCTCCAGGGAGAACTTCTGCTCACGCCAAGGTCCCTGTGGTGAGTGCCAGTTGATGGTCCTCGCAGGCCGCGGCGTCTCCTCGCCGCTGGATGCCGATCCTCTGTGCGGTCCTTTGTGCCGCGGGCCTGTGGTTGCCTCAGGGCCGCGACAGCCACAAGAGATGCAAAACCGGCTCAAAAAGCAGCTGGATGCCGGAATGCCGGTCCGCGAGTGCCGCGGTAGTAAATTGCCTCGGGAACCGCGGAGCGGGCGGCCGCAGCTTCACCTCTCCTCTCCTCCTTCTGTAATTCGCGCCACTTCAGGAAAACCTGGACTGGATCAGATTCGCGCCACTTCTCCTTCATATACAGCAATGTCAACCCTCAACTGGACCCCATCACCCTCGCACCTCAACTTCCCTTCTCAGTCAAACAAACCCTGAACTTGTGGCCCGCAGTCACCACCGTGAAAATCGCTGTTACCATAAAGACCATCCACTCAGGGCTTCCATGTGACCCTGGCCCCCACCATTCCTTCACCAAAGGACTCCTACACATCACCAAAGCACTAACACCCATCCTCAATGCCTCCATCGACTCATTTATGAACACCTAAATGCATGTTACTGTCATGCCCCTGCTCAAGAAGGCATCCACTGACCCAGACACACTTTCCAACTACAGACCCATCTCCCTCCTACCATACCTGGCGAAGGACTTAGAGAAACTAATCAACCAACGCATCACTGACCACATTAGCAACCACCAGCTGCTCGATTGCATGCAGTCTGGATTCAGGTCCAACCACAGTACAGAAACAGCACTCATCACTGCCACAGATGACATCCGCATAATCCTTGACTTAGGAGACACAGCAGCCCTCATTCACCTGAACCTCTCTGCAGCATTTGACACGGTCTCAAATCCCATCCTCATCAGGCACCTGTATGAGATTGACTTCCAAGAACCGATTATCTGCTGAATCTGCTCCTTCATAACGGATAGAGCACAAACTGTCAGCCTGGCACCTTACGACTGGAAGCAAGCAAACTCATTTGCAGAGTGCCCTAAGGCTAATCGTTCAGCACCACCCTATTTAATGTATACATGATCCTTTTGGCAAATGTCATCTGCATACATAACGTCAACAGCCTCTCCTATGCAGATGACATGCAACTCATACTCTCCTTCTCGGGCAAGACCCCAACACAAGAAACCAGTTCACTGCCTGCATGACCAATGTCGCTAACTGGATGAAAGCGAAATGTCTCAAGCTCAACAATGACAGAAGTAGGGATCTTCAGCAAGAACACCTCACTATGGAATTCCAACTGGAGGCTGGCAGAAATCAGACCTACACCTATACCGAGAACCCATGTCAGGAACCTCGGACTAATCAACAGCAAACTGAACAAGACCGCGCAACTCAACGCCGTCACTGCATCCTGCTTCCACACCCTGAGGATGCTGAGGAAGATCTTCAAATGGCTCCCAAGCAACACTAGAAAAACTGTCACTCACACCCTTGTCACCAGCAAGTTGGAATATGGGAACACCCTCAATGCCGGGATCACCAAGTAACTCACTAGAAGACAACAAAACCATCCAGAACTCGGCCGCCGGACTCATCCTCAACCTCCCGCACAGAACTCAGATCACACCACACCTCAGGGATCTACGCTGGTTCCCAATACACAAATGTGCTTAATTTAAACTCCTCACACACACATTCAAGGCACTACACAACTCACACACCACTTTTTCAGACTTTCTAAGAAAAACATCCGTCTATTCATTCATCTAACCATCAGTTTCTCTCTAATATTCAAGTCCCATTGACGCTGCTTCTTCCTAATCACACATCAAGGGGAATAGAAAGGATGGAGAAAGAGATTGAACACAACATAATCTCACACTTTAAAAATACTACATTGGAAGGTCAAAAGCCTTACAAATATAGACCTTTCATTTCCTAGTGTTTTCTATGCAATAAACATAAAACGTAAAATAGGCCTCTATGTATCAATGCTTTTTCACATGGACACAGAAATGGGTAAAACCTTTTCATACATCAGTGCCTTGTTCCAAAGTGCTTTGTTTCATGGCAGTTATTTTCAGACTTGCATATAGCAGCCTTTTGCATGTTGGCAGTGCTCACTGCATGTACCAATAGAGCACTTAGGGGGATATGTACAATGAAGTGGTGGAGCGTGTCGTTAGCCTCCTGGGCTTAACGAACGCTCCGCCACTTTGGAAACGCAAGGCTGCACCATATTTACAAGAATGTGGTGCAGCCTTGCATTTCCCCCTGCGATGGCGCTAAGTTTAACAACTTAGCGCCAACGCAGGCACCCTTGCACCAGAGTGCAAGGGTGTCTGTGTGCAGGGGAGGATTGGTTATGTGTATTAAGGTGTCCCTTCCTGCACATAAACAATCCTAAAATGCCATTTTGTAACTTTCATGTGTGCTGCTTCATGCAGCACACATGAAAGTTACAAAATGGCATTTTTTTTAAAAGGTTTCTTTATGTACAGGAAGGGACACCTCCCTGTACGTAAACAAACCATGGCATTTTGCTTTTTCCATGTGTGCTGCACAAGGCAGCACACATGGAAAAAGCAAAAACGAGGAGAAAGAATGAATTTCTCCTCGTTTCGCCAACTTAAGACCAGGATTTTTCTGGTCTTAATTTTGGCGCTGCGTCCTATGTACGCCACCCTTGTACATAGGGGTCAGCGTCAAATACAATGGGTGTTACGGTGGAACGCCCACCACAGCACCCACTGCACGCCCCTTTCACACTAACCATAGCGTGAAAAGGTGCCTTATGTACAAGGCAGCGTTAAGCCACTTTAAGTGGCTTAACACTGCCCTGTACATAAGGCAAGGCCCCTATCGCCACGGGAACGTCACAAAAAGTGACGTTCCCGTGACGATAGGGGCTTGTACATATGCCCCTTAGTATTCTAAAGACGTTTCAATAATGACAAGTGTGCTTACTGTGAGGCTTCCACGATTAATCTGCGCAAGATTCTGACAGGCATTGCAATGTTTCTATGATATTCAGACTTATCATGCACCGAGAAATCTTCTGCCCAAAAATATAGCTGCATAGTTATTTTTTGGTTACACACATCTTACAATATTGTTAAACTTGTGAACACATTAATTCATTGACAACGTTTTTCCGCCCATCTGTTAGTCTTTAAAATGCAAGGACATATTCATTGCTGTTATTTCTAAAGATATCATCCGTATGGCAACATTTCTTTCTGGAAAAACAGAGCAAGTAGAGTTTAAAGTTCTGTTTCTACGATGGTGCCTGGCAGTCAATGATTCGATTAATGAAAGTAAAACAGGCCCCCCGCAGTGCGGGGGGGCCCCCAGCTGCAGGGGGCCCTCTCAGCACTGTACTCATGCCGGAGAGCTCCGGATTAATTCCGGAGTGGGAGCCCCTCTGTGTACTTTGCAGGGGGGCCCCTTCAACTTTCGTTACGCCTATGCATTCTCTTTTCGTTTCCCAGCAGAGAATACCGATTTCAGAGCAGAAGACGACATTTCTTCTGTTTCAATTGCAAATATGTTTAATATAACACATGGAGCTTATGGTCGCCTACCTTGACCTCATGGTAAACAGCGTGCAGCCACACAGAGTTGTACCATGATTTTTAGGTCTAGGAGTAATTTTAATTATGGCAATTCTGCATTACTGTTTGATGCAGAATTACTGCTAATTAAACGGTTATTCCCACTCGCGTAGTTAAGAGTAAATTGTGGGAGAAATGTAGCACAGAAACTACAAATTTAGCGTGCACGAGCAGTTTGCTGTTTGTGTTATTTTGCATTTAGCGCTGTTTACTTAGTGCAAAATACATCTTCATGTCCATTTTGGACACGTGGAGACAAGTTTTCCCTAAGAAAATAGGGCTAGATGCAAAATTACTTTTCTTGCATAGTTCTGCGTAATCTCACCGATTTTTTAGGTAATTCCACATGATTACGCTACACAGATTTATGCGAGTTATGCCCACTCCTAATGATTTTCGACTGTGGTTCCATTCTGACACCTTCGTTCATTGAATTACACTACAGTAAACTCAAACCTAACTCACATGTAGGATCTTTATTGGAAGACGGCGATATTTGGTAAACTTACAAACACAAGTACATGATTAGATAACTTCCATGATGGCAAATACAGGATTTCAGCGAGGGAAATTTGATAATGTTTGGCCCAATGCAGCAGCCAAAGTTTCTGCATTGCCTTGAAAGAAAGGAGAGAGAAAAATAGTGCCTTATCTACTAAGATATGGAGCTGTTTTTCTTCCCCCCTGCCCTGGCTTAATATAAGTTGTCTTGCACTAAGACACATGCCTTTGCACCATAGAGCAAGGGTGGGTGCATTATGTTAAATTAAGGTTTTGCACTGAAAGGGTACCCTACCAGAAAATAAATTATGCTTTAACATAGTTTAATACTTTTCCCATTTTGTAGAGTGCTGCACACACGCTAAGCCTGAAAGTTTTAGAGAAAAATAAGGCATTTACCTTCATAGTTTGCATGTTAACACCTCTCCTGGTTGTTGTTCTGGTATCACGGTTGTTTCAGCATTTTGTAATTTGGACTGAGTTGTGGCAAATGGTTTGTGTGCTGGCTTTCTCTTTGATATTAAAGACTAGTTTGACTCTTACGTCACATCTTCATCTTGGTACTTTACGTTTTGATGACGAGTTTTGAGGAGTCTATGCCAATCCTGCTAACCTGTGAACTTGTGACGACTTTTCTGTAGAACCAGCACAACATTTGTTCTGTTATTGAGGTCATCTGCATCAATATGGCCACAACATGTTTGAATACGTTAAATTGCTCCAACAACAATGCACAAAGCGGGGTAAGAAAAGAGAAAGATCACCTAAAGTGCTAGGGTGGGAACACCCTGGCCCCCAGTCAAAAGTAAGGGGATTCTGAAAAATGTAATAAGATTTGCGGGATCAGCAGTACGTTGTCTGGAACCACAGATCCCAACTCCTAAAATAGTGACCTAGGGCAGAAGACCCTGCATAGCAGGGGTGGACTGCTGATGCTGGATGGGCTCAGGGCTTGGCAGGAAGCAAGGTCCTGTGGCCAAACCCTCACTGCACATGGCCGATGTCCTGCATGCAGTTTCAATGGCATTTGATAATTGTTTGTGTAGTAAAAAATATCACAATCAAACTGTTAGAAGCTGAGTTATGTACTGCCTCAAACATGCTAAATCACAGAAATTCTCCAGTTATTGTTTGTGGCAAAAACCATAACTCTGATCCCCCCCTTATTTTGTCACACATGGCATAATCGATTATAGCACAAGTGGCATCATTGATGACATCACACACACACACACACATATTCACTGAAAAAACAAAAGCTAAAGTGATGTAGTTAGGTGTTGAAATAACAAAATAACTATTGTTTGAAAAATTAAAAGCACAAATTCACCTCCTATAACATAACTATAGCTTAGTGAACTAACTATAACTTGCATCCCCATCATGCACTATGTTAGAAATTACTGTCTTGCGGGTGGTGTATTCCCAGATTTTTACCTTGACTGTTTTTGCTGGCTGTATAACTCTGTGCACTTTACCCCTGCTAACCAGAGGTAAAGTACTCTCCCTTTGAACATGATGAAATTGGCATACCCCTGATTGGCATATTTAACTTATCTATAAGCCCCTAGTATATGGTATAAAAGCGTATCCATGACTTGTAAGTTAAATGTCACAAGTGGACTGCAGCATCCATTGTGCCATACACTACAGTGACAGTAGTAACATGACTGCAGGCCTAACATGTGTAGCCTGGCTGTGCAGTTTCTAAAACTGCAAATTTGACCCCTTTTGACAGACCTAGACCTTCCTTTTAAATATTGATACGTCTCTCCTAGGAAGGCCATACTGGCCATAAGACAAATTGCATGGTATTCAAAATTGGACGTGTATAATTGTAATGTTAAATCCTGGTGGAGGAAAAGACCCAATGATGTAATGATCAGTGGCAAAGTACACCAACGGGAGACATGCCTTTGGCGGAACAACACCGTTGAGGGTCTCTCAACAATTTTGCTGTTGCCCTCCCCACCCCCTGTCTCAACACAACTCTTCCACTCCTTTTGATTTTACATGTTCATTTAAGGGAAGTTGAGTGGAACTTTAACTTCCCCCTCCCTCTTTTGATTCTTGAGATAAATTTAATGTTAAACATGTCCTTACAGTGAAAATATCTCAAAAGCTTTTTTCATTGCAGCAGGGTTGGCTGTCCCATAGGAAAGCATTGGGACACATTATTAAATGGAATAATGTTATTTGCGGCTAGGAAAATGCTACAAATTTTAATCTTCAACTTTTTGAAATATTCATTACATGTTCAATTCACTGATAAAGTTGGATTCTTAATGCATTTTTTTGAAAAGTTACTTTTAGAAAGTTGCATTTCTTCTGCCTAATGCTGCTGGAGGCCCATTTGCATGAGCTTCAACTGTCAACCCAGAAGCTGAATAGCCCCATTGGTGAGGTTTTCAGTTGTTCCCCAAGCAAAGGATGGGTTTTCTGCTCCTTTGGCAACATGAGCATCTGGGCTGTTCACAGGAACTTTATTAACTTCAAAGAGGCCTACCCTGTTAACAGGCAAATGTTATATGACACCTGGGCGGGGTCATTGTTTGTTCCGATTAAAGTAGACACCAATCCCAGTGGCAAAGGAGGTGCCCCCAGAACAGGTTTAAAGAGACCACAGAGGAAAGGTTGCTCCTTTCATTGCCACACCTCTGGGGTGGGCACACAGGCTCTGCATGAGGAGAACATTATTTCACCATCTTGGATTTAGGCAGAGAGGAGCAATGTGTGATTGTTTGCTCAAGGGCACACAGGAGGTGCTGCAAAGGTGTGTAGGGTTGCCCAGGGGAACGCTCACCCTATTGGTTATGGAGGGGCTAGGAATCACCTCCACCCACAGGCTAGTGCCAGGTTTAAATGTGGCACCCACAGTACCAACTTCAGAACACTTTCCAGACCTGCCCAGTTGACCCATTCAAATTGGACCTGACCTGAACAATGCTGGAGTGAGCCACCATAAATTAACCATTACTGCACCAATCAATAAGTCCACAATTAATCAAACCTGTCACCCTAACTACTTGGAACTTCAAGGTTGAGGTTTCATTTATTACACCCAAATTGGCTCTGTCGTTTATTAAGTCTATAGCAGTACAAATTGATAAGGTATAAGGATACAAACTGAGCCAGGGCAAAACTCTGATACTTTCACTTGGCTCGTTGGCCTTACAACACCTATATGAAGTTATTTAAAATCAAATATTTAGGGGTCTGGCATTCATCTGCATTTGAAGAGATTAACTCTACAAATTATACTCTTTTGTTTAAAGAAACAATGTGACTGTGAAGTATATGGGAACATATTTCCCTTGCTAGGACAGGACACATCAATCTCATCAAAGTGACTTTACTACCCAAATTTCTTTTATTTATTTATTAAGTTACTGATATTCTTAACTAAAACAATTCTTACTGTATTTGAGGCATTATTAGCTGCCTTTATTTGCGGAAATAACAGGCCCTGAAAAGCCTATTCTTTTCTTCAACTGCTGTTGATGAGAGAGGAGCGGACATTCCCGAACTTTCTTTTCATCTATTGGGTTTCAATAGCCAAAAACATGGCCAAACTGATCCACATGCCAATGTCTATTTTTCCACCCCTCCTCCTTGCTACCTATTTCAATCTGCTAATGCACATCAGTATTGCAAACCCTTTAAATGTATAGTCGTTAAGGCCTACATAATTGAAATGCAATAGATCAGAAACATTGTTAAATTTCAAAAGTACATGGCTAGCAACACATTGGAAATAACCCCACTACATAAAGGTGCTCTAGAACCCCAATGATCTAAATCAGCTCTCTTAATCATACACAATCTCTATAAAGATGGAGTACTTCAAATGCTCCTTAGAAATTGTGGACAAATGTATTTTTCAAATACTTACGGATTAGAGGTTGTTCTTTCAAATGATAATTAGGCCTGGGCTGAATGTAAATTACACCGGATTAATTGGAGTAATTTTGGTGATTCCATGTTACTCTTTGATGCGGAATTATCGATAATTACGTAATTACTTCTGCTCACGTAATTATAAACAATTTTGGAGGGGAAAATCCTAAAGCAAGAGCATATTTAGGGAGTGTGAGTGTCTGTTCGTGCATGCTATTCATGGTCTACTGCATTTACCTCCACTTCTTAGTGCAAAATGCATTCTCACATCCATTTTGGCCAATAAATAGCGCTTAGTTCTGGGAGTAAAGTTGGGGCAATATCCTATCCTAAGAGCACATATAGTGCTGTTTCTTTGGGCAAAATGCTTTCTTGCACCCATTTTGGACACAAGGGTACATTTTGCACTAAGGAAATGCACTAAATGCAAGGAGTAAGCTTGCTATTTGTGTTTTGTTGCATTTAGTGCTATTTCTTAGCGCAAAATGCATCCTTAAGGGCATTTTGGATGCAAGGAGGAATGTTTTCATTAAGAATTAGCGATGAACGCAAAATTACTTTTTGTGAAATTATGCGTAATCTCGCCATATTTTCAGGTAATTTCGCATGATTCTGCTATGCTGAATAACACTAGTTATATCGTCCCCTAATAATCCAGCACAGGATCATGATATGTTACCACATATTTCTGCTATGTTAATGTGATCAAGCCCTGTCTTCATCAAAACTTTTATTAAGAATTTAAGACCCCACTAGATGATAGTTTAGAACTTTGGACAGACATGTGGTCTAACTGGTCAGGTACTGATACTACCATTGAGGAATTCACTGTGTCCCATAGAACCTGCATTACTGTCAACACCTTAGTTGATTTGATTCTAAAATCTTTATTTGGCACAATCACATTAGGCAATAAAGAGCAGATAATACAAAATATAGCACATCATTTAGATTAAAAACAGGTAAAAACAGTAATGCATTCATAAAGTGTTAAAAGACATACAGAACGAGTACTACAATTAGATGAAAGTGCTTTTGCTGATTCGAATCGCTCTCCAAATAAAAGAGGCAACACTAAAACATAAAGCAGGGACCCCCATGGTGCACAAAAAGCATTGGGCAACATTTTAATCCCTGATGTTATGTGCAGCAAAGATCGGTTTCAAAGCATATTCCATCTTAAAAACGACAAAATAGTATAAAGTGCTGGGTGCTCTGCTTTGAAATACCATCAGAAAGGTACAGAACTGTATCCCTGTGCCACTGGTTCACAATGAGGAAGGCAACAAGATGATGTACTATACCCAACCTTGTTAAAAAGAAGCAATGTTGGGCATTGTTTACTAGGGACAGGTAAATTTAAAAGCCCTCTGGGAAACCATTCTACAGGTATGTAAAAACAGTAGGTTTCTTGGCCTCAACATGGGCTCTGTTTTTAAACCTAACACCTAAAAAAGATGCCTTGACCTCAGTCTTATGGACAGCCAGGATGCTAAAGCGCCCTTGAAGCACAGGGAAACCAAACAACGATTTAGCAATTATTTCAATATAGTAAATCAACGGGATTTTAAAGGCATGGTCTAATGCTAAACAATCCAAAAATAAGGCTTTCGGGAAGGCTGTTTAGGTTTTAACCCAGATTGAATGCCAGAGTAAAATAGACTTGAGCGAGAGCAGGTCCTCCAGGTGAATTAGTCCCACTTCCTTGTGGCCAACTGAAGATGATGTTGAAGCTGGGATACACAAGAGATGCCTAAGAAAGGCATTATTCTCAATTTGAAAAGCACCATAGGATGAATGACCCACAGGCCCCCACCGTAAATGGCAGCTTTCAATGCTCTAGCTTTCATTTTCCTAACGGGATGGCTACCAAGTTTACAGGAGAACCTGAAAACTCCCTTGCACACTCTACTCATTTTAGATCAAGCGTTTTGTATATGTTGGGACCGTGAACCCTTATTAGAAAAAACAATGCACAAATAACAAAAAAATAACATTCACAATAGAAAAGCCCTTGATGAAAAATGTCCTATACTTCTAGCCGTTTTCCCATAAGACATTGTGAATGTTTTGGTTTTATTGACCTTTATCTTTCTGGCATCCATAAATTCAGCAAAGGTGTCTGTAGGGCACCATCAACACCGTTTATTTAAAGGGAGACTAAGAATGGGGTCAGAACACATCCCTGTCTGGCTCCCCTCTCAATTCTAAACAATGGAGAACATTCCCTGTTGTGCCATATCAGACCTTAGAAGATACATTCTCATACAACAGGAGCAATGTGTGCCACATAATTGAATGGTCCACCAGATTAAAGGCACTGCTAAGGTCAGCAAATTACAAGTGAGTCATCAATCAATCAAACAGCATTTGTATAGCGCAGCACTGTCACACCTAGGGGTCCCTGGACGCTGTGTCTCCGTTGAAGAGCCAGGTGTTGAGCCTCTTTCTGAAGTCTGCCAGCAAGAGGGCTGTACGAAGCTGGAAGGGATGGTCATTCCAGATCTTGGCTGCGTTGTAGGAGAAGGAGTGGCCACCGTTGTGGCTGCGACAGATGCAGAGGGTGTGTGTGAGGGCGAATGAAGAGGACTGCAGGTATCTAGAGGGCTGGTGAAAGTTCAGTCGATGGTTGATGTAGGCAGTTCCAAGTCGTGGAGGACTTTGTAGGCGTGCATGAGGATCTTGAGCTGGCATCTCTTCTGGTTAGGTCTCGTAGGTGGGGGAGATGTGGGTTCGTTTGGGAAGGTCCAGGATGAGTCTGGCTGCAGCGTGCTGTATGGTCTGGAGCCTTCTGAGGAGCTGAGTGGAGATGCCGGTGTAGAGGGTGTTGCCGTATTTGAAGTGACTGGTGATGAGGGCCGGAGTGACGGTCTTTCTGGTGTAGGTTGGGATCCACCTGAGGATTCTGGGGAGCATGCGAAGTGTGTAGAAGCAGGAGGAGGTGACTGTGTTGACTTGTCGTTTCATCGTCAGTTAGCTGTTGAGGATGATGCTGAGGTTGCGTGCATGGTCGGTCTGTGTGGGTGTAGGTCCGAGTTCTGCAGGCCACCAGCTGTGGTCCCATCCAGAGGTGGCCTTCGAAAAAATCAGTACTTCAGTTTTGTCATAGTTGAGTTGGAGGCAGTTGTCTCTCATCCATTTGGCAACATTGGTCATGGTGTGCAGAAGTTGGTTTTGGCATTGGAGGGGTCCTCTGTAAGTGAGAGGATCAGTTGAGTGTCATCTGAGTAGGAGATTATGTTGAGTCAATGGGATCTGACGACGTCTGTGAGAGGGTCATGCAGATGTTGAGCTGGGTGGCATTGAGGGATGATACTTGTGGTATGCCGCATTTGATGTCTTTGGGTGCGGAGGTGAAGGGAGGTAGTCAGATGCTCTGTGTGTGCCCTGTAAGGAAGGAGGTGAGCCACTTGAGGGTGTCTTGCCGTATGCCTTTGATGTGGAGTCTGGTAATGAGGGTGTTGTGGCAGACGGTGTTGAATGAGGTCGAGGAGGATAAGGGTCACAGTTTCCATATGGTCGAGGAGTGTTATGATATCATTTGTGGTGGCAATCAGTGCAGTCTCAGTGCTGTGGTTGGCACAAAATCCTGATTGTGAGGTGTCCAGTAGGTGGTTTTGTTCCAGGAATCCAGTGAGCTTCTGGTAGATGGCTTTCTCGAGTACTTGGCTGGGTAGAAGAGCAAAGAGATCGGATGATAATTTTTGAGATCGATGTGGTTGGCAGAGGCTTTCTTTAGGAGGGGGTCTCACGTATGCATGTTTCCATCTGTCCGGGAAAATTGCCATGGAGATGGAGGTGTTGAGGATATTGGTGAGTTGCGTGCTGATTGGGTTTGTTAAGAGGTTGTAGAGGTGGTGGGGGCAGGAGTCGGTGGGTGCCCCGGAGTTTACGGAAGGCATGATGGTCAGTCAGTATCCGTGGATGTATGTAAGAGTTTCAATCTAACTAGTAGCAGGTCCCTTGTATTCAAATTGAATGAGGCCCTCTTAGCTCTTTAAAGTAGTGCTAGGGGCAAATCTCCAGGACCTGATGGGGTGCCACCAATGCTTATAGAGCTATGGGCGAGTTATTGGGCCCCATTTTGACCCGAGTATTTGATGCAGTGGCTGAGGGTATAGTACCTTCCAGTTGGGCTATACCATCATTGTGCGCATTTGCAAGAGAGATAGATTGAACACAAAGACATGTCTAGGTCCACATCAAGGGCAAGTACAACATCAATGCGGGTGTAGACAAATACATTATTGTAAAAATTAATCATTAGATCCGACCCCGCCTGAAAGACAACAACACAAACTGGTATTATGGGGAAATGATAGCAGACATTCCAAGGGTAACAGGTAAAAAATTGGAAATTAAGATCTGCAAACCATCCTTGGAAATCGCAAAATAGGAAATCACAAATAGAGATTTCCAAATTGTAAATCGCTAACTGCATGTACAACGGATTTCCTAATTACGACTTGTCGCAAAATGTCCATTTAGCAAATGCACTTACCATTGATTTGGATCAGGTGGTAACCAAGTGCAAACTATAAAAAGGCACCCAAAATGCACCAGGCTCTTTCACAATGGCTGCTTTGTACATTCTGGTGAGGATTTTGGCTGGGATGCAGAGAAGGAGGAGGCGACAGGAGAGGATATTTAGGATGAGGGTCACCTGTTTAAATAGACTGAGAAGAAGATTTCTGAGAGGTAAGGACTCAGTAGTCAGGTAATTCTTGAATTAATTGATGAATTACAACCTCAGCTACAGACCCCAGCACTCAGAAGCCACTCAATCCCACCACATGTGCAGGTATTGTGTTGCCTACACGCCTTAGCTTCTGGCAGTTACCAGGGGGTCATAGCTGTTGCGGATGGGTGTCACAAAGTGCCTTTTCCAGGTTCATGGATATCATGGTTAGTAAAATCAGCCAATATATATCTTCCCACAATAACCCCCAATTATTGCAAAGAACCATCATAACAGAACTTGTGGCCTAATTCTCAGGCAGAACCCTTGACCCATTCATGTTCCGCCACAGTGGAATACAAAACTGACTGTCACAGGGTGAATTTGGCAATGGTTTCCTACTAGGTAAGACATTCACACACTCAATGAATACAGTGTCCAGGATGGTATGTGTAATATGACCTAATGGTTTTCATTTCCATGCTCTTAAGGTGGCAGTGCATATGTCTTACGTGCCTG
The DNA here is from genome assembly GCA_963921515.1 of Calotriton arnoldi. NCBI lineage: Eukaryota > Metazoa > Chordata > Amphibia > Caudata > Salamandridae > Calotriton > Calotriton arnoldi. Next base: position 172,783 of record CAWUFW010004374.1, on the reverse strand, counting down.
GATACTCACACCGTACTTGACTCCAAGGACAAGAAGTGAAAGGCAGTACAACAGGCGGCACAGAACAATGCGTTCCATCATTGAGAGGACCTTTAAGATCCCGAAGTCTCAGTATCGCTGCCTCCACAAGACTGGTGGGACACTACTATACAGACTGGCTATGTGCTGCAAGATCATCGCCACATATGCCATACTGCACAATATCGCAATGAAGAAGAGTCTGCATGACATCCCGATAGAGCCTGATTCTGACTCTGATGATGAATTACCACCACTACAGGTGCAGCAGGAAAGTACACGTGCAGCAGAGGGATGAGGATGATGCACAGAGATCACCAACAGCTATTTCTGAGGTAAGAGTAATTAAAACATGCAATAATGAGACATCACACATAATGATAATGCTTGGTGCATAACTGAAAGACCACCTTTTTTCTGGCAGCGACAACATTGTTTCACTCAAGGATCAACTGTACCCTTGTGAATGTAACATTGTTAAAAATTAACATCAAAGTAAGTAATGCCAAACAAAACAAAGGCGAGTCATTCCTATGATTGTTGAGTGGTTCACTTCTTTCGGCCCCTGGGTTTTGGTGCCTTATCAGAAACATTGGGCTGTGGTACTGTTGACATGTCAGTCCCAGAAATGTGTCAGCATGAACGCCTGGAACTGAATGCCTCCTGAGTGGATGTGCCACTTAGGCTGGAGCCCTCTTCACTCTCAGGTGGGAACAGGATGTTGGGGACACAGAGGTTGTAGGTCTGGAAATTCTCAAGGGCTGTGGTCACTTGCACTAGCCCACATGCTAAATCCTGACTGCAGTACCCCATTTCAGTCTGCATGTTGAGAGTTCTCCTAGCCAGTGTTGTTGTGGCTACTGCCAAACGATTGATGGACCGGGTGAAGGCATCAGATCATGCCAAATACTGCCTGTGCCTATGTCTCTGCACAAGGTGCTCCCTCTCCATGGCAGCATCCACCAGTACTGCCATTTCTCCAATTGCTGCATCGACCGAGACATTCGTAGCAGATGTCATATTTGTTTTATCTGCAGGCGCTGCACAGAGATGATGGACTTCTCCAAGCCACCAAACACAGGAAAACGCTCTGACATATCATCTGACACATTCTAACTGTGGGCTATTGATTGCTGGCATCTGCGCTATCTGTGTGTTCTGCCTAGAGATGTTGTGGTGTCCCTGCTCTGCGATGGTCTCTTGTCACTATCCACAAAGCTGGGCAGTAGTGATATGGTTGCTCTGCTGGCAGTTGGAATTGGTGTGATGGGATGAGTAGATGGTGATTTTGTGTACTATTGTTCAAGGAATTAGGGAACTAAGGGCTGTTTAGATAGGTCCAGCGTACATACCCTATCAATATCTTAAACAAAAAGAAGTACGCTGTTCCTCAACATGTGTAAGTCAGACCTACAAAATGTAGGTCAGTGTGCAAGTACTGTCCCAGGCACCCAAGAAAAAAGGGGGGAAGGAACCCCTTTCGGAACTAGGGCCCTCACACACCCAGCAAGCTAGGTGTCATGCTTCATCATATGGGCCTGCTCCTCGTCGGGTCGGCGCTGCAATACCCGACGGGCACCCATGAATGGGGCTCTTTGCCGGAGATCTTTTATTCCTGCCGTATGGGTGCCGTGGGTGTGAGGGGCCTAGTGTATGTGTAGATGTGTTGATTTAGTGAAATTAAAACAAGTAGGGAATCCTTTTAGAACAATTTTAATCTGGGGGGATCCCTGCCTGGTTAAAAAAGATAAGGAGAGGCGACTGTCAAGCTATCAAGAGTCAAGAGGCGCTCTGCTCCTAGATGGTCGACATGTTTCACGCCTATCTGTCTTAGGGATCAGGCGGCGTTTCTTCAGGACCGTGACTAAAACTATCTACAACTAATGGTGTATGCCACTAAATAATATAAAACTGTGGTTTGGTACCAATTTACCTACTACCACGAAGGTGCAGCATATTACCTGTGGGCAATGGGACAAACCTGCATGAAAGAACGTGAGAAAACAAAAGTTTATGGTGATGCCCAAATGGTGCTGACTGCATGTCAATTGATGAGGGGTTAATAGCCCCATGCAATTTATTCATTGTATTGGAATGTCTGCGGTCAAAAGTTTATATAAAAACAGAAAGCAACAAACATTAAATAATAGGAGAAGAAGAGGAAGCAACAGAAGAACTCTCGTTGTTAATTGGTAAGTGACATCATAAGTATGTGGTAAAGCATGCCAATGTGAGCGGTGGTGAATTTGTTTCGAGGACTCACCTAAAATTGGTGAACATTTCGCCCCATCTGCTTCAGCACAAATAAAGACATCTATATTAGGATGTCTAATCAAAATAGGGAGGCAGGCATGTATATGGAAGGTTAGAGGCAGGTCCTGTACTGTCTGTTCGCAGAAAGACAGACCCAACTCTCTGGGACCTCGCCCGGTAAAGAGAGCGTAAGGGAAGTGTGTCAGGGTAGTTACGAAGCAACCCCTGAGCAAGCCCTCTTTACCCCATGTCGTAGCGCAGTAAGAAAGTACAGGGGGCGTGGCGCGGGTACCTAATTCCCACATACCAGTCCCAAAACCCTACGGGTTCACGCAGCTGGTCTCTGTGTGAAAAAAGGCCCGCTCCTCCGCCCACCGCAGATTGGGGTAATAAGAGAAATAGAGCGAGCGAGTAAGGCCCAGGGGGTAGATTCAGTAATAACGCCATAAACCAAACCACCATCAAAGCTACCCGCTTACCTTAGTCTAGTCGTCACAGGGTGCTGGGTTTCCATTCTTTAAAAGCTAGACAAAACTCACCCGCTTCTATTAGAAGCCACGCAGCTCACCTACCCCTCGCGCTGAAGCCGGGATGGTGCAGAGCGGCCAAACAATCCCGCTTATATGCACCAAGCCGCTATCCGTACGAGGGTGGCGGGAAGCTGATCAGAAACAGCTGCCAGGCAGGTGTATCATGTGATCTATCAGCCGTATCATGTGATCTATCAGCGTGTGTTAATGCGAGTGATGAAAAGCATGTCGGCCATCTTGGAGCGGATAGTAGTCCATCCCCAATATTACAACACAAAGCAATGTCGGCATAGAAAGAGGTTGTGATAAATACCATTGGCCAAAATGGTGATCAAGGCACACATAATACAATATAGTCGAATGACACATGTGTTGAAGGGCTCAATAGGGAATTTACAGATTATGTCATCAAGAGTCAATATGTAATTGTACCGCGAGTATAGTCCATAGATGTCGATCAGAATGTTTACGAATAAAGACTCCCTGAAGATGTAGTAAGCTCCATATTTATGGATATATAATATAATAATCAAGGAGTAATAAAAGGACCTTAACCTGAATACAGAAAGTTCGTCATCATCAGTAGACCTAGGACAGGGAACCCCATGGTATTTCATCATTTAATCCCTGATGATCTAAGCCCAGGCGGTGCACCCATCGTTGCTCAATCCTAAATAGTGCCGATTTTGTGATGTGAGGGTGTGCCTCCAGGACCAACCATCGTAAACTTTCAGGGGGATGGTTGCGTTCCTTAAAATGGGTATACAGTTTAGTGGTGGTTTTTTGACACCGGATATTACTCTTATGTTCCGAGATCCTATTCTTAACCACCCTCATAGTCATGCCCACGTACTTTTTATCACAAGGGCATATCAGCAAATATATACATTGGGATGTGTTGCAATTAGTATGGGTGTGTATCCTCCAGGTAAAGGAATCTGTTAGTACAATCTCTTTTGTTGGTTTAGTTTGTGGACAGGCGGCACAGGAGCCGCAAGGATAGTGGCCCTGCACTGGGGGAAGGTCCCATAAGGTTCTTTGTACATTAATGTGTGTCAGTTTTGGTCTTGTGTGTACGAGCATGTCTTTTAGGTTACTCGTTCGTTTGAACGCAAATCTGGGTTTAGGGATCTCAAGGGACCCCGTATTAAGAATCCCCCAGTGCTTGTTGATGACTTTCTTAAGTCTGTTAGATCCTGGTGTAAAAGAAGTCACACAGGTCAAAATCTCACTCGGTTCCTTTTGTTTTACTTCTAACAGGGCCTCCCTGTTATTGTTCCTTGCTCTTTTTAATGATTTATCAACATGATGTGGGGGGTAATGTCTCTTGATAAGATTCTCTGCTAATGACTCAGCCTCTATTCTGTAGTCGGTGATGGTACTACAATTTCTCCTAATACGGAGAAATTGCCCAAAGGGCAAATTATCCCTCAATGCTCGTGGGTGGTGGGTGTGGTATGACAACAGACTATTCCTGTCAGTAGGTTTCTTATACAAGGAGGTCTGCAAGTGTCCATCATGAATGCTGATTTTAAGATCAAGGAATGATATACTGGTGGCTGAAATGGTCTTAGTAAACTTAAGATATTCATTCTTCGTATTGATCCAGTTGCAAAACTCCTTGCATGTATTCAAGTCTCCCTTCCAGAAAACAAGAATATCATCGATATATCTTTTCCACAGTCTCAAGTTATTCAGGTAGGGGTTACTCTGATGGTAAATAACCTCCTCTTCGAAGGCCGCCATGTAGAGGCAGGCTACACTTGGAGCAAAGGTACTCCCCATAGAAGTACCTTGGGACTGATGGAAAAGTTGGTTCTTGAATTCGAAGAAGTTCTCCGTCAATGCTAAAGTAGCACATTGCATAATAAGGGTGATAGGCGTAGATGACGACCAATCTACCTGTTTCAGTGCTGTTTCTATAACAGTGAGTGTAGCTCTTTGTGGTATGTTGGTATAGAGTTGCTCCACATCCAGCGTAACCAACAGGTCAATGTCTTGTGTGTCCCTTATTTCTCCCATTATACATAGTATGTCAGTCGTATCCCTCACATATGAGGGAGTCTGTTTCACCAGAGGTTGGAGAAAATGATCACAAAAGATCGATAATGGTTGGAGTATTGAGCCTATTCCTGAGACAATTGGTCTCCCAGGAACTGGTGTTGTCCCCTTATGGATTTTGGGGAGGGTGTAAAAGTATGGCGTACGTGATTCTTTGGTTATAAGAAAGTCAGCTTCTCTTTTACTCAACCACCCGTTGTTTTCTGCCTCGAATACCATTATTGAGATCTCAGTGGTAAGTCTAGTGGTAGGATTGACAGCAATGGGGGTATAGAATTTCCTATTGCTCAATTGGCGGAGGCACTCCTGATCATAATCCGTGGTGGATTGTATGACAATGGCCCCACCCTTATCTGCCTGTTTGATGGTGATGCTGATATCATCAGTCAGGGACTTGACCGCTAGTCTCTCATTTCTTGATAAGTTGTAGAAAGGAGGCCCCACAGTGGTGGTTTGGAGGTCTTTGAGAACCGCTTGTTCAAAAGTAAGAACTTCCACGGGAACCATACTGCTGTTGGGAGTAAAGGTAGATGGATTCCTTAACCCTGAATCTTGTAAAGCAGGGTTAGGTTTGTCTTGAAAAAATGCCTTGAGGCGGATTTTTCTAAAGAAGTTCTGCACCTCTCTCAGATCCCTGAATGTATCCGTTTTGGGAGTGGGGACAAAGCCAAGTCCCTTTTCCAGTACTTTAAATTCAGTCTCAGACAGTGAACGATGTGATAAATTGACCACTAAAGTCTCTTGTTCTGTGTCTTGCTCCGTGTATCCATTGAGCTCTGCTGGTTGTCTTGCCATTGAACAGTTTTCTGTTCGCCTCTTCTGTTGCGCCCTTTTCCTCTGCCCCAACCTCTGCCTAAAAAAGGTGGGTTGCTAGAGGGAAAGTACTGTTGTGGGCCATGAGGATATATCGGGAAAGGCCAGAATGGTTGAGGTGGTCCCTGGAAATTCGGTGGGTTGTAATTAGGAAAGTGAGGGCGGTTTCCTCTTCTCTGTCTATTACCACCCCAACTACCTGTGCTCGAGTCACTACTTGATGACCCCCTTCTGGTAGTATCCGTACTCTCATCTGAGGAATAGCTATCCTTTGAGGAGGTATAGTCTGTTCTCAAGTAGGGATATACCTTTTCCTTCTCAAATTTTTGTATATCCTTTTGTAATTTGCTAACCTTTTGTTTCATGAGGTATTCTTTTTGTTCTGCTATCTCATTGTTTAGTTCATTAAGTTTAGATTTGAACTGAGTTATCTGAACCGTGGTCTTCAGAGCTCCCTCTGCGATTTGTATCCTAACCAGGAGGGCGTCAGCTATTCTCTTAGCTGTGTTTATAATCAAGATGAGCCAGTCCCTGGTGCATTTCCATGCTATCAGGGACCACTCTTTTTGAACAATTGATCTTCCAGAAAGAGTCTAGGGAAGTTTTTTACCATGAGGCCGTTGGGGGCGATGTTGGCACGTAAATACTCTGTCATCATTACCCCATGTAGAGTTATTTTCAACCACTCCCGTTTCATTGACGTAAGTGATGTCCAATCTTCCGATAGGGAACCAGTGGCTGAACTGTTCTCTATACCTAAAATGGAAGGGGTTGATCTAAGAATCTCTGCTGCCACATCCTCCCCAAAGCTGAGTCCCTGGTTTTCCTCCATATTGATGGAGTAAACGGGTGGCTCACTATATAGACGGTTTGTTGCTACTGTGGTTGGTGTAATGGGCCAGAGACCACTATTAGTGTCTCTGGTATCCTAAATAATAAGTCCCACGGAGAGGCCCGTGCGTATGATTGTTCAAGGAATTAGGGAACTAAGGGCTGTTTAGATAGGTCCAGCGTACATACCCTATCAATATCTTAAACAAAAAGAAGTACGCTGTTCCTCAACATGTGTAAGTCAGACCTACAAAATGTAGGTCAGTGTGCAAGTACTGTCCCAGGCACCCAAGAAAAAAGGGGGAAGGAACCCTTTCGGAACTAGGGCCCTCACACACCCAGCAAGCTAGGTGTCATGCTTCATCATATGGGCCTGCTCCTCGTCGGGTCGGCGCTGCAATACCCGACGGGCACCCATGAATGGGGCTCTTTGCCGGAGATCTTTTATTCCTGCCGTATGGGTGCCGTGGGTGTGAGGGGCCTAGTGTATGTGTAGATGTGTTGATTTAGTGAAATTAAAACAAGTAGGGAATCCTTTTAGAACAATTTTAATCTGGGGGGATCCCTGCCTGGTTAAAAAAGATAAGGAGAGGCGACTGTCAAGCTATCAAGAGTCAAGAGGCGCTCTGCTCCTAGATGGTCGACATGTTTCACGCCTATCTGTCTTAGGGATCAGGCGGCGTTTCTTCAGGACCGTGACTAAAACTATCTACAACTAATGGTGTATGCCACTAAATAATATAAAACTGTGGTTTGGTACCAATTTACCTACTACCACGAAGGTGCAGCATATTACCTGTGGGCAATGGGACAAACCTGCATGAAAGAACGTGAGAAAACAAAAGTTTATGGTGATGCCCAAATGGTGCTGACTGCATGTCAATTGATGAGGGGTTAATAGCCCCATGCAATTTATTCATTGTATTGGAATGTCTGCGGTCAAAAGTTTATATAAAAACAGAAAGCAACAAACATTAAATAATAGGAGAAGAAGAGGAAGCAACAGAAGAACTCTCGTTGTTAATTGGTAAGTGACATCATAAGTATGTGGTAAAGCATGCCAATGTGAGCGGTGGTGAATTTGTTTCGAGGACTCACCTAAAATTGGTGAACATTTCGCCCCATCTGCTTCAGCACAAATAAAGACATCTATATTAGGATGTCTAATCAAAATAGGGAGGCAAGCATGTATATGGAAGGTTAGAGGCAGGTCCTGTACTGTCTGTTCGCAGAAAGACAGACCCAACTCTCTGGGACCTCGCCCGGTAAAGAGAGCGTAAGGGAAGTGTGTCAGGGTAGTTACGAAGCAACCCCCTGAGCAAGCCCTCTTTACCCCATGTCGTAGCGCAGTAAGAAAGTACAGGGGGCGTGGCGCGGGTACCTAATTCCCACATACCAGTCCCAAAACCCAACGGGTTCACGCAGCTGGTCTCTGTGTGAAAAAAGGCCCGCTCCTCCGCCCACCACAGATTGGGGTAATAAGAGAAATAGAGCGAGCGAGTAAGGCCCAGGGGGTAGATTCAGTAATAACGCCATAAACCAAACCACCATCAAAGCTACCCGCTTACCTTAGTCTAGTCGTCACAGGGTGCTGGGTTTCCATTCTTTAAAAGCTAGACAAAACTCACCCGCTTCTATTAGAAGCCACGCAGCTCACCTACCCCTCGCGCTGAAGCCGGGATGGTGCAGAGCGGCCAAACAATCCCGCTTATATGCACCAAGCCGCTATCCGTACGAGGGTGGCGGGAAGCTGATCAGAAACAGCTGCCAGGCAGGTGTATCATGTGATCTATCAGCCGTATCATGTGATCTATCAGCGTGTGTTAATGCGAGTGATGAAAAGCATGTCGGCCATCTTGGAGCGGATAGTAGTCCATCCCCAATATTACAACACAAAGCAATGTCGGCATAGAAAGAGGTTGTGATAAATACCATTGGCCAAAATGGTGATCAAGGCACACATAATACAATATAGTCGAATGACACATGTGTTGAAGGGCTCAATAGGGAATTTACAGATTATGTCATCAAGAGTCAATATGTAATTGTACCGCGAGTATAGTCCATAGATGTCGATCAGAATGTTTACGAATAAAGACTCCCTGAAGATGTAGTAAGCTCCATATTTATGGATATATAATATAATAATCAAGGAGTAATAAAAGGACCTTAACCTGAATACAGAAAGTTCGTCATCATCAGTAGAACTAGGACAGGGAACCCCATGGTATTTCATCATTTAATCCCTGATGATCTAAGCCCAGGCGGTGCACCCATCGTTGCTCAATCCTAAATAGTGCCGATTTTGTGATGTGAGGGTGTGCCTCCAGGACCAACCATCGTAAACTTTCAGGGGGATGGTTGCGTTCCTTAAAATGGGTATACAGTTTAGTGGTGGTTTTTGACACCGGATATTACTCTTATGTTCCGAGATCCTATTCTTAACCACCCTCATAGTCATGCCCACGTACTTTTTATCACAAGGGCATATCAGCAAATATATACATTGGGATGTGTTGCAATTAGTATGGGTGTGTATCCTCCAGGTAAAGGAATCTGTTAGTACAATCTCTTTTGTTGGTTTAGTTTGTGGACAGGCGGCACAGGAGCCGCAAGGATAGTGGCCCTGCACTGGGGAAGGTCCCATAAGGTTCTTTGTACATTAATGTGTGTCAGTTTTGGTCTTGTGTGTACGAGCATGTCTTTTAGGTTACTCGTTCGTTTGAACGCAAATCTGGGTTTAGGGATCTCAAGGGACCCCGTATTAAGAATCCCCCAGTGCTTGTTGATGACTTTCTTAAGTCTGTTAGATCCTGGTGTAAAAGAAGTCACACAGGTCAAAATCTCACTCGGTTCCTTTTGTTTTACTTCTAACAGGGCCTCCCTGTTATTGTTCCTTGCTCTTTTTAATGATTTATCAACATGATGTGGGGGTAATGTCTCTTGATAAGATTCTCTGCTAATGACTCAGCCTCTATTCTGTAGTCGGTGATGGTACTACAATTTCTCCTAATACGGAGAAATTGCCCAAAGGGCAAATTATCCCTCAATGCTCGTGGGTGGTGGCTGTGGTATGACAACAGACTATTCCTGTCAGTAGGTTTCTTATACAAGGAGGTCTGCAAGTGTCCATCATGAATGCTGATTTTAAGATCAAGGAATGATATACTGGTGGCTGAAATGGTCTTAGTAAACTTAAGATATTCATTCTTCGTATTGATCCAGTTGCAAAACTCCTTGCATGTATTCAAGTCTCCCTTCCAGAAAACAAGAATATCATCGATATATCTTTTCCACAGTCTCAAGTTATTCAGGTAGGGGTTACTCTGATGGTAAATAACCTCCTCTTCGAAGGCCGCCATGTAGAGGCAGGCTACACTTGGAGCAAAGGTACTCCCCATAGAAGTACCTTGGGACTGATGGAAAAGTTGGTTCTTGAATTCGAAGAAGTTCTCCGTCAATGCTAAAGTAGCACATTGCATAATAAGGGTGATAGGCGTAGATGACGACCAATCTACCTGTTTCAGTGCTGTTTCTATAACAGTGAGTGTAGCTCTTTGTGGTATGTTGGTATAGAGTTGCTCCACATCCAGCGTAACCAACAGGTCAATGTCTTGTGTGTCCCTTATTTCTCCCATTATACATAGTATGTCAGTCGTATCCCTCACATATGAGGGAGTCTGTTTCACCAGAGGTTGGAGAAAATGATCACAAAAGATCGATAATGGTTGGAGTATTGAGCCTATTCCTGAGACAATTGGTCTCCCAGGAACTGGTGTTGTCCCCTTATGGATTTTGGGGAGGGTGTAAAAGTATGGCGTACGTGATTCTTTGGTTATAAGAAAGTCAGCTTCTCTTTTACTCAACCACCCGTTGTTTTCTGCCTCGAATACCATTATTGAGATCTCAGTGGTAAGTCTAGTGGTAGGATTGACAGCAATGGGGGTATAGAATTTCCTATTGCTCAATTGGCGGAGGCACTCCTGATCATAATCCGTGGTGGATTGTATGACAATGGCCCCACCCTTATCTGCCTGTTTGATGGTGATGCTGATATCATCAGTCAGGGACTTGACCGCTAGTCTCTCATTTCTTGATAAGTTGTAGAAAGGAGGCCCCACAGTGGTGGTTTGGAGGTCTTTGAGAACCGCTTGTTCAAAAGTAAGAACTTCCACGGGAACCATACTGCTGTTGGGAGTAAAGGTAGATGGATTCCTTAACCCTGAATCTTGTAAAGCAGGGTTAGGTTTGTCTTGAAAAAATGCCTTGAGGCGGATTTTTCTAAAGAAGTTCTGCACCTCTCTCAGATCCCTGAATGTATCCGTTTTGGGAGTGGGGACAAAGCCAAGTCCCTTTTCCAGTACTTTAAATTCAGTCTCAGACAGTGAACGATGTGATAAATTGACCACTAAAGTCTCTTGTTCTGTGTCTTGCTCCGTGTATCCATTGAGCTCTGCTGGTTGTCTTGCCATTGAACAGTTTTCTGTTCGCCTCTTCTGTTGCGCCCTTTTCCTCTGCCCCAACCTCTGCCTAAAAAGGTGGGTTGCTAGAGGGAAAGTACTGTTGTGGGCCATGAGGATATATCGGGAAAGGCCAGAATGGTTGAGGTGGTCCCTGGAAATTCGGTGGGTTGTAATTAGGAAAGTGAGGGCGGTTTCCTCTTCTCTGTCTATTACCACCCCAACTACCTGTGCTCGAGTCACTACTTGATGACCCCCTTCTGGTAGTATCCGTACTCTCATCTGAGGAATAGCTATCCTTTGAGGAGGTATAGTCTGTTCTCAAGTAGGGATATACCTTTTCCTTCTCAAATTTTTGTATATCCTTTTGTAATTTGCTAACCTTTTGTTTCATGAGGTATTCTTTTTGTTCTGCTATCTCATTGTTTAGTTCATTAAGTTTAGATTTGAACTGAGTTATCTGAACCGTGGTCTTCAGAGCTCCCTCTGCGATTTGTATCCTAACCAGGAGGGCGTCAGCTATTCTCTTAGCTGTGTTTATAATCAAGATGAGCCAGTCCCTGGTGCATTTCCATGCTATCAGGGACCACTCTTTTTGAACAATTGATCTTCCAGAAAGAGTCTAGGGAAGTTTTTTACCATGAGGCCGTTGGGGGCGATGTTGGCACGTAAATACTCTGTCATCATTACCCCATGTAGAGTTATTTTCAACCACTCCCGTTTCATTGACGTAAGTGATGTCCAATCTTCCGATAGGGAACCAGTGGCTGAACTGTTCTCTATACCTAAAATGGAAGGGGTTGATCTAAGAATCTCTGCTGCCACATCCTCCCCAAAGCTGAGTCCCTGGTTTTCCTCCATATTGATGGAGTAAACGGGTGGCTCACTATATAGACGGTTTGTTGCTACTGTGGTTGGTGTAATGGGCCAGAGACCACTATTAGTGTCTCTGGTATCCTAAATAATAAGTCCCACGGAGAGGCCCGTGCGTATGATTGTTCAAGGAATTAGGGAACTAAGGGCTGTTTAGATAGGTCCAGCGTACATACCCTATCAATATCTTAAACAAAAAGAAGTACGCTGTTCCTCAACATGTGTAAGTCAGACCTACAAAATGTAGGTCAGTGTGCAAGTACTGTCCCAGGCACCCAAGAAAAAAGGGGGGAAGGAACCCCTTTCGGAACTAGGGCCCTCACACACCCAGCAAGCTAGGTGTCATGCTTCATCATATGGGCCTGCTCCTCGTCGGGTCGGCGCTGCAATACCCGACGGGCACCCATGAATGGGGCTCTTTGCCGGAGATCTTTTATTCCTGCCGTATGGGTGCCGTGGGTGTGAGGGGCCTAGTGTATGTGTAGATGTGTTGATTTAGTGAAATTAAAACAAGTAGGGAATCCTTTTAGAACAATTTTAATCTGGGGGGGATCCCTGCCTGGTTAAAAAAGTACAGGACCTGCCTCTAACCTTCCATATACATGCTTGCCTCCCTATTTTGATTAGACATCCTAATATAGATGTCTTTATTTGTGCTGAAGCAGATGGGGCGAAATGTTCACCAATTTTAGGTGAGTCCTCGAAACAAATTCACCACCGCTCACATTGGCATGCTTTACCACTTACTTATGATGTCACTTACCAATTAACAACGAGAGTTCTTCTGTTGCTTCCTCTTCTTCTCCTATTATTTAATGTTTGTTGCTTTCTGTTTTTATATAAACTTTTGACCGCAGACATTCCAATACAATGAATAAATTGCATGGGGCTATTAACCCCTCATCAATTGACATGCAGTCAGCACCATTTGGGCATCACCATAAACTTTTGTTTTCTCACGTTCTTTCATGCAGGTTTGTCCCATTGCCCACAGGTAATATGCTGCACCTTCGTGGTAGTAGGTAAATTGGTACCAAACCACAGTTTTATATTATTTAGTGGCATACACCATTAGTTGTAGATAGTTTTAGTCACGGTCCTGAAGAAACGCCGCCTGATCCCTAAGACAGATAGGCGTGAAACATGTCGACCATCTAGGAGCAGAGCGCCTCTTGACTCTTGATAGCTTGACAGTCGCCTCTCCTTATCTTTTTTAACCAGGCAGGGATCCCCCAGATTAAAATTGTTCTAAAAGGATTCCCTACTTGTTTTAATTTCACTAAATCAACACATCTACACATACACTAGGCCCCTCACACCCACGGCACCCATACGGCAGGAATAAAAGATCTCCGGCAAAGAGCCCCATTCATGGGTGCCCGTCGGGTATTGCAGCGCCGACCCGACGAGGAGCAGGCCCATATGATGAAGCATGACACCTAGCTTGCTGGGTGTGTGAGGGCCCTAGTTCCGAAAGGGGTTCCTTCCCCCCTTTTTTCTTGGGTGCCTGGGACAGTACTTGCACACTGACCTACATTTTGTAGGTCTGACTTACACATGTTGAGGAACAGCGTACTTCTTTTTGTTTAAGATTTTGTGTCCTAAACATGTATGTCTGTAGTCCCTTCAGCACCAAATGCTTCAAACATGTTCAAGCCTGGGTGTGATCTGGGGAAATGCATGTATATAGTTAGTGTGAATAAATGGGTTATGTTTGTTCACAATAATGTTGTAACTGTACTTCATGTTTTTGTGACATGTTTATGGTGTACATATATGTTTGGTGTAGTCATCAGCATACAGAAAGGCAAGCAAAATATGTGCACTACAACTCCCATGATGCATTGCCTGGGTAGGGCAAGCATCTCAAAGAGTTATTAATGCTGTGATGTTATTTTTGGATTTGCTAACATTATGTTATGTTAAGTAAGTAAAGGGAAGATGACTTGCCCTGGCTTGTGCCTGTATGATTGGAGGTGTCATTGTCAGACACTCCCACCACATTCTCTGGTTCCAGGGTCCCCTCAATTAGTGTCTCCATGAGAGTGGCAGGGGGGTGTGTTATGGGTCCACCACCTTTTTCACGGCCTTCTGTCATACTGCTGGCCACCTTCTCCTTAGTGCAAGATTGCAGGTCACACCATCTCTTGCGTATATCTGGGATGGTCTTCTGGGTGACACCAAGGAAGTTAACCTTTTCTAGAATACTGGGCCAGATCTTCGTCTTTTGGCTCTCTGATACTGTGAAGGAGGCTTTCCCAAAATGTTAGTCCATAATGGAGACACATTCCTCAGTAAGGAACTCCAGCTGTTTGTCAGAGAATTTAACCTTCCTCTTCCTGCTCTCAGAATCCCTGTACCCATCTTCTTTTGAGTTGTGTTATCTTGGAATTGCCAAAACCACATTAGGTAGTAAGTCAGGAGCACTCCTCTCTTCCAGCACCTTGCTAGGCTTGTGGGTTGTGGCCACACCCTGTATTTGTGAACTTCCTGGTATGGCATCATTATTCTGCATCCAGAATGCGACTTTTAACATTTTACGATTTACTAATTGCGAATGCGAATCAGTAGAAATCGCTATTAGGGGAAACACAGGTTACATACATACCGTTTTGTGATTCTCAACTAGCAATTTCTACGGATTCACAATTTGGAAATCGCAAATCTGGAATTTAGCACATATGGCCCTATGTTCTTTAACTGAAATGGTGACTCAGTAGTGCCCTGAAGCAGAGGAGGGACATTTATCATTATCGCAACATGAGGACAGCAGGCTGGAGGTAAATTGATAGTAACCTCGTTAGAAGGCCCATCTCTTTGTTTTGTACCCTCATATTCCTCATATCCTGGAGTAAACTCCCCAAGGAGGCTTCTGGAGGCGGTACACTGTTGGTAAACCTAGCTGAGTTGTTAACATCGGCCATTTGGGGAGGGGGGGTTGCAAGTCTGCCACAGGGCCGAAGCACCTACCCAAACACGGTTCGCTAGCCGGATTATTGGGTCCTCCTACACTACAAGAACCAAAAACAACTTGGGATTGACTGTGTTGTGGAAGATGAAAATGTGGTACAGAGAGAACTGCCAATCTGACTATCATAGGGGAAATTGGAAGGGAGCTTATACTCAATTGAAAGCAATTGAGATGCAAATGTGAAACCTCGGGCGTCTGAGTTTGAATAGGCTGGGCTACTGGATTAACGGAGGAGGTAGTGTGCCTTGCC
Source organism: Calotriton arnoldi (assembly GCA_963921515.1). Lineage (NCBI taxonomy): Eukaryota > Metazoa > Chordata > Amphibia > Caudata > Salamandridae > Calotriton > Calotriton arnoldi. The sequence goes on along the minus strand of CAWUFW010004374.1, from coordinate 157,723 downwards.
TTAATACTACATATAAGTTCTTCAATAGCTCCTAACCTGGTGCAGATAGAAGAAAACAAGCTTTCAGCCACCCCCTCACACTGTCCAGTAATTTCCTCTGGAATACGTTCAATTCCATGACACTGGACACAATAGAACCTGCTGAATTTTAATCAAGAGTCATTACCCCCTCAGTGAATTTTCCATTTGGCTGGAGGGCCATTATTTTGGGGCGAAGTGAAAACCACATTTAGGTTCTGTCCAGGGTCAGCTGGAAGTGCTACATGAAAAGGCGATGACACAGTCACTTGCCCCATACCACATACAGCCTGACGGCAAGTCTCCGCAGGTGAAGTCGACCCAGGACTTGCGGCCATGGTTACAGATAGGGGACGCTTTGCATGTTCATTTTCATTACTAAAGGGGTCTACTGCTCGTTTAATGTACTCGTCCAGGGAAGATGAGTTAGAGCTGGGCTTGACAGGAACAGGAGCTTTGAGCTTCACCATCACAAAAATACAACAATAACAAAACAATAAAACAACGGTACCACAGGATCTTGAGAACAAAGTCCAAAGGGGGTGACCCAGCCCTGCCTCCCCCGTGCATGGACAGGCCTTCCCTTGGCCCAGGCCCATGCAGCGGCAAACTCACTTGCGCTTAATAACACTCGCCGTGATGGCCCCGCCTCCTCAAGCAACCAGCAGGGATTATGGGCGATATAGTGCCCCATCACCAGGAATCCTCTAAGCACATTCCATGCAGCGGCAAACTCACTCACGCTTATTAGTGCTGGCCAGTGATGGCCCCGTCTTCTCAGGCAACCACAAGGATTTTGGGCGTTGTAGTGCCCCAGCAACAGGAATCCTCTAACAAACTTTGTCAAACTAAAACAACACTATTGAAATCTATTCGATTTTTATATCATACCTGTCAAAACCTGCTAATTGTAACAGTGAATAGCAGCTAGCTGTCTACAGCGCCATGAGCTAGCACTAGATCAAGTTCATATGTCTGCAAGTTACCTGGGATCTGACTGTACTGGGAATATATTTTAGATATAATCTCCCCAGTATGTGGAGAAACCCTGCCCTGGGAAGTCTAACTAAGCATGGTAGGCAACACTGCAAGAATCAATTCAAAATGTGTACTTTTGCCTATCCTAATTGGACAGTTATTGATTTCCCGTCATTGGAAAGACATCTAAAGTCCTGATCCACAATTATGGATTCAAGAAGTTCTGGACAGATATTCTTTTGAGAAGCAATTTAATGTGAGCAATCTAACTATGCCTTTTCTAAAGATTTGGGGTAGTTTCAATCCAATTGTATTTGGAACCAGAAAGCAGACTGCATTGACCTAATGGAATGCAGGAAGATAAAAATGGTGGATTGTAGGAAATTGTATATAATGTGACATCTTATATTTCAATTAGTTGTTGCTACTACTTGGCAATTAAAAAAGACTGTATCCAAACACTGTAATGTCAGAAAGAATATTTGTATTAGTTTGGTGAAATATGTTCTGTAGTCTTTGGCAAATGAGCATTTGAATGCGTTTGAAAAAGGTGTTGAGTTGCTTCAGAAGGTTAATACTTATCACTGCCATTTAACATCACAATTCGGTGATCCTTGACTCCTCTCATTCACATTTGAATTTTGTAACATATGTGACTAGTGGGTATTTTTCTCATCTTGAAAATTGCAAATAGATTTTAAATTGTGATCTTTGTGTGTTGAATAAACATTTCCAGGAGAAGGAGGGGCAAGAAAACAAGTGTTTGACTTCTATGAACTGCTAGCAGGACTCAAGGTTGTGTAAAACTTGACTGATACAGGAAAAGATTTAGAAAACTGCGCAAGATTTGTGACCCAAAACTTGATCACGATCTCAACAGCCACCATTTGAAGTAGTGGATTCATATGCCAATTTGTCAAAAGGTTGTGGATTAGATATGATTTGACCCTTTTACAAAAGATCATAGAGAGAAAGAGAGCATCACGGAAAGATAACACAGGGGAGAGCCAAACACTTTGTTCAGCAGGGGTTTACGCGTAATGAGAGCTGGGTACCTGTGGTAGGCATCACAGGGCCATGCCACAAAACCTAAACACTCTAATTCCTCATAGTACCCATTGTTAGCTTAACACGGAAGAGAACAGCTTCAATAGTCTTTACTTTCTACAGTCAGAATGTGTTTTTAACAACACACAGGGTTTTCTAAAATTCGATGGGGCAGATGTATGACATTATGGCGGAGAGCAGCACAGCAAGTCACCTTGCTGTGCTGCCCTGCGTCACAGGGAAAGGGCAGGAATACGCAGTATTTATGAAATACGGCACGTTCCTGTCCTTTCCCCTTGCACTGGTGCCGTTTTGGCAGACTAGCTCCAATGCAGACACCCCTGCACCAAGGTGCAAGGGTGCCTGTGTTGTAGGCAGGATTGTTTTTGTGCAGGAAGGGGCACCTTCCTACACAAAAACAATCCTGAGAGTCTTTCTCCTCTTTCTATGCGTGCTGCACAATGCAGCACACATAGAAAGACGTACAAATGAGGAGAAATAAACATATTCTCCTTCTTATGCCTCCCCTGGGGAGGCGTATCATTTTGGCGCAGTCCCAGGTTTACCCGGTTTGGTAAATCGCGAATGTGTCAAAAACCATGGGAGCTGCATGGGAATACACACCACCACACCAATGGAACGCCTCCCTTGCACAGAGTAATGCAACGCAGCGATTTGTGCTGTGTTGCATTACTCCATATTTTTTAAGCCATTCAAAGCATGAAAAGTGGCTTTACGTGGCATCAAAAATATGACTTAGAGGTTCGCGTTGCGCATGTATCACGATGCGTGGTGCAAGCATGACGTAAAGCTCTCATAAATATGCCCCTTCATTCTTGACTACTTAATAAAGTACGGTTCCTTTTTTATTGGAAGTAAATAAACTGTATACTTGTGTATTTCATTTACTGTTTTAAATAAACAATTTAAAACAATTATTTCAATCTACCTGCCCCAAAGCAATGTGTCATATAAAAAGTATGCAATTGATACGATGACTGATGTGGTACTGTACTGTCGTCCTTGGATTCCTGTGAAATTTACAAACCATTCACCATTTGGCTTGTGGTTAATCTCTTCATCATGGACTTGTGCTCCTGTCTCAAAGAAGTCACTTGTTGGATGAACAGAGCACACCTCAAACTTAACGGCGAAAAAACGGAGCTCTTACTGTTGGGCGATCAATCAATATTTTACCCCAACACTCTGTGGCCGACCTGTATGGGACCAGCTCCTTTGCCAAAAAAAGAGATAAAGAGCTTGGGTATCTGGCTCGACCAGGACCTCACTTTCAGAACCCAAGCAAGGAAAACCGCCGCTGTTTGTTATGGTCTGCTCCGAACCTCGCGGAAAATACTGCCTCTCCTACCCTGCCCCTCTAGAAAGCTCCTAATTCAGGCGCTTATCCTATCCAGATTAGACTATGGCAATGCCCTCTATCTGGGGGTCCCCAAATCAGTCATCACTAAGCTACAGGTGGTTCAGAATTCGGCAGCAAGACTTCTCACAGGCACAAAAAATCGATGCTCTGCCAAGCCTGCCTTGAGATCACTACACTGGCTCCCGATACAGGAAAGAATTCATTTTAAGGCCCTTTGCATCACGCACAAAATCTTCCAGGGCAAGGGTCCTCCTATTATAAAAAACCTGATTAAACCGTATAAAGCCAATAGAAAATTACGCTCTGATGATCTCTCCCTAGCCGACACCCCAAAAATTAAGAGGGCACGGACAGGTGGCCGCCTTTTTTCCTATAACGCCTCCAAACTTTGGAACTCCCTCCCTCTCACTATCCGTAAGGAAACCAACCACTTGATATTTCGTAAACATCTGAAGACTTGGCTATTCCCGTAATCCCATCTGCCCTTTAGTCACTTCCGCAGCGCTGGGATGCTTCCGGGTAGCCATGCGCTTTATAAAAACATTTTTCATTTCATTTCATTTCATTGAGCAGCATCATCGATATGCATTGTTCTTGAGACCTGTCTAGATGAGCTACGTTTGCTCAGCTTTTTTCTTCTATCGTGAATAAGATATTAAAAAAGGTGATTTAAATTATGTAGTGATGGATTAAGAAACTCTATTATTGCCCCTACTACGTATAAATATAATAAAGTTACGGGGTGTTCTGCCAAAATATCAAATTCAAAATATGGAGATGCAAAAATATTGAGTTTTTAACATCGTGATGCACCAATATTGTGATGAAGGACTATTATTGACAAGAACATCGATTTTCTGAGGTAAGCAATATCGATGTCAAAAATTTCTCTGTTGTTAATATCGTTCACAAAAATATCTATGTTGTTAATATTGATGTTAAAAATATCTATGCTGTTAATATGATTTACAAAAATATTGTTGTTATTAATATTGATTTTTAATTATTTTTTATGTATCTTAGTATATGTTTAAATTGCATGTTTTAACAATGAACATCTCACATCTCCCTCACAACATCCAGAATACGAGGCGAGCTCTACTACACCTAGATTACCAAACTGACGAAAAAATTAGTGGGTCAAATCTATCCTCACAATGGTACAATCCAAGCCTAAAAATAGATGGTGAAATGATATACTGGCAAAATGGTTGGATAAGGGTATAAACCTTCAAACATGCTTTAATCTCGACACCATGGACTTTTACAAATTCTTGAAACTAAAAGCCCAACTAACGTCGCACTCAATGTTGCCTATAAATCCAACGATCCTTACACTATTGGGTCACCTACAAAAATCGGGACACGTCGTGTCAAAAATCTATAAGTTGCTACAACCTAAGCCGCACAAATCTCTTTCTCGTAACAAACTAAAATGGGAATCAGAATCCAATGTAACCACAAAATCCAGACCAAATCTGGGGTAAGGGAACCAGAGGCACGGGGTGCTGGGAGTCGGCAGCCTCCAACATAAACTGTGTACCACAATGAAGCCGTTCCCAGTGGGGTGTCGCGAATGCTAATGCAGTTTTAGTCTGTGAGTGAAGGCATCTCACATAAAATGAAGGACTGGTCTCACACACCACCTGGTGTCATGCTTCATCATTGACCAGTCCTCACCCTCTAAAACCCTGGTTTGATAGAGGGTGGGCATACACCTGACGACAGGGATGCACTTCTAAACTAAGTGGGGGCCCAAAGGAAAAGGTAGTGAGTTAAAAGGCCATTAAAGATGTCAGCTTAAATTTAATAGTGCTGGAATCTATATGGTAGTTTAAAACAAAGTGATCGGTGTAATGGGGATATTATTGTCCCCCCACAGACTAAAACTGCATTAGCATTCGCGACACCCCACTGGGAACGGCTTCATTGTGGTACACAATCAGAATCCAATACCAGGAATATTTCCTTTGACTGGACAAAGATACATAAAACCCCTTTCTCTAACAAGATCTCACCTCTCCTTTCCCAAACAAAATTCATGATAATCAATAGAACATATTGGACTCCGTCAAGACTTTTTAAACTAAATCTAAGTCAAAGTCCGACCTGCTGGAATTGCAAACTACACAAAGGGGACCTAGCTCATATGTTATTTCACTGTCCTAATTTACAATCCTACTGGGACAAAATATTCAGTTGCATAAAAACATTCTTAATATTGAGCCTTCCAGAGAATTCTCCTATATCCTCTTGGGCTTTCTAGACCCCCAAATACAAAACGAAAATGACTGCTTCCTTCTGGACTTAATGCTTACACTTGCATGTAAACTAATTCGTAATAATTGGAAGAACTCCAAAGCAGTTTCCTTTAGGAGTTGGCAAGAATGGCTCTCTTTCCTTGGAGGCGCTGATAATATTGCTCTACAACTCTCACCCTGGCGATCCCCCCACAGGAAACTATAAAACTCTCTTGATGCCTTCTCCTTTAAATATGAGCCCACGTGAATACACAGAATAAGGACACACCTTGGGAATATACTATAATAGTCTCACTGGATGATAATATTTAATGTTACTTAGTCAATGCTGTCAACTTTCCCTTAAGGCACACACTGGTTTACACTGTTTCTTTCTTCGTTCCACCACTTGGAGTTTATGTCAAACTGGACATGCTATACACTCCCCATTAGAGGGCTTTTAACTAAGGTTTTAAGATGGAAACAACAAGGCGATAGGAATGCAATATGTTAAATTTGTGAACTTGGACATCAGATAGAATGTATTCATGTATATGATTTGTTTTACTTGTTTACTACAATGTTCGACACAACACCATGACGTCATCTCTTTAAACTGTACTCCTAGGTTGAACATATATCGCATTTCATCATGGTCTCCACTTTGTACTTTAAGTTTCTCCCTCATAACATGTCTGCATAATGGAACCTTCCTTTCCTCTTGGTATTTTGTGTTCGTTTTTTGTTATTTTGGTATTTACTACTGTATTTATTTTGAAAATTTCAATAAAAACTACTTGAACAAAAAATATATATATATATCTCTGTTGTTAATATCGTTCACAAAAATATCTGTTGTTAATATTGATGTTAAAAATATCCATGCTGTTAATATGATTTACAATAATATTGTCGTTAATAATATTGTTTTTTTATTTATTTTTCTGTATTTTAGGTTATGTTTAAATTGCATGTTTTAAATAGTTTGTATAATTATTGCTAATATTTTTTAATATAGTTTGTAAATTTGTAGTTGTTTTTAAATTGATTTAATTGTTTATTGTAATTATTAGTGTCATAGGTTTAGTAAGGGTATAGGGTTCGAAGTAATAATGTATTTTGTGATTAATTAATAATTATAATTTATTAATTATTTAATTGATCATTAATTATATAAATTGTGTAGTTAATGTACTTTTTAAGTCATGTTTCAGGTGCGCTGTGTGGGGCTTGTAGGGGTACAGGGTTGGAAGTAAATTCATTTAAATGAATTGCTAATTTATTTTTAGTTGTTATTGTTTAATTGTTAATTAATTATGTAAATTATGTAATTAATTTACTTTTTGAGTTATGTTTTATATGCAGGTTGTGGGGTTTATAGGGATACAGGGTGGGAAGTAAATTAATTATAACTAATTAATATTTTGTTTCAGTTATTAATTATTTAAATGATAATTAATTATGTAAATTGTGTAACTAAGATATTTTTTTAATTATATGTTAGTTGCAGGTTGTGTTTTTAGAGGTGCAGGGTGGAAAGTTAATTTAGGAAATAATTTATTGTTCATTAATTATTAATTTATTATTAATTATTTAATTGATAATTATGTTAATTGTGAACTTCTCATATTTAATAAGTTATATTTTAGGTGGCAATCTGGCCATGGGGGTGTGTGCAGGGGGCACATGTTGTGCCCCTCTGTAATTTCACCTTTGTTTATCCACGGTGTGGCATGCACGACTGTCACAGTGGCGGTCTGCTTGTTAGACTCTCCTATGAGCCTAAAAGACCACCATCGTGACACTGCCGCTGCACCGCCTGCCTGCCCTGGATTCAACTTGGAATCCGGCAGGCGGGTGCAGTATGGTCTTGGCGATCTTCCTGTAACCGCCGTGGTGGCAGTCCCAGATGAAGACCGCCAAACTCATAATGAAGCCCTATGTATTTATAGGTATGTAAGGCTCCCCACAATTGAGCATAGATTGTACAAAAAGTGTTAGTCAGTAGGGTTACTGACTGCTGCACAGTTTGCAATGTCTGCCATCACAGGGATGGTGGTCTGCTGAAGCCAGCAGACCCCAATGTATGGCTATGATTGCCTTTGAATGAAGTTTATTTTTTGTTGAAATGCAACCCATTTTTCTAAAGGAAAATGAGATGCGTTTCAACAATAAAATTGAAACATTTTGTTTTCATTTCTTAAGAGCAGGCAGTGGTCCCTGCATTCACACAGGGGAAGGGGCCCCATGGGGATCCATTCCAATTTGTGAATGCATTGCCACCAACTTTGAGTTGGTGGTAAAATATCAAAGTGTTGTGACCACATTGATACATAACACTGTAAATCGATATTTGGAAGGGATGCCCTAGACACACCCCTTGCAAAAAGCGATTTCCACACCCAAACTGCGATTTTGGAGAATCACAGTTTGGATGTTTGTATATCTGGAAAAGCAATTTTGCGAATCAGGCCGTTTGTAATGGCAACAATGCTTCCTACATGTTGCCCTTGGTCCTCTTTGATGTGCGAAATTATTGATCCAAAGAAGCACAATATTGACTGCACATGTGAGACATACCACTCAGTGCTTGCTTGAGTCAGTTCTCTCATTGCTGAGGTGCACCACCCACTGTTTCTATTCTGTACGTCACTAGTGACAACCTAATATGATCCCATGCTGTAAATCTACCTTAACACTTGGCTTCCACCACATTTTACCTTTAGCTGTACATCATCGTTTTTACTCTGCTTATGCATATCACCTTGGTTCTGCAATACATGAGGCTATATATCGATAAGTGTGCTGTGAGGTTTTCATGCTGTTGGTCTATGTGAATGAGTGCCTTTATGTCTGTTGGACTTTGTGGAAATTGGCGGTGGTGTCTGAATTGGTCTGTGTATTTCTATGTAGGCTCAATGTGTGCATGCCCTCTGTTGTGAAGTTTATCTCTGTGTGCACCCACATTATGAAACACCATATTGAGACAGTTTCCTGGGCCTCTCTTGGCATTCACTGTACAAATTATACATCTTTTGACTTTTGAAGGCTTTCTTACTGTGCCAGAACCTTAATAATTCTGAGGATTACTCCCAATCTACGGGAACATTTCATGATAATAACAGAAGTATGGGCAGATATACATGCCTTTGCTTGAGGACATTTTACATTTATTTGCTTTCAACTAACATCCCTGGTAAACACCTAGAAAGCTGCACCAGGAACAAGATTCCAGATGAACTACTGTAGCCATCAAGTGACATTTCTCCTGGTTCAAGTTCTCCACAGCAGAGAAGTCTGCAGATGTGGAAAAGAACCTTCTGTAAAAATAAACACTTTTTAACTTTTTTGTTCTCCATAGGAAGACAATTTTTCCAATAAATAAAGCCTTTCCTCTACACCTCACAGATTTGGGGGTGATCTCTTTCCCTTCTCAGCCTGGAAAGGAAGTTAACATTCTGACCATTCCTAGAGCTGAAAGGGGAAGGGTTGGAGTTTGGAATGGTCATAAATATAACTCTGTCTCCACTTGCAAAGCTCCTGAGATAAAGCACTCCTAGTAATACCATTTTCCCACTCCTGGAGTGGGTTTTTATGAGTGGCGAATGCCACACCCTTGTGACAAAGAAATCTGCCGTCATAAAACTATTTACTCTTATCAGGAATTCCTATGTGAATTCCTAGCAGACTTAAAACGTAAATTTGGTATTAAACGTACGTTTATGACATAATTACTTTTGTGAATAGGCATGTCATCAACACATACCTGCAACCATCACCAGGGCCCCACAACGCAATGTCATCTCCTGATCTTTGACTAAACCTGTAGAGAAAGAAAGACAAGATGAGATAGAAAAGGAAAAAATGCATAGGTTTCAAGAAAAGGACAGAGAGAGTAGAAAAACTCACAGCAGAGAAAGAGAAAATGACTATTAAAATCCCAGCTGCAGTGACTCTTCTGCAGATACCAGGTTGGAAGAAGGAAGCAGAGAGAGAAACAGCTATAGAAAACCTAGAGAGTTGCCCACCAGAGGATTGCCCCAACTAACACTAAACACTGTGCCACCGCAGGACAAAAGGAGAGAGGAGCACTTGCAGACCTATATTTGCCACCAAGATGAGCACAAGGGAAGAGGCATGTCCCCAACTCAAGAAGTCACAGATCCCCCACAGTTCACAGGAGGACTGTAGCTAGCCAGGTGTGCACTGGGGTGGCCCTGGGCCAGAAAAAGGAAAGGTGAAAGACTAAAGTGGGCAGATGGGGTAGGCACAGCTCTAAACTAATGCTCTGAGCTCCAGCCAGGTAGTGCCCTGACTAACCTAGAGGTAGTGTCAAATCAGTCAAAACTCTTACCTATGTCTCCGCAAGAATGACATGCAAGATGGGAGGTCCCAACTTCCCCAATTCACCCATCGTGCCCAACGACGCCAAAGCAGCAATGGTAAATCAGGGGAAGAGGGGAAGAGATGAGGAGAGAAAACAAATGTCCCACGATGTCTCCCACTCAAGAGAGACAAAATGAATAGAGCATATGCTTATGTGAAAAAGATATGAGCACTGAGTTATAACAATGTTATAGCTGTGTGGTGTAACTACCTGGGCAATTCCCCTCTTCCACTTGGCAACAAAAACTCTCTGAGTGAGATTAGTGGCTCTTATCTATAAGGAAGCAGAAGGGAAAAAAACATCAATGACATAGTGCCCAATATAATTTTGTAAAGTAGAAAATGAAAGAGCAAATAGCACCCACCTATGTTATGTAAGGAATGGCCCACTGAAAAAGGAGAACTGAAGAAAAACAAACCAGTAAGTACTCTAGATATCTGATAGTTGTGAGCCCATCCGCAATACCTTGAACTTCCTTTACTTCAGGAAGAAGTAACAAAGTATTCCTATGTTTTTTTTTACTTCACAGGAACACCCAATGCAAACAAAAATAGGAAAAGGCAGATCCCCAAGGACAAAGGTCTATACTCAGATAAGTATCCTAAATTTTTAAAACTATTGGCAGGCGCGATACACGCTGTTACCGCAATATGAATAGTGACTTTGTTCCTTCTCTTTAGTTTTGCAGGGCTAAAGAAATCCAGGAACCAGAACGAGGAACGCTGGCAAGGACCGCAGGAGCTATGACGAGATCTGAGGGGAACCACCGATCCGAAGCCGGAGAGACACGACGAGAGCCCAGGAAGCCGCGGCTGAAGAAGCATTGAAGCTGCGCCGAAGACAGAGAAGGAACGCCGCGATTCCTACAAAGGATCGGAAACGCAGAGGTGAGTGACCCGGAAGCTCTAACAGGATCCCAAAACACTAGAACGCAAAGCGTTCTGGTACGGGATCGAAGGAGTTTTATACTCCTCTGCAGTAGCCCGCTTGCTTTGACGTAGTGAGCCCGGAAAGCATCACAGTTAGGGGGTAATTCAAGGGCTGTAGTGAAAACTGCAAAACAGATCCCCTGACAAGAAAGAAAAGGTGAATTAAGAAAAGAGACCGAAAAGAAAAGCGGAACCAAGATAAATAGTAAATTGTGGACAGAGAATTATATGCTATCACAACAACCTAAGAGAACAGGGCAAGGACATTTAGGATATTATGAAGAGAAAAGACAAATTAAGGAGTAGTGCCGAAAAGTTAAACCAGAGAAGATTTATTTTTCCTCCTTTTATTTACCTATTCTTCATCCCTTCCTCCAATTGTACTGGGAGGAGAGGTGGGCAATGCCGGGATGAATGGTAGACAGGATCCGAACAAAGCCTGGAGAAGAAAAAGAACAGAAGAAAATGTTAGTCCCAAAACTAGATGTATTCTGACTAAATCAGAGTGCATAGCTTGGTTTAACCATTTGTGCCATAACAACTGAAGCAATAAAAGGTTTTTTTTCTAACCATGTTCTTCTGGGCCTTCATAAATGATGCAGCAAAACGTGACAAGGCATCTATGTGTTCATTACCATATCTAAATACATACATTCCACATTTAAGCACTGCAAACAATGAATGGTCTGCATCAGCTGGCACTTGATGTCATTTAACTCACAGCAATCAACTCTTGTTACAGATGACTCTGATAGTCAGTAAAATTTCAAAGTATTTTGGATTAACAACCTGACTAGTGACTGTGAGAGGAGGCTAGGATGCTTACAAATGGCAATAATAGAATTTGCTAAATGATGAGTCAGTGGCAGTACACAGGTAAGAAATGACTATAGATCTGATTTAGAGGTTATGAGGTACTGAAAATCCCCCAAATTCTGAAAGAAACTCTGAATGCCAGAGACCCTGGAAGGCTTCAGGGCCATAGTTAGAAATGCGCTGCTGCTAAATCCCAGCCACAGACCACCCACCTCCCTCACTTGCTGTCGGCTTGAAGTCTGTCTATGTACGTGACTTGCATGCCCCAGCGAGGCACAGGTAGTGGATGAGTGCCCACGCGATGCCTCGCTCCAGTTGTGGCCCAATAGCTGCGGCCAAACACATGGATTGACCCACACACCACCTTCATCTGATGCCGGCCTGAGGACTGCCTATTGCCACGGCCTGTATCTCGCAGCAAGGCCAGAGATTTTCATGGTGAGTGCGTCCTCTTAGCCACGCTCTGGCTATACCATAATGCTGTCTTTCCTTCTTCCCACCATCTGGCTCCATTCCCAGGGGGTTAACCAGACACTACTGCTTTCATGGTGCAGAGTCCTAGGCATCTGCAGGTTGGCCAGCTGCTTAGGCATTGCTGCAGGGCCCAGCCTGTGCATGACATACCTTCGGGTTTGCCGCCAGCACCGGACCCGCCTCTGCCGAGCTGCCGGTCCCATATCCTTTAAGGCACCTTCGGCCCACGATGATGTGCATTGATTAATCAGCTGTTAGTACATGACAGCGGGAGCCAGTATGTGCCGTACTCTCCATATTCTGTTGACGCCTCCCATATGTGATCTGCCAATGTCCCCCCACCCATATTGAAGAGATCAACACTACTTTTCTTATGCTGCTTGAGCCCTTAGCCATACATATGTCGCTCCTCAGTGGTTGGAGCATTTGGATTCAGAGAGACTTTGTCTGATTTTGTTAAACCATCCATTTTGGACTAACTTTCCTTGCTAAGACACGAGAGCTCACCCACAAGATGGCGCTCCCCTCACCCTTTCACTGAAATTGAGGTAGGACTGGTGACTTGCTTTATTGAAAGTAGAAAAGGACTCTACGCTTATGTCTGGTCCCTCTTAGGATCTAATGCAGCGGCCATTTTGTAATGGTTAGAGTTTGATCCCCTTTACAACTCTAACATCTTCCACTTGCCTTTACTAGGCACGGTCCTCCATTTAATAATTATGACAGGCTGGAACTACATTTTCCTCACCCCGTTACAACTACCATGTGTTTGTGAACTACCCACAATGATGGGTGGATTTAAAGGAAGAACATATTCAACTATTATGTTGTACCTTTGCCTATAACTGGCATTCTACCACAGTTACACACTCCAGCCCTAATCCTGCATCCCCCTTGCCCCAGCCCATTTCCTCCAGCCCTCTCCACCCCCATCTGTACAGCCTGTGTTGGTCATGGAACCACAAAGAACAACCAACACCAACTTGGAGCCATCAGGATGCTTATAAAATTCTTCACCCTCTAAATCTATCAAAAAAGCATCCAAGTCCATAAAACACAGACTTCTAAAATCTCATCCAGAAACCCTGGTTTGTGACCCTTACTTTTGAGTGAACAAAGGAGCTATAATAAGTGACCTCTTTTTTTATACAAATTGGCAAGCCCAATGGAGGAAAGTCTTGCTCTCACAGCTGTTGATCTCTTAAACCAGGAAAACATCACTGTCTCAAACTGTCAGTAGCCCCTTCCTTGGCTTGCAGAGCAGCACTCACAATCACCATCTACAACAATAGTATTATCTTCATCCAGTCCTCAGATCACCACCTTAAATTATTCAAGGAATTCTTCTATCTCATCATGAAAACTGCATCGAATTCTGATTCCTCCACCGTTCCAGTCCTTCCTAACGCTGTAAGCATCACTAACTCACCTCCATCACCCTGTGAGTAGGATTCGGCTGTTCACCACACTAGTTTCCAGTAACATCCCACACCCAGGACTTTTACTTCAGAGTTACACAGTCAAATTACCCCGACTATACCTTTGACCTCCCACCCGCCTGATCCCCCATTAACACATTAACACACAATGACTTACCATTGGCACTCCCTCTCTCCCATCTCTTGCGATCTCCCCCTCCTAACATTGTTCCTACCCCTATCCCCAATCCACTCTCTCTTTTGCCTTCTCACCAATTATATCAGCACCCTAACCCCATTTACATCGCCCCTTTTCCCCCCTGCTGACCGCTTCAAGACCCGACATCCCACCCCCATACCATACTAGAATCCAGATTGGACGAGATTACAAAAAACTTGCAAGATCTCAAAGCAGACTTACATATACTCATACGCTTCACTACAGAGATGAACAACTTTCAGTATCCTAATAGGAACTATAGGTTGAATACTCTCACTTAGAAACAAACCTCCAACCACCCCACCTCATCCCCAACACACCTCCCCTTCATCCTGACCTTTCTTGCCAAGTCGCGTACACAATGGAGATAGAGAACTAGACCCAATCCCAATGCGCCCACACGACCAATTAGACGGAAAGTCCCTCTATTCGACAATGATATCCAAACCCTCCTCTTGTCATATTACTCTCCTCACACTGACAACAATGATAATCAGGGAAAAATCCAGGCCATCCCAGCGAATACTTTAAAAGAGCTCCTAGGCTCATCCTTAGAACGATCAACAAGCACAACCTCAGGCGAGTTATCTTCACACAGTCTACCCCAACACACCTCAAACCCCATTTAAAATGCATGCTAATCAAATGCAGATCAGCTTCAAGACATTCAAGAGATTTTGTTGACCTGATCCTCACACATGATTTTGACATTCTTATCCTAACCGAAACCTGGCTAAATAACTCTGCTGCTCCTATCCTTGACATACTAGTCCCTCCTAACCATGGCATTTCCATATTGGATAGACTGAGTAGACCAGGTGTTGGCATTGCTTGCATTAACAGCTTCAACCTGTCAGTTAAACACGCACAAACCCCCACTCTATCACCCTGTGAATACATATGCCTTGATATCTCTTGCAATAACAGACCTCTTTACAAACTACACATGATCTACCACCCTCCAGGAGACAATCAGGTTTTCATAGAACAGATCATGGAAACCATTGTAGCTAACACTGGACAACAGTGTCCTCAAATCTTCCTTTGAGACTTCAATCTCCACTGGAATGATCTGAATGATCCTGCAGACAAAAGCTTCAAAACCTTCCTTGCTGACCTTAACCTGACTCAATTTTGTGACAGGCCCACACATAACAAAGTGTTGACTTTAGATCTTATCCTTGCGAAGCCCAATTCAATTCAGTTGGAATCTATCCTTCCCTGTGATTGGACCGACCACCACCGCATCACATTCCCCATCATACAAGCTGTGATAACCAACACAGCTTAACCAACAAAACCTAGAAAAGGAGCATGCACAGCATCAACCGCTATGAACTGACCTCTCTCTTCAACAACATCCTGTCTCCTCCTGGTGAGATGTCAGATGTTCATGATCTTACAAATCTCCACACTCACTCCATGGAGAATGTTCTTGACTCGATCACTCCACTACAGCTAAAAAGAGTGTTCGCAAAAGACTCCAACCCTTGATATAATGGTAGTCTCAATACAGAAAGGCGCAACTTGAGACCAGCTGAACTTCAGTGGAGAACAGCCCCATCCCTTGAACACCTCAAGCACCTGAGATCATTAGAAACAGACACTACAAAAGGAGCAGAAATTTGAAAAGCATCAGAAATTTGAAAGCAAATTTCTTCAGAAACCAGCTGGATCAAGCCAGTAACCGTCCAAAAAAACCTTTTGAGCTTATAACAGTACAATCAAACTAAGCACCCAATCCGTTCCCTCACTGGATTGAGTCAGCTACGAAACTATGAGGAATTTGCCTCCTTATTTCTTCAGAACACAGAAAACATGAGAAAAGACCTGCAGATGGCCTTGGAACAAGGTTCTCTCCCACCTCAACCTATCCTCTCCGCCTCCTGGACTACTGTTCCCTCGTGTCCCATTGGGCACTTCCCCAAAACAACGCACCATGGAACTCTTTAAAAACCTTTGAAAAAACTGCCATTCACAAGATTCTAACACCGCTGAAACCCTCAAACCACTTCACTGACACTCTACCTCCCAATTTCTTCAAGGAGATCATATGCTTGATAATCCCACTTTGGACCAAGATTGCTAACGCCTCCCTCCTTCAAGGCACTATCCTGGACTGCCTAAAATCCGGTCAGGATTCCCCTTCCTAAAAAACCTAAAGCAGATCAAACCGACTTAAACAACCTCCGACCTAGCTCTAATATTCCTACCCTGGTGAAACTCCTTTAAAAATGTATTCAGATCCAACTCGGTAACCCCATCGAACAATTCTGACTATTAGATCAATGCGGACATTAACACCACCCTCTGCAGGGCTTTTCCATTTGCATCTACCCCTTACTGTAGTTCACGTACATCTTCACCATCAACATCTGCTGCAGCCACATGAAGGGATGACCTGTCAGAGGATGACTCACCTGTAAGCGCCCCTGTCTCAGCAGCTCCAGATTCCCCCATCAAAAAAGAGGGGACGTTTACCCAAAACCCAAGGAGCTCCGGATGGCAAGACACCCACCAGCGCCAGGAAGAAACCTCACCCCTAATGTCCTCCTGTGTGTGCTGCACATTCACTTTGTTGGACTATTCCTGGCCACTTTTCGTCATCTGATGGTGTAGTGTAGTTCTTATTTCCCTAATAGGCTCTGCGCATTGGAATAATATACCCTATAGGTTTGACATAGGACTGAGGTCAGTATGTCCCTATCGAGTATATTAAACTTAATTACTTTGTGCCAGCTAGCTCAGAGGCCACTAGAAACTCCTTGTAAACAAGAAGGGAGTAGTTTCTGGCAACCGCATAAACATGACAACTTTGTTTCCCTTTAGAATCGGAACACTCTCAGAATCGTGGAAACAATAGATAACAGTTTCACTCAGCTAATTGTGCATGCTTAGTTTCTTCAGAGTTACACAGAAAGAAAAGACGGGCATTTCAATAAAAGGGATTTATTGAACAGTCTTGTTTCTCGTGTAATAGATATGAGCTGTTATGATCACAAGACAGTATGTGAGATATATAATGTACAGCGTAAGCAGTAGAAAGAAATAATACTGCGCTAGCATTATCTTTTAGCTATGACACATATATTCATATACATAAATAACATAAGCTAAAAATGCGAGTACTCATAAGATGCGTCTCAAAGCTAGTTCTACCCCAGTGTACCTAACCTAACCTAGGTGTAGGGCAAGGTAAGAAGTAGGTGAAGTATTCTATAGTATGGTATACTAAGAGTCTGATATGCCAAGAGTCCCTCTAGGTTCTAGTCAGCTCCATACCTTGAGAATGAGAGAGGTGGGTATCTCTTTCCGGATCCTCGAACTCTAACACCCCGCGAAGGGAGTCAGAACACTGGAAGCTGGATTCTCTGCAAGCAGGGATGACAACGTCTCTTCTCAGTGCGTCAGGCCGGGACACATGCTCCTCTAAAGTCGAGGTCTCCTCCTAACTTGCTTGGGCAAGGGAAGGTATATTTATACCTGGTAGGTGCCTTGGAATGTTAGCATTGATGTGAAGTCGGACAGAGGAAGACGTCAGGAATGAACCCTTAAGGAATAGCGGTTCATGCATAATAGATGAGTTCTTGGAGAAATCATTAATCCTGTGCTAGGGGAACTCCCAAGACCTTAAGGGTCTGGTTTCTAAGAACTCGTTGTGACGTTAGGGTGGACGGATGTCGGTGACCATGCCTGTATTTGGAGTGCATGGCTAATGCCTAAATAAGGACTGGGATTTTATGCCTATATAAGGGCAATGCGAATTGTGCCTATATAAGGACATGTTTCAGGAAAGCCTATATACGGACACCTAAAGCGGAATACAACACCCACTCCACTTTCGAATGAACGATAATACTAAATGCTAAACATTAAATGCTAAACATTAAACTGAGTACCACATGTTGCTAAAAACATTTCTAAAAGCATATTAAAAGAAGTCTTTAAAAGAAACTGTTGCTAAAACATGTAATGCAATCGGTACTGTACATTTTAAAGCATTTTTTCCATACTAAGCATATATTATAAATAAAATGCAACATGAATGAATAAACAGAAATATACGAAATGGTTGACAAGTTTTCAAAAAATCATGGCCATTTCATAATATGATGCTAAAATGAAATTATAGTAAAATAAGGTGACAATGTGTCCCTGGAAGTATTTAAAAAACTGTTTTATATGAATAGTTCTACTGTAAGCAGATTGAGTTGCCATGTATTTTCAAAAATTAGAGAAAAAGTTCAATTTTAGGAAGAGTTCCAAGTTTTGTTCTGTTTTGAAAATATGGAGGCCAAATTTCATTGCGACCCTGGTACACTGAGAGCCGAATCAAAGTCAGTGTATGGGTCTGGTGTAAACATGAAATCATCTATTTCTGTAGTCAAAATATCGTCTACCGATGTTGGTGACATTTGGAATACCTCATTTAGAAGGTTAACTGCACAGAGATGTGAAGCATCGCCTTCAGCATAGGATGCCGCAGCAATGTTCGCGTCCGTTGTTACCTGTGTGCCTGTTGATCCATCTCGTACCTCAGCAGCAGCAGGAAGCGTCTGTGAGATCTCAA
This sequence comes from Calotriton arnoldi, assembly GCA_963921515.1. Classification (NCBI taxonomy): domain Eukaryota; kingdom Metazoa; phylum Chordata; class Amphibia; order Caudata; family Salamandridae; genus Calotriton; species Calotriton arnoldi. The sequence goes on along the minus strand of CAWUFW010004374.1, from coordinate 139,245 downwards.
TGAATGCCGTCATCAGGATTGGTAGCCTCTGGGGACAACAAAGAGCATGGGCCGTTATCGGGTCCAGCAGAGTATCGATATCCGTTGGCATGACTGATGGGAGTGTTAGACAGGTGTCTAGCACGGTTCCATGTTTAAATATCGATGTTAAAAATATAGATGAAAAAAATATCGATGTAAAAATATCAATTACAAAAATATCGACTCCCTATACTTAAACAGGTAAGTACAATAATATCGACACAAAAATATAGATGTAAAAAATATAGAAGTACAAAATATCGACTTTAAAAAATTACATAACTTAAATAAAATTAATTAAATAATATTAATATTATTAACAAAATAAATTTAATTTAATATATATTTTAACTAATTATAACAAATAAACTTAATTTAATAAATATAAACACAAAAAAATGTGTACATATACATATATTTACTTAAATACATTTTGATAACTGTTATCTTTATTTAATTTATAAACTTTTTAAATTATATAAAAATAAAATATACACCTATATAAATAATTTAATATAAAATAATATATTCTATATTTAATTAACACATTAAACTATTAAAAAAGAATAAAACATACATTTAATAACAAAATAAACACATTAGTAGGGAAAGCGCTGGATAGCGGAGGGGTAAAAATTACTATTCCCACTCCAGTAAGTGCAACAGTAGGGAAAGCGCTGGATAGAAGAGGGGTAAAAATTACTATTCCCACTCCAGTGAGTGCAACAGTAGGGAAAGCGCTGGATAGCGGAGGGGTAAAAATTACTATTCCCACTCCAGTGAGTGCAACAGTAGGGAAAGTGCTGGATAGCGGAGGGGTAAAAATTACTATTCCCACTCCAGTGAGTGCAACAGTAGGAAAAGTGCTGGATCCCACAACAATAAAAAACAAAAACATCAAATTTTTTATTAAATTTATTTTCCAATATTAACATAATTAAAATTTAAATTTAAATATATTATTATTAACAAAGATAATAAAAAATCATTTACTACACATTAATGAACACTATAATATCCACAACACACACCTAAAATTAATTACACAATTACAATTAATAATTACTAATTAATTAATGGAAATTAATTTAAAAATATTTAATAATTACTCAATAAAAAATTTATTACTTACCACCCTTCCCACCATTTACACATATAAACACCACAACACACACCTAAAATTAATTAAACAATTAGCATAATTATTTCTTAATTGATTAATTGAAATTAATTAACAACTAATTATCAAACAATTATTAATTAATCCATTAACACATCTAACTCTATAAATTCACAATTATAAATATTAATTATTCAATAAATGTTATATAATTAAATTACTTCCCATCCTATTTCCCTATAAACTCACAACCCGCTATGGAACTAAAAACGCAAAATTCAATTTAAAAAACAATTATTAACTACTATAAATAATTAATTAAAATTATATAATTAAATTACTTCCCACCCTATTCCCCTATAAACCCACAACCCGCTACGGAACTAAAAACGCAAAATTAAACTTAAAATAAATTAACAACTAGTAAAATTTTAAAACATATAATAAAATGACAAACAATTCTCATTAAAAACACTAAAATACATAACATTATTAATAATTCGATATTTTTGTCAACTATATTTTTGTAAACGATATTTAAGATATCTATATTTTTGTAATCGATATTACTTACCTGTCAGTCGATATTCTTGTCAACTATATTTTTGTTGTCGATGTTTCTTCCCCACGATATTTTTGCAGTGATATTTATGTCCCTCGATATTTCTCCGTCGATATTCCTGCTCTGCACCGTCTAGCACGCATTCTTCACCGCAAAGCAGGCAGCGTAGAACAGGTAAGATGCAATCTTGCCAAATTGGTCTGAATGACAGAAACCATGTTGTATTAAGTTCCCGTAGACGAGCTATGCCCAAAAGTTGCACTATGCGCTCACGGCACTTCCGTTCTAGGAGAGCCTTCTCCACATCGCTTGGAGTGATGCCGTTGAATAGGCTTGCCATAGCGTAGTAGTAGGAATAGAAACAGGATTCCTGCAACAAGTGCTAGAATTAATGGCACACCACCAAACACCGAATGTGCGAAGTTTGGAATGATTCCGAGGACTGCTTGAAAGGGTGCTAACAGTCCTGAACAGATGGTCTTAAATACATGTACAATCCAGCTCGTATCAGACATGTTTAAGATACGTCCCATCATTTCTGCGAAATGTATAGGGCAGTTTGTACGAATTAAAGCCTGTATCTCAGCCGAAGTCCTTGCAATTTGTAAATCATAGGTTTCTTTGGCCGAGGTCAAAGGCACGGTCTGTTGCAAAAGCATGGCTTTCATTCTGCTTAAAGTATCAAAACGTATAAAAGAAACATTCAATGATGGCCATAGAGGCGACTCCCTGACTGTCTCTGTTTGGGGGAACAATACTTGCATACAGCAAGTAACCTTGGAGTCGACCGTTACCAGATATGGGATTCCTGGCAACATGCCACAGCAACTCCGATCATTCAACATGAGGTAACTACCATTAGACAGTTGGTCAAACGTTGGATTAATCACAGCAGCTGGTGTACCTTGCAGGTGACAGGACAAATTTGCCACAGAACCATTACAAGCCCCGTGTAAAGAAATGTCCTGACAGATGAGAGAACCGCTTAATGCCTTTTCACAGTTTGTACCGCTTAGAAACACTTCACGATACCCACTCTAACATCTGTATTCGTAAGGTAAATCCCAGGATGTCTTAATGTATTCTTTACCCAACCTTTCATATTTGCCTGCTTGCATTTGTTTGAGGCAATACTGAAAATGAAAAGTAGAGACAGGCAGAGTTATTTTGCCATGAATAAGCCATTCTGTAGTTGGTTTTTCTGCCACTGTGAATGGTAATTTTTCCAGTTTTTCAATGCTCAGCACTGTATACTTTGCTCCCCTTTGTGCCAGTTCGATCTGTTTATCTGTTAGATTGTATTCCGAAAACAGAGACGGCGTGTTGATAAAACGCCAAGGCACACAGCCCGCACGCAAAGATTGCAGCGTCCAGCCTAATAACATAATAGAACGTAACTGATATTGGCCTTGTTGTAACATGGCCAAATCTTGTTCCAGTATGTCAATAGCAAAGGATACAATGTTGTCCAATGAATAAATTCTGGATGACAAAGTTGTTAACCCATTGTCGACCACAGTTAGAGATTTCTCTAAGTTAATACGATCAAGTTCACGTATTCTTTCTGCGGCCTCGGCCTGTGAAACCTTCCATATCTCATTATAAGCAGCATAAATGCCGGCATATATGAAACGTTTTTGACGTGGTTTTCTTGGTCCTAGCAAGAATTCCCTAAGGTCTGCGTCTTCTTTAAGTAAAGATAAGTGTTGTTTCACATCCTCAAGTGTAGACTTTTGTAACCAGTCAAGGCACAATTTCCCTACACTGTATGTTGTTACTACCCCCGGATGTTGTCTTTGAACATATCGTGGGTATAGCCTATGGATACTAAAGCCCTGTGTTTTATTCACAAATCTTTCTTGACAGATGTTTGTGTCTGTGGGCCAGAGCAACCATTTTTTCCAATCAGGATCTGTTCTGTTGGTTTGTAGTTTTGTGTCTACTGTGACCGCTCCCTGTGTAGTGCTATTACTTGCAGGTGTTGGTACAGAAGGTGTGTTCATGTCTTTGATTTTAGCTAAACCAAGGCAAGACGTTTGTTGCACAGTGTCATTCAAAAACATTATTTGATGTGGGATTATACATGCTCTAAACAAAGCTTCTATCCCCTGCACTTGCCAATCTTTAGAACCCCAGACAGATTTTGTGTCTATTGTGTCTTTCCAAAAGTCAAATCCTTGTCTAGACTGTTGGGTAATAAAGGCTGCAGAATAAATCTGTTTTGTATTTGTTAACATAATTTTCTGACCTGTTTTGTTTACATTCATATAGTAAAATGTTTCTGGATCAGATGTATTGTACCCTGAAAAATATGGAAACTTAATTGCAAACGTTTTTGAACTACCCTTTGGAGGTGTAGGACAATGTTCCCATTGGTTAAATTTAAATACATTTCTAGGTGTTGCATATTTATGTAAAAAAAGTATGACCATAGTGGTTGTAACAATAAAGCTGTTCGTAGTCTCATGAACCCTCTAAATATTCATTGTTAGAGAAGGCAGCAGACCTTTCTAGGTCAGACACCATATAATTTACAGTCTCAAAGTCCCAATCATCAGAATAGGTACTGGAGGTAATAAAGTCACTTAATGAAATTTTAAATAAATGTGGAATCTTCAAAAGTTCCGTGGGGCCGAATATATCGAAATCGGTTTTGTCCCAAACTATACCATCCTGTATAGGAACGGCTGTGATGTTCACTGCTGACAAGTCTCTTGTTTCACGATGGGAAGATTTGTGTGGTTTTAAAAGTAAGTTCACATTTTTACTTTCAGTGTCCAAACGGATGTATCTGCCATTTATAAGCATGCTAAGAGTCATAACTAAAGCTAGCCAAAACAGAAAGAAAAGTATTCCAGAAATAATCCATATTTCAATCCATGGTGAAACCAGATAAGTCTTTCTCAGGAAATGAAAAAGGTCTTGTACTTGTTGCTTGAAAGTTTTTGATGCTGGTGTCGTTTCAGGTTCACTCGGATCCTCAGAAAACGTATCAAAGTTAATGAAATAGCCAGAAGCATTTCGGTCAATTGTTGAAATTGCATCAGGATTTGTTGAAATCGCTGGAACCAGTTGATCACTTGTTACGTTGGTGTAGACAGGTGTATCTGGACGAACTGTTACTTGAGTTTCAAGAGGGATGAGTTCCATAGCATTGTTGCTTAGTCCTTCATCTGTTACTGCTGAATTCTCGATCGTTATGAGTCTTTCAGTCTGAACCTCTTGGATAGTAGCGAGAGGAGTGCGTCTGCTACTAGGTCGGACTCCACGAGGCCTACTATTTAGTATTGGCCACATACTGTAGTTTGATGAGGTCGATTGACACAAATCTTTTCTCCTTTTTTCCAGCAAGGGGCGGCAGAAGTACTGTTCTTGTTCCGTGAATGGCTAGGACAGGTACTGGTTGTCTGTAAGAAGGTCCAAATTCCTTCTTGTCCGCAATCTTCTCCCTGACTAGATCCCCAACTTTTGGGATCCAGACAGGCCTTGCTGGGACTGCCGGTTTTTCCCCAGTGGTGGTTGGCTTCAGGAACACGTTGCTTTGTTTCGATCTTAGTTCATTTAGATCCTGTAAAACAGCCAAACGATCTTTGATATCAAAGGGTTTATTTTCCACCACTGTGCCTTTACATTCGAGATCAGGAACCCACATTCTTGTCCCAAATAGGACCTCATATGGAGTGAACCCCCCTAGAGAACTTCTTGGCAAATTATTTAATGAGCGTTGGACCCCATAAAGATGTTTGACCCACCCATCACCCAAACCTAATACTCTAGCTGTTATAGACTGCTTTATGTCCCGGTTTTTCCTTTCCACAACAGAATTTCCCTCAGAATGAAATGGAGAGGAGTACCGCAATGCTACGCCCAAACTGGCCATGGCTTCTTTGTAAGCCCGAGAGCTAAACGCAGGGCCCTGGTCAGAATGTAGTGTGCCTATTGCGTATGTGCCGATAAAGACTCTGCAAATCTTTTATAACAGTTCGAGCGTCAGCCGAGCGCTGAGGCCATATCCATAGGAACCTTGAGCACAAATCCACTGCGACCATTATATATTTATAGTTACCGTCCCTTTGCAAGGGACCGCAGTGGTCCAGGTAAACACAAGCTAATGGTTTGTCTGAAATTAACAGGGGTGTCTGCGCAGGACGTTTCACTGTGGAGACTTTAATCTGTTGGCATATTTCACATTCCAAAACATAGTTCTTGGTCTGTTTCCTAATGCCAGGCCACCAATATCTTTGCTTAAGTAATGATACTGTTGCAGAAACACCTGCATGGGCAGAGGCTATCCCTTCATGTGCTGCTAGGATCAGTCCTAATCTCCGTTCCTTGTTTGGAATTACCCTAACCCCCACTCCAGGGATTCGAGCAAAAGGAACGTTGTTCGCATCAATTACATAAGAGTACTTGAGTGGAAATTTCTTTGGTAACGCTGCACCACTGCCTTTGCTTGAAGCATTGACAGCCAACAATATCTCACTGTCTATTCTCTTTTTTGAACGAGTGATCGCAGCTACGGAAGCCGTTTGAACAGCCCCCTTGCGGCTTCATCAGCCAATGAATTCCCTGCAACGTGAACGCCATCACGTTGATGACTCAGCGTGTGTATCACGTGAGCTTTTGGTAGTTCATTTTTTAACTGAACTACTTGTTCCCAAAGCGTTTTATGCTTTATTGTGCCACCTTTTGCATCTTTGAACCCATTTTCAAGCCAATTTTGTATATATTCATTATACGACTGAACACAGTAAAAAGAATCGCACACTATGAGTGTGGGGAATTAGCGATCTGTATTTTCAAGTGCCTGTTTGAATGCTTGTAGTTCAGCTCGCTGAGCTGTACAATCTCCTAGAGATTGAGTTTTAGTGACCATTGGTCTGAAGTTACCATCTTGCATGCAACCTTTAACGATTGCGCACGCTGCACTGTAAGCTTGCTTACTCCCTGTAGCAGGTTGTGCTGATCCGTCAGTGTAAATTATAAATTCGTACTGATCGAGAGGCAGAATTTCAGTGGGCAGAGGACATTCATGTTCATATTGCAGGAACGCTTGTGTTTTTAAATCAGGATCAAAAACATATTCAACATCTGTTGCAGCAAGAGAATTAACCCATTGTATCCATCTAGGATGTAAAGCTTTTGCATTTGGAATGCTTGCTTTTGTAACCGCCTCTAAGGCTGGTACTGGGGTTACAACAATAATGAGTTTCCCTTGGGCTAGAGCTCTTTCTTTTGCTACAGCGGTTTGAACTGCTGTCAGTATTTTTCAGTTGAAGTGAAACGCATTTCTGCTTGTGTATACAAATGTGATTTGTATGCTATTGGTATTTTTTCACCCTCATTAAATGTTAAATAGGTGAATCTGCATTGTCCCGAAATTATTCGGATCACTAAATTGTGTTGATTTACGCGTGTTTGTAAGTGATTTGTTGCTAACATGTTAGCTTGGAGTGAACGCAGGATTTCTGTGTGTTCTTGTGTCCAATGTTTGATTGAAAAATCAGGTTTGATTAATTCGTAGAGAGGTTTAACCCTTTCTGCGTAATTTAGAATGTAAGTTCTTCCAAAATTTAGGAAACCCACGATGGATTGTAAATTTTTCAGCGTTTTTGGAGGTTGGAGCAGCGCACACCTTTCTAAAAAGTTAGCTGCCAGGCTCTTGCCTTCACTTGAAAGCTCATATCCTAGGAAAAGGACATTGAGATGGGCAATTCTGGATTTTTTAAAGTTGAATTTATAGCCCTCTGAGGCGAAGCCCAATATAATGGTACTCACCCTGTTCAAGTGCCTATCTAGGTCATCGTCTGTCAGATAGATGTCATCGACATATGACAATGCCTCATTATCATAAATTTGTAGTAACTCTGTTACCCTCGCTGAGAATAACCCCGGGCTGTTCTTGAACCCTTGTGGGAGTCTACAAAATTGACCCTGGGTCCCCATTATTGAGAAACTTGTTAAGTACCTGCTTTCAGGTGCTATGTTTTGACAAAAGAAACCATTTGAAATGTCCAATGTGGTTTTATATTTTTTACGCACAATGTTATTCATTAATGCTGTACTATGTGCATTTTGCACTGCAAATGTTTTAGAACAAGTGTTCAAGTGTCTGTAATCCAAAACTAGACGATATGTATTGTCTGGTTTGGAAACAGGAAACAAAGGATTATTCATTGAGGAGGTGCATGTTTCAATCACCCCTTGGTATTCAACTTGATCTAAGATCTCCCTGACCTGTTTTTTAGCTTCTTGCTTTATTGGATACTGCCTTTGTGCAGTAGGTTCATTTTTTAACTGTATTTTATGGTGAGGTGAGTCCTCATCCCATCCTACATGATTTTTGTATAATGCTGGGGCCTGGGCAACTGCCCATTTCCTGGCATAAGTATATTTAAGGTGAATTGGAACATGGTTGGAGAAGGCTGGCATAATGATGTCCTCGCCATGTGGGCACTCCCTGACAAATTGTGGTGGCCAGTCTTTTTCTGCTAGAAGTATATCATAACCCCTTGAAAGTTTTTCCCAAAAGAGTATTTTCACCTTTCTTGGTATGTCTCCCTCCATTCAAAGTGTTATTTCATATAACCTTTGTGGAGTACTAACCCTGGTGTCTACAGTTTCTACTGTGATGTACTCATTCAAGTCCACTATCTCCAGAAGTTCCTTCAGGTTCTGGCGAGCTATTGTGACTTCTGCTGCACTGTCCAGCATTGTCTGAGCCCATTCTCCGTTCTTGAGCTGTGTTCTCAGTATTCTCGGCATGTCTGATCTTCAGACCTGCTACCTTCTTTTTGAGAATTGAGGTTTTGATTTATTTTTCTGAACGTGTTTGTCGTCTTTGGATTTCACGCGTTCTTCTCTATGTTCTGACCGTCCTCTTCTTTCTGATGTCTGTGATGATATCTGAAAGGTACGAGAGGAACGTGTATCAGTATCTTGATACCTGTCAGGTTTTCTTAAATCATCCCTATTCCTGAGGTTATACCTCCTTTCAGAGGGCTCCTTTTGAGGAGACCTACCTCGGGATTGAGAACGTGTCTCGTTTTAATTTTGTTTATTAGTTTCCCACTTCTTTTTAGAAGATGTAAGAGTTTGTTTAATAGAGTCCTTCTCAGGACTTTCTGATAGTTTTGGCTTCAAAGGTTTTCCACCCAAACTATCTCTGCCTAATTCTGCATAAGATTGTTCTATTATTCTGGGTAGTTCAGTTTGATGTTCTGTTACATCAAATTCCCTTAATCGTTGGTGGATCGCCACTGATGCTGCCTCTCCTTTAATATTAGATAATATTATTGTTGAGACCTGGTCGAAGTTTTTAGTAATTTCATACCTAAATTCAGAGCAGGTTCTGCCCCGTATTCGTTTTGAATTTGTTTCAGGACATCTGGTATTACTGTAATTGACGGAACACCATGTGTTTTAGTATAGATGGCAGCAAAGACTGAGCCCCAAGTGGTGCAGTCTTCCAGTTGTGGTGTGATCCCCATTGGTAAACAGATTGTTAGGATTCTGTGTTTCTCATAAGGGCTAGTATTTGGAAATACTGCTTCGATTTGAGTAATTTTTTGAGCTATCCAGAATGAAATTTGCTCACGTTTTGTGGGCATTTTACCCATGACTGCGTGTAAAGTCTGTGGAGTAATTTTTGTGTATTCCCCTGTTGAGGGGTTTGATTTGGAATGGTCAATGTTGGTTGGACTGTGAAAGTCCGCATGACATATTGGACTAATTGTCTGTAAATTTTTATTAACACTACCTCGATGTCAGGATGAGGTGTGTAGCCGGCTAGAATCGGCCATGTTGCTCCTGGTCTACCTAGTGGAGCCTGGTAATGTTTTTGTGATGTTTTAGGGTGCCTTTAAACCAGAGATGATGCTCCTGGTATGTGAGTGGAATTTCAATATCCTCGAAAGGAATATATTCCTCTGGTGGTTCATCTTCTTTGTAGAAGTGAAACACTCTTGTTACTGGATTTGATTCTGGGAATACTATCCATGAATAGAATACCTCTGTCTGAAAGGATTCGTGTGCCTCTATCACGAAAACTGCTCTACCTCCTCTTGGTGGTAGGCCTTGTTTTATAAGTTTTAGAGTGATGGCTCTCCTTAAATTTGGAGCGATGTCTATAACACCCTCCTCGGTTTCATTTAAACCTGTAAAGTTAAAAGCTGTTACGACTGGGTCAGCCGCAGCTACACCGTTCTCGGTGCCATTGTCCCCATGTATGGACATTTGTTTTTTGAAAAATGTAGAACAAGTTTCAAGGAAACAAAAGATAAGGTGCACAATATTTTGGAACACTGTATCCTTCAACGTTGAACAAACCAAACAGCTAATATATAGGGTTTATTGTCCTATTTAGCTTTGGCGGATATTTAACCCTACCCACTCCAGACGTCTTATCGAGTATGTCAGTAGGGGTCTCTGAGAGAAAAGCACGACTGAGTTACTCAGTATCTAGCGTTAAATTACTGCCTTACCAAACGGTTGGGCGCCATGTAGTGTAGTTCCTATTTCCCTAATAGGCTCTGCGCATTGGAATAATATACCCTATAGGTTTGACATAGGACTGAGGTCAGTATGTCCCTATCGAGTATATTAAACCTAATTACTTTGTGCCAGCTAGCTCAGAGGCCACTAGAAACTCCTTGTAAACAAGAAGGGAGTAGTTTCTGGCAACCGCATAAACATGACAACTTTGTTTCCCTTTAGAATCGGAACACTCTCAGAATCGTGGAAACAATAGATAACAGTTTCACTCAGCTAATCGTGCATGCTTAGTTTCTTCAGAGTTACACAGAAAGAAAAGACGGGCATTTCAATAAAAGGGATTTATTGAACAGTCTTGTTTCTTGTGTAAGAGATATGAGCTGTTATGATCACAAGACAGTATGCGAGATATATAATGTACAGCGTAAGCAGTAGAAAGAAATAATACTGTGCTAGCATTATCTTTTAGCTATGACACATATATTCATATACATAAATAACATAAGCTAAAAATGCGAGTACTCATAAGATGCGTCTCTAAGCTAGTTCTAACCCAGTGTACCTAACCTACCCTAGGTGTAGGGCAAGGTAAGAAGTAGGTGAAGTATTCTATAGTATGGTATACTAAGAGTCTGATATGCCAAGAGTCCCTCTAGGTTCTAGTCAGCTCCATACCTTGAGAATGAGAGGTGGGAATCTCTTTCCGGATCCTCGAACTCTAACACCCCGCGAAGGGAGTCAGAACACTGGAAGCTGGATTCTCTGCGAGCAGGGATGACAGCGTCTCTTCTCAGTGCGTCAGGCCGGGACACGGGCTCCTCTAAAGTCGAGGTCTCCTCCTAACTTGACTGGGCAAGGGAAGGTATATTTATACCTGGTAGGTGCCTTGGAATGTTAGCATTGACGTGAAGTCGGAAAGAGGAAGACGTCAGGAATGAACCCTTAAGGAATAGCGGTTCAGGCATAATAGATGAGTTCTTGGAGAAATCAATAATCCTGTGCTAAGGGAACTCCCAAGAGCTTAAGGGTCTGGTTTCTAAGAACTCGTTGTGACGTTAGGGTGGACGGATGTCCGTGACCATGCCTGTATTTGGAGTGCATGGCTAATGCCTAAATAAGGACTGGGATTTTATGCCTATATAAGGGCAATGCGAATTGTGCCTATATAAGGACATGTTTCAGTAAAGCCTATATACGGACACCTAAAGCGGAATACAACAATGGGAGAAGAATGTTGGTACTTTGGACTCATTATCATTTGGACTCTACTGCAATGGTTTCTTCCACCATGACTGAAGACTTCACATATTGTTTGCACTGTTACATTTTATATTGATTCTTTGGCTTTGTTCACTTAATTAAAAACACACATCACCAAAGCATTGTCTCGTGTTGTAATTCTCACAGATAACAATGTGAACGTACTACCAGGTGAACTTTGCGATGTCAAAACTAGGGACTTCTGGAAGCACGGATATGTGCTATGTAAAAAATGATCAGCTCTGGATCATTACCATGTCACAACAATACATACAAGTGTCCGGACTGAGAACATCTTTATTCCTTTGTTCAAATCATAAGCTGACATGATGTCAGAAACATAGCAAATAAGGCATGACTCAGTTAATCTGGGTGATCACATCATCACTTTCAGACTTTCAGGACATGGAAGGAAGGGAGACATCTGTCAATATCCCACACAATAAATTAGGTCTACATCATCAGCTGGAGCCATGTTGCTGACCTCACAAAAATGAATTCTACATGAAATGAAGAAATACACAGATACATGTCAGTATAACAGTTTCTAACCACAGGGTCATTTCAATCCATTGTTGCTTGCATCTTGTAGAATTTCTCAAACAAATGTCAGTGAGGTGCTACAAGCACTCTCGCCTACAATGTGGAGACACATAAACAGCTACATCCAATTCATAGACAATGAGGAATTTGCCAGGGTCAAGGCAGGATAACATGAATTGGACGCAACACAACATTGTGTTGCATCACATGATGGCACACATATTGCATTAGGACCAACGCACCACAAAGAACAAGCCCAAAGGATGTCAGGTAACTTCCACCCTATCGCTGTGCAAGCTGTCTTTATACCAGCTTTGTACACCCATACTCTATGACAGACATTCCCAGGACCAATCCATGTCCACCTTATACGCCTGAACAGCATTTTATTCCTGCTAATGTCACAACTCTGGAATGTCCAAGTGATGATGACATGGTGAATGGACCTAAAACAGACCAACAGAGAGAGATTAGCTAAGGAAACATACATATGACACACATGACATTGTCAACTTCTAGAGAACATTTACAGCTGAACAAAGCTACACTTACAAAATAAACACCATTCCCCAGATATTGCCAGAGCCATATATTCCTAGTGTGTTGCATTAACATCCTCCTCACAACATCACTACAAGAGTTGCAAGACTTGTCAAAGTCATCACATCTCACATCATACTTATACTCAGGAACTCAGGAGAAGAAGAAGTTCAGAATGAGATCCTTACACAAGTCGACTCCTTCCTCTTCACCTCTATCATCATCTTCATTTGGCATTCAAGGGTCCCCACCCAGTGGGTCTTCATGGCCTGCATCCTCTGCGATGTAAGGGATGTTCCATTGCAGGGCAATGTTGTGTAGCATGCAGCAGGCCACTGTGATCTTACACACCTTTACGGGTGTGAAAGTAGGGCTCCCACAGCCTGGCCCATACATCTGAATCTGACTTTCAGGAGCCCAAAAGCCTGCTCCACTGGCCACCGTGTTCTTCCATAGGCCTCATTGAAGCAGACTGCCCCTAGAGTTATAGGATTCCTCTGCCGTGCCAACAACCATGACTGGTTGGGATACGCTGAGTCTCCTAGATGGAAGATTGACAGAAGGGCAACATTTAGTTATACACTTTCAGATCTTACTACCTGACCTTTCCCACACAAAGTCAGGACAGATCCCACTTACCTACAAGCCAGTCCTTCTCCAATAGTAGTTGTGACATCAGCTGGGGTATGGTGCTGTTCTGCAGTACGTAGGTATCATGGCCAGATCCTGGGAACCGGGCACAGACGTTTGAGATGTACAAATCCGCTAGGCAGACAACTTGAACATTGATAGAATGGTAATGCTTCCTGTTCTGGTAGACTTGCTCCCTGTCGTGTGGTGGCACTAAGCCCATATGGGTGCCATTAATAGATCCAATCAGATGTGGGATGTGTCCAAATCCATAGAACTCTGCCTTCACAGTGGCTAAATCCTCAGGTCTGGGGACCTGGATGTAGCTGCCCATGTGTTCCAACATTGCTGTAAGCACCTCTGTGAGGACCTGACTGAACATCGATTGAGACGTTCCACCAGAAATAGCAACCGTGAATTGAAAGGAGCCTGTGGCCAAAAAAATGCAAAACTGACATCAGTTTCACTAGTGGGGGGTATTGATGTAGGAGTATTTAAGTGAGGTAGGAGGTCAGGCTGCAACTGATGATATAGATCCAAGATTGCTTGCCTATTTAAACAAAATTTGGTGATGATGTGATGTTCTTCCATGGTGTGTGGGTCTAAAAATGGGCGGTACACAGGTGGCTGGTGTCTTCTCCCTCTCCCAGGGTACCTATGTAAGGAGTAACACAAAAATGTATGTTGGTCACAGTGTGCAGAGTGACATCTGTGAAGAGTAAAGCATAAGTCATGTGCCTGAACAGCAATGCTTCATAAAGCAGTATACTTTTTTCATTACCATTGTAAAATCTTCAACATCCACCTGTAATTCCCAAGGTGCCCTTCACAGCTCTGTAACTGAACTATGCACATCATCAAATCAGAACATTGCACATTTCCACTATAGTGATGGTAGCAGAATATGTAATGTGAAAATCCCGCTAACCCCAGTGTATAGGGCGCAGCGCACATATGGCCTATGTACAATTTTCACCAACCGCTAACAGGGCGGCTGCCTGACCTTGCTAACAGGACATGTCGAACGTTGTCTGCCGGCGGTAGTCGACCTCATGGTGGGCGGTCGAATGCGCGGCAATCACAGCCATTGGCTAACGTTGGGGAAAGTGAGGGTCGCGGGCCAATGGCTGTGTGCGCCAACTCTGATGACCTTGTACGTAGCATACTCCTACACAGCAGTTGGAAAATAGCTCACTTGCCTCCTGACACTGCTGCTATCAAGGCCTCCTCCATTGTAGCTGCTGTTTTTCACCTCTAGGAGTACTTATGGCACGCACTACAGGGGATAGGGCCCGTCCCTTCACAATAAAGGAGCTGAAGACCCTGGTAGATGAGGTCCTTCCCTTGTATTCTTAGCTCTATGTCTCACTAAAGGATCAGGTAACTATTTCAAAAACAGTTATTGACTCTGTTCAACTTCGTTCTTTCTGTTACCCTAGTCAACAACGTGGTTCTGAGTACAGTAGCTAGAATGAGTACTAAAGTAACAACATGGTATATGTGAATGTGTAAGTATGGGTTCTTACCATGAGCCATGTCTGTACACTGTTAGAAGCATTTGAGGATGATGTTACCAAGTGTACCATCCCACTTATCACTCAGCCCATATCAGAATTTGCAAAACAGTTGTCTGGGAGGTAGCTGTACCTCACCCCCCCCCCCCCCTTCAGAGTGCTAAAGAAACATATGTTCACATATGGAATGGACAGAAGTTTGAATTGTATACATTGAATTGGATAGAAAAGTGAGGATCATGTGGGATAAGTAGCATCAGCCTGCAGAGAGCAAGGCCTTACATTAATATGTGGGAAGTCTGGGCCATGGCCCAGCCTGGGCCGGAGTTACTGTGGCAAGATAAATGAGGCACAGAGTAATGTCCCTGTATACCTTGAGATCCATGGATGTTCTCAGAAAGAGTGATCTGTCCCACTAGTAGCCCTGATAGCTGTTATATGGATATTATGAGGCATGGTGACTGATGTGATTCCCTGACCTGATACTTCTTTCCATTGTACAACTGTTTCAATGTGTGTCTGCCAACAATGACTGTCCCTTTACTAACAGAGGTCTGTTGACACATTTCTAATAGTGTTTCTTCCACCGTAAGGCCTATTGCACATCTGAGACATAAACAGTGTAGATAGTGGGTTACCATTGAATATATTTAGAAATGTAAATCATCTGCTTGGCTAAAATATTCCCTATCACACAACACATACAGTGATATGTTGATTGTCATCCCTACTCAGATAAGTAGTCCATATGCCCACACAATCCCCAGAGAGGTAGCCCTCAATGTCATACATACCAGCCCTTACCTTGTGACCTTAGTCTTAGGATGTTGTGTATAATATGGTACTAGCCTCTATGGACCATATGCGTCAATGCAATGGGCCTGGCAGGAAATGTGTCTGGACAGTCATGCACACATAGTTTACCCTTCAGAAGGTCAAACGTTTGTGTTGTGTGTCATGGTACCTCACATCACAATCCATGTAGGATGGGCTGCCTCAGACAGTGTAGGTCATGACCAGGACTGAGGTCAGTCATTAGATGAGCACAAAAAGTGTTTACCCATGTTTTAGTTGTATGTAGTATGTGGCATGGACACAAGTAATATGTTGACTCTTAATGAAGCCTTGTACTACATGTCAACGTAATGTGTATGGAGCTGACAGATTTCCTCAAACTTCCACTGCGCGCCGGACCCTGCCCCCCCTGATGGCCCACATAATGGCGGTGGCCTACCAGGACCTTGATGAGCAGTTGAGGGCCCAACAGCAGAGACAAGGGGGTGAGTCCTGGCCAGAGTCATACAGGTTACTCTGCCAACTGTGTGTGTTACAGGCAGGCATGTCTAAACCAAGATTAGTGGTGGTCTATGTGTCATACACAAGTTGAGTCAATGTTAGTGCAAGTGTGGTAGTAGGTGCATGCTGCTGTGCTGTGCTGTGCCTATTGTATTTCTGACCTGTAAGATGGCAGAGTCCTATCCACATCCAATTCTCTCCTTTTGAGCAGACACCTGGCTGAGTGAATTGAGTAATCATCATGTTCTCAGTGAATCTGGGTGACAATTGTACCACACAGGCAACTGGTTATGCTTTTGTGAGGAGTGATGTACCCTCACTACTGTCTCTCTTGTGATGGTGGCCCTATTGCATGTGACATGACAGAGTTCACAGTACATGCAGTGATTGTACAACAGTTCCCATTGGTAAGTACTGGTATACAGTGACATGAGAGGGCGAGCATCACTGATGCCATCAGCATTAGTACCTACATGTTGGCCAGTATGCATTGGCAGGTAATGGTTCATCCGCAATAGCTAACTAACTGGTGACATCCATGAGTGAGTGAGATGTAGAATTGTGGGAATCATATGTGAGTGTCTACACTGATTCTTACAAGGCAATCTGAGTATACAATACCAAAGAGTGGTGTGGATTGCCTGCCCTGTGTGACTCTAGTGATCCAACATCTTCATGTCATAGATGTTCAGGAACACCCAAAACCTTCAAACGTGTATTGGCTTGTGGATATACAACCTCTGACTGGCATCATGACCTGTACCAAGCAGGATGGGGATGTTCATATGGCTATATGGAGTCTTGTGCTGTGTGAATTCAGAGTATCTATCTCCAAAATGTTAGGACCTTAATGTTTTCAGGGAACTTTATCTGTGAAACTAAATGTGTAGAAATTTCAATAAACTTTCCTTTCAGGCAGTGGTCAAATGATGTAATTTGGAGTCCAAAGTGCCATCAGTGAGCTATTAGCATTTATATGTGACATGATGTCTACCACAACAGATATTAATGGTACATTGGTGTTCAACTTGACCTTCGTTACATGGTGATGTGTTATGAGGGATAGGTAGATCTTTTGCACTCTGGACCTTGTGTGAGCATTGAGTAAATCTCAAAATTGTATCCATCCTATTTGGTAGCATCTCTTTACAATGGTATACACCAAGTGCCAAAGTATGCAAGTTGATCAACTATCCTAGTATGGACATAAGCATGGGGTGTAAAGAATTCCATCCATGCATTTGGGCCAGTCTGGGGTTCTGACATGAGTGGACCCAACTGTTTGCCGGTTATGTAGCATGCATTCATGTGCTCATGCCAACGTCAGTGGGGATACAGCTGGTCACGGTGGTTCCGGATGTGAGGCGTCAGACATGGAGAGACCCAGTGACCAGGAGGGTGTGAGGTGTGCCCTGGAGGAAAACATCTGCATCTCATCATCATCTGAGTAATCCTCCAATAGACACTCAGATGTGATGGCGGACACAACAGAATCAGTTCCACCTTCATCCTTTTCCGTCACTGCCAGTTCCATCACCACCCTCCATGTTGCCCCCCCACAAATTGGACGTTCCCGTTCCCCTAAGAGTGGGGTACTCTCGTCAGGCTCTGCCCCTGTTAGCTCTGCTACCCTGAGTGAGGAGACTATTGACCTCCTGAGGAGCATCTCTGTGGATCGAACTGCAGTGCTGAATGCCATCCAGTGGCTAAGCACCCAGATGACCCATATGGTTGCCTTCCTGGAAGGCTTTCATACTAGCATGTCTGTCCTACAGAGATCTTTTCATGCTCTGGCCTTCTCCCTCATAGCAGCCCTCCACCCATCCCAAGCTTCCACCCCCTCCCTCCCCTTCCCCATCCACATTCCCTCTTTCCAATCATATCCAAAGCACATGCACACCTAAGCATGCACACACTTCAACAGACCCAAGCACCAAGACATCCAAGACACTCAAACATGCACACATGCTGCTGACACTCACCTCCCTCACCACCTCCACCACCCCAGCATACCCCCAGGTACCATAGCAACACACACTGCCCCCTTCCAGACACACACATATATGCAGATACCACACCAACACACACTTCCCCTCCACAGACACACCCATGCCTGCATCCATCACAGCAACAGCCACAGAACCCTCCACAGACACACCCATACATGCAGCCACCACAGCAACACACACTGTCCCATCCACAAACACACGCCCATACCTGCATCCATCACAGCAGCATTCACAGACCCCTCAACAGATACCCCATACCTGCAGATACCACAGCAACACACACTGCCCCTCCATAGACACACCCGTACCTGTAGACATCCGAGCAACATATACTGCCCCTCCACAGACACACCCATACCTGCAGACATCACAGCAACATCCACAGACCCTTCCACAACACCCAGCACATCCACAATACCCCTACCCAAAAAATGCATACGCTCACAGTCACCCACACAACAGCCACCATCACAGCACACAGTATAAACAGCAGACCCAACACACACTATCACTTCATCTTCCTCCCAATCCGAACTCCATCCCGAACACCCTACCTGTTTCCCCCGTGAATCTCTCTTGTTTGCCCTTTGGAAACTTGCTCTCACAAAGTCCCAAAAAACCCTCCCACACCCAAACCTATCCCTTATGCTTCCCATTCCACCCCTGAAAAACAGCCTCCCGCCCACTAAACCCAACCCTAAATCGAAACAAAGAAAACAAAACCTCCTAAACCCAGCACTTAAAGCCCCAAACCCAAGTAGGCCCCTCCCAAGGATAAACCCATTCCTCACTAAATCTCTGCCCCTCCTTCCCAAGTACCATCTTCAAGGTGGCTGCTGTGCCCAATCGATGCACCTTTGAGAGGAGGTTCCCTGGCAGTGTCAGTAAGGGCAAGATACATCTCACAGCCGTGTGCTGTGACACATCTTGTTTATATGGACTGAACATTGGACTTTGTTTCCCTTGATGGGTTGTTCGAGTTTGAATAAAACTTATCCTCTTTTGGAAAACATTGTTCCTGCCATTACATTTCTATTTGATGTTCTTGCTTAGTTAGTGATGTGTGAGTACAGATATGTTTGTTTGATCCCTGATTGCTGATCCAGTTGTTGTGGTTAGTATGATGTGCTCTTGGAGCCAGTGCTGGAGTTAGACACAACAAGGGGAAATGTAGGATGGATATCTATGTGGGTTGACATCCTAATGGGGCAGACATGGCATTGGGTGACATGTTAAGTGGTAAGTAGTTCAGCTTGGCCTAGCCACTGTCCACATCATTGAGGTTACACTTCTCCCTATGATGTAGGTTGGATATGTGTTTGATGTGTTGAAGTTAGATATTTGTTTCTGCACACATGGAGGGTGTCAACTTGTCATCCCTTTGTGTAGTTCTGCATGGACATGTGTCCATTTTGCAATGTGTACCTTACAGCTACTTTATCTAGATGTGTGCCACATGCTGTTAGTGCTGTGTTGCTTTCCTAAGTTGCACTTACCCATTACCTACACATGCATGCACTTGGTTCTGCTATTGGTTGTCCCTGATATACTTCAGTTCCCAGGTCCAGTGCATATGGAGTTTGTCAGGCATATGTAAAACTGTTCTGTGCCCGAGGGCCCCATCCTTTCAGAATTCTCACGATTGAGGCATGGCTACCCTGCAGAGAGTGTTTCCATTGTGTCCTTGAAATATTTCTTAAACTGATTCTATGTACCTTCATTGACTGGCATTGCCTTTTCATGTAGGTGATGTGTGAGGGACTAATAGAGAGTTGTAGCAGATGGGGTGTGTTTGGCTTTACTGATACATCCATACAGATGTTTCTTTTCCATTACAACAGAACCTGGGATGTGTGCAATCATGTGAGTGTGCCTCTTTCAGTATAGCATCTTGGTTATAGTTGGAGGGACAAGGCCTCATTGTAGTTGTAGTCAGTTCAATGTCACTTTCCCAACACTTGAGTAATGGAAACCTGCATTATAAGTGTAGATCATAAGTGACATGAAAGACAAGTAAGAAGGGGCAAATGGAGAGTAGCGTCAGAGTTATAGTTGGAGTGACACAGCCTCATGGTAGTTGTAGTCAGTTCAATGTCATTTGAGCAACACTTGAGTAATGGTAGCCTGCATGAGTAATGAAGATCAGTAGTGACATGACAGACAAGTGAGTTGGGGCTAATGGAGTGTAGCATCTGGGTTATAGCTGGAGTGACAATGCCTCATAGTAGTTGTAGACAGTTCAATGTCACTTGAGCAACATTTGAGTAATTGTAACCTGTATTATAAGTGAAGATCAGTAGAAACATGGGAGACAAGTGGGAAAGGGCAAAAGTAATGTGTGACAGAGATTAATAGGTGTGAAATTGTTGAGGAATTGGTGTTGTGGAACACAAAATAAGGCACACATCACTATCAGTGTACATAATTTACAAACACATGCCCATTTGTGTACAGTGTGCCTATGCACTACCAGTGTTTTGGCCTGGGAGGGCATCCTACAGATGTATTTGTGATGATTTATAAGAAACAATCCCAGACAGGGTCCCTAAGTATGTGTCATTTACTTGAGTACCCTGCCTCTCTTGCCTGGTCCATGGCGGTGCATCATTTTGCAGAGGAGTCAATAGCAACAGGTAGTTGTATGACTTACAGCCAATTTTGACTGTAACGGACTGGGTTTTGAAGGTGGTCGAGGAGATAGGGCAGTGGCAGGACATGCACAATGGGCTCCATGTTGCTAGAAAATGAGTAGAGGTGAGTTTCGGCCTTATATGGTTACCTTTCCACCATCTCAGATACAGTGGTTGGACCACCAGGGTCACTCTGACCATAAAGCAGCTCGTAATTGGGCAGGCGGTTTCAGAGGTGGTCTGAGTCTCCCACAGCCTCATTGGCCTGTCCGCGGCCACTGCAGTCGGACGTGGTTGGCGGTGTCAGCGGTTTGGCAGCGGCCTTCGGAAGGCCAATCCTCCCAACTTGTAATACGGCGGTGGTTGTACCGCGGAGCTCACCGTGCTCGAACCACCAGTATGGCGATCCATGGGACTCGTAATAAGCCCCATAGTGTTTGTTTGTTGACTAAAGGATGCAATACTCAGAATCTATAACTGAACTGCAGCTTATAATGATTTTTATTGTGTACTGACTATGCCTCAGTTTATATGGGAAGATCTAATGAATGAAAAATGGGTATGAACAAAACCTATGCATTTTTTAAAATTTGTATTAGATACTGAGTTTAGGAATAGTTGTTATTTGTGCAGCTCTGAATTGGGAGTTACCCATACTGCCATGTGATTCAGAAGTAATTTTGCGAGATGGTTTCTTTTGTGCACATTTGCTTCCAATTGAAAGTCAAAAATTGAGAGAACTTAAATTGATAATGTTATTCTGTCTTCCAACACTTCTGAAAAAAACAGTATCCCACTTGTGTGGCTGGGCCTATGGTCTGTGAAATGAAAGGCACCAATTACCACATGAAGGCATTGAATTTTGGCCATGATGACATGGGTAGCTGTGGTGTTTGGGCTTGGCCTCAGGTAACACCAGGTGAAAACTATCAAACCTAGATATTTCTGAAAACTAGATACTCATGAGAGCCCAGGGCAATGTGACTTGTGTTGATCCCACAGAGAATTCTTACTCAAAATGTTTTTCAAATATAAAACTTTGGCCAAAATTGCACATTAGTCTCACATTTCTGTTAGGGAAAGTTCCTGAATGTTCAGGGATCTACACAATTCCTATCAGTCAGATTTCCCAAATATTTCTCAATCAAAGCTATACCCTACTTGTGTGTCTGGATCTATTGCCAGCAACATGATAGGACCCAAAATGTAATAAGGAGACATCAAATTTTCACCATCGACTTACAGCCATTTTGGTGAAGTGAAAGTCCAGAGTTTTGTGACTTGCATGATTCCCATGACTTTTTCTTACCCTGAATGCCCTGCAAATCCCAAAATTTGGTTGAAGTCACATATTTTCTTTAAATTTCTTTAATGAAAATTACCAAATATTCATCATTTCACAAAATTCATACTACCCAGTGTTCCCATACTTCTCCAAATAAGAACACTACCCCTCCTGAGTGGCTAGGTCTGTCACCCATGATACAACTGACCCCAAAACCCAATGTGAAGGCATCACATTTTCACCCCAAAAGATTACCGATTTTGGCAGCTATAAAACTTGGGCCTAGACTTGGTCACAACCCAGGGGAACTTCCAAACCTAGATATTCCTGAAAACTGGATGCCAAGGAAAGTACAGGGTGGTGTGAACTGTGTGAATCCCACAAAGATTTCTTACCCAGAATACCCTGCACACCTCAAACCTTGGCTAAAATCATCACACATTTCCTTCTCATTTCTGAGAGGGAAAGTTCTGTGATCAATGGGGGTCCAAAGAATTCCTACCAACGACCATTCCCACACTTCTCCTGATAAAAAAGGTACCCGTTTGTGCAGCTGAACTTATCTCCCATAACAGGGACAGATGAAAAATGCGACTTTATGAAGTCAATGTGGTCTCCTCATGATCCCTGTTCTGGCTTTATGTGTTGGGCGGAAGGTACAGCCCAGTGCAGGCCATCTCCTATCCTAATTTTTGATTTTTTAAAAGACATCCCTGGGTGTAGTGGGCTTTTTGACACACGAGGCGCAGATTTGGGGATAAAATCCCCAATCTTTCTCCTGAGGACAATAAGGCTTGTGCAGCTTTAGGAGTGGAGGTTAGGACTGATGCCTGGGTGGGAAATCCCGGCCCCATATTTTGTTTCTGACAGACATCATCTGTGGGTTCTAGTGGGCTTACTGCCCCAGGGGTGCAGATTTGGGGTAAACCCCACAATCTGCCCTGGGGTGCTGAAAGACTGTAGGGTACTTTAGAAGTGAGAGTCAGCCTCAATGCCTGGGCAGACGAGCCCACTGATTCTTTTTTTTTTACAGGTACTCCCTTGTGTCTAGTGTGTTTTCTGCTCCCTTTAGTGGCAGATTGAGAATAAACTATCCCAATATTCCCCACAGGGTTGAAGAAAGACTGTGTTATGGGGTGGCAACATGTCCTGAGGACAGGGTGTGCCACCCAGATCCTTTTTTTAAAATAATATCCCTTGAGTTTAGTGGGCTTTCTGCCCCCTACGGGGGTCATATTGGGGCTAGTCCAACTGATCTGCCCCTGAGGGAAGAAAGACTGTAGGATCCAATTTGAAATGGTAGGACTGCAGGATGCCACCTCACCCCTTCTTTTTTCCTGATGTCTAATGGCCCAGCTGCCCCCTCCTGGAGGGGGCAGGTTAGGGATAACCACCATCTACCCCGGGTGGGGGGTAGAAAAAGGTTTAGGGCTGTTTTGAGTGTGGGTATAGCCCAATACCAGGATGGACTGCCCCAATCCCCGTCTTTTTTATCCCTGGTGTCTAGATGGCTTTCTTCCCCCTACTTTGCCTCCTAGGGTTCCTGGCTTATTGCCACTATGGGGCACCTCTAACCCTTCTTTTTTTTAAATCGAAGGTCGTTCCCTAGTGGTATTGTGGGAATTCTGTTCTTCTGAGGGGAGGCATTTGTGGGTTACACTGCATATCACCATCTCAGAAGGGAGGGGTAGCACTTGCCCTTGTCCAAGAAGAAACTTACCCCAACAAAAATAAATACCTGAGGTCTAGTGTACGATTCCAACTTGGGCATTCCAATCCTGGGGCTTTTCAAGAGCAGTAATCCAGCAAGGAGAGGTACCACAGGAAAGGGAACATGGTCCCCTTTCCAGCGGTACCTCTCCCACACTGATCCGTGCTCCGGGGGCAGACTTGTGCCCGAGCACCGATCAGACTGAAGGCTGTTAGCACATAGCATTGCCGATTGCTTTCAGTTTCAAATATGTAGTGCATTGAGGGTCACTCAAAGAATAAAAATAAACTTTTGATACGAAGGGAGCTTTTTCTCTATGTCACAACTATGTTTTTTATAACAACATCCTTCTGGTGCTTGCTCCAGAAAGTTTTTTATCCTTGTTTGGTGGATTAACCATTCACATCCACTGCATTACAGAGGTAATGTAGTGGACATTAAAGATTCATTCACCGCATTACAGATGTTAAACTGGCGAATTCTATTCCATATTTAGGGGCAGATTTACAAGCCCCCTGCGCCACCAGTACGTCACTTTTCGTGACGTACTGGTGGCGCAAGGGGCTTCGATATTTACAAGGAGAGGAAAAGCCACCATGCGTGACTTTTCCTCTCCTTGTAAATACCGTCCCTTCACACGCAGCACTTTGCGGTGAAGGGGCGTTCCATGGGTGTTGCTGTGGGTGTTCCCACGCCAACACCCATGGAACAAGACACATCTCCAGAATTACGAGAAATCGTAACTCTGGAGATGCGTCTGAGCTACGCCACCCTAGAGGTGGCGTAGCGAGGCGCACCGAGGAGAAATGTTTTCATTTCTCCGTTTTCCTCTTTCAATGCGTGCTGCATTCTGCAGCACGCATTGAAAGAGGAAAGCCTGTACTGATTGTTTTGTGCAGAAAGGTGCCCCTTCCTGCACAGAAACAATCTCCCCATGGCGCAGGCATCCTTGCACCATGGTGCAAGGGTGCCTGCGCCGGCGCTTGGCAGCTGTTTGTGCGCCAGCGCAGGGAGAGCACAGGAATGCGACATATTCTTGTAAATATGTCGCATTCCTGTGCTCTGAAAGTGCCGCAGCGTGGCGCAGCCAAAGGGCTTGCAGCGCCACGCTGCAGCACTTTCTTGTAGATCTGCCCCTTAGAGTTTTCTCTGGATACTGGCACTGGAGGATGTTCAGTTCTGTCCAAACTGTAATTGATGTCCTCTGTCCTGAAATTGCAATTTCTACTCAGTGGGTAATGCACTGCAAGACCTCCTTTTGGTTCTGGAAAATGGTCTAGCATTATTCATTTTGGATAACAAAGTCCTGATGGAAGCAAATATGTGACCAGCAGGTTACACTGGGATATCCGCAGTTGTCACTTAGTTCATTGAGCTTTATAAGTCAAATAGTTTTATTGCAAGCAAAGAACATGCCTTGAAAGGTGAACCCCTCAGTTACTTTTGTTGGAATTCTTCCAGGGAGAAAAGGTGCCTAAGCTTCAGTATGTACAGCATGCGGTTGTGTGAAATACAAAACATTTAGTTCATGCATTCTTTATTTTTTAAGCCTTCGACGGTGCTTACAAACAAAGGAAGATGCTGAACAAAGGCAAAAGAGCATTCTAGCTGAAGCGATGAGTGACATGTTTTGTTCTCTCGCTTCTGGCTGTGCATACACACCTGTAATAGGATAAGACACGTTTGTTAGTGCATGAACTTTATAGATTGCAAATGTCAAGACCACAAAGGTCAGAAAATGCAGCGCTCCTAAATCTGAAAGCTTTACAACAACAAAGCCTTAGTTATACTTCTCGTGATGTCAAACAATCCAATAAATAAATCTACTGGATGTGTATCCTGGAGTAAACATTTTTTCGAAAAAAAGCCTTGAAATTCAAATAATACATTGAATTGGAATTTATACACAGCACCCATCTCTGAACCGATATGATCAGGTACTGTGTAGCATTGGATTAGTAAAGTTTTTTCTTGCTTAAGTGAAATTGTATGGCTGCCATATGGTTATAGGAGGACCCGGTTAATTTTAGGGGCTGCGTTTCCCGCCATAATATCAGTGCTCACCGAGCAGTGCACTTCAAATGGTGATTTCCGTTAGTTCTGCAATGCACTCTGACATTTGTACTTCCCTGTGTGAGTCACTTGCTCATAGGGTCAGAAGCATTCACAAACATGCCCCAGTAAGAAGTTCTGGTATACAGGCTCATAATGGTAGGCAACAACTCCAGTCAGATGGGTGTGTGGGAAAGAGATCGATAAATTGTAGAGAGGAACGAACAAGGGGGGATATTCACAAGGTAGTGGCGGAGAGAGGCGTTAGCCTTCTTGGCTGCACCATATTCACAAGGATATGGTGCAGCCTTGCGTTTCCCCCTGCGATGGCGCTAAGTTTCACAACTTAGCGCCAACGCAGGCACCCTTGCACCAGAGTGCAAGGGTGTCTGCAAGCAGGGAGGTTTGTTCATGTACAGGAAGGTGTCCCTTCCTGCACATAAACAAACCTAAAATGCCAGTTTGTAACTTACATGTGTGCTGCTTCATGCAGCACACATGTAAGTTACAAAACGGCATTTAAAAAAAAGGTTTGTTTATGTACAGGAAGGGACACCTTCCTGTACATAAACAAACCATGGCATTTTGCATTTTCCATGTGTGCTGCACAAGGCAGCACACATGGAAAAAGCAAAACGAGGAGAAATAAAGCATTTCTGCTCGTTTACCAACTTAAGACCAGGGTTTTCCTGGTCTTAATTTTGGCACTACCTCCTATTTACGCTGCCCTTGTGAATAGGGGGCAACGACAAAATCAATGGGTGTTGCGGTGGAACGCCCACCACAACACCCACTGCACGCCCCTTTCACGCTCAACACAGCGTGAAAGGGGGCCTTATTCACAAGGCAGCGTTAAGCCACGTTAAGTGACTTAACGCTGCCTTGTGAATAAGGCGAGGCCCCTATCGCCACCACAACATCACTGAAAGTGACGTTGTGGTGGCGATAGGGGCTTGTGAATATGCCCCAAGGAGTCTTCAGGTCTGCTTTCTATAAGATTGGTCTATGGAAATTTGAGGATTTCCTGATATATTATCACCTCTAAGTGCTGGTGAATGCACGCCTCACATATCAGTCTTTGATTCAGACATTTGGAGAGACTATTGCCTCTGGAAAAGTCATTTCCTGTAACGCCAGTAGGGCAAGACAATGGCTATTCATGTGTTAGATATGGCTAAAGGCAAACCGCTGCCCTTTTTCTTGTAAACCAGTGGCGGCTGGTGGATGCAAAATGCAGTGGGGAATAGTGGGCCAGATGTACACACATTGGAAATACTGATTTCCTAAATGTGGTTATCTTCGAATCGTAATTAGGAAATCCATATTCCTAATTTATCATTTTTTCCTAAATAGCAATTCCTAGTAGGTCGCAAATCGACCTACCTCATGAATATTAATGAGGCAGGTAAATCTGGAAATATGTCTCGTTCCATGGGTGTTGCGTGGGAACACCCACAGCAACACCCATGGAACGCCCCTTTCACGCAAATTGCTGCGTGTAAAGGGGCCATATTTACAAGGACAGGAAAGCCACGCAGGGTGGCTTTTCCTGTCCTTGTAAATACGGAGCAGTGAAATACGCCACTAGTACTGATGGAGCAAGGACTCAAAATTGAGACTTGCTCGAATGCAATCACCTCACAGTATTAAATTATTAATTTTGTATTGTTTATACTAACGTTGCATACACTACACGAATAGCAAGGAAGCTTGCCTATGTGTTCTAACTAACAAGTAATGCTTGTCCTTTTCTAAAATGGCCGCTACAGCGCGGAAACCTTACTGCGCATGTCTCATCCATATCACATGGTGTGACGTCTTTATTTGCTTGGTGGGAAATTTCTGCTTCTGCGCAGTGTTCTTTAAAATGGCTGCTTGATGTTTTCACATGCTTCAGCTTGCTCTTGTATTATTATTAATGTGTCGTTTTCTTAACGCTACTAATGCGGGATAGATTTATAAGTAAATGGGGATAGAGTAGAAAGAGTGGGTATACAGTGAAACTTATTATTTGTGATTTTAATATTTTCTTCTTTGACTTTTATTAGTTCGTAAACTTGGGCCTGGGGTTGGTGAACTGAAAACTCGAATGACGTGGGTTCTGCGCATGCTCCTTGAAAGACTGCCCAGAGCGGAAAGGATGAAGTCAACCTGGACGTCGTCCAAGGCCACGACCTGATGGCCTATATTGTCATATTCATGAAATGTCCTTATAAAATTGTAACATTGTACATGAAAAAGGCACAAACTTTGTCATGAGATGGGTGGGAAATAAAGCAAATGTATTAAATTAAGGGGCCGTATTCTAAAACAAAGAGCTTTAAGAAAAAAGCATTTAATCAATATGGTGTGAGAATCCACCCCTGTCCCTGTCCAATCAGAAGTAGTGGTCCCATATTTTAGCAACATTAGTGGGAGGTACATGGTGTAGAAGGGTATAATAGATATAGAATTAGCTAATTAGTTAGAGCTTACACACACAAGCACAAGAGAGCGGAGATGCTGACAGGAAGAGCTCCAGACCGCCAAGCTGATCAATTGCAGAAGAGGTCCTGAGGAGGGGGCGGCGGAGTCCATTAGAAGGGAGACACGGGAGAATCGAGGAGAAGCGAAGTACCAGAGAGGGGACGACGCAGGCGTCGTGGTAGAGAGGTCACCGGTCCTGTCCTGATTCCGGGAGGAGTCTTTGCTCTTCATCCTTCCAGGATCCTATCTTTCCAACTCCTTGGCCAAGGGGTTTGGTTCTCGCACTTAGGTAAATATAAATGCAACCTTTAGTTACGCTGCTGTCTCTATCTTCTCCTTTCTGAGGGACCGTCATTAATCAATAGTTATTATTCTATGCTTCCTTTTTGATGTGCGACTAAGTACCATGTGTTTTCTGTAATTTACTCTGCTAAATCTTTAGATAAACATTTTAAAACATCCTGACTCAGTGGTTATTTCAGGATTATGTATTATAATGAATGTCACTCATTTTAAACTTCCCAATTAGCAAAGGATTCATTGGTAAGTCGTTACTCTTCAATCGGAAGGTAATTGGTAGCAGGGATTTTGATAAAGAGTAACAACTGATAAAACCCAGCGTAAGTATTAGCGTAGTATGAATGTATGGGCCCAAGTGAGTATCTGGTGTATGAATGCTGTTTGCTAATATCGCGCTGGATCAGTTTTCTGGTAATCAGAGGATGGTTACTCTTTGTTAATTGGGTAATGAGAATTTATATTTTATGAACTAACATCCGTGTATTCAAAGTTTGTTTTATGTTCTCCAGAATCCCCGGGGAAGGAATAGCGGTTGGTAAGTGGAAGCCATACTGCAGTGAGGTTATCTGTCAGGCAGAAATAGTACTGAAAAGTTAAGCAGGACTATCAGTACTGGTTAAGGAATCTATGCGTGAGTAATAGCAAAAGAGTACGCTGGTGAAAATTTGATGTTATATCACCTAGAAAGGGTAACATTGGAGAAGTAACAGGTATTTCTGGAGCTTGTGTGAAGAGTAAACGTAAGGGTTTTACTCGTAGTGTATGTTTAGTAAACGGAAAAGTTTTACTAATTGTGAGAGAAAACTATCTTTTCTATTTTAGAGAAACTGGCACGATAGCGAATGTTTTATGTTGTTACTGAAATTTAATTAAGATTTATAGAGAAAATAGAGTTTGCGTAAGATTTTGTAAAGGGAGGGTCAGCTGCCGGAGAGGGAGCTGACGTCACAGGTGCCGCGCTGGGATTGGTTGATACAGCGAGGGACAGAGAAAACGCAGATTGTAAAGGAGGGGTTGACAGACAAACGTTACCGAAAAGCCGCGTTAGGATTGGTTCAGAAATAAAAGTTAGCAGAGACTTGATTGGTTGATATTTTAGAAGCTAAAATCTTAGTGGATAAAGATTGCATGTTAGAACGCGATCCGACTTTAACAGGAACTCGTCCGGATAGGAGATTCCTAGGTTTTGCAGAATATAATTTTGTACACCGAAGATTAGATAGAATGTACGGAGAGAAGAGAAAAATGTCCTTTCTGCAAAAGATAAAGAACTATTTTAAAAAGGATAAACCAATCAAAACTAGAGAAGGAATTATCATTCCACCAGCTAAAACGCCCGCTTCATTCATGATGATGGAGAGAGGTTATCATACTTGTGTATGGATAGAGAATTGGATAGAATATACCAAAAATGATGGGATATTATCATTTCCCGAGAATGGTACCTTTAATGGAAGAATTCTTCAAAATTTGAGATTGAGGATGAATGACTTAGAACCCAGACATAGATTAACTCAATACGAAGCCTTAGAGGAATGGGAATCCGAGGCATTTGAACGTGACCGATCCAGGAGTAATAGGGGTTATCGAGGATTTTTTCCCAGATACCAGCATGAGAATAGGGACGGTCAGATGAAACAGTGGAGGAGAGCAATGCTTACAGAAGGATTATATCCAATATTTACGGAAGAAGAACTGTTAGGGAAAAAATGCACAGAAAAGACAAAACATTTAATGAGAAATGGAGATTCTCAAGATGAATTTATAGAAGAAATATTAAGGAATCCCCCACCTTATCAGGAAGGGACAAGTGGATGTACCCCAAGTGCTCCAGTATTAAAAACTCCCTTAGTGCCACAGGTAGTGCACGATTTCACCCCCAGTAGGATCCTTCACGATAAAGAAAAAGAAGCCCTAGAGAAGACCAGAGCAGAATTAATACAGAAGATAACACAGATAGACCAGAGCAGAATTAATACAGAAGATAACACAGATACAAGTACATCCTGATTCTTTGACCATTCCTGTAACAATTGGTCCAGTAGTTCCATTATATGGTAATCAGGGAAGTTGTCCACCACCGTTAGTTATGCCTACTCCTGTGAATATTCCAAAACCAGAAGTACCAGTGATGGTTGAGGATCATTTTAGTGATTGTGAATCTACGATATCATTAATGGATTTACCAATTCGAGATTCTGTCAATAGTACTCCCAGAAGAACTACACCTGGGTGCTCAAAAGAGGTAAACTTGATAACTTCATCAGGAGCAAAAAGTGTCACTGTAGTTAGTCCAGAGGACTTAGAAAGGTGGGCACAAGGATCAGATCAGCAGTGTACACCTCCAAAAATATTGGCTATTTATAAATTAAAGGTCGAATTAGAAGAAATAATAGCAGGAAATGTGGGACTAGATCGCCTAAACGCTTACAATGAAGAAGAATTATTGTTCATATGCAGAAGTATCACCAGAAATGTAAAAATATTTCATGAAAAATTATCAGATTTGGCTTTGCAGATGGGAATTGAAATAGGGAGATCAAAGGTGTTGCAGAAACCCTATAGAGCAGATTTCTCAGACAAAGATTTGGAAAATATGAACGCTTCTGGAAGAAAGTTACAAGTAAAGGAGTTAATGACAGTTTTGCAAAAATGGGGAGACCTAGATAAATGGAAAGTTTGATGGGCAAAGAAAAAGGAAGAAGCGCGATCCAGTAGAACAGCATCTGAATATGTGATGAAAGAAACAGGGAAAACAGATCAAATGTACCCGATACGAGAAGTTCCCGGAGGGAGCTATGTACATGTCCCATGGAGTAGACAGGATATTTTGTCATTTACGAATGATTTTCCAAAGTTGAGAGAAAAACCGATTGAATGGTACAAGCAGGTTGAAAGGTTTGTGAAAGTGTCAAAGGTATTGTTGAAGGATTTAGATGGTCTGTTTGACATAGTGGTACCTGCCGATTTGTGGACAGATTGTAAAATTACGGTTGATTGACCTAGTGATGAGTATCCAAGAGATCCAAAAACAGGTGCCCCGTCAAATGATGTAATGAAAAAGTATCAGCAGGTGATAACTTACCTGAAAGGCAAAATACCTCCGAAAGAAACAGATTGGGTGAAAATAGACCGAACCACCCAAGAAGCTAGTGAATCGGTACATGCCTATTATGAGCGTTTATTGCAGGTATTTAAGCAGTATAGTGGATTTGAGGACATTGGAGACAAGAACATGAGTCAGTTTGTGTATCGATTTGTGTATGGTCTAAAGCCAGAGATTTGTCAGATGATTAAGCAGCACATGTTGTGTTGGCAAGGGAAACCCATCGATGAAATTTTGAAATATGCGGAATATTGTGGAGACAATATTGAGGATAGACGCAAAAAATTGCAGGAAAAAGTGATGTGGGCACAGGTGAAGATGGCTGAGAAACAAGGGATTAATTTGGAAAATCCAAGTGAAAGTCAAGGAAAAGATTCTGGAACGAGTGGCGATACTGTGAATGGTGGAAAATTGAAAGGACGAATGAGTAGAGAAGAAGCTAAAAAGAAATTTCCTTGTCATGGATGCGGAAAATTGGGGCATTGGAAGGATGAATGTAAAAAGATTCGGAATAATAATAGCCCAAATCAAAATTTAAATCCACAGACGCAGAATGACTCACAGCAGGGTGTAAATCCTCAGAGTCAGTTGCCACCTCCACCTATTCAGGGTAATGTAAGCAGAGCAAAACACGGTACAGACGTCGGATATCAAGGAGGAAGTGGTAAGAATGATTATGTAACATCACAGTTTCTTTTACAGGACGATTTCTGTCAATACAGTTCATGACGGTGCCTGGGAGGGGGAGAAGGAGTGCGTACTTGGCGCATCCTTATCGGTAGATCAGTCAGGTCCATATGTTGAAGGGAGTGTAAAAGGTAATGATATTACTTTTCTTTTGGACACTGGTGCTACCCGGTCTACTGTAAGAACAGCAGACATTCCAGACCTTCCTCTCTCTGGTGAAGCTATCCATGTAGTGGGAGTAGCTAATAGAAAGATTAGAACACCTCTTACCGAACCAATGGAAGTTAAAATTGGAAATTTCAGAGAAATGCATCAATTTGTAGTATGTGATTCCAGTCCAGTAAATTTATTGGGCAGGGATTTGTTGTGCAAAATGAATTGTACAATTTTCTGCACAGCGGATGGTGTGGCAGTTCAGACCCCAGACGAAGATCATGTATATAAGTTTATGATTGCAAAACAAGGAACAGAAGTAGATGAGATGTTTTCATTGATAACAAAAGATGAGTTGCCAGAAGAATGAAAAACTACCGTAAACCCCATAGTATGGGATTTTACAGGAAAAGAAGTAGGACTTATGGCCAAAATAGACCCAGTTAAAATTACTGTAAATGAAGGTGCGATTTTCCCAAATACCAAACAGTACAAAATGAGTGCAGAAGTAAAAGCAGGAGTAATAGAAGAAATCAACCGAATGGTAGAACAAAACATACTGAGAGAAGTGATGAGTAGTCCATGTAATTCACCAATAATGGGCTTAAAGAAACCTAGCGGGAAATATAGGATTGTTCAGGACCTGCGCAAAATAAATAAGATTGTGGAACCTTGTTGTCCTATAGTACCCAATCCTGCAGTAATACTATATCAGATTCCTTGGAATGCAGGATGGTTCACAGTGATTGATTTATGCCAAGCGTTCTTTTCAATACCATTACATCCAGACAGCCAGTATCTATTTTCATTTAAATTTGAGAACAAAGTCTATGTATGGAATCATGTTCCATAGGGGTACACAGAAAGTCCTTCCAGCTTCAATCAGATATTAAAAAAGTGCTTAGAGAAATTAGTGATGCCAAGAAGTTCAGTTTTAGTCCAATATATCGACGACTTATTAGTGGCATCAACTAACAGAGAAGACTGTGTTGTTAATTCCATAGCACTATTGAATCATGTGGCTGAAGAAGGACATAAAGTCTCACCAGAAAAATTGCAGTTCTGTACAACATCTGTTAAATATCTGGGACATCAAATTGAGAGGGGCAGAAGGAGAATAACATCGGAAAGAGTACAGTTGATTAAGAAAATGCAAATGCCTGTAACCCAAAGATAAGTGAGAATGTTCCTAGGAATAGTAGGTTACTGTCGACAATGGATACTAGGATTTTCCTTGTTAGCAAAGCCCCTAATCCAAATGACAAGAAAGAAAGCAAAAGACCCAGTTGATTGGGATGATGAAAGTGTAGGAGCTTTTGTGAAATTGAGAAATGCTTTGTGCTCAGCACCAGCCCTAGGCATGCCCGACTATAAGAGAAGCTTCGCATTGTTCTGTCACGAGAGAGAAAATTGTGCACTTTCAGTCCTAACCCAGAGACATGGTTTGGACAGACGTCCTATAGCATATTTTTCTGCTACTTTGGATCCAGTGGCAGCTGCGTTGCCTGGGTGCTTAAAAGCAGTAGCTGCTACCTGCCTAAGTATTGAACAAAGTGAGTCAATTGTGATGGGACACCCAGTAAAGGTGTTTGTTCCACATGCGGTTGTGATTCTGTTGACAAGAACACGAACTCAGCATCTGACTCCTAGTCGGCTGACTAAATATGAGAGAATAATAATGGGTGCTGAAAATGTGAACATAGTGAGGTGTACAATAATAAATCCTGCAACCTTACTACCAGACCCGTATCATGAAGAAATTAAAAATGATGAAGAAGAAGAACATGATTGTTTACAAGTTACAGAATTATGCACGAAACCACATCCTGATATAGAAGAACAGCCCCTTAGAAAGCCAGACAGGGAGCTGTTTGTCGATGGTTCATGTCAGAGGCATGAAGATGGTAAACTGACTGCAGCATATGCAGTATGTGAACTAACTGGAATAGTCGAAGCATCCTATTTACCAGGAGTAAAATCTGCACAAGGAGCTGAATTGATTGCTTTGATAAAAGCGTGCAAAATTGGGAGGAATCAAAAAGTGACTATATTTACAGATATCAATCAGAAAAAGGGGGAGGAGGAGGATTGGGCTAGGTTCACCCTCCTGTGTGATCAGAATACATCAAAAAGAATCCGTAGGTGACGGATCAAAAGAACCTAGCCAAGAAACAAGGGCGGGTTCACCAATTGGGGTGAAGGCCACCTCTACTGGTAGAAAAGAAAAATTTATTTTCTTGTGTCCCCTCACTCACCCAGGGTTGCCCCTAGGTGACATGCTTCATCATTGGGGCCATCCCAAACATCTACTGATTGGGGCGTGCTGCGACTTGTGGATTTACGTAGGAGCACTTACCTTGTGAGGCTATGTGTTGTGCAGTGTAGGGGGAGTGGTGTAAGTGATATTTAAAAAATTACCTAACTAGTGAGCTATTGTTTTATTCCTGCTCCTAGTTGGTAGGGATAAAAAGGGGTTAATAAAAGGGAAATGTAACTGTTATGTAATTATAATCACTTGTATTATGTCAACATGTTTCAAGGTATCCCTAAACCTTTCTTCAGGACAACAAAGGGACCAGCCCTTTGTGTACCACTCCGTGCGGACCTATAATAAAGTGAAGTGAAAAATTATTAATGCACACCTATTGTGTGAGCATTGGGAAAAATATATACATACGGTTGCTTCTGAACACGTAGTAACTGTCATTGGGAAGAAAAAGCAAAATGCAAATTAATACATACTGCCTGCCCACCGTTCTTGTGGGCAGGTAAAGGCGTTACGCTGCGCGTAAAAGAAGGTACTTCATACTATGTTGTAAGTGCCCTTGAAAGCAAACTTAGTTAGTGCTCAGATATTGTGTGGGTAATACTACACATGATACCTTAATTGTGAGCAGGCAAGGTTGAAAAGACATAATTTAAAAACACTTGTAGTCAAGGACAAAAAACAGGACACACACAACATGTAACATAAAATCAATTTCTTTTTAAACATACTTATTTTTTGGCAAAAGTGCGCCTCATGGTCTGTCTGGGTGGAGGGGCCTGTAGAAACCCTATATTATAATAGTAGACAAAGGAATGAGATAATGAGGATTTGTTATAAGCCACTCATTGCTTGTGCCTTCCTATGACTGGTCTAGAAAGAGCAAATGGAATTTAGTGAAAAAAGCAAGTAAAGTTACGTAAATTCCTGTAGAGAGAAAAAAATTGATGATGTCCTGTAGGGAGAAAAAAGTCTTACTGTGCTCAGCAACCCTCCGTCAATACGACCTATTCAGTCCCAAGGCAGACCGCATCTTAGCGTGTCTTTGCCTTAGTGCCGGTATAAGTAGTCTGAAAAACAGCCGAGTCATTCCCTCGTGCTGTTAGAGACTAGAGCGTGTAAAGCGTAGTCTTGTATTGTGGTGTAAACGGTCCACCATGTTGTTGGTATTTTATAAAATGGGGATGTGATTTTTGAAAGTCTAAATTACTAATTAGAGTGCAGGAGTACCTTATACGAAAAAAGAAGGACGCCCAGTATTTTGTCAAAATAGGTTGGGGTCAGTATCGAACCCTGGTCACAGGGACACCGTGAGTTTCTTAAATAGCGGCCATATTGGAATGGTCAAAAAAACAATAAACAGAAAAAGAAAAGGAAAAAGTCTAGGGATGTTTTGTCATACTGCCTTCAATTTTATCAAAAACGAGGTAGAGGATTTCATTGCCTTTGTTCTTGATTTAGATTTTCATAAAATGCCTCTAAGAAACATGCCAGGCGTTTTTTTTTTATTTATTTATTCTCAGATATCGGGGTTAATTTATCTAGTGAAATGGCCCGATGGTATATTCTCATTCGAACCTCTAATTTTATGAAAAAGGGGTTGTGATTTTAGAAAGTCTAAATTAATAATTTGAGTGCAAGAGTACCTCGTACTAGAATAAGAGGACGCCCGGTATTTTGTCAAAAATAGGTTGGGTCAGTATCGAACCCTGTTCAAAGGGACACCATGAGTTTCTTAAATGGCGGCCATATTGGATGGTAAAAAAAAACAATAAACAGAAAAAGGAAAAAGGGAAAAGGCTAGGGATGTTTCTTGTCATACTGCCTTCAATTTTATCAAAAAACACGGGGTAGAGGATTTCAGTGCCTTTGTTCTTGATTTTGATTTTCATAACATGCCGTTAAAAACATGCCAGGTGGGGTTTCCAGATATCAGGGTTAATTTATCTAGTGAATTGGCCCCATGGTATATTCTCGTTCAAACCTCTAATATCTGTGCGTAATTTGAAAACCCATCTTTGCTCTTTCTCTAGTAGTATCTGTTCTAAATTTTCACAGGGTTTTATATGTTCCAACACTACCCACCGCATGTCATTTGG
This sequence comes from Calotriton arnoldi, assembly GCA_963921515.1. Classification (NCBI taxonomy): domain Eukaryota; kingdom Metazoa; phylum Chordata; class Amphibia; order Caudata; family Salamandridae; genus Calotriton; species Calotriton arnoldi. The sequence continues at coordinate 102,502 of CAWUFW010004374.1, read as the reverse complement.
GGTGTGTTGTTTCTCGTTGAAGTGTGCTGTCATTCTGGTACTTGCTCTGTGGCATCGGATGTTGCTCCGATGTTCGCAGATTCTTGTGCTCACCTTCCTGGTGGTCATACCCACATAATGTAGGTCACAGTGGCACGTAATTAGATACACAACTCCTATAGTGTTGCAAGTGGTGAATTTTCGCAAATCCCATGATTTTCCTGTATTGAAATTGACCCTTTTGGTGGTTGTTGTGAGATGGCACACACTGCAGTTACCACACGGGTGGTGGCCCGTTGGTAAAGTACTGAGTATTTGTTGGCTACCTTTGTCTTGGGGCTTCGGGCGGGTTTGTACCAGTATATCCTTCAAATTTTTACCCCTCTTATGTGAGAACATCGGTGTTGGTATGTTCAAGGTACCACTGTTTAAAATCCGCCAATGTTTCTTCACTACCTTTGCGACTTTGTCTGATGCTACACTGAAAGTTGTAATACAGATGGGTCTTTTCTCTTTCTCATTCTCCTGTCTTTCATACGTTTCTAGAAGGGCATCTCTATGATTATTTTGTGCTCTTTTCTTTGCCTTTGCAATGATTTTAGAAGGGTATTTCCGTTTTTTCAGTTTCTCTGCTAGGTCTTTTGCCTGCTTGTCATAATCTGATGTTTCTGTGCAGTTTCTCCTAAGTCTAAGGAACTGTCCAAATGGTAAATTTTCTTTCAGATGTCGTGGGTGGAAACTATCGTACAGTAAGAGGCAGTTTTTGCAGTTGGTTTAAAATGTGTTGTGGTTTTGAGTGTGCCATCTACTGCATAGATGTTGAGGTCAAGGAAGACTAACTCAGACCTGCTCATTGTGTGGGTGAATTTAAGGAAAGGGTCCTGTAGGTTGAGCCATTCCAGGAAGATGTTAGCCTCTGTTTCGTCACCTTTCCATATCACCAAGATATCGTCGATGTATCTCTTCCATATCACAATCTTTTGGCGATGTGGGTTTTGGTCTGATAGGATCTTTTGTTCCTCTAAATGATGAACGTACAAACCTGCCACACTCGGCGCGAAAGTACTGCCCATGCTGGTACCATGTTGTTGTTGGAAAAGGGATTCTTCAAAACGGAAGTAGTTCTCTGTTAGAGCCCATTTACAACATTCTAGGACCACATGTTGTGGTGTGTGGTAGGGCCATGCTGATCCATATAGAACTTCCTCTAGAATGTCCATAGTTGCTTTGTGTGGTAAGCTTGTATAAAGGCTTTCCACATCTAGGCCAATCAGGATGTTGCATGTAGGATCAAAATGAAGATCTCTCAGTAGGCAGAGTACTGCCTTGGTGTCCTTCAGGTAGGTGTTAGTGTTCTGTATCAGTGGACGTAGGAAGGCATCTGCAAATTTAGAAAGTGGTTCCAGGATGGATCCGATCCCGGAAACAATGGGTCGTCCTGGTGGTTTTACTACTGACTTATGAATCTTCGGGATTGTGTAGAAGTAGGGTACTGTCGGGTGGGTGTTGATCATAAATTCCCTTCCTTCTTGGTTACCCAATCATGGGCGAGTGCTTCCTCTATCATGCTTGTAATTCCAATCCTGATCCGTTCTGTAGGATCCTCTCTGATGCGTCTGTAGTTTCTTTCATCCGACAGGAGTCTGAGGCATTCTTGGCGGTATGCTCCTGTACTCTGTAAGACAATCCCTCCGCCCTTGTCTGCCGGTTTTATGGTTATGTCCTTATTGTTGGCCAGAATTTTAATGGCTTCCTGTTCCTCTTTCGTCGTATTATGGAATGTTCTCATGGTGGTTGGGTCCATCTCTCCAACTTCCTCAAGACCGCCTTCTCAAAGCCAGTAATTCCACTGGTAGGGTGGCCGAAGGTGGTGTGAATGTTGACTTTCGGTATAGGCCAGTGTCTCCTTTTGTATATCACTTGTTTCTTTATTTTCGAAAAAAACGCAATTTTATTTTCCTGATGAATTTGTTCAGCTCACAGTTTAGTAGGAATTTGTCCAATGTTGGGGTAGGCACGAAACCCAATCCTTTCTCCAAAACAGCTAGTTGTATTGTAGATAGAGTTGTTCCTGATAAGTTTACAACTATACTCGGTTGTTGCTGGTGCTCGGTAGAGTCGGTGGGCCCATACTCCTCGTGTGACTCCGTGCTGACTCCAAAGGTTGTGCCCATTGTACCTGCTGCCCTCTTTTCGTCTTGCTTCTTTGAGCCCCTCTGCCTCGTCCTAAAAAGGAACCGGTGAATATTCTGCTTGGGGGCTGTCTCCCAGTAGGAATACGGTTGTGGTTGGTATTGTGGAGGGCCGTAGAAGTAAGGTGGTGCTGGGAAAGGTGGTGGTTGGTAGGGGGGCCAACCGTAGCCTCCTTGTCCTCCTCTATTTCTCAACCTCCCTCTGAAATTTCGGCGGCCTCTTGTGTTGTTTCTATGCCCATAACTTATATCCAGGGTTCCTCCCTGACAGGTGATAGTCATCCCTGATGTAAGGGTAGGCCTTCTCGTGGCTGAAGTTTTTACCATCTTTCTTAAACTTTTCATATTTGGTCTCTTTCAGTGTCATCTCAAATTCTGTCATGGTCTTGTTAAGCTCATCTAATCGTTTTTTTAATTCTGCTGGTGTCTGGAAAGTCTTAAGTTTGACCTCTAAGGTGTGTATTTCTTCCTTCATGTCTTGTGCCAGGCGTGTTGCGGTTTTTATAATGAGAACCAGCCAATCTCTTGTGCAATGTCAAGAGATTAGCGACCAATCTTTTTTGAAAGCCTTATCCGTTTGAAAAATAAATGGCTCATTACGCACGATCAATCCCCTTGGCGCTGCATTTATCCTTAGATACTCGGTCATCATGACTCCATGGATGATCGTTTTACCTGATTTCTTTTGAGTTCTGTTAACTCATCCCAACATTGGGCTGCTTCATTACTGTCTCTGTTTGGTATATCAACAAGAGGGGTCATAGAGGCTATAATCCTTTCCACTTCCTCCTCAGTGAATGTCAGGCCAGTTACTTCTGCCATGGTGTTATATGTGTGTGTTGTCCAGTTGTACAAGTGTAAAAGCGTTTTTGAGAGAAACTCCCACAGCTTGCGCTGTTAGATATCAATCAGAAAAAGGGGAGGAGGAGGATTGGGCTAGGTTCACCCTCCTGTGTGATCAGAATACATCAAAAAGAATCCGTAGGTGACGGATCAAAAGAACCTAGCCAAGAAACAAGGGCGGGTTCACCAATTGGGGTGAAGGCCACCTCTACTGGTAGAAAAGAAAAATTTATTTTCTTGTGTCCTCTCACTCACCCAGGGTTGCCCCTAGGTGACATGCTTCATCATTGGGGCCATCCCAAACATCTACTGATTGGGGCGTGCTGCGACTTGCGGATTTACGTAGGAGCACTTACCTTGTGAGGCTATGTGTCGTGCAGTGTAGGGGGGAGTGGTGTAAGTGATATTTTAAAAAATTACCTAACTAGTGAGCTATTGTTTTATTCCTGCTCCTAGTTGGTAGGGATAAAAGGGGGTTAATAAAAGGGAAATGTAACTGTTATGTAATTATAATCCCTTGTATTATGTCAACATGTTTCAAGGTATCCCTAAACCTTTTCTTCAGGACAACATTGCCTTTGTTCTTGATTTAGATTTTCATAAAATGCCGCTAAATGATAAAATTGAAGGCAGTATGACAAGAAACATCCCTAGCCTTTTCCCTTTTTCCTTTTTCCTTTTCTGTTTATTGGTTTTTTTGACCATTCCAATATGGCCGCCATTTAAGAAACTCATGGTGTCCCTTTGAACAGGGTTCGATACTGACCCAACCTATTTTTGACAAAATCCGGGCGTCCTCTTATTCTAGTATGAGGTACTCTTGCACTCAAATTATTAATTTAGACTTTCTAAAATCACAACCCCTTTTTCATAAAATTAGAGGTTCGAATGAGAATATACCATCGGGCCATTTCACTAGATAAATTAACCCCGATATCTGAGAATAAATAAATTTAAAAAAACACCTGGCATGTTTCTTAGCGGCATTTTATGAAAATCTAAATCAAGAACAAAGGCAATGAAATCCTCTACCTCGTTTTTTGATAAAATTGAAGGCAGTATGACAAAACATCCCTAGCCTTTTTCCTTTTATTTTTCTGTTTATTGTTTTTTTGACCATTCCAATATGGCCGCTATTTAAGAAACTCACGGTGTCCCTGTGACCAGGGTTCGATACTGACCCCAACCTATTTTGACAAAATACCGGGCGTCCTTCTTTTTTCGTATAAGGTACTCCTGCACTCTAATTAGTAATTTAGACTTTCAAAAATCACACCCCCATTTCATAAAATACCAACAACATGGTGGACCGTTTACACCACAATACGAGACTACGCTTTACACGCTCTAGTCTCTAACAGCACGAGGGAATGACTCGGCTGTTTTTCAGACTACTTATACCGGCACTAAGGCAAAGACACGCTAAGATGCGGTCTGCCTTGGGACTGAATAGGTCGTATTGACGGAGGGTTGCTGAGCACAGTAAGACTTTTTCTCCCTACAGGACATCATCAATTTTTTTCTCTCTACAGGAATTTACATAACTTTACTTGCCTTTTTCACTAAATTCCATTTGCTCTTTCTAAACCAGTCATAGGAAGGCACAAGCAATGAGTGGCTTATAACAAATCCTCATTATCTCATTCCTTTGTCTACTATTATAATATAGGGTTTCTACAGGCCCCTCCACCCAGACAGACCATGAGGCGCACTTTTGCCAAAAAATAAGCATGTTTCAAAAAGAAATTGATTTTATGTTACATGTTGTGTGTGTCCTGTTTTTGTCCTTGACTACAAGTGTTTTTAAATTATGTCTTTTCAACTTTGCCTGCTCACAATTAAGGTATCATGTGTAGTATTACCCACACAAGATCTGAGCACTAACTAAGTTTGCTTTCAAGGGCACTTACACCATAGTATGAAGTACCTTCTTTTACGCGCAGCGTAACGCCTTTACCTGCCCACAAGAACGGTGGGCAGGCAGTATGTATTAATTTGCATTTTGCTTTTTCTTCCCAATGACAGTTACTACGTGTTCAGAAGCAACCGTATGTATATATTTTTCCCAATGCTCACACAATAGGTGTGCATTAATAATTTTTCACTTCACTTTATTATAGGTCCGGCACTGTCCATTTATAAGACTACAGTTTGACTTTATACAGTTACCACCTTGCAGAGGGTTGAAATATGTATTAGTCATAGTGTGTCTGTTTTCAAAGTGGGTGGAGGCTTACCCTACCAGAAGGTGTGACAGCATTACAGTCGCAAAGCTGTTACTACGAGAACTCATTCCTAGGTTTGGTTTGGAATCAGATAGAGGAAAACATTTTAACAGTGAAGTGATTCAAATAATTTGCGGAGCATTCCAAATTGAACAAAAATTGCACTGTGCATATCGCCCAGAGGCTTCTGGAGTGGTTGAACAATTGAATGGCACTATAAAATCCAGACTGGGAAAAATGTGTGCTTCAACATCATTGGAGTGGCCAGATGCATTGCCACTTGTCTTAATGGGACTCAGAAGCATTCCTGATAGAAATACGGGATTGAGCCCACATGAAATAATGATGGGAAGAGCAATGCGACAAGCACATGTTCCCATAAACAAACTGCTGAATATATCTGATGATATGGTACTGGATTATTGCAAAGGATTGGCTGACCTAGTGCGTTCTGTCTCTCATCAGGTCGGAGAAGACGCAGTTTCGAGGCAGCCTGAACAGGAACATGATCTGAATCCTGGTGACTGGGTGGTAGTGAAGAATCACACCAGAGAGACGTGTCTATCACCTAGATGGGGAAAACCTTGTCAAGTCATACTGACTACAAATACAGCAGTGAAGTGTGCAGGATTTCCTAATTGGATTCATGTAAGCCACACCAAAAGAGTACCAGACCCTGAAGAAGAAAATCCTCAGTCAGCATCAATCACTGAGGAAGCTGAAGGTTGCCCAGCTGAAGAATCTCAGGCTCGAGATTCGAGAGAAGCTGCAGAAGAACAACCGAGCACAAGTCAGGACTGGATACCGGTAGTAGAAATTCCTGAAGTTTACTACAGAACAAGAAGTCAAGCAAAATGGGAAGAAATTGAAGAAGATCAGATAGGTGAAGAAGAAGCAGCTCAGGGAAAAGAAGAACAAACAATAAAAGAACCTGAGCAAGACAAGATAGGAAAGGAAACTGGACTCAAAGTAACGAAGAACCAACAAGTTTTGAGCAGGGAAAGACAGGTTTAGAAGAATCCGGTCAGGCTGCAGAAGTACAAAGTGCAATAAGCCCTGATCAGAACCAGTTAGATCTAGAAAATCACACAGAAGAAAAGATCTCGAGAAAAATGAGCATGAAGAATTAAACAAAGAACAAGGTCAATTATTGGAAACTCACGGAGGAGCTACAGAAGAAAAACAAATAAGGCCTGAAGAAGAGCAAGAAAGAAAAACAGTAATTGCCGAAAACGAAAAGGTGTTGAACAGTGAAAATAAAGAGATTGCTGAAGACAAAAATAAAGAAACAGTGCCAACAAAGAAAACAAGAAAAGGTGATCATTGGCCTAGTGTCATTAAAAGAGTAAAATACCACATAACAACCAGAAGTGAAGATCCAGATCAAGTAAATGAAGTAACAAGTCAAACAGAACAAGAAAACAGAACTAAGAAAAGAAGAAGCAAGAGACTGAAACTTGTGAATAACAAATTCAAGGGTCCTGATTGGACTTACATTATTCTTGAAGATTACGAAAGCTCAGAGTCAAGCGAGAGTGGTGACGAAGGAACAAGTGCAGAATTGACGCACGAGAAAGAAACAAGACCACCTTGACTACGAAAAGAATCATAAAAGAAAAACGAAAAATAGATAAGAAGAGCAATCTTCCTTGTCGAAATGTCTGATGATAGAGTTGCTGGGAGATCAAAACAGAGATGTTGTAGAAGATGCTGTGCAATATGCATATGTAGTCTAGTAATGGTGCTTATAGTTTGGTTAGTTCTGATCGTAGCAGTCCCTTACCTTATGATAATGGATAAAAAGATTAACAACGAAACTAAAGGGAAGACAGCACACATGAAGGGAAATAGAGTAGAACTAATGGCAGAAAATGAACCAGAGTTTCATCACAAAATAACTGATAACGACACTAGTTTAAATATTTTCACAAAGTTATTATTTCAATATGTAGATACCATGGAAGTTAGTAATTGTTACGTTTGTATGAAGTTACCTGAATCAGTAGCAGAAGGATTAACATATCATCATTTACCATTGACATATGGCATATCATGTAGTGTATTAGCTAGTTTATTTTATAGAACAGGAAGACTTCAATATTATTATTCAAACATAGATGTGATATTTTCAGAGGTTCCGATTCGCAAGAGTATGAACCCAGTGCTTAGTAGTCAAGATGCACAGTTTATGGGAGATTTTTTCTTAACAATGAAATCAATAGACATAACACATGCACATAGACACAATCTAACATGTTCCTTACATGAAGAAGAAAAGATATTTTTGAATTTAGTAGAAAATAGAAGACAAGATTTTCAAAAGAAAGCTTCAGAGCATAAGGCTCATTTGCCTCCTTGGGCTGAGAAAGAAGGGAGTTACACACCTGGCAAGGCTCAAGCTGCTATGGCTCTGGATTTTGTAAAGACGGGGAAAATTTGTCTACATAGATTAAGGACTGATTATAACAATGTTTTCATTGGTACAAGTGAATGTGAACACAATTTCTTAATTCTTGGAGGTTGGGGAATAAAAGGAGGAACAGATTCAGTTTTTCCTGGAATCTATTATGTATGCGGGAATAAGGCTTACTTTAGGCTTCTGCACGGTGGTATGGAAGTTGTTATTTTGGAATAGTATTTCCAAAGATATACCACGTAAAAAGAAACACTGGGAGCAATGAAAACAATGGCGAATTAACACGTAGCAAAAGAGCTAGTTTTTCTGAAATTGTAGGTGATATATTTGGTGCACTGATATCTTCAGTGGGAATAATTCTGAACTCAAGGAAGATATGTAAATTGTCTACAGTGGTTGATCGTTTATCAACTGACACTGCTGGAGGATTTCTAATGATTAATGCGGAAATGGTTGCGATTAGATCTATGGTTATGCAAAATCGACTTGCTCTTGATATATTATTGGCAAAAGAGGACGGAGTCTGTAAATTACTGAAGACAAAACATTGTTGCACTTACATTCCTGATAAAAGTGCTGAAATTGGAACGTATATACAGAATATAACTAAACTTGAGAAAGAACTTAAACCACTGGAAGTTGATAGTGTATGGGAAAGATTGACAAGTAGTATTGCGTCAATTGGTACCTGGTTTTCTAATATAGGGAAAGGACTTATAGGTCAAATATTAGTACCTTTAGTAGGGTTAGCAATAATAGTACTGACGATGATCATATGGTGCAAATGTTGTAGAAAGAATGGAACATATACTGTGACAGGAAGAGGGAAGAAGAGAAAGATTGATGAAATTGAACTTGAGGATGTGAGAAGTGAATTATACAAGAAATTGAAAGGGGATGTTAAAAATAGAAAATGTAAAAATGAAAATGAAACTATTTGCTAGAAGTTGGCATCTGATTGAGGGTAGTATTTTGATGGCTCTTAACGCCATCAGAGAGGGATTGATGGAGCAAGGACTCAAAATTGAGACTTGCTCGAATGCAATCACCTCACAGTATTAAATTATTAATTTTGTATTGTTTATACTAACGTTGCATACACTACACGAATAGCAAGGAAGCTTGCCTATGTGTTCTAACTAACAAGTAATGCTTGTCCTTTTCTAAAATGGCCGCTAAAGCGCGGAAACCTTACTGCGCATGTCTCATCCATATCACATGGTGTGACGTCTTTCTTTGCTTGGTGGGAAATTTCTGCTTCTGCACAGTGTTCTTTAAAATGGCTGCTTGATGTTTTCACATGCTTCAGCTTGCTCTTGTATTATTATTAATGTGTCGTTTTCTTAACGCTACTAATGCGGGATAGATTTATAAGTAAATGGTGATAGAGTAGAAAGAGTGGGTATACAGTGAAACTTATTATTTGTGATTTTAATATTTTCTTCTTTGACTTTTATTAGTTCGTAAACTTGGGCCTGGGGTTGGTGAACTGAAAACTCGAATGACGTGGGTTCTGCGCATGCTCCTTGAAAGACTGCCCAGAGCGGAAAGGATGAAGTCAACCTGGACGTCGTCCAAGGCCACGACCTGATGGCCTATATTGTCATATTCATGAAATGTCCTTATAAAATTGTAACATTGTACATGAAAAAGGCACAAACTTTGTCATGAGACGGGTGGGAAATAAAGCAAATGTATTAAATTAAGGGGCGGTATTCTAAAACAAAGAGCTTTAAGAAAAAAGCATTTAATCAATATGGTGTGAGAATCCACCCCCTGTCCCTGTCCAATCAGAAGTAGTGGTCCCATATTTTAGCAACATTAGTGGGAGGTACATGGTGTAGAAGGGTATAATAGATATAGAATTAGCTAATTAGTTAGAGCTTACACACACAAGCACAAGAGAGCGGAGATGCTGACAGGAAGAGCTCCAGACCGCCAAGCTGATCAATTGCAGAAGAGGTCCTGAGGAGGGCGGCGGAGTCCATTAAAAGGGAGACACGGGAGAATCGAGGAGAAGCGAAGTACCAGAGAGGGGAACGACGCAGGCGTCGTGGTAGAGAGGTCACCGGTCCTGTCCTGATTCCGGGAGGAGTCTTTGCTCTTCATCCTTCCAGGGTCCTATCTTTCCAATTCCTTGGCCAAGGGGTTTGGTTCTCGCACTTAGGTAAATATAAATGCAACCTTTAGTTACGCTGCTGTCTCTATCTTCTCCTTTCTGAGGGACCGTCATTAATCAATAGTTATTATTCTATGCTTCCTTTTGATGTGCGACTAAGTACCATGTGTTTTCTGTAATTTACTCTGCTAAATCTTTAGATAAACATTTTAAAACTTCCTGACTCAGTGGTTATTTCAGGATTATGTATTATAATGAATGTCACTCATTTTAAACTTCCCAATTAGCAAAGGATTCATTGGTAAATCATTACTCTTCAATCGGAAGGTAATTGGTAGCAGGGATTTTGATAAAGAGTAACAACTGATAAAACCCAGCGTAAGTATTAGCGTAGTATGAATGTATGGGCCCAAGTGAGTATCTGGTGTATGAATGCTGTTTGCTAATATCGCGCTGGATCAGTACGTCACAAAAAGTGACGTACTGGTGGCGCAGGGGGCTTGTAAATCTGCCCCTCGGTATTTAAAAGAAACGCCCAAAACTCACTCTTTCCAAATACCGAATCTCAAATGCAAATTGCGATTCATTAACAAGTTACTGAATCACATTTTGCATTTTGTACATTTGAAAAAGCATTTTTCTGGTTGCATAATGCCCGATTCTCCGAATGGTGCCATTTGTGATCGGAAAAATGCTTTGTCTATCTAGTCCTAAGTCCATACACAGAATTGCACCTTATGATCGAGCCCAATGATTGAAATTGATCTTCACAAGTGTACCTCGCTAGGTTCTCCAACTATTTTTTATATATGTGGTAAAATATTGCATTTTGCGGCAAAGTTTATCTACGAAGATTAACAAAAACCAATAGTTGTTATAAGCATTTCTTTTGGAAACTCATGAAATATTGGAAAGAATTTATGGATCATTTTCCAGATTATCACTCATTCCCCTGACAACTGTATAAATTCTTTGTGAGCAGCCATGTGTATTTGTGTGCTACTGCTCAACCAGGCTTGTGGAAGCCAGTTTTGCTCATTGTATTGCAGCAAAGAAGATAATCACCTATGGGACAGTCTGTGCCTAACCAACATTTTGATCAGATACTTAGCTTTGCATTGCATTTTGCACCCACTGGTTTGTAATCTGGGAATTAACTAATTTGAAATTCTATCCCATTCTCTTTGATGTGTGTGTGTGTGCGCGTCTGTGTGCGTGCGTGTGTGTGTGTATGTGTCTGTGTGTGCACGTGCACGCACGCGCGCGCATAGGCGCCTGTGGACTTGTTTGTCTGCATTGCATGTGTGTGTACACCTCAGTTTGTGCATTTACAGTATTTGCGTGTGTCAATTTTCTTGTGCCAGCCTACAACTGAGTGTACACATGATCGAGTATGTTTGCTTCAGAAGGATAGATTATGTTGGTACAGCTGCATCAGAGGAAATATTAGCAATAACTACAGTAAACCACAATGCATTAAAGTGTCATATCATAAACATTCTAAATTAAAAAGCAAGCACCAATATCATTTTCCAGTGGAAACAAACATCCTCACTGAGTTAAGGGGAGAACGAAACAACAATATTATGTTCACTGACCTCAGAGTCAAAGAAAGCCAGTAACAGAAAGACAGGTCTTTTTTTTTTTTTTTTTTAACATAACCTATGCATTTGTAAAACACACATTCCCCTGTGGGTGTCTTGATACTGAATGACAGATGTGTATTGCTACCCAACTCAATGGTACACATGTTATCAACCTTAGGAGTATAATAGGCTAGGTGGCACAGCCAGAATTCAAACATGCGTCCAAATAAATATACACAGATCCGTGCAGTAGGTGAATTTCTCCACACAGTCTTCAGTTCTGGACCAGAAGGTAAAGGTTGTGATTGACCAGTTTATGTTTAGTCCTTCACCAATATCAGCAATGTTTAGCCAACCCACTGACTCACACACAACTCATCCACCAATGCAGTGCATTTTACCTCCCCCTACCTCATTCACTGAATTAACATTCACCCACTCAGCATTTTGGTTTTACTTGGTAATAGACTTTCTTTAGGGCTGTTCTTTGGGATTTACTTCATGGTGCTGTAACTCACTTTCATCCACCCACATATTGTTCCCATGTTTACCCAATCAGCTACTCTCATTCACCTATCCACTCACTCAACCAACCACCCACATTCACTGATTCACTCACCGTCATCGACTATCTTCACTAACCTACTTATTTACATTTTACTCCAACATTAAGCTTCCACTGTGATCACCCATCAGTCAACTACATCCATGCTCACTTTTACCTACCCACCTGTACACTTTTATTTACCTATCCTCTGACTCAGTGCACCTATACATTTGTTGACTCATCCATTAATGTATGGCTATGTATGCATTCTTACTCAATGAGTGACCAGCAGATGTAGTAATAAAAACCACACTTAGAGGCTGATTACGAGTCTGGCGGTCCACGGACCACCACACTCCGGGGGCGAGGCTGCGATCTTCACACCGGCCTATTTCAAGATGGGCGGTGGGACCACCACAGCCCCGTCGCAGCCACCATAGAACCGCCATTCCCTGGTGGTGTTGCAAAGGTGTAGAGGCCTCCATATGCTTGGTGGTGTTATATTCTATATAGGTACCATAATATAGGCCCTGGTAACTTCATTAACCTTCACCTATATTCTTCCCTACATTACACTTGTCACGGTTTACAGGGACTGACCTTTTACCTAGATTTGACACTGCATTCAGAACGCAGGTTTTCCCTAGTTCGAAATCTCATACATTATGCATGAGGATTCTTGGTAGCACAGTGGGACTACCATCTCCTGTATAAAATCTATGTACAAAGTTCATGCCCGACGTCATCCTTAGGCCGACACAGTAATACAGCGAGGTAGGACCCCTGGGGAGACCTATGGGTATATATACATCACATCTTGCTAAGATAGAAAGAGGAGACCGAGACTTCCCGGCCGACACACTGGCCAGAGACGCTGAGGTTCCTGCATGCAGACACTCCAGCCCGCAGTGGTCTAACATCCCTCGTGGGGTGTCCAACTCAAGACCAGGATGAGGTCCCACAGTCTCTCACTTAAGGTGATGGGGTTGACTAAATCCTAGAGGGATTCTTGGCTTAACACCTACATAAATGCTAGGTACACCTAGGAACATCTAGTTAGGGTGGCATCGTAGGAGTATGCATCTTTTATCATGTGTTTTATATACTCTAATGTATTCATGATTATTGAAAGATGGTAGAGCTATACCATCCATTCACCTTTTTAGCACTGCTAATCATTTATATCTTATACTGTCTAATGGTTGTTGCAGCTCATTTATTTTACACCAGAATAACAACTGTTCAATAAATGCTTATTGAAAAAAACTCAGCCTGTTTTATTCGGTGTATCTCTCTGATACAGACTAAGTAAGCACGAGTGACTGAGCGAAAGGTAGTATATTGTTTCCACGGTCCTGAGGGATCAGGGTTGTCATGTTCGATGGTTGCCAGGAACTATTCTCTCCTTGGTAAGAGGAGATTCTAGTGGCACTATGAGCTAGTTGGTACAAAAGGGCCAACATACCCGGTGGGGGTGTTCAGAGTCAGTCTGACACCAATCCTACAGTGTATGTTGTCTAAACGCGCAGATCCTGTATGCTTTTTATAGGAACTACACTACAGTGGGACCACAGCAGTCCTGCCAAGAATATTAGGAGTATCCTCTCAGCCAGTATTTTCATGACGGTTCCTCATCCACGAAAACCCTGGAAGAGAGGAAACAAAGGTGCCTCTGTGCCCTGTGGATGCACACAGGGGGGCACAACATGTGCCGCTCTGTGTGTATGTACACCAGTTCCTGCACGTAATGGACTTCTCAGTACATGCCGGGCAGGAACTGTTTTTGATGTTCCCATTGCGGTGCCTGTTTTTAGAGGCACCACCATGGGAATGCCAAAAAAGCCCACCAGACAGGAGGAAACTCCTAATCTGGTGGGCAGCCCACCACGGGTTTGGGGATGCGGTAGTGGGATGGACCCGATGCTGCACCGCCAAACTCATAATCGAGCCCTTTGTGGCTTTTTTAACTCTTATATTATCTCCCTTGCAGATTGCATAAGTATAACATGAAGGTGGCCACTGGGGTTGTAGCTGCTGGAAAAGAAATAGGCCAGCAGCACTTAGGAAACAAGGAAGGAAAGGGAGGGCAGAGAGAACAAACTATTTTATTTTTTGTTTCCTCCTATGATACTCAGAAGTTAGGTTTTAACATACTTTATTTTTTCTGGTAATGCGCTGCTCCAGTCATGGTATCTGCAATGCACTGAGACCGCATCTGTCACTACATTGAGAGGCAACAACCTGGTGGACTGGGCCTGGAAAGAAGACTTTCCCCTGACCGTCAAATCAATATTTGAAAAGCATTGGGTAAAAGAGACTAAGACGCTTGTCATGGCACTGCAAGCAGCATCCTCCAATCATAAGACGTACTCAAAAAAGAAAATAAACTCAGTCAATAACAAAGAATTCTTAACCTTATTAATGGAACATTGCACACCCACAATGACCCTGGGTCCTCGCCCAGACCCACAGACTGTCACAATGTACAATGCCATGCTGTCTGAATGTCAACCTGTACCATGCGGCTACATACATGTGGACACATTGTAATACACCATCTTCCCTTCACATCGCAGGGGCATTGTCAACACCTCCTGCAGAGCAGTCCCAGCCACTCTTCACTGATGACGAGGAGGACAACACCAGCATCGACACCCAAACCATCCAAGACATCATTGACCTCATCCGCCACTCACCTCCAGGATCAGGGCAGCCCAGCCACATCAATGAGACCCCACCCACCACCCAAACTACCCAGCAGGAGGCACCCACAGCCCCGGCACTCTCCCAAGACCCCCAGGAACAACACATGGCCTTCCAACGCCGTGTGCTGGAGGGCCAGAGGGAGACGGCTGAGCAGGTGCGGGTGGGGCTCGACCTCATGGCTACCAAACTGGAAGCCATCCATGAGTGTCTACATCCGCCCCATGGTCTCCAACCAGCCCTGACTGACATCGCTGGAGTCACGACGCGGAGAGAAGAACACCTGTCCGCTCAGAGTGGCTCCAGCGTGAGCACACATGCGGAGGCTCATGGAGGACATGGTGCGGATGGAGGCGGAAAGGATGGCAGCCACCGCTGCACACCATCTAAATGTAGCTGGGATCTACCATGCCCTGCAGCACTTCATCATGGCATTGCTGCCACAAGGCGTGTCGCTGATGAATGCGGCTGCCCCCACACAATCCACATCTCCGCCCCCTGGTGTGTCAGTGCCTCCCAGTGTGGTAGGTGTATCCACTCAGGCCCCTGATGTGTCAGTGGCACACAGTGCCACAGCCGGTACTGCAACACCCACAGGTGGGGCAGAGCACACATCCAAGGACGAGGACGTGGATGGGTTGGCTCTCAGAAGGAGGCTCAATCAATCAATCAGGGGTTTGTTAAAGCACGACTACTCACCCGTAAGGGTCTCAAGGCGCTAGGGGGGGGGTGCAGGTTCCATCCATCAAGGAGAGGGTCTGTCGAAGAGCCAGGTTTTGAGGTTTCTTGCAAAGATGGGGAGCGATGTTGTCTGTCTGAGGTGGAGCGGAAGGGCGTTCCATGCTTTGGCCGCGAGGAAGGAGAAGGAGCGGCCTCCCGATCTGGTCTTTCTGGTGCGGGGGACCACGGCGTAGGAGAGCTGGGCTGATCGTAGGGTCCTTTGGGGTGCGTGGAATTTGAGTCGGCTGTTCAGGTATGCTGGTCCGGTGCCGTGGAGGGCCTTGTGTGCGTGGGTGAGCATCTTGAAGGTGATTCTCGCCTCGACAGGGAGCCAGTGGAGTGTGCGCAGGTGCTGGGAGATGTGGCAGTGTTTTGGCAGGTTGAGGACCAGTCTTGCAGCGGCGTTCTGGATGTTCTGTAGCTTGCGGGTGAGGTTTTTGTTTATTCCGGCGTAGAGTGCGTTGCCGTAGTCGAGTCTGCTGGTGACCAGGGCGTGAGTGACGGTCTTTCGGTGTTCGAGGAGGATCCATTTGAAGGTCTTACGAAGGAGGCGGAGGGTGTGGAAGCAGGAAGACGAGACAGAGTTGATCTGGCGGTCCATTTTGAGCTCTGAGTCCAGGATGATTCCCAGGTTGCGTGCGTGGTCCGTGGGGGTTGGCGGGTTTCCGAGGGCGGGGGGCCACCAGGTGTCGCTCCAGGCATCGGGGTTTGGGCCC
The DNA here is from genome assembly GCA_963921515.1 of Calotriton arnoldi. Taxonomy (NCBI): domain Eukaryota; kingdom Metazoa; phylum Chordata; class Amphibia; order Caudata; family Salamandridae; genus Calotriton; species Calotriton arnoldi. The sequence goes on along the minus strand of CAWUFW010004374.1, from coordinate 86,456 downwards.
ATGATGAGTACTTCTGTTTTGTTGGTGTTTAGTTGTAGGCAGCTGTTTTTCATCCATTTGGCGACGGCTTCCATGCCTTCTCGAAAGTTGCGTCTGGCGGTGTTGGGCTCGTTGGATAGGGAGAGGATGAGCTGGGTGTCGTCTGCGTATGACACAATGTTGAGTCCGTAGGTTCTGACGATGGGGGCGAGTGGAGCCATGTAGACGTTGAAGAGCGTCGGGCTGAGGGAGGAGCCCTGGGGGACTCCGCAGGTGGTAGGTGTGGGGTCCGAGAGGAAAGGGGGAGTCTGACCCGCTGCGTCCTGCCGGAGAGGAAGGAGCGGATCCAGTCGAGGGCCTTGTCCTGGATTCCTGCGTCGTAGAGTCTGCGTATTAGGATGCGGTGGGAGACTGTGTCGAACGCCGCTGATAGGTCGAGGAGGATGAGGGCTACTGTTTCTCCTTTGTCCAGTAGGGTGCGGATGTTGTCTGTTGCGGCGAGGAGGGCGGTTTCCGTACTGTGGTTTTTTCTGAAGCCGGATTGGGAGGAGTCGAGGATGTTGTGTTCTTCAATGAATGTGGCGAGTTGGAATATTGATGGCTTTCTCGATGACTTTCGCTGGGAACGGGAGCAGGGAGATGGGTCTGTAGTTTTTGAGGTCGGTGGGGTCCGCTGAGGGTTTCTTTAGGAGGGGGTTGACCTCGGCGTGTTTCCAGTCGTCGGGGAACGAGGCGGTCGCCAGGGAGCGGTTGATGGTGTGGCGGTGCATGGGTGCGATGGTGTCGGCGGCTCTGTTGAAGATGTGGTGGGGGCAGGGGTCCGTGGGGGCCCCTGAGTGGATTGACTTCATTGTCTTCAGTGTGTCTTCGGTGGTGAGGGCTGTCCAGTCGTCAATCGCTGGTTTCCGGGTGTCGGGGGTGGTTGGTGAGGGTTCAGTGTGTTGGTTGTCTTCGTCGAAGTTGTCGTAGATGCTCTTGATTTTGTGGTGGAAAAAGGTGCTGAGTTTCTCTAGCCTACATTTCCGCCACCTGGCCTGTTTCTGCTTGGTCCCGCACATGGCCTCATGACCTTCCACTGACCCCCGATACACTCCGATGCACTCACCTTGGACAGCGACATGGACTGCCACATCCTGTTTGACGACCAATGACACGGCGACCAAACTGCGGACTGTAGCCTTCCTCTTCCACAGTACATGTAATCCCCGGATGGACTCTAGCTGGCCCTCCACATGCCCATATTGTGTAGTGTGCTCGGCATTGCCCTGTACCGCTCCAGCTTGATAACTGCACTGGATGTGCAATAAACATCCAGTGAAGTACTGCTGTGTCATGTCTTTCATCATTCATGTGTGAATGTGTGGATGAATGTAGGGACAGTGACTTCCCTTGCGTCAATGATGTTCATCCTGTGGGATGCCAGTCAGAGGGTGCTACATTGCATTTTGTGTACCGGGTCCCGTGTACACTACAACAGGGACACACGCATCAGTCACTTCCTTGTCCGGACATGGACTGAACCACGCCCAGAGCCCAAGAGTCGTTGTTGCAAGCCCTGCGCTGGTCCGGCGTACGACAGGCCAGACCACTCCGCTAACGCTCCGAGGGGTGGCCCTCATTGCTACCCGTCGCAGGCGTACTCGCTGGTGGTGTGCAGGTCACTGGTCTAGTTGTCTGCATGTCACAGCCACTCCCTGAGGGCAGGTTTGCACGCACACCACACCCATCCGGCACAGGCGTCACAGGCCATGTGACTCCGCCAACATAAGGGGCCGACGACGTCACATTCCCCTCTGCCGGTGGTGACTGGATGACGGACGCTCCACGGTTCTCAATCATTAAGGGCCCATGAGTTTTTGCGCACAGGGTTAGTGGCACACGAGGCCTTGTGGACGGCACGGGCCTACCACCACGTGGCGCAGACTGGGGTTGCACAGGGTTAGTGGCACACAGGGCCTTGCGGACGGCACAGGCACATCGCCACGGGACGGTGACTTTGGGTGCACTGAGTCAGTGGCACCTTAAGCTGCTGAGTAGGTGTGCAGCCTGCGATGATGCCCCGTCCCGGCGGTCCGGCCAGCTCAGGTTTTGTGTGCCCTGCTGGACCACAGTGTAGGCCAGAGCCAGCGGGCAGCGCGGGCCTACCGCCACGTGGCGTCGCTTCTGGGATCCCAGAGTTGGTGGCACCCATTGGGCTGAGCGGGTGTGCAGCCTGCGATGGTGCCGGGTGCACTGGTATGTCCTATGCCATGGAGTAATCAAGACCCAGCATCAAACGTGAGACCTGGTGGCCTGAGGAGCGGGGCTGCATGATGTGGAGGGTGCCATGTCCGCGGGCCCCGGGCTTGTGGCTTGCAGCGGCACGTGGTGGGACCTCCTGTCTACGTGCCTGTGGCGGAAGGTGAGCATTGAGGCCTGGGTGTGCATGGGCGGGTAGGCGATGTTGTCTTGTGCAAGTGTGTGTACTGTGCCAGTCATGTATCTGGACTCTGTTTCAGTTGACGGCTCTGACTCAGATGTGTGACCTGGTATCCTGCTATACATACCGGCACATGGTTGGAGACACACCGGTGGCAGCAGGTGAGCAGAGTGGCCTGGGTGCGCAGGGGCGGCACTCTCTCTCTCTCTCCCTCTCTTCCTCTCTCTCTCCTCTTCTCTCTCTCTCCCTCTCTTCCTCTCTCTCTCTCCCTCTCTTCCTCTCTCTCTCCTCTTCTCTCTCTCTCTCCCTCTCTTCCTCTCTCTCTCTCTCCCTCTCTTCCTCTCTCTCTCCTCTTCTCTCTCTCTCTCTCCCTCTCTTCCTCTCTCTCTCCCTCCCTCTCTTCCTCTCTCTCTCCTTCGCTCTCTCTCTGTCCTCTGATGTGCGCAGGACACACCTTCTCATCATGATTTTGTCTTACAGGCTGTGATCTACGTATTGTCCAGAGGGGAGCGGCCATGTGCCTTCATTTCATTTGGGTGTTCATTTTAATAAAGTTTCATTTGTTGCTTTGAAAGTGAATGTGTGCTGCTCATTTCTGTGACGACACATGCATGTCACCAGTTGTGATTGTGCGACATCAAGCGGAATATTTTGTACATGTTTAGGTGTGGCTGATGTGGCATGTCTTTGGTCGGGGGGTGCCAGGGAGGGGTGGCCCTGGGGGTGGTGGCGGTGGGTGTTGTGGCCCTCTTGGGTGTCCGGGCCGCATGATGGGTAGCTCCATGGCATCTGTTGCCCTTCCGATGTAGCCCTGGGCTGTGCTCCCTTTGGTTTGCAGGCTGCCGTCCGACTTTACACCAGGTCAGAGCAGGTGTAGATTTCCTGGTGCTAACGCGCCTTATCGCCTGTTTTGTGTTTTTATCGCCGATGTGGCTGGTCGTTGAGAATGTTGAGGTGTGATGTTGTTGCGCCTTTTGGCACGGGAACGCCTACTCTGCATCTCATTAGCGATATTTGCGGGGGTCCTCTGTGGCGATGTTTTTTGCGGCTGCTATCGCGGGTAAACTGGTGCTGTGGGCTGTTAACACCGGCTTGTGAATGGGAAGGTAAATTTATCACGACTTTGGCTGCGATAAAGTGCCGTTAATTCGGCGATAGCTCCTTGTGAATATGCCCCTAAGACGCTTGTCATGGCACTGCAAGCAGCATCCTCCAATCATAAGACGTACTCAAAAAAGAAAATAAATGCAGTCGATAACAAAGAATTCTTAACCTTATTAATGGAACAGAAACTCAAAGCTATTGAATAAACATACCCTCAGGATTTGCGCTGGAATGTATGACCCCTCATGGAGCGCACAACAATATCTCCTACGAATATGCCTCTTTTTTCCGCAGCCTGTCACCCCGCATGTTGTTACAACGCAGTCGTTACCACGACCGCGTTGTAACAACGCATACCATTACCCGCAAGTCGTAACAACGACTTGCGGAGGGAGCGCTGGATGTTGGAATAGTATAATTTACTATTCCAACTCCAGTCTGTGCGGACAGTAGGGAAGGTGTTGGATTTTAAATCCAACACATTCTCCCTCTCCGCAAGTCGTTGTTACGACTTGCGGGGTAATGGTATGCGTTGTTACAACGCGGTCGTGGTAACGACCGCGTTGTAACAACATGCGGGGTGACGGTTTCGTGGAGAAGGTTGTTTACCTCTCCTACTCCTATAGATGCTTCCTTGGCTAAATCAAGTCGGGGATGACTGCTGCTAAATGATACCCTGAAGAAAAGAAATCCTACAGTCTTGCATAAAAGCCTGTGTGGAGCAAGAGAAGAGACAAAACATTTCATTTTGAACTGTAACCTGTACAATTCCATCAGGTCAAATACAATCAACAGCATCCAGCGCAAAGAACATCATGAGTTTCCAGACAAACAAATGTTCTTCCTCTTGAGCGATCTCTTAGGCTACCCAACAAAACTAACCAGACTGTACTTAAGGAGAAGCTGGGAACTTTGGATGAATCTTCTCAAAAATGAAATCCCGGTCGCCCACATCAGAACTTTATCCATCTTCAAAGACCATTCTGGGAAAGATGCGAAAATCTGGACGAACTAGCAATAAATAGGGGGAAATGAACTACTGACATCCATGTTATTGGCAGTAAAGATGTTTTTTCCTGCCAATTTTTGAATTCTTTTTTTATTGCTTGTTGTGTGAAAGTCCGTTGTGCTTCTGCATTGTTGGCCGAAAGCACCATTCATAAAAATGACAAAAAATTAAAATTTCAGTTTCAATGCTTTGTAAGGAGAGTCAGTTGTTCATCATACTTTTGTGCACGTGCTGGAAGTAGTCCTACATTCCTTCTGTATGCTGTTCCTTCAGGTTTCGCAATATTTATATGGTTTTGTCAGTGTATGTCTTGAAGCAGAAATTGTAACTGTTGAGGGTTGCTGCAAGGAGAGTCATATGAGTGTAGCCAGAGGGGTGATCCTTGAGGCACTCCACAGGTGACTTGAGTCACTTATGAGGTATTACCTGATGGGTGCATTTCGCAAAGAAAGATTGAATCATTCGAGAACAACGCCTCTCAGAATAAACACAAACTTCAGTTGAGATATTAGAACATTGACCAAATTGAAGGCTGTGAACAGGTCCACAGAATTAAAGGCTAGCGTTGGCTATTGACTTCGCATGGAAGAATTCTTCTTTGAACTCCATAGAGAAGTTTCAGTGTGATTCACAATAGGCTGGAAGTTTCATTGTGACTACCACATCCAGAATATTTGCCATTTTAAGGAGACCTGGAATCATTGTATTTGACTAAGACCTTTGGATCAGTGGTTGGTTTCTTGAGAAGTGGAGTTGAGTGTTGGTACGAGTTTGTTTTCAGTATCTCCTGCTAACAATAAGGCGCTAACAAATTCTGAGATGATTGGCTCCAGGGCAGATAACCCAAGTTTGATTATTTTTGCATCACAAGCATCTTAACAGGAGGCAGCAGGTTTGAAATTATTGAGATTTTGTTGGTGAATCCTCAGTTGTTAAGGCATATTAATTTCAGAACGTGTTTGGTTATGTGAAGGCTTTAATCTGGCAAGAGGAGCAAGGTTTTACGTCGGCTTGGAGCTAAACCTTTTTTTTCATTAAAATAGGACATGTGAGCATCACACAGCTATTGTGATAATGGTAACGGTTTGGGTGAGGAGACAGCGATCCTTTTTTGATAACCTGGAAGAGTGCCTTGTGAAATTGTTCTCATTGGCAATACAAGGCTCAATGAAGGCGTTTTTTGCTGTAATGATTTTTGCTTTATTTCTCTAGACATAGATGTAGCAGGTGTTTCTGTACGATGGGAAAGCCAGACTTTTTCTAGCAATCTGCTTATTTCTTTAAGAGGTGGAGCTAACCAAAGAATAATTTGTTGGATATTACTTTTTAGAATTTAGGGGCATATTAGCAAGACCCACGTTAAAATTATCGCCGTTTTAGCGGCAGGAAACTGCCGCTAAAACGGCGATAATGGGCTTGCTAATATGCGTTATAGAATTCCATTAGAAGCCCAGGTTAGATGTCCTGCACATCTAACCTGGGCTTCTATTGAATTTCATAACGCATATTAGCAAGCCCATTATCGCCAGCTTTAGCGGCAGTTTCCTGCCGCTAAAACGGCGATAATTTTAACGTGGGTCTTGCTAATATGCCCTTAGTCTTTTTGTTGATGAGGGGGACAAACGTATCCAGTAGGTGGTGGTTTTCTGTATGGGGAGGTCGAACATGTCAAGAAGGTTTTGTGATGAAGGACATCCCTTGTTAGCAATAGCATGAGCGAAGTCATTGGGCTGCACGCTTCTTCGATTACTTGCCCAATGTGAGGCAAGGAAGGGTATTTGTGTTTTTTTATTGGGAAGAGCTCTTTCTGTAAGGGAATTAGAAGAGGCATAGTCAGACTATGAGAGCAGGTGGGAGTTAATATTGTTCACATTTGGGTCATGATAGACAGAGTGGGGTGAGGGCTTAGAAACAGGGTAAGGAGCCGTCCAGTTCCCTATGCAGCCCTTGCAAGTGTTAATTGTTTCCCACTGCAACAAAAGGAGGCAGATATTGCTTACAAATGCAGCAAGCTTTGCACTTTTCAAAGCTATTTAATAATGTTTTGAAATAATATGGTGGCTGCTAACTATCATTGAGGTCCAGCTTCTAAACACTGACTAGGTAGTGCCAAATTATGAGGAGAAACATTTCACCTCAGCGAGCTTTTTTCTTTTTATCTCGCCTCCAATCATTCTTGCCCACTTCGTCAGTGGGGGCTAGGAATGCCTGCAAATGTCAGGAGTTCTGGAAGTTTTTTTCAGATGATCACTTTTTCATTCCATTGGAAGGCTACCGGAAGACCAGAATTTGATTCTATATACAGATTTAAAGTCAGTTTTTGTTTATAAACTGATAGATTCAAAGCGGTGCCCAGCAGGTTGTATAGAAATGTCTGCAGTGGACATTTTGCCCACTGAGATATCTATCAAAGTTAGTTTTTATATATAAAAAATAACCTTTCAATAGTGAACCTTTGAGTCAGTTTCAGTTTAGACATTTTATTGGGAGGAATTTTCATCTATAAAAGTAGCATACATATAACAAATAAACATTTCATTTTTTTCTTTTTTTCCCAGTTTAGACCCTTGAGTCATTTTTGTATTTTATGCATTAATGTATTTCATTCATCTATAAGTGCTTAAGGATCAGACGTGCTTGCAAATGCATGTGATATATTTGAAATGACAATGTCGTACAGGGTAGGTAGTGCAGCAGGGAGAGACTGGGACCAAAAATAGGGCTGGACACCCTAAATACATTGGTGCTCATATGTGAGTCGCGACTTACCACAAACCATTGCTTGATTAGTACTGGGTAACCCTGTGGTGAAACATGATAAATGACGTTCTTTATCCATCCCTTCTGCCACTTTCACCTCTCAGTCCTCCCAGACCATTATATCTTCCACTCTTCCTCATCCTTCTCCCTTCTGACCATATCGCCTCCTCCACTCTCCATCCCTTTTTTCATATTCTTAGCCCTTCTCTCTGTTTTCTTAACTCACATCATCTGTCTCCCTTTTGTTGAGTCTAGCAGGAGTCTCTCTTTTCATCTACTCCCTCTGTTTCCTCCCTTATTTCCTTACACTTTCCTCTTCCCTATGTTCCCCCTCTTAGGTCCTCCATCTTTCTCTCCCACACAGCCTTTTGCTCCATTCTTACTCTCAGTCCTTGTAACAGATTTTCCTATATTCAAGCCTTCACCATTCATTTCTCCCTCTTAATTCTTCACCTCATTTTCACCACTGTTCTCTTACCTCGTCTTTTACTTGAATCCACTCTTCATTGCACTGTTTTTAATTTCCCTAAGCTCTTTTCTCTCTATTCACCTTTTAGCAATGTTCTCTTCTTTCCCTTCATTTTCCATATCTCCCTTTCTCTACACTTTGTACCTTTGCTATATTATTTTCCATATATTTTCTCTCTGTTTCCTTCTTTCAATATTCCTACCTTTCAGGACATCACCATTCACTTCTTCCTTTCAATCTCTCAAAACCTAATCTGTTTTCACTCTGCTCTTCCCCTGCTTCTTCAGCCCCCTTGCTGTCTCAGGAGGCTGAAGGTGAGCTGTACCATTCATTGCACAAAGACCCTGATCATACCTTCTTGCTCTCCTAACCAGCTCCTGTAAAATGCTGCTTGGAGAGTGGAGGGACATTTTTCAACACTCTGCACTCGGTTTGTGTCACAAAAGTGATGGAAAGCCAGCACAAAAGGTATTTGGATTTACTTTCCAATGCAAATTCTGATTTGCACTGGAAAGCTTCCTAATGTAACACAAAGTAGTTCTATGCATTGCTTCGCACTACTTTGCGTCATGCGGGCATTGCATGAATGGTCCATGGGTGTTACATGCAACCAACCATGGCTTTTAGTGTAAATCCCCATCTAGTAACATTAGTAAACAGGAATTTGCTCCAAAAAAATGATGCCTCCTTGATGCAGGCGTAAGGTTTGAAAAATGTTTTGTTTTCGCCAAACGGTTCAAACTTTATATGCGTGCTGCACTGTACAGAACATTTAGAAAGTGGGTAAAGTAGTAAAGCATATTTCTTATTCTCAAAGGGTCAACCCTTCCTATACCAAACCTATGCTTGACAGAAAGCACACACCCTTGCATTGTGCTGCAAGTTTGTCTGCGTTGGCATATGGCAGCTGAAAGTGCTCGTGCGCTGAGGAAAAATTAAAACATTGTCATTATATTAGTAGATATGGCGCTGTTTTTCGTTCCCATTGACACAACACATTGTGCTAAAAATTTGTGAATCTTAAGTGCATGTTATTTCCTGCCTTCCCAGCCCTGGATCCAACCTGGCTGAAGTGACAATGCAGGGTCGTTAGACACTTTGAGTGAAGGCAGAGCACAGGCCATTCAGGTTTAAGAGGGACTATGCTCAGCTCCACACCCCAACCTGCCAGCAGATGGCCCTCTCAGGCATATCTAAGCCCTCTATTGTGTGACTGTCTGGGAGGAATTCACAAAGTCTAACTATCAGTTACATCCAGTCATGCGACCCTGGCCAGTCTATAGGCACAAAAGGGCTAAGATCAGAAAAATGGCAACTTTCTAAAGGTGGCATTTTTAAAATTGTGATAACAAACTCAACTTTAATGATTTACACCCCAATCAATATTTGAAGTTCGCTCAGCTCCGATACGCCTGGATGTCTGAGAGACTACAGGAGGTTGACATACCGGAATATGCACCGCTTGAAGGAAGGTTAATTATGGAGGAACCTGGTCGGTAAAGCTGTATTTTACACCCACAAACTATTAACAGTAATATTCCTTATAACCTGGGTACACTGCGAGAGCGATGGGAGATGGAGATTACGGAACTGGGTGACAATGATTGGGTGGTGGCCCTGACGCATCTCCAGGAAGTGCCGATCATGCCCCCACTGCAACTAGTGCAGTTTAAGGTGCTCCACCATGTCTATTATGATCGTGCTATACTACATAGGATGGGGAGAGCAGCGTCCTGAGAATGTTTGAGATGTAGGGGAGACAAGTGGGACTTCTTGCAAATGCTCTGGGATTGCCATATCATTCAGAAATACTGGTCGGTCATTCTACAGGAGCTCCAGGATATCCTAGAGGTAGATGTCCCACTTCAGCAGAAATATATTCTGCTAGGTATTCTCATGGAAATTGATGTCCCGGGGGCACAACTCCTATTCTGTAGTTTGGGTCTGATTGTAGCGAAACAAGAAGTTTCAGGTACTGGGGTGTGCCGGAGATCCCCATGCTTCGTGAATGGAAGGATGGTATGCATTTGTACATGACGATGGAGAGAGTTACTTATAAGAGCAGAGGTTTCCCCTGAAAGTTTAAACACGTATGGGGCACCTGGATGCGCTATTACAAACTGGGATGTGAGGATGAGGAGGCTGTCAACCTACATTTGGGTGGTGATGATGCTGGGATGGGAGTGTCTGGACAGGGAGGATTTCTGAGGTGAGAGCCATGTGGGAAAGTGTTTGTCCTGACACAGTGGGGTACTTTGTGTTTATGTTCATGGTGTGAGTTGATGGCTGCAGGAGGGTCTATGCTCACCTCCACCCCCATCCTGCCATCAGATGGTCCTTTCAGGCACACCTAAGCCCTCTATTGTGTGACTGTCTGGGAGGAATTCACAAAGTCTAACTATCTGATACATCCAGTCATGCGACCCTGGCCAGTCTATAGGCACAAAAGGGCTAAGATCAGAAAAATGCCAACTTTCTAAAAGTGCCATTTTTAAAATTGTGATAAAAAATTCTACTTCAATGACTTACACCCCAATCAATATTTGAAGTTTGCTCAGCTCTGTCACGCCTGGATACCTGAGTGACTAGACGTGGTTGACATACCGGAAGGTTGAAGGAAGGTATGTGTCTCACACACAGCTGTGCAGTCAAGAGTAAGAAGATTAAAATGGACCAACTTATTGTATGAGCAGATTAAGCCCAGGCATTTTGTTCCACTGGCACAACCGCTCCCAATATAACCCCTTTGGCCTCTTTACAACCTAATCCTCAAGCACCTTCACCACCTCATCTGGAGGCTTACCTTTCCTGCCTGAAACTATCAACTCTGCATATTTTGAAACCTCATTTATGCTGCGAAAAAGCCCTCAAAAGGAGCAGGCTACAAGGACAGGACAGGCTCCAGCCTACAGCCGCCAACATTGTGTGCTTTGGGCTTCTGCAGCCTTTTGGGTTGTGCAGCTGTAGAGTGGGCTGGCCCGCACACTGCAAAAATTAGGGGAAGAAAATAGTCCACAGCTAGCCTTGATCATTAACCTTTGGGCAATGCTCAGTTTTCTGCTTTGCCAACCTGAAAATGAAATGTGGTACTTCCTAAACTAGAGGTGGCACAGTATTCCCACTTTGCAGTATATACTTCATGTGTTGACAATCAATCAAAGAAATCCATATAAACAAATTAATTGGAAATGTATCCTTAAGAATATAGACTAGGGGTGGGCGGAATTTGCGTAGTCGCGCTACGCAAAGCTCCGCGAAACGGTAAAAAATCTCCGCGAGCACGCAAAAGTTCCGCGAACATGCGGAATTGCTTGTTCCACCCGTTCGCGATGCTTTTTTCTTGTTCGCGAATGCTGTTTGCATGCTCGGGGAGAAATATCTCGCGAACACGCATTTTGAAAGCGCGAACAAGCAAAAACTCCGCGAAGCCGCAGATCGCGGAATTTTTGGCAATTCCGCGTTCTCCGCGGAACGCGAAATTACGCAAATTCCGCAAATTCCGCGAGCGGAATGGAATTTACCGCCCAGGCCTAATATAGACCACTGTATCCCATGCCACAAGAACATGCAGCAAAGACTCACATGCTCTGTGAACAGAGCATGGTGTTAGTTCCTGCCCTTCACAAACTATCTCTGCGCAAGAGCCCACAGTGTTCGTGCCCCCGGAGACTGATGCATATAGCTTTTAACTGTGTTGAGCAAGTTCTAGGTGGAAGGCATACCCTTTAGAAAAAACCTTTACCTTGTCCCTCTATTCCAAATCCCATTGAACATGGCTGAGGATCATTTATGCATTTCCCCAAACCCAGTACCAATAGGGCATGGTTATTAGGTAACCTTACATAAACATACTTAAGTGAAAGTAAGTGTACGTATATTGTTTTTGACAGTTGTCTGATTATTTTTCTTAGCTGTCAAAACAGCTCAGCAGGTGATTATTCGGGTCTGCCATATTCAGTCACCTGAATGTGTGTGTTAGCTAGGCAGAAGCAGAGTTCTATCCTTTCAAGGTCATTCAATTTAGTACCTTAATATCAGGTCATTTCTATGGTTGTATAGTTAATCATAGCTTAGTAATTTCATTGGGTTTTAGAATTGGGGACATAACAATCACTTTGCTTAAACTAAAGTTTTTATCAAAATGCTATGATTTTTTACAACACATTGGATCTTATTTAGAGTTTGGCAGATGGGATACTCTGCCTAACGTGGTGGATATTCCTTCAGCCATATTACAAGTGCAGTGTAGCCTATGGCACTTTGAATACAACTGACTGGATATCCACCAAATCTTGATGGATTATCCCAACTGCCAAACTATAAATAAGGCCCATTTTTTGGTGATGAAAGTAAAGGTCTAACAGGCACATGCATATAGCTAAATTGCGCTCGCAAAATTTGCGAATCGCAAAAAAAGGCTGTTTGCGAGCGCAATTTAGCTACTCCCAATGCATGAACCCAAATCTGCGAAAAACCATGAAATTCGCTAATATAAGGAATCACTAAATTTGCGAACCCCAATTTAGCGATTCCTTATTTGCAATTCGCAAATAAGGACTCGCAAATACATGCATGAAAAATCTCAAATAGCGATTTCAACGAAATTCGCAATTTTGCAAGTGCAATTTAAAGAGGATCACAATCAGGTGGTAACCATGAGTGTAAAAGCCCTACAGGTGCTAATCCTTACAAACCTATTCAAACTGACCCAGGAGGCCTCAGAATTTTTCGCAATGGCAGCGCTCTACGTGATGGCGAGGAGGATGAGGCTCCATGCAGCAGCCCAGCGAAGAAGGAGAATACAGGAGCGCATTTTCAGAGTGCGCATCACATTGTTGGGACAAACAGATGATGAAATATACGACAAGTTCAGGCTGAATGGTGCCATGATCCTTGATCCAATTGCAGAATTGGAACCCCTAATGCAGCGCCAGACTCGTAGGACCCATGCCATCCCCACTCATGTGCAGGTCCTATGTTGCCTGCACCTACTTGGGTCAGGCAGTTTCCAGGGGGTAGTAGCTGTAGCTGGAGGGGTGTCACAAAGCTCCCTTTCATGTTTCTTTAAATCTTTCCTGAACGCCATGATGACAAGGATCCACAACCACATTACCTTCCCCGAAACCCCTCAGGAATTGAATAAGACCAAACTGGACTTCTACCAGGTAGCCCGGTTCCCACATGTGATAGGTTGCATAGATTGTACGCATGTTGCCATTTGTCCACTAGCAGTGAATTAATACATTTTTAGGAACCGTAAATCCTATCATTCACTCAACATACAAGTAGTCTGCAATGCTAACTATATCATAACAGACATTGTGGCTCAATACCCTGGAAGCACACATGACTCCTATATATTTCGACACAGTGGCATACACACCCGTCTGCTCTGGGGTGATTTTGGCGAAGGACATCTGCTTGGTAAACATATATAATGATTCCTCTCACACAATGGCCAAATGGCAATGCATAACTGTCACTAACCCTTTGCTCATTACCCTGTAGGTGACAGCGCATACGCCGTGCGAAACTACATATTGACACCATACCTCAACCCAGCCACCCCAAATGAGCAGAGGTATAATGCAGCGCACATCGCCACACGAAATGTCATCGAACGCACCTTTGGCCTGATGAAAAGTCGCTTTCACTGCCTCCACAAGACTGGCGGAGCATTGCAGTACCGGCCCGAGACCTGCTGCAGGATTGTGGCTGCATGTGCCATGTTGCACAATATTGCTACCACGAGAGGCATACCCATTGAACTGACCGACAGTGAGCCTGAGGAGGACAACCAGCAAGGGCCACAACTGCGACCAGCACATGGGGCAAGCTCAGCAGAATGGCAAAGGAGACGTGCAGAAATTACACAACATTATCTCTGAGGTGAGTAATGATGAGACACGTCACAGCATGTTTGAACTGTACTGTATTTACTTGCATTAAACCATGTTGTTGTGTTAAAGCACACATAGTAGGTGCAAAGTAGCACAGTGATTGCATGCAGAAAAAACAAAAAATACCTCATTTTCTGACTTGGACCTCAGTCACTAGTATGGTATTGTCAATGGTTACCTCACCACGGTTGAATTGTTCTGCCCAAGTCAGTCTATCTCTTCCTACCACGCACCCCCAAACGCCTTTCTCCGGCATCATCTCCATCGAGTAGCGGTCGGTGGTGGGAGTGCCCCCAGGCGCTGATGTGGGGCGGGTGAGGGGCAGGGTGGGGGGTAGTAAACTACGGATTACGGCCGATTACATGTAAGTACACATATGAATAAATAAAACGAATTTCGTTGCGCGCGCTGCATCGCATTTGGTGATGCAGCGCGAGAAACGAAATTCGTTTTATTTATTCATATGTGTACTTACCTGTAATCGGCCATAATCCGTAGTTTACTACCCCCCACCCTGCCCCTCCCCCGCCCCACGTCAGTGCCCGGCGGCACTCCCACCACCGACCGCTACTGTCTCCATCCCTCATGGAGGCTCCGGAAGGTGTTGTGCTCCGAGTGGTGCGCCTCCTGCAAGTGGGGACTGGCACTGACAGGCTACTGAATCTGGACGCCTCCTCACTCCCCTCTTCCCCCGTCAGATTGCTGCCCCCAGCAGTAGCAGCCTGGATTTGTTCCACGGCATTAGTTACCTGGACCAGTGCCCTGGCCACATCCCCACAACAATGGCTCATTTCTATCTGCATGGCCACGGACCGACGGGACAGCAGTGCAGTGTTGGTGCTCAGGCGATTGTTAGATTTAGTATAGCCTTGTAAGCACATCATTAACTGGCGATGCCTTCTTCTCTGTGTCACCTGGCCCTCCTGCATCACCCTGCTCAGCTCCTGCATGGCCGCATTGGACTGCCTGTTGCCTTCCACCACAGCTGTTGTGAGTTCTCTCACACAATCGCTCATGACTGCAATGTCGGTTGCCATTTTGCTGAGTTGTGCCTACATTGACCTCATATGTTTTGCCTGCAGGCGCTGCACCCTCAGCACCTGGCTCTCCAGCCCACCCCAGACATCTGGACTTTGGTCCTCCTGCGATGTGATGCGTGCCCTTGACCTGCGCCTCCGGCTTTGGATTGTGCTGTGCCGGATCTGTGACTGGGGTGTCGTTGTGGGGGTACCTCGAGGCTGGCTTGTCTCTGGATCTGGTTCACGCTCCTCCTCAGGTTCCATGGGCTGCAGTGGTGGAACTGGGGCCCTGCGTATAGTGGGGGCAGGGGCTGTGCTTTGTGGGGCCACAGGTGTTTCCACGTCTGCCTCAGCCAGAGTCTCCTGTGTGTCTCCGCATTCACTTTCCTCAGACTCTCCTTCTGCTGCATCTGTGATGTTAAACAGTGCAATGTTAATTTGTTGTAAGGGTAATGTCGTGTCACATTAAGCATACTTTGGGTCTCAATAAATTACTATCTGTCACACAGTGTTCATGTGTTTAACTTTCTTATAGTGTGTTTGCCTACCAACTTGCCTAACCTGCCTGTAACTCCCATAATGCATTTGGGTGTTAAAGGAAAATGTGGACTGGAGTTAGTATCTGTGCACTAGAGATGAACTGAGGTGATGTTCACATTTTGATATGTCTCTTGAAATGGACACTTGCATGCATCTTACCTTGTGAAGTACTGGCCGCTCCGGATGTATCCAACTGGGTCACTCCCACCACAGCTTCAGGCTGGAGTGTGGACTCAACCAGGTCCTCCAGGGGTGTATTTCCAGGCAGTGTTGCTGGTCCACCTCCAGTCTTCTTAGCCTCCTTCAGCCTGTCCGCAATCCTCTCCTTGGCACGTCTGCGCAGGTCGTACCACCTTTTTTTCAGGTCGTCTATTGTGCGGTGGGTGACCCCCACTGCATTCACTTTATTCAGGATCCTGAGCCATATTTTCCTCTTCTCTGCCTCCGGTACCTTGAGAGACAGTTTCCCAAAGAGCTTGTCGTGGCTCCTCACGACCTCCTCTATGAGGTTTTCTATTTGTCTCTCACTGAACTTGAGCTTGCGTTTCCTGGTTGATGCACTCCCCTGTTGCTGATGGTTCCATTATTTGGCACTGGACAGGTCTGCTAGCCAAGAAGATGCTTGTCCTGCTCTGCTCCTGCACTCAGCCTCCTCCTCTCACTCTCTCTGGGCACTGAATGAAGCATTGGCTTGATGACTCACTGGTTGTGATGTCATCAGCATGCTTCAAAAGCGACGCGCTATTTGCGAGTTCGCTAATAGCGATTTCGCTAATTGTGAAATCGCTATTAGCGAACTCGCAAATAGGTATTTCTGTATTTACGCGTCGCAATTGTATTATCGCTATTTGCGATTGCGAATTTTAGCGAATCGGTAAAAATTCGCTAAAATGGTCATGCATTGGAGATAGCGAATTCTAAATAGCGTCTCTTCAAAATTCGCTATTTAGGATTCGCTATTTCTAAATTTAATGCATGTGCCCCTATACCCCTTAGCATCTTCACATACATTTGTCTCAAATATTTTGAGTTTGCAGATATGCATCTTTTCTCTGGTCATACTATATAGCCAGAGTAGTTAAACATGTTTTGAAGTCCTCAATACTCTAGAGCATCTGAAAAAAATAAAACAATGCATGTTTGAAATTATGTTACTGGTTGACTGAGGTGTGAGCGCTGGTCAATCAGCAACCACAATCCTAGTTAAGGTAAGGCACAAGCAAACCTCCATGAAATTAACAGGAACATTGTGTAAAATAGAAAAGCTTCGACTGAAGAAGGCTTTCAATCCTTGAAGCAGGAAGGTTACAATAATGTTTTAATTCTGTCCTGAATGAGTGAAGGGCAGGGGTTACACAAGCATCTAAGAGGAGAGAAGGACTTGCTTTTATGGCTGCCTAACAGAAGTCTTGCTTTAATGTTTTTGACCTGTTCACTTTTGAGATGTTCATGAAAAGTGCGTTTTGACTTCATGTTTCACTGATTCGCCTATAAAGGACACGTTTTTGGATAAGTAGTATGGTTGCTTACAAGGGATTCCTTTGTAGGCAATTCAGAAGATTTGAAACTTAAAGTGACAATAGTGAGTGAACACAGAAAGTTTCCAGGCCAAGTCCTCGCCTTCCAAATCCTTCGGTCACCTCTCCTCCTATATCCTCCTCTCCATGAAGGAGGAATCAAAACCCCATACAACACTGAAGCCAACCAACTGACCCCCCTGAATCAACGACCAGAGAGATTAAAGAGGTCTAACCCAGTTCAATGCTCCATTCAATCAGTCCCAAAACACATTCTTTAATCATTGGTAACCCCACTAAGGGCAGCTTCTTATCTGCAAAGCTTAACACATTACTCTAGGAAGTCTGTACTCTCCATAATCACCTTACACTTATAAATGCAAATTGGTACTACTGAGACAAGTTCCTTATGGATGAATTCTTCCTCCTTCACATACACACCGTAACAAAAATCATGATGGAGTCCAAACCATGTAAAAACAGAGAACAAAGAGTTGAGAGAACTAGGACCCATTTGTCTGAGAATTACATCAAAATTCTACTTAAATTCTATAAATCATGATCAGTGCCAAACTTCTCCCACGTAGGACCATAATCACGAATACTAGGAAAAGAGCATCCTCTTTTTGGAAAAAAAAATCCACGTAAGTAATATATATGGTGGAATTTGTAAAACGTCAAACTATGTCAAGCCCTGAACAAGGTACATTGCCACTAGGGAGGTGCAAAGCCATATAAATACAAATACTAACTTCTCCTCTCAACATTCCCACTGACATTACCCTTAGCGTCCTTCTATACAACTGTAGATCGGCAGTGAAGCACAATGTTGATCCTGCAGACCTAGCTACATCCAACAACCTAAATCAGGTAGGTGGAAAAGAGCTGAGGGTGCTAGGTCCCTACACCACTGAATTCGGGGAGACTCTGGACACCAGAGAGACTGGTACTGATATAGGGCTCGTCTATGCTGCCAAAAAAACAGCAAAATAATAGAGTTTCCTCCTACTTCGCCATCACAGCCGCCAAAGACTCACAGGTGCCGACAACAGGGGAACACAACATGGCGAACTGAGCATCATCCTCTGCACCCAAGAACTTAATATGATAACATCTGGATTGTTGATGTGCAGCGTACTATAAACGTCTGTGAATCGTGAAAAAATAATTCGAATTACTAACTGTGTGCTTCATGTCCTGGATGGCAAAGCTTCTGGAATGACCTGTGCTAGGCTTTTACCTTAGAGATGGGGCAAACTCATGGCCACAGAGAGAAAACAGTCTGTCCCCCAAACTGATGCTGTTTGTTCCCATTTAGTACTCTGTCTTTCTTTGTCTACTTCCTTTGCTCCCATCCCCTCTCCCCTGAATCTCTCCCCTTGCCTGCTACACCGCCTAGCCCCCTGCCCTTTTGTGCCCTGTGACTAAGCACTCCTTCTCCCATTGTTGGGGAAAGATCCAATATTTATACTATGGAGTCTCAGCGAACCCGCTGAGAGAGTCCACAGCGCCAAGGAGCCACTCACAGTTGAGGTATGGTATGGCACCCTTGCCAAAGCACTCCCTCTCCCCTTTTGGGGAAGGATCCAGTATGTAGGCCTTGGAGTCTCAGAGACCCCTCTGAGAGAGTCCACTGCGTATAGGGAACCTCTCGCAACAGAGATGGGGAAATGATACCACTTCCCTGGGACCACAGTTTACCGGACTTTGGACGCAGCTTTGACTCGTCTACCGGTTTGTGTCCCGTCACCCTCCCTCCTCTTTCCATGCTGTGTCTCTCACCCTCCCCTCCTCTTTCCCTCCTCCATTCTCTGTCTACTTCCCCTGCTCCTACCCCCTCCCCTGAATCTCTCCCTTGCCTGCTTTTTCCCTTACGTATATGTCCTTCTTGTTTGTCTCGACCTTACATGTAACTATGTTGCCATGCTCTAATAACTGTGTAACCTTTGTAACGATGTAACCTGCAACTATGGTCTGATACTCATGTAAAGCGCTCTGATACCTCCGGGTCTAGCCAGCGCTATATAAAACCTTTAAAACAAAATAAAATAAACCATCTCTTCCTGACTGAGATATGGCTGAATGAAGCTTCTTAAAGAATGCTGGACACATTTGTACGACCAGATTGTGCCATTATCTATCTAGACAGGGAAAAAAAAGCAGGTCATAGACCAGAACAGCGTTTGTATAAGAACCTAAAATTCATTTACTAATTCTCTAGCGTCGAGTGTCACTCAACTGCAGTTGGTCCTTACCCTAGGTACCTGCATATCATCTACTACCCACCTGGAGAAAATACAATATGTGCGGTGCAACTGATTAAGATCATCACAGACTCCTGTTTTAGATCAACCAATAACATCCTCCTTGGAGACTTTAGCATCCACAAGAGTGACTGAAAAGACCCTCTACTTATCGCCACTCATAATAACTGTGAAACTCTTAACTTATGAATGTCAAAGACAAAACGAATCAAAACTGATAACCTTATGAGGGTTGACTACTCTGATCATTTCCCCATCCCTTACTCTCATCGCTGTTAAAATTTTCAAGACTGGGGAACCCAGAACAATAAAACTAAGGATGAGGCATCTAAGAAGAGTTGACACTCCCATGCTCAAATCAGAACTAGAAAATGTGCTACTATTAATCTCCCTTGACCAATAAGTCACTAATAAAATAACACATTATACTGATAGTATAAAAGGGATCATATGCTTATTTCCTGCTAAAATACTTAAAAGACAGACAATCAAAAGATCAGAACAATGGTTTTCTAAACAACTAACTGGAAGCAGCAAGAGTTTCAAGTAGTTTCAAGTTTATTGTTAAATTTTCTCGGTTACTTAAAACCTTTGCAAAATTTGAGTGGACAATAAAATACGAAAAATACACAAATAAATGTAAAAGTGTTATTTTAACCACTGTCAACAAGTTTTAATAAAACACATTAAAACCATCTTGTGCAGCTACAGTACAAGCAGCTCTGTAAAGTGCAAACTAGGCAGTTCCACGGTACAAATTATGCCCACAAGGTGCTCAGTGTGCAGATCTGGGACCAAAGACGGGTGCGTTGCATGAAGTGCAGCCATCATAGAGACCAGTAACGGGCATAACATCTTACATATAGTTCTTTAACATCTGTCTGCGAGTTCGAATAAATACAATAAATCCATCATGTACTACTAAAGTGCCGCAGCTCTATAAAGTACGGGGTGGGCGAGTTGTGATGTGTTTTCCTGCCCTCCAGCGGCGGCTCCTCCATTAGGGCGGAGGAGCGCCGCCTCACTGCTTTCGCGAGTGCAGAAGCAGAAAATAAAATGGTATTTTAAATACCATTTTATTTTCTGCTTCTGCACGCTGCAGAAAGTAGAAGGCAGGGGTATGCCTGATTGGGGGCAGGTGGGAGGATATGCCTGGTTGGGGGCAGGCGGGTGGGCGGGTCAGGGAGGAGTGGCTTGCACCACTCTGAGTACCCTGACTGTTTGGTCGGCCCTGGGGCTGACCAAAGCAGTCATGCGCACTCTACATTTTCTCTATGTAGGCTGCATGCAGCCTACATAGAGAAAATGGCCTCCCTACAGGTGCCCGGCTGGGCGCTGTCCAGGACTCCGCACCAATCACAACGCTGCCATTGCACCGTTGTGATTGGCTTTAAGGAGGGGAGGGAGCATGCCTGTTCCTGTTCAGGAGCAGGAAAACGCGGACCTAGCCCAGGAGCAGAGGCGGCGCGGGACCGGTCAGGTAAGTTTTATTTTTAATTTTAGCCCCCCACCCCCGTTGCAGTAACCTCCACGTGATAACCCCCGCGCGACCCCCTACACCCCCACCCGCGAGAATTGCGAGCCGCGACTGCTGCCCTCATAATATAAAGTGTAGCCACCCTTGGAATCTAATAAAATATGTGGTGTCCTTATCATTGGTAAACTCCTTAATTTATGTAGCTGCCCATTCGGTTGGTCAGCAGGTTAGCAGCAGGGTGGGCTTCAGTGCAGCTGTACAGCTTAGACGTGTATGTCTCCTTTTAAACATCCTGCACACAGAAGCTGCAGCAGTCGTATGGTATATGCAGTCCTTGCAGAATCCTTTCCAAATTTGATGTAGACCAGAGTCCTTGCAACATTGTTTTGATGGTTGATCTTCTGAGGTGAGTGAAGAGCAGTGGGTTACGATGAAGGGTTTTCCTGCTCTTTGGCACAGGAAGAGTTTAGCGCTTGTCTGTCCCTTGCTGCCATTTTTATATCCACCTTTGCAAGAAACTTTACAAAGTAGAAGTTCAGCTGCAGGTCCCCTGGGGTGAAGCAGGCCAGCACAGCCTGCTTCCTTGTTCGTAGTCCTCTCCAATTGAAAGCAGCTCTTAGTATATTACTCTGTTCCCCCATTAGTCCCTTGCAGGAATATAACAAATGCGGCAGATCTTCTTTGCCATATCGCATAAGCGGCATCCATTGTAGTGCAGTTCCAAGATGTAATAGAGAAGAAAGCAAACCTAAGCAAAACTTAAAACCTTCTCCTTAGCTGTGTTGGTGTACCCTGTATCGAAGTATTGTTGAGGTGCCACTGTGTTGTAGTTGTTTAGAGTCATCCAGGCATGAGCTCTGCATGCTAGAGCAGCCTTGTTTTCAATCAATGAGAGGGTTTTTTTAAAATTTCTGGCCCGTTTTTAAAGACCAGGTGGCTGGTGGGGGTACCCGAAGGTGGGTTAGTCCAGTGATTAATAGCGATTCTTGGGGGTAGTCTCTGGCAGATGAAGTGTCCCTGTTCTGCAGCTCCTGCCATAGGTGATAGTTCAGGGTGTTGGAGTCTGCCTTCCTGATCTTATTCCATCATGTTATGTAAGCCCCTCGTCTGGCCAGAGTCTGCCTTTGCAGGCCAAATTCAAGCCAAATTTGGGCTGGAGAGGTGTAGTTCGGGTGGCTGAAGATTAGTATGTACTCTCTAATCATTGTACTGTCCAATATTGTGGCGTCCCTTCCTCTCAGTGGTTCGTTCCCATATGTTATGTTCGGCAGTAGCTTCGCTTGCACCACCTTAAGAAAAGGTGTCAGTGTTTGCCCCGTCAGTTTTCTCTTGAGATTTTTAAACATTATGGTCAGTGCCAGACCCTTACACTCTATTGCCTCCTTCTGGGGGATGAATGATCTATTTTTGTCAGTGGATTATCCCCAGATATTTGTATTCCTCTGCAGAGTCAAGCCTAGTTTTAGCCGAATACCAGATCGGTATTCTTTTCTTATTATTGTTGATAAGCATAGTCTTGGTTTTGTCTAGCTTGATGGTCAGACCGTTTTCAATTGAGTATTTCTGCATGGTGTTGAGCAGACATTACAGCCCCACCTGGGTGTGACTCACCAAGACCAAATGCGATGCAGCGCGCGCAACGAATTTCGTTTTAATTATTTATTTGTTTACTTACCTCTGTTGGGCCTATTCTAGAGTTTACTACCCCCACCCTGCCCCTCCCCGCACCGCATCCCTGCCCGGCAGCACTCTCACCAGGAGCCGCTACTGCGTCAAAGATGTGCCGCGCAGTTGAAGTAATGTGTTGGTTCTGACATGCAGTGAGGCTATGGTGTGAGGTTCTGTTGCATTGTCTTCAAGGATCCTGTCAATGGGGCTTGAGATGCAAAGTCTGGTTTTGGGGATGCAGTGCGCAGGGAGCTGAGATGCTGCGATGCGGAGTTCGCCATTGTCGTCGATGCTGCCGTCAACAAGAGATGCAAGGACCCGGGATGTGGAGGCACCATGCCTTCGGGCAATGCGTCAGTTCTGAGGGCTGCGGAGGTGATGCAGATCTTTGCAATGGGTCCAATCCATGCAGCAGAGGTGATGCGTCGGTTCTGCTCGAGGTTGTACCGCTCAGCCAAGGAGATGCATCGCTTGTGCTCGGGGATGCGTTGTTCAGCAGAGAAACTGCATTGGTTCCACTGTCAAGCACCTTAACCCATGTCCAAGGCAGGGCCAGGCATCCTTGAGTGAGGGTCAGGGTGAGTTTGTCCCAAGAGATTCAGGGCTGCTTGCCAGCCCAGACTTAAATGATTAAGTCCAACTGTAAATGGCATATGAAGTGAGGAGTGAGTGAAAGGGGGATGTTAAAAAATAAATAAAAAAGTTTGGTAGGACCACCATTTTGCCAAAAGTTATCCTGCCAGCTAGAAATAAAGGTAGTTAGGACCAGATGGGGATTCTGTCCTCTATCCACGCGATTGTGCGGCCATAGTTGGCTGTCCAAATTTCCATCAGGTCACGGCTAAGCCATATGTCCAGATAACGAATCGGTTTGGTTGCCCACCGCAGAGGATACTCAGTATGAAAATGGTAAGTATTATCCGTGAGGGGAAAAGTGTGAACTTGGCCCAGTTCATTTGAATGCCGAAAAGGCCTCCAAAGCGGATTACCTCTCGTGTAATTGGTGTCAGGGTTTTCACGGGGTTGCAAATGTATAGTGTAATATCATCAGCATACATTGAGACTATTAGGCCACTCGAGGTGAACCCTATGCCTCGGTTTGCATGATGTTGCCGGAGTCTGGCAGCTAAGGGAAAATACTGCAAATAGCAATAGCGAAAGTGGGCAGCCCTGTCGCGTGCCACCAGTGATTGAAAAAGAGTCTGAAATCAGTCCATTTAGGCAGATATGTGCTCTGGGAGCGTGTAAAGAAGTAGGATGTATCGGATAAAGGTGGGACCAAGTCCCAAGCTCTGGAGGTGCTGGAAAAGATGTGACCATTTCAACAAATCAAACGCTTTTGTAGCATCCAATAATGTAGCAACTGCAGACATCTGGGGGTGTAGGTGGTGCATGACTGCAAAGATAGTACAGAGATTATGTGAAGTAGATCGGCCTGGGATGAATCCTGATTGGTCCGGTTGTACTATATCGGGTAGCAGGGGTATTAAGCGATTCACCAGTATTTTAGTGAGAATTTTGTTATCGATATTAACCATTGATAATGGTCTGCAAGAGTCACATTTGGACGCAGGCTTGTCCAGTTTAAGGAGAGAGACTTTAACTGGTCTGAGTGCGGGGGCAGCCTGACAGCTTCCATAGAATATTCGTACAAGGCTAAGAGATGTGGGGCTAACAGAGATGCTAATTATTTTTAAAAGGCGGTTGTCTAGCCCGGGTGCTTTATCTCCTGGGAGGGAATTAATTGTCTGCAAAATTTCTTTGACAGTGCTGGGGGAATCAAGGTATTCTCTTTGTGCCGTGTCAAGCCAAATCATTTGGATAGTATCTAAATATTCTGGTAATGTTGCCGGATTATGTGAAGAAGTAGTGGTGTATAATTGGACATAAAATGTGGGGAAAAGGTACTGTAGACCAGTGTTTGATTTTAGCACTAATAATAGATAAATATACCAGAGTGAAGGAAGGAAAAAGCTACATGGCATTTATGGATCTCTCAGCAGCATTCAACTGCGTGGTCCACTCCAAGCTCTGGAATATAATGGAGGAAATGGGGAGTGAGCCAGCCATAATTAACTTTATCTGACAGCTATACTCAAACGCCACAGCATGCGTTCGCTACGCCAAAAATGGGGAAGGCACCCTCCCATTTAAGATCAGGGGGTAAGGCAGGGATGTGTCCTCGCCCCGTTCCTCTATTCTATCTACACAAACGGTGTCGAGGACGCTCTCTTGGGGGCATCCCGGGACGTCCCTGTGTTTGAAACACATTTGCTATCTATATTGGCTTATGCGGACGATGCGGTGTTGATTGCAAGAACGGGGCTAGCTCTTCAACACCTCATAACTACATATGTGGCCTAAATGGTCTCAATAGACCTGAAAGTTAATCAAACTAAATCCTTTGCTATTATAGCAGGGGTTGGTAAAAGAGACAAATCCCCGTATCTCCATGCGGACTCAGGAAGAATCGAAGTGGTAGACACCTTTCCCTACCTGGGGGTTCTCTTTGACAAAAATCTAACATGGTCAAAGCTGGTGGAGGGAAGGACTCTAGGTATGGAGAGAAGTCTGTCAGCCATAAAATATTTTTCTAAAAAGCTGGGCGCCAGACCATTACTCCCTATAAAGAATATCTATCAGGCCAAGACAAAGGCCGCAGCAACATATGGGGCAGGTGTCTGGGGCATTGCGCCGATAGACTCACTCCAAATCATTGAAAATAGCTTTTTTAAGTCCCTAGTGTCCCTACCTCCTTCCTCCCCCAACTACACCTTACATATCGAATTGGGCTTGCCTTATATCTCAGATTCAATTAGGTTAGCCCCGATCCTACTGTGGCTTTCAATTTGGCAGAGGGACACGGTGACCCTAACGCAAAATATAATAAATAAGAAATTGCCCAAAACTGGAAAACTACAGAAGGATTAAATGTCTGAACTATGTTGAATCAGAGCTGAATGATATTGGATTCCCTGAGTTATTTAGGGATCCACCAGCATGTAGAAAAGTCTTGAAACAAAAGTTAATTAACAAGTTCTTACTGAGGGCAGAATACAAACGGCGGGAAAAGAACCAAGACAAACAGGCGGTCCTTGCTTATCGTTTAAACCCGCCCCTGATAGAGGGAGGGTATTTTTACCTAGCAAATGTCAGTGGACCACAACATAAATTTATATTATTAAGATTTTGTATGAATATGATACCTCTGATGCTAGGCTATCTAGAAAGAATGTTTAAGCCCTCAGACCTGAGCCCCTGCCCTTGTGACAATCTTCCTCCACAATCTGATCTACAGCTAGTCTTGTTCTGCGGGCTCTACAAGAAAGAAAGGAATGACTACATTGTCCCGATTTTAAAGTGCCACAATTTTAAACAGTGTCGGGTTGCACTTTACTTTTTAAAATCCTTGCCTGACCCTTTAGTCTGCTTCTCTGAGGCAACGTTTTTATAGGCCTGTATAAAAAAGAGGAAGCAGTGGGGTTGAAAAATGTAGTGGCCTTATCATGCGTTAAACTTTTATGTAAGATGAATTGGAATTTTATGCTGGTTTATGAGGTTTTTATCTGTGCTTTTATGATCTTATTTATTGGATCAAATAAAGAATTATTGATTGATATTTACAGAAAATGTGGACATCGTTTTCAGGATGCCTGTGGGTGTGCCTTGGAGTGTAGAGTTTTTGTCTAGAAGTTCTGTCACATATCTAGATGCATGAGGTTGACAGAGTAGGCCAGCCAGTGTTTTCCCCGGGCGGTCTCCCTCTCCATAGGGACAAGCTTGGGCGTCTTGCCCCAGATAGTTGGTTTCCTGGACCACCTCATCAGAGTATTCAGTGCTTTTCCCCCGTATGGTAGCAAGGATGGTGGAATCATTATTTTGAAAACAGTCAGTCTCCAGGTTACATATATCATTCTCCAGCATGGTCAATTGTCCATGTAAAGCCTTTAAAACGCCTGACAGTTTAGCGATACAGGCACCACATATTACTGCCTTGAATGCCTCCCACAACGTGGGTGGGGATCCCACTGAACCATCATTGTGTGTAAAATAATCAATTATTTCTGTGCGTATCTCCTCCCGAAACACCTCATCCCATAGCGCCCCAGTGGAACTGTCAGTTTTAAAAGCACTGGGGCATGATCTGATAATGTGCGGGATAAATGTGATATTTTCAATCCCCATGGTTTGACATCCTTAGAAACAAGCCAGTAGTCAATTCTTGAACAGGCATTGTGGTGTGAAGTGAAGCATGTGCCCTCTCGTGTCTCAGGATACGTCTGTTTCCTTATCTATCAGGTGATTGTCGAATATAAGTGTGGACAGTGTCAATGCCATGCCGAGTTGCGGTAGACGGGAGGTCCCAGAGTGGTCTAACCCGTCATCTAACATCACATGAAATTCCCCCCCAGAGGATAGCACCAGGGCCAAATCCAACTACCAGTCTCCAAAGTTCAATAAAGAAATCAGGGGCATCTGTATTAGGGCCATAAACCGCGACTCAGAAGATGGACTGACGATGAAGAGTACCTGCTGATATAACATAGCAGCCTTCCTTGTCTATAATTGTAGGTATAAGCTTCCATGGAAGGCCTCTGCGTATTAGAATGGTGACACCTCTGGCATAGTTAGAGTACAATGAGGCATACAACTCAGCAAACCACCTAGCACGTAACCCTGGATCTGTGTGAGAGGTGAGGTGTAACTCTTGGAGGAAGCATATGTCTATTTGGTGGCGGACCTAATAGGCATGAACCAGATGGGCCTTCTGATGATCATTTAGGCTCCGAATGTTCCAGATGAGACCCTTGTCAGGGTATAATACTATTAAGCACACGTAGCAAGGTTGTGCAATAGTCATCATGTAAAGAAGGGAGTGTGTTGTGATGAGTCGCTGAGGGAGCCAAATAGGCCAAAATAAAATTAAAAGAAGAACAGTAGGAAATTACCCATCCCACCCTCCTCCCACTCCAACCCTCAAACTTGGTTGAGGACTAAGATCCCACCCCCTCCCCTACTATCCATCATAACTAGAACTGTCAAGCTGGGATACATCCCTGGGCATGAAGCTGGGCTGAACGCTCACCCTTGCCAAACAATGGCCGGGGGGCCGGAAGGGAGAAACACAATGATAAGACACAGCCAACACAAATAAGAGCAAACAAATGAGTGAGCTCCATGAGACATTTCAAAAGTAGCAGACATGAGGATGCTTATTGACTTCAGAATCAGCCCGGGAAGGAATTAGGTCTGATGAAACTATTAGGTTGAAAATGTCTCCGTTCCGGCCAGTCAATCATTGTCATTTAGAGAGCTGCCAGTAGGATGATGGTGTAATGCATTAGGGGAACACTGGTGGTGAGTGATGTGCTTAGCAAATTTGAGGGTTGAATTAGCAACTGTGAAGTGGTGGGGTTTGTCATCATGGGCGATGCGCAGTTCGGTGGAGTATAATAGAGCATAGGAGACCTAAGCGTTCTGTAGGAGCTTTTTGACTGGCAGAAGCTCGCATCTGGCAGCCTGTTCAGTTACAGTGAAATTGGGGAATAAAGAGAGTGTTTCCCTGATGGCATATAGATTGGCGCTCTCGAGCAAGGCGCAGTATCATGTCACGATCCCTGCAATTGAAGAGGTGCACAACAATGGGATGTATGGGGCACCTGGAGGGGGTCGTGCGGCCCCAGGGATCGATGGCCCTGTTCAACAATGAAGACAGTTGACTGTGTCTCTCCAAAGAGGTCGCAAAGTAGAGTTTCTACAAAGCCCTCCATCGTGGTAATAGCTGTGGATTTAGGAATTCCCATTATTCTAAGTTTATTTTGCTGTGATCTCCCATCAAGATCTTAATTTTTATCCTTGATCAGATCCAGATGTTTGACCATGCGCAGCATGTGTTCTTTGGAGTCTGCCTGCATGTCCTCTGCATTAGACACACAATTTTCGAGATGATCCAGATGTGTGTCGTATTTGTCAACCCTTTGTTTCATATGATCGAGGCGGTTAATAAGTATATCTTATTTGGCATCTATAGCTCTCAGACTGGTCTTGAGGTCTATCAGCAACTCTTGAGATCTATGTCTTGAGAGTCATCACCCGCTGGGCCCTCCGAGGGCAATTCAACGCAGTCCTCCTGCTCCCCTTGTTGTCTTTCACCTTTGCCCTCAAAGTTGAGTTTAGATTGACTGGCATCGTGTTTACCCATGATGGCAATTAGAGAGTTGGTCTCAGAAGAATGGACTGGGTAATGGTCTCTCGCAGCAACCCCTGTCAGTTTTCAGCAGGAAATCTGGTCACTTCACTTTGCGTGCAGTAGGGGAGGATAGCCCCCCCAACACCCCAAGATGCCCTCCCCAGGGGGCACGAGCTGGTCCAAAGTCCGATGAATCCACTACCAACACCAACAGTCTTAGGATGGTTGGTGCATCAGGAGCACGTTATGGTGCATGGCAGGAGCAGGATGGGCTAAGCCAATGGAGACCACCACATGTGAACAAGGCGGAATGAATGTGATCGCGAGTGTCCAGGCAGGGGAGCAGAGAAGTTCAGTACCCACCAATTCTCCAGCAGGCCAGGGGCTCAATAAGGCTTGGGGATGACATTGTATAAAAATCCAGGCAGCCCTGTTCAGTAGGTGATGAGCTGCACATGGCACCCACGGCACACCAAGCCCAGAGGCAGAGCCCCACCACGCCCCAACATATATACCCAGCCAAGGGCACGAGCAGACTCAGAGGCCTACTGGGCCCAGCACCACAGCGCAGGAGCCCGGAGTAGGTGGACCAGGCCATGCCATGCCACAGCCAAAGCCAACAAGCACAGGCGGGGGGTCTGTCCCGAGGGCCTCCCCGGTAGGTATCAGCTGGAAGGTGCCAAGATAAGTGAGGTTGGTATATTGGAGCTCCTGCTACCACCCACCGAGGAGCTGTGTGCAGGGAGATACAAAGACATGCTGCAGCTTGGGCAGTTCTAAGCAGGCAGGGAAATAGAGTACTCACGGCACCATATGTGGTGTCTCGGGCCTGTTCTCCAATCCAGGCAGCCAGCCACCACCCAGAGCAGCGGCAATTGGGCCCAGTCTTCAACTCTGCAACTGGACTTGTGAATAACCACCCAGCCCACCGCCAGCAGCCCAATGCAGCCCGGTCGGGCCACCACCCAGGCAACAGTCCAGTCTAAAGTTCAGGGGGCAGCAATCCCGGGCCAGGTGTGATGTCGCTTACACCGCCGGTCTATGGCCCCTCTTTGGGCCAAAGGGGCCGCAGCATAGCCCAGTCATCATCACTGGCTGCACTCAGGTCCTGGATCTGGTTGGCTCACCCCGGGTCCGCCAAGCGTCGCCCAATCTCGGCTGCGCAGATAGGGTGCCCACTAACGCCAATATATCAGTTTGGAGCAAAATTTAACTTTCTGTGTCGAGGATTATAAAGGATGTTGAAATTCGGTTGCCAGAGCCTCTCTAAGGAGTGGCAATCTTGCTGCTTGGCTATGCTCCACCCCCCTGCACCGTCCACTTTAATTTCACGAGCACTGCATATTCACTTTGCACATTGAGCATTTTACATTTGCACTTGATGCTGCTAATGAAGAATTGCATATTCTAAAATATTAAATAACATCTTATGGATTACAGTTGGCAATATAGTTTTATGTAATTTATTTACTCATGCAATATATTGAGCTATTATATTGCACGAATGATAGAAACTAGTTATTTCTAATGATGCCCTTTTGTGACATTGGTGTGAGATTTCATTATTACCCCTGTCCCTCTGGGTTTATGGGTTTCTCCTGTTGCATATAGCATGGTGGTATTCTTACAGCAGCCTGGTGTGTTCAGTAGGCAGGGAGGTTGACATCGCCTTCTGAATTAGGCTGCTGTAGTTACTTGAGGGAGGGGTTCAATTTTTTTCCATTCTAAATTAATCAGGTGAGTAACTTTTTTTTTTGAAGAAAGTATGAGGTAGGGGTAGAGGGAACATAGTAATCGGGAGTACGATTGAGGTGCCTATTCTGCTCCACCAAGAGAACTTAAGAGGCGTCCTTACCATTGCCCTTTTTAGGTCGAGCGTAAGCGTATGACCTCTTGTATACTTTAGTATACATCTCTGTGGGCCTAAAACCATTCCCAGGCTTCCCATTTGTTGGTTTTAGTGACCTTTAAAAATCCTTGCTTGCTAGTGGCCAGTCCTGCCTCTTTGTCCTTCCTTTTTCCTACAAAGAGCAGGGACTTAGTACAATATCAATACGCTTTGTTCTGTTGATCTGCTCGTGAGGGGGACTATTTTAATATGTTTTCAACCTCGTGTTACACTGTGGGTGCTCAGACCCTTAGCTGCTTACATTTTATTGCAGCATTCATCCCTCCCAGTTACGGCCATGTGGCTGACATTCTTTTGTTTTCTAGCCGAAGGCAGCTCCCAGGCTGGCTTGTTTACAGTTTCCTGGTAAACTGTGGAGTTAATGGGGCTGTTTATTTTCTCCTGTGGGTGCTCAGCAATACTTTTTCATGTGGGAGCACGTTTATTTTGGTTCACTGATAGAATATCGATGTCAAAAATATCGAAAAAAAATATGGACTACAAAAATATCCACTCCCATACCTACACAGGTAAGTACAAAAATATCGAATTAAAAATATCGATGTTAAAAATATAGATGTAAAAAATATTGACGTAAAAAATATTGATTTAAACATGTATATAAAATAAAATACCATATAGTAAATATATGAAATATTAATATTCATTTTTAACAAAATAAATTACATTTAATATAAGAAAATACAAAATGTTAAAAATAAACTTCGTTAAAAAAATAAACACACAAACATAATAATTTATAAATAATTATATATTTACTTTAAAAATAATTAATAAACTATTATCTCTAATTCATTTTAAAACTTTAAAATTATATAAAAATAAAATATATATATAATTAATTTTAAATATAAAAAACATTCTAGAATAAATGAATACATTAAACTATAAAAAATATTTAAACTTAAATTGCCCAATACAATCAGTGCAACAGTAGGAAAAGTGTTGGATAGCAAAATAATTAAATTCACTATTCCAACTCCAGTGAGTGCAACAGTAGAGAAAGTGTTGGATAGCGGAGAGGTAAAAATTAATATTCCCACTCCAAAGAGTGCAACAGTAGGGAAAGTGTTGGATAGCGGAGGGTAAAAATTACTATTCCCACTCCAGTGAGTGCAACAGTAGGATAAGTGTTGGATAGCGGAGAGGTAAAAATGACTATTCCCACTCCAGTGAGTGCAACAGTAGGGAAATTGCCGGATAGCAGAGGGGTAAAATGTAATCTTCCCACTCCAGGGAGAGCAACAGTAGGGAAAGTGTTGGATAGAGGAGGGGTAAAAAAAGTTATTTCCACTCCAGTGAGTGCAACAGTAGGGAAAGTGTTGGATAGCGGAGGGATAAAAATTACTATTCCCACTCCAGAGAGTGCAACAGTAGGGAAAGTGTTGGATAGCGGAGAGGTAAAAATTACTATTCCAACTCCAGTGAGTGCAACAGTAGGGAAAGTGCAGAATAGCACAGACATAAAAATTACTATTCCCACTCCAGTGAGTGCAACAGTAGAGAAAGTGCTGGCTAGCGGAGGGGTAAAAATTACTATTCCCACTCCAGTGAGTGCAACAGTAGGGAAAGTGCAGGATAGCGGAGAGGTAAAAATTACTATTCCCACTCCAGTGAGTGCAACAGTAGGGAAAGTGCTGGATAGCGGGGGGCTATTCCAACTCCAGTGAGTGCAACAGTAGGGAAAGTCCTGGATAGCGGAGGGGTAAAAATGACTATTCCCACTCCAAAGAGTGCAACAGTAGGGAAAGTGTTGGATAGTGGAGGGTAAAAATTACTATTCCCACTCCAGTGAGTGCAACAGTAGGATAAGTGTTGGATAGCGGAGAGGTAAAAATTACTATTCCCACTCCAGAGAGTGCAACAGTAGGGAAATTGCTGGATAGCAGAGGGGTAAAATTTAATCTTCCCACTCCAGGGAGAGCCACAGTAGGGAAAGTGTTGGATAGCGGAGGGGTCAAAAAAGTTATTTCCACTCCAGTGAGTGCAACAGTAGGGAAAATGTTGGATAGCGGAGGGATAAAAATTACTATTCCCACTCCAGAGAGTGCAACAGTAGAGAAAGTGCTGGATAGCGGAGGGGTAAAAATTATTATTCCCACTCCAGTGAGTGCAACAGTAGGGAAAGTGCAGGATAGCGGAGAGGTAAAAATTACTATTCCCACTCCAGTCAGTGCAACAGTAGGGAAAGTGCTGGATAGCGGAGGGGCAAAAATTACTATTCCCACTCCAGTCAATGCAACAGTAGGGAAAGTATTGGATACCGTAGAAAAAACAATTACTATTCACTCTCAAACACTTAAAAAAAAATTATATTGAAAAAACAAAAACAAAATTAATAAACAATATTTAAAAAATGTAAATACAATTTATTAAACATATGAAAAGAACACATATTATAATATTAATTACATATAACAAAAACCTACAAATACTATATATAATAATAAAATAATAAATACATTTACAAATATATATTTCTTTTAAACTAGAAAATATTTGCAAACAAAAAAATAAATTAAAAAATAAATGTCTTTATTTTATTCCTAACCTATAACACCACACCAATAACAAAACACTTCAAACTTTTTATTTACATTTATTTACATAATTAACATAATTAATGATCAATTAAAAAATACTAGTAATAAAAAACGATACACTTAATTTGACTACACACACTTTAACACTATATTTTCCACAACACACACCTAAATTAAACTATAAAATAATAAAACACAATTAAAACTTATTTTAAAATTAAAAACAATTACTATTAACAACTAATAATTAAATAATTAAAATGTATTTAATACCCACCCTTTACTCCTTTAAAAATAAATACAACAAAAAAATAAACAATTACCCAAAATAATTATCTATTAATTAACATTAATTAGCAACTATATATTAATTAATTAAACAGAAATTACTTCCCACCCTTTATTCCTATAAACACCACAACACACACCTACAATTAATTACACAATTACCAAATTAAATTAAAATTAAAATTAATTAACAACCAATTATTTATTCATCAATTAAAAACAAATTACTTCCCACCCTTCCCACCCTTTACACCCATAAAAACCACAACACATACCTAAAATAATTACATAGTTACCAAAATTATTAACAAATTAATTATTTGAAATTAATTAACAACCAATTATTAATTCATAAATTAAAATAAATTACTTCCCAACCTTTACACCTATAAACACCACAACACACACCTAAAATTAATTACACAATTACCATAGTTAATGAACAATTAATTAATTAAAATTAATGAACAATTAATTATTGATTAATTAATAATAAATTACTTTACACATTTAACACTATAAAATATCAATTGAACAAATATTAATAAATAAAAATTAATCAATAAGTTTAATATAATTAGATTACTTCCCACCCTATTTCCCTATAAACCCAAAACCCACTACGGAACTAAAAACGCAAAATTCGAATAAAATTATTATTTTTTTTTTATATAATTAGATTACTTCCCACCCTATTCCCCTATAAATCCACAACCCGCTACAGAACTAAAAGCGCAAAATTAATTAAAAAAAATTGAATAACTACTAAAAATATAAAACATATATTAAAAATACAAACAATTCTTATACAAAAAAACATACATATAAAATGTAAACTAAAATACATAACAATAATAAAAAACGATATTTCTAACAACTATATTTTTGCAAACGATATTAAACACTTTGATATTTTTAAAATCGATATTACTTACCTTAATTCGATATTCTTGACCACGATATTCTTGCTGTCGATATTTCTAACCCACGATATTGATGAATCGATATTTCTGCCACTCGATATTTTGTACTCGATATTCTGTATCTGCACTGTTTATTTTTGTCATGTGCAGCTTACAGAGGCAGTTCTGCTTTTTGCATGTGTATTTGGTTTTGCTCTTCTAGAAAAGGACACACGGGGCATATTCTCAAGGACTTATCGCCGAGTTATCGGCACTTTAGGGCAGCAAAAGTGGCGAAAGAATTATCGCCCCATTCCCAAGCTGGTGCAAACTGACCACATCGCCAGTTTTCCAGTGATAGCTGCCGCAAAAAACATCGCCACGGATGAGAGAGACATCTAACGCTAATGATATGCAGAGTAGGCGTTCCCGTGCAAAAACACACAAAAACACCACTTCGCGACATTCACAACGACCAGCCAGATCTGCGATGCGATCCAAAAACAGGCGATAAGGCGCGTTAGCAGCAGGGATTTAACACCTGCCTTTTACTGGTGTTAAGCAGGACGACAAAGTGCAGTAGAAAGGGAGCCCAGCCCAGAGCCACATCTGAAGACCAACAGATGCCATGGAGTCAATGATCGTGCAGCCTGGAGACCCAAGAGGGCCACAACACCCACCGCAACCACCCCCAGCCCCCCCCCGGACCCTCCCTGACTACCACAGAGGCAGCGCAGAACAGGACAGCGGACGCTCCCAAAACCCACCAGCCTCAGAGACTCAATGCCAGAGGAAGTCATTGCCCACTACAGGCACAAAAGGACAACCATCCTCCGCATCCTGACCCACATTGCCCACAGGCTGATGGTACCATCACGGCAGACAACCACCATCCCTCCGCAGACGAAGCTGCTGGCTGTGCTGCACCTGTTGGCCCCTGGTACCTCCCAAACAACAACTGCCAGAGTCGGAGGAGTCTCACGGCCAGCCCTATCATATGTCCTCACCCATGTCATGGATGCATGTCCACAATAGCAACGGTGGGCCCCGGTCACCGCACCACACGACAGTTCCAATTCGTAGTGTTCCTGCGCAACCAACCCCAACGCCAACCGTTGCCAGACGCCACTGTGCCCCAGATCCAAAACTGTAATAACTGAAATGGGGGTGTGCACGGTCATGAAGTCTAGTAGTCAACAGTAGTGTAAAAACAGTCCTTTATTACAAATACAACAATAAACAATACAAAAAGCACAGCCAACGCCCAACGGGGAACTTTATCAGGGCAACGTGTGGATTCAAGTAACTGCATATGCTGCAGGAACTCCCCAATACCATTCCATACTCCGGAAGTCAGTATCCAGAAACCTGTTGGACAAATGGTGACAAAGGTCAAGCGTCCGTATAGTCACAAACCTAATCTGGTACAGTGTATAGCACTTGGACAAACTGGAATGCTCACAGAAAAGACAAATCCTGCACAAAAAGACCGTAACAGAAGTACGTGTGGTCGTAACCTTCGTAGGAAAGAAAAGGAAGATTACGGTCACACTAACTTCTGTTATGGTCTCATGATGCAGGATTACTCATACCTGTAAGCATCACAGTTTGTATCAGCTTGATACCCCTGCACCTTCACTCCCCCCACCCAGCCACGAGGGCACCACCGTGACCGGTGGTGCCTACGCGATCCTGTGCGCCTGCTGCACACCAGCCCTGGTCCCCAGACCAGTCCGCCAACCAGCGATGAGTGCTCGCCCCTGCGCACCCAGGCCTCAATGCTCACCTGCCGCCACTGGCGTGTCTCCAAGAGGGCCCACCACGTGCCGGTGCAACCTCCTCAGCCGATCGCTGGATTCCGCGCCACAGGCTCCCAATGCACCCTGCAGCACCGCACCGTGGAGTCATGTCTGTGCAGCCTGCTGCCCTCGGCGTACACTGCGGTCCAGCTGGGATCACAATTCAAATTGAATCTTGTTTGGCAGGACGGCGTATCGAGGCCTACGCATCATCGCAGGCTGCACACCCGCTCAGCTCTGGTGCCACTAACTCAGTGCACCGCAAGTCATCGCCATGTGGCGGTAGGCCCGTGCCGGCCTAAGTGCCTCAGATGCCACCAACTCTGTGCACCTCAAGTCATCGCCACGTGGCGGTAGGCCCGTGCCGGCCTAAGTGCCTCGGATGCCACCAACTCTGTGCACCTCAAGTCATGGGCCCTTTATGATTGAGTCTTGTCGTGCGGACGCCATCATGTCACCTCCGGCAGTGGGGAATGTGATGTGGTAGGGCCCTAGGCCCTCATGCATAAATAATGACCACACGGACACACTCAGCTAGATAGTGGAAATGGCCTCGGGCACGTGCGCCCGGCCCCTTTTATTGGCAGGGTCACATGTCCTGTGACGCATGTGCTGGATGGGTGTGGTGTGGGTGTGAACCAGCCCTCAGGGAGTGGCTGTGGCATGCTGACAACTAGACCAGTGATCAGCAGATCACTACAGGGAAGACCTGGGACATGTAGCGTTGTCGTCCCCCCCTGTAAACGTAAGCGGAGTGGGCTGGCCTGGCGTATGCCAGTCCAGCATAGGGGTGTGAACGATGACCCCGGCGCTCTGGGCGTGGTTCCGTTCTGGGCTGGACAAGAAAGTGACTAAAGCGTGTGTCTCTGATGTGGTGTCGGCGCAACCCGGTCCGCAATCGGTAATGTTGCACCCTGTGACTCAAGTCCCACAACATGTGCAACATGGACGTAAGGGGGAATCACTGACCCAACATTCATCCATACCACCGTACTTGAATGATCATTGACATGACACATCTGTGTGAATTTAATTGTTTAATGCACATTCAGTGGAGTGTTGTAGCTGGAGCAGTACAGGGCCATGCAAACCCCACTTTACATTGTTGGCCCATGGAGGGCCAGCCAGAGTCCTTCAGGGAATGACAAGTACATCGGAAGAGGAAGAGTTCAGTCCGCAATCTGATAGCTGTGTCATTGGTGACCAAACAGAATATGGCAGTCCATGTCGAGGTCCAACGTGAGTGTCGCAGAGTGCATCGGGGGACAGTGGAAGGTGATGATGCAGAGGGCAGAACCAAGCAGAAAAAGGCCATATGGCGGAGAAGAATGCTACCTCTTCCTTACTACCAGTAAGGCAGATTCATCCGCATCTTTGTCCTCTGATGTCTCATGTGCCTCACATGTGGGTGGTAGTGTTTTCTCTGCAGCACTGTGTGGCACTGACACATCAGGGGCCGGAGGTGGATTGGCTGCCGCACTGTGTGGCACTGACACATCAGGGGCCGGAGGTGGATTGTCTGCCGCACTGTGAGGCACTGACACATCAGGGGGCGGAGACGTGGATGTAGAGGCAGCAGCAGCATTCATCGGCACTAGGCCTTGTGGCAGCAATGCCATGATGAGGGTCTGCAGGGCATGGAAGATCCCAGCTACATCTCGCTGGTGTGCAGCCGTGGAGGCCATTCTTTCTGCCTGCATCCGCTCCCTGTTCTCCATGATCCTCCGCATGTGTTCCAACTCCCGGCTGACATCGCTGGAGCCACTCTGACTAGACAGTTGTTCTTGTCTCAGAGTCAGGACTCCAGCGATGTCAGCCATGGACCATTGGAGAGCATGGAGCGGACTGTGGGTGTCCGTTAGGGACTGTAAGTGGTCCCTGATGGGACTTAGACACCCACGTATGGCATCTAGTTTGGCTGCCATGAGGTCGAACCCCACCCGCACCTGATTAGCCATCTTCTCCTGGCACCCTAACACACGGCGTTGGAAGGCCATGTGTTGTTCGTGGTGGTTCTGGGAGACAGCCGTGGTGGTGGGTGCTTCCTGCTGTGTGGTCTGTGCAGGGGGTGGGGTTTCCTCGATGCAGCTGGGCTGCCCTGCTCCTGGAGGTGGGGTGCCGAAGCTGTCCATGAGCCGTTGGAGGGCGTCGGTGTCGATGGAGGGGAGGTCCTCTTCATCATCAGTGAAGAGGTGTACCGTCTGCTCTGCAGGAGGTGTTGATTCACCCTCTGCAATGTAAAGGGGAGATGCAGTTTAACATTGTTTTCACATGTATGTTGACGGATTGTACAGGTTTACATACAAACTGCCTGACAATGTACATTGTGACTGTTTGGGAGGAGCTGCCTATTTGATGCGGGACAGTGGACATTTCAACATCATGGATGTGTGTCTGTACTTGCGCATGGGTTTGTTGTGAGATTAGTGATGTGTGGGAAGGGCCCCGTCTGGGCACATAGTCGACGGGGGCCTACTTGCAGTTTCTAGGTGTGCTGCAGTGTGCCAAGGGGATCAGGGACATGCTCCAGAGTAATCGTGGGTGTGCACTGTGCTATGCTTAATTGTGCATGTGTGCCATTGTGCCCATCTCCCCCCGTCCCCCCAGTCCCTGGTCGTTACTCACCCTCTTGCTGTTGTGTCAGCTCCTGTCGAGCAGTGTCCGGTCCCCCAACTCCTGCCACCGTCTCCACACTGATGACTGTGGAGACCATTTCCTCCATCTCGTCCAGCTCCTCCTGTGGCGCTGGACTCTCACCTCCAGTCTGCATTGCTGCCTTCTGGTTGTTGGCGAGTTTCTGCTTGGTTTTGCGCTTCACATCATTCCAGCGCCTCTTGACCTCTTCCATTGTCCTCCTCAGCACTCCGATTGCATTCACCTTGTCCACGATGGACTGCCATATTCCATTTTTTGTCGCCAATGACACATTGGAGGTGACAAACAGTTGTTGATGGTATTTATCACCTCCGTTATCAGGATCCTGTTTTCCTGCGGACTGAACCGCGTCTTCCTCTTCTTCCTGTCCTTGCCCTTCCCTGACCCCGAGGTCCTGGCCTGGTCCTCCGGGGGGCTTGTGGGGTTCTGCTCGTCCTCTGTTCCTGCTCCGGCTGCCTCCATTGTGCTCCACAGTTGTTTTGTTTTTGTTTGTGTTTTTTTTCCCTGCTTTTGTAGTGATTTTTCCCGCCTGACGTGTGTGAATTGAGGCCTGGCGCTGCTTGTCACAGATTTTTCAATCGCGGTTGGGCCCAATTGCAACTTTTTTCACGTTCGGGTTTCCTTTTTTATCGCCGTCGCAGTAGTTGTATCGCGGATATTTGACGAGTTATCAGGAGACTATCGCATGTTACCGCCATGTTGGGAATACGACGTTGACACAGAGTTATTTTCCCACGGTAGACGGCGATAAGAAAACATGCGTTAGCCTTTTTTGGCGATGATTATTGCACGTTCTTGAGAATATCCCCCACAGTGTTTTGCATGCGCTTCTTCAAAAGCATAAACTTGTTGTAACTTCCTTCTCTGTTTTGGAGTTCCTCTCACGGGGAGGGGGTGAACTGGTTTAATATGCCCCACAGCACCATTTCTCTTGTGTTGCAAGCCAGAGAGAGGGCTCGGTTTTTGCATGCCATTCCAGGACCTCCATGCTACCAGCTTCCTAAAGGAGGTTAAGAAGAGGTCTAAGTAAAATGTACATCCAGGTGGACAATAACGACACATGCTGCAGTGAGTAACACTAGGACTCTTAATTGTATGCCATCTCGTGGGTGGGGTTAGGGTAGTTCAGACAACAGCTGCTCATTATATAGGCAAGATATATTTACTTGCACGTTTCCTTCCATATTTAACATGCTCGGGTTTCAGCTGCCACTAGCCCAATGAGTTTGCGTGATGCATTAAAAATGCTGGAAAAAGATTGACGATGTGATTTAAAAAGCAACTCCTTTGCTTCTCATTGAAAGACCTTTTCTCGAGTCCCTGTGCTAGCCGGTGTTTGCTACACAGTGTCTATGATGGTGGCCTAGTGTTCTAGGTTTGCTTACATGTTTGCATCCCTCCATTTGTCCTTTTGCCTTCCCTCCCTTCTGTACCAACCATCTCCTCCTCCACATCCCATTCCCTATCTGCATTCCCCGCCTTGCCCATATCTGATCTCTTATGTCACCTCATCTCCCTTTCTTTCTAACGCCCTCTCTTCCCTGATCACGTAGGAATGCTTGGGATGCGGAGCAGATCTTGGAAGTGCAGTCTCTGTTGGCCTAGATCAAGGTTGGCATTACCTGTTTAGAGCACCATTGCAAATCGGCATGCAGCCTTTTCTTTCTTCTTCTGTCAAAACAACGTTTTCTTTTAGTTATAAATGCCGGGCAAACACAGAGAATAAAATGCCTATCTGCGCTAGGAACAAAAGTGACAGACTGTTTTTACACTCTTACATTTCAATGTTCCCTCTCTGGCATCAAAAAGTTCAAAACGTAGTTTTAAAAACTGCACTTTAAGATTGAGGTAACTTTGCTGTGCTGTTCATCAGTGCAGCACCACTTCACCACCAAAGCATCAGTGCAACACCACCTTAGCACTCACCGCAGCACCACCCCAGTTTCTGCTCAGCACCTCATCAACACCAGTAAGCTTCACTCAGCACTACTTTAGCACCACTGCAGCACCACCTGAGCATCACTTGGCAGCCCCTTGGCACCACCTCAACACCAGTGCATCCGTTCAACACCTCCTTAGCACCACCGCAGCACCACCTTATCATCAGCAGAGCACCACTTCAGCACCAGTCAGCGTCAATCAGCACCACTTCATCAGCACCACCTCAGCCCTGGCCCAGTAACCACCTCTGTGTCACTCAGCCCCAGCGCAACACCACCTCAGCACCAAAGCACCTCCACTTCAGGGACGACTGCAGCACCAGCACAGCACCACCTCACAACCAGTACAGCACCACCTCAGCATCAGCACACCAGCACAGCATCACTCAGCGTCACCACAGCATCACTCAGTAACACCTCAGCACCAGCGCAGTATCTCCTAAGCATCACGCAACACTACCACAGCACCACATCAGCATCAACACAGCCTCATCTCAGCACAGCACCACCTACTATCAGTACACCACTAACTCAGCACCAACGCAGCCCCACCACAGCATCAGCACAGCCCCACCTCAGTACCAGCGCAGCACCACCTCAGCACCAGTGCAGCACCACCTCAGCAGCAACTCAGCACCAATGCAGTACCACTTCAGCATTAGCGCAACACCACCTCAGCACCATTGCAGTATCACCTCAGCACCAGTGCAGCACCAACTCAGCTTCACTCACCACCACCTGAGTACAGGCACAGCACCACCTCAGCATCACCAAAGCATCACTCAGCACCACTTCAGTATCACTCAGCACCACCTCAGCATCACTCAGCACCACCTCAGCACCAGTGCAGCACCACTGCACTATACAATTCTGTTCACTTAAAACAATTTAATTACTATCCACATAATTCTACAGCACACTATGCCACATATTTCGACTATACAACTCCACACCACACAATTCCACGCCACACATTTCCACAAAAAAACGATTCCAAAACAACCCATCTTTCCATCGCACTTCCACCAACCCTGTCATCTCGCCACAACACATGCACTGCCCCTCTTATCTCTCCCACACTTCCATTACCCCTTTCATCTCACAACCCCACTGCCCCCTCATCCCTCCCTCAAACTCCCTGTCTCTGCTCTATAATACCTGCTCACACATGCTGCCTTCCGGTACCTCATCGCGCTGTGCACTAGTCCACATCTTTCCTCCCCCCAGCTGCCCCTCCCACTTGTCCCTCTCTCTTTTGCTCTCTCACACACTCTTACTGCCTCTCTCATGTGGTTCACTTGAGGTCTTTGAGCACAATCTCTTTCCTGAGCCTTTTTAAGGTTTCAGTACCTCAATCCCATTCTCTCCTCCTCTCCTTCGGGTGTCTTCTGCGTACACAGATACCCTCTTTATGCGTCAATGGCCTGCTGTCCACTTCTTTCTCTCTTTCTCACACACTCTTTCTGCTCCTCTGTCTGGAGTTCATTAACCACTTCACACACAAACTATCTATCCCTCTCTATCTCCTTTTCTATCTATTCTCTCACCCCTATCTATTCACCATGCCTCAAATTCCCCAAATTCCACTACACAAATACACTATACACCACACAATCCCACCCCACACAATTCCACAACTAAGAATTTCAATCCAACCCCCATAATTCCACTCCACTCCACACCACACCACACCACACACATCCACAATGCTCCAAACAAAAACACATAGGTAAAAGACATTACCATTTACAACGCCAATAGCTCTAACTCTCACAAAGGCAAGACCTATTGCATTGCAAATGCTTGTTTTGATTGCCGCTAGCTGCCATTTTGATGAACGTATTGAGCCAGGGACTAAACAACTTCAATAGCAGGAAAAAACAAGATGACACAATGTGCACTGACTCCAAACACCAACCCCGTGTTAAGCCATGAAGGCTCAAATACTTACATTTTTTGTTTTATATAATTCATTGCAATTTTCACATTTGAGACATTAGTGTCTTCGAGGAAGTGGAAAAGATAATTTAGAAATAATTTGTTTCAGAATCCGTGCATATACATTTGTTAAAACTGTTGTCATAAATTACACTCGGGATCTTTATGGCTTACATTTGGTGTCAATTTCACAATCTTTAATCTGGAAAAATGGTTCACTTCTATTGTAGCATTAACATTACATTAATGCCAAGGCATAAACAAGGTTTTTATTCTTGTAGTTTGAGCTGTGCACAATAAACATTTCAAAGCCATATACCTATTTTTATCGTAGAAGCAAAACAATTCATTAAACCATGTGAATGTAACCCTTTCTTTTAATTTGGATTGTTCATCTGCAAATTAATGGATGGCTTCCTTCCTGGGTTTTATGCCACTTTGAGTAAGTAGCTCTTTCCCCGTCTTTTATATAGATAGAATTTCCCTTTTGAAATGGGCAAGGTGTCGCTCTTAGCCAAAGAAGCAATGGTGGCGGAAATTTCCAAGCCTGACCATTGAAAACCCCTCCTGTCAAAGCTATGGTTGCCACTTGACTGCTTTTCTACCGGCCACACCAATATTTTGTTTTCCCGGCCAGTTCATAAATAAGCAAAATCACCTAAAGCCGGTATTTTTAGCCCTTATCTGTACATGCTTCAAACAGCAAATAGAAATAGAAAGCACTTTTAAATGTGTTCTAGAGCTGTGGTAATGATCCATGACTAATGAATAAAGTAAACAAAGACAGAAAAGTCATGATGCCAATCAGTACATACGATTTTGTTTACATTCCTATTCAGAATCACTGGGGACCTTTGCAGACTCTTAAAACAACAACTAATGGCTGGTATTTTTCTCTTGGAAAGGTGGCAAGCCTAATCAAAGCGCATTTTATTGATGCTGAACTCAGATTAGTAAATGCTGGTAAAGATTCTGGCCTACATATTATTGACCATACTCCTATCCTTGGTCCATTCTGATGAGATCGTTTTATACAGAGCTACAGCCAGTGCTTAATTTGACCGGGTGGTTGATGGTGTTGGGCTATATTTTTGTAGACCAGCACTTATTTTTCTGCATCAGATATCAACCGAGCTCAGGAGAGGGAAAATCACAGATGGGTAAGATCGAGGAAGAGAAAGACAGCAAAACCGTCACAAAGGGAGAAAGCAGGAACCTGCAAGAGTGAGCTAAAGGGACATGAAATGGATTTACAACCATGCAGCCTTGGTATTCAGCACACTGACATTTAATTGCAACATCCATGGGCTTCTAAGCATAGCTTTGGGCACCGACACTCTTTCTTTCATAAATTAAGCACTGGCTGCAGCACATCCCCTCATTTATGCAGACTGAATCATTTGATAGGCGCCATTTTGGATTGGGGGTTGGCTGGTGATGCCTCTTGGATATTGACAAAGTGTATCATATACTGTGCTATGATTAGCTCTACAATGTGTTGCAGACCCTGAACTTCTGGATGAATATGTAGCAATACATTGAGCTCTTATGTACCAGACCAAAAATAGAGTCTTCCCGTGTCAGTTAGTTTCTGGCAGTTGTCCGGTGCAGCGTGGCACCTGACAGGGTTGCCCTCTATCTCCACTGCCATTGCTGAGGGCAATATTTGAATGGTCAGAGGGGATTAATGGTGTTTGACA
Organism: Calotriton arnoldi; assembly: GCA_963921515.1. Taxonomy (NCBI): domain Eukaryota; kingdom Metazoa; phylum Chordata; class Amphibia; order Caudata; family Salamandridae; genus Calotriton; species Calotriton arnoldi. The sequence goes on along the minus strand of CAWUFW010004374.1, from coordinate 42,467 downwards.
TGCCATTTGTCATCTTCCCATACACTGATGATGTCCTGCTGTATCAGGAGACCCCCAGAAGGATGTGTCTCGCACAATCCATCAATTGGAGAGCCTTGCCTTCTTGTCTGGTCTACAGAAATGAATATTTTTAATTTTCTTTAAGAAGAGGTACTGAGCAATGGCAACATATAACACTTGACACTCAACTGTCCTTGCTTCGTTGGCACCTTGGAGAGGAGTTGTATTCATTGACAATCAGGGTGGTCTTTAGACCGGAGAATCAAACAGTAAAATAGCGCTGCTCCACAGCCATTCACTGATTATTCCCTGCAGCTGGGAGCTCTGCCCCTTGATGCAGAGGGCAAATAAGGCTACCAAGCAAAGTCCTTTACATTCTTGTGTCCCTGATGAGCTCCCAGAATATTTATCCTCTCTTGTTTTTAAACTTTGCACACCTATTGCATACAGTATTAGAAATGTAGTAACCTGCATGTGTGAGTAAATTTGCCTCAAGAAAGACACATGGGTGCTTAATTGAACAAATACTTAAATTAGGTGAACTGTTATATTAAAACAGTTTCAATGTACAACTCAACGGTTCTGATTTTGAGTGTGCTTGTCATAAAGTTTACCAGTACCAAGACTGTCTGTAGGAAATACACAAGGATTGCTGACATAACAATCCCATGCAAAGTGTACCCTGATATCCGTATGCATTCAGTTAAGATTGGAATGATTTCTTTGGAGATAACTTTCCAAGACTGCTATCTGGAAGGGGAATCTGAGCCGAATACTGTTTGACTGTTACCTATGAATCTGGAGGATGTGCTTGCTGTGAGTGGCAACAGTTCATTTCCCAACTACCTGAAGTTTTTAATTTAAGCTACAGCTATCCTCTGCTTGCCTTGATTTTTTGGACTTTCACCTGCATGAACCATGCTGTAATTGGTGCTTCCAAAACATAGAGCAGAGTGGTGCCTGTTTTCTCCTGGCTAGAAACAAATCTTAACACCTCTGCGGTAACTCTTTAGACCTGCCCTTCTGTCATCCACCTTAACCTCATGGAAGCCTCCTAGTCCTAATCAGCACATGGAGACCAGATATGGAAATATAATTCCTTGAAATCCTCATTTCCCCTCAATAAATCCAGCGGACGGGTGTCCAATAATGTTACTGATAAAAGTGCAGATAAGATTAGAGACTATGCTAATTGAGAACAATCCTTAACTGCTCCATCTTGTCCTGTTCTATCATTTATTGACTCTGCAGTTGTTGAAGTGGTGCCGCATGTTCACCTGAGGACTTACAGATATTTATTTGAGTCGGCCAGAATTCTGCCCCACCATCAGTGAAGTTGGTGTCCTTTCTCCTTCAATAGAAGAGCAACTGTCACAAAGTCTTATATACAATTTTTGGTGACCAATTCTGAAACTTCAGTCTAGGATGTGAGCTTATTTTACCGAACCCAGAAACTGCACTTTAAAAACATTGAGACACTGCCTCCTTGTGTTGCAGGTTGCGAGATTGATTATAATTTAGTGTTGCCTTTGATTTATTTTTGTAGTTGGAAATAATAAAGCTTATCAATTCCTTATTGTTAGAAATTAGGTTACCGGTTGACTGGGGGATGAGCCCTGGTCAAGCAGCAACCTCAATCCTAGTCAGGGTAAGACGCGGCAAACCCCAAATTAATCTGTGCTCACCCTGTGGTAGCTTGGCACAGAGCAGTCTGGCAGTGTGTAAAGTATTTGTTCAATACTTCAATCAGTAAAACTGTGAAAACACACACAAAATTATCCCACACCAGGTTAGAAAGTAGATCTCATTTTAATAAATAAAGCATGAAAAAAACGACCAAAACCCATTTAGTAGAACCGGAGAAATAGATTTTTAAATTTATAGTGAAAAATTGCACCACAAAGCACAATTGCAGATATCTGGTTGCACCGGACAATGTCACAAGTTCAGGTCGACTGCGATGGAGTGAGGCTGGCTACAGGGACCCAGTTAGGCCCGCTGGACAGAGTACCTTAAATCGCGGTTGCGGAGCGTTGCATGGATGGAAGATGTGTTGTGCAGCCGAGGCGAGATGTGGGTTCCGAGCTGCGGAAAGGCTGCGGTGTGAGGTCCTGATGCATCGGCGTTGAGGATCATGTTGAGGGGGATGGCGAAGCGAGGTCCGGTGTTGAGGATGCGAGCTGCAGCCGAGGTGATGCGCCTGTTCTGATGAAGGGTGAAGTTGTGATGCGGAGTTTCGGCATTGTTGTTGAGACTGCTTTGATGAGGGATGCGAGGAGCTTGCACCGGGGAAGTATCCCGCAGCAGTGGTTCCAAAAGCAATGCATCAGTCCAGAGATGTGGGAGCCAGCAGCAACTCTTTTGCGACGGGCCCAATCCATGCAGCAGCGGCAATGCGTCAGTTCTGCTCAGGGATGCGCAGCTTAGCCAAGGAGATGTGTAGGTTCTGCACCGGGATGCATTGCCCAACAGAGAAGTTGCGTTGCTCAGCACAGAAGATGTGTCGGTTCACTGGCAAGCACCTAAGGCTGATTTCCAAGGGTCCAGGAATGGGGTGGCACCACTTGGCAGGGATTCGAAGCCTGTTATGTACCTGAGGATTCAGATCAGGAGGTCAGCCAAATAGCCCTTGAAATCACACTGGGTTCTGGGGCCAAGAGATGCAGGCCCAGTCCTTCTCACCCAGGCAAGAGGGCAGATGGCTGCAGTTCAGCACAGCAAAACAGGAGTCCAGCAGAGTGGCAGTCCTTCAGCAGCAGATCCGTCCTTCTTCCTGGCAGAGTATTCACAGGTCCAGAATTGTACTGAAGTGGTCGTCTCTAAGGCCCAGTACTTATACCCAGGGGTGCCTTTGAAGTGGGGGAAACTTCAAAGACATGCCTTTAAAGTGCACAAAGGTCCCCCCTTCCTCCCCTTCCTCCCCTGGCTCCAGACTCATTATAGTGGGGTATTCAGCCCTTTGTGTGTGAACAGGACACAGCCTATTCAGGTGTAAGTGAGGCTGTGTCCAGCTCCTCCCTCCCATTCTGCCAGAGATGGCCCATTGAGACACACCTAAGCTCTTATTGTGTGCAGCTGTCTCCGAGGAATACACATAGTCCAACTGTAGTCATGTGATCAGAGAAAGGCTACATGCACCAAATGGCTAAACAACGAAATGCCAACTTTCTAAAAGTGGCATTTTCAGAATTGCAATTTAAAATTCGACTTCACCATAAATTTGGATTTTAAATTGTGATTACAAAGACACCAGACTTGAATAGTTGATATTTTCCCAAATAGAAATTACACTTATAAAATGTAATAAGGTAATCCCACTGTTATCCTATGGGAGAGATAGGCCTTGAAGTAATGAAAAACGAATTTGAGAGTCTTTCACTACCAGGACATGCAAACCTTAAAAGTACATGTCCAACTTTTTACATACATTACACCCTGCCCTCTGGGGTGTCTAGGGCCTACCTTTGGGGTGACATATATATATTTTAAAAGGGAAGGTGTAGGTGCAAAAGATTTATTTTGCCAGGTTGAAATGGCTGTTTGAAGCTGCAAACACAGGCTTAGCAATGGCAGGCCTGAGGCATGTTTAAAGGTTAAATAAATGATGATAGTGGGCCTGCACCTCTGCACAATCAGAGGTGCATACCCACTATCATCATTTATTTTACAGGCCCTGGGACGTATAGTGCCACTTTACCAGGGACTCATAAGTAAATTAAATTTGCCAATTGGGTATAAGCCAATTCTACCTTGTTTAGCGGTGAGAGAGCACAAGCACTTTAGCACTGGTTAGCAATGGAAAAGTGGACAGAGTCCTGAGGCCAGCAAAAACGAGGTCAGCCGAAATGGAGGAATAAGGCACAGAGTTTGGAGGAAAACCACCCTGACAGATCTAACATCAACTCACTAGGGGAAAAGTGTGACATTGACAGTTACACAAACCAACCTGCTTAGAGGCTGAATCACCTTAATTTTAATCATGTTGAATCTCTCAAATGACATAGAACTAAATATGAAGTGATTTGATGTAGTTTGACTGTTAAATCAGATTTGCCACAAACTCATGTAAAAAAAAAATACTTCACATACAAATTCTGGAATGTTGATTTCACTGAATTTTGATTTTGCCTATACTTCAGGTGATTCATTAAACTCCTGTTTGGTTTGCACAGGACTAATCCCTATGATAAATAATCCCAGTTGGTCTGTGATGACCATAACACAGATGCCATCTAACCCGAAAGTAATCCTTGTGACACCAAGGAGGTGGTATTGTTCCCTGCAGGTACATTCTGTGTGGTAGTGTATCAAAGAGTTACGATTGTGTAACAGAATGCGAATTCAACATCACCTTGCAAGAAGGTACTGTGCCCTTGGTGCGATGATCTTGCCATGAAGAGATGTCCATGCCAAGACTCTCGAGGTTGTTGGAGCTGAGGTAAACTATTTGAACTATTTGAACGTTTGGTGTAGCACCCCCACACGTCTAGGTCAGAATTATTGTGTGAAGCATTGTATCGCCAAGTACCTGAAGTATGATGCTACTGTTGCTCTGGTAAGGCATCACAAACAGACACAAAAGTGTGTGATAGAGGTATAGCACTATACTGGGTAGGAGACAGTGCTCAGGAGTTCAGAGACTTCAGGAGACTCTCTCATATCCCAGGAGCGAGGACAGAACCAAACTTCATAGTGGATTGTATTGAAGTGTTTTGTGACCTGTGAACCTGGGAAGGAGAAAATCATGCACTGATTTTGCAATTGTGGCACACATGCATTATTTTTGGAGATCCGGCTGACCACCATCATGTTTGTTTCTCAGTATTTAGGGGCAGTAAGGAGGCTTCATCAGGCTGATGTACCTGAAGTCTGGGGGCAGCTTGAAAACAAACTATTTGCTTAGAGGAATGGAGATGATCTCTCGCCCCGATAAGGAATGTTGCTATCTTGACAGCTGCTTGGAAAAACCAAAAGTAAGACATCTTTTCCAGGATGACTACAAACATCAATACAACTCTTGCGGACTGACGAAATGAGAAACATTCCATCATTTCCGGGCCGAAACTGTAGCAGGAGGGGATATGTAAATCACAACCCGTACCTGCAATATGCCAGGGAGTAAGAAGCTGGTGAGTTCTAAATCTCAGTCATTGGGACAATGTTCATAAACTCTGGGAGCTCATCACTGTCTGACATAGGGCAAGCAGAAGCAGCCACCCGCAGGGACTTCATACGGATTTTGGGGGCCCTGTGCCAAACATATTTTGGGGACCCCTGTTCAAAACAGCTTTGAATTTACGATCCAGTTTCAGCTCTTTCATGCCCTCTTTGGACAGGTCACTGACAGTGCAGAGGGACACACATCCAAATTCTAAATGCCTTTACATCTAATATTCAGGCACAGTGAATGTTGTTAAGTATTGTAACACAGCAGCAGATTACTAATACTACAGCAAATGATCTCTGGAACACCCGCCCATTTTTCATGTGTGAAGTCCTGGTCTGATCCACAAGAAACTTTTTTATGGATGTTGCGTGAAACATAAACACATTTCTCTGCAACATTTCTGTAATAGACTCTCACACACCACTCATATTCAAAATAAATTTAAGGAAAGCGGTATTTAAAACAATGGGGCATATTCTCAAGCCACTATCGACACGGGAACGTCACTTTTTTGGATGTTCCCGTGGCGATAGGGCCAGCGCCCTATTCCCAAGGCAGCGTTAACCCACTTAACGTGGCTTAAAGCCACTTTAAGTGGCTTAACGCTGCCTTGAGAATAGGGCCCCTTTCACGCTAAACTTAGTGTGAAAGGGGGCGTGCAGTGGGTGTTGCGGTGGGCGTACCACTGCAACACCCATTGAGTTTGACGCTACCGCCTATTATCAAGGGCGGCGCTAATAGGTGGCAGCGCCAAACTTAAGACCTAGAAAAATCAGGTCTTAAGGTGGCTAAACGAGGAGAAAAGCTTTATTTCTCCTCGTTTTTGCTTTTTCCATGTGTGCTGCATGTAGCAGCACACATGGAAAAAGCAAACTGCCATGTTCGGTTTGTTAATGTACAGGAAGGGACACCTTCCTGTGCATTAACAAACCTCCCTGCTCGCAGACACCCTTGCGCTCTGGTGCAAGGGTGCCTGTCTTGGCGTTAAGTTGTGAGACTTAGCGCCGTCGCAGGGGGAAACGCCAGGCTGCACCACATTCTTGTGAATAGGGTGCAGCTTGGCATTTCCAAAGTGGCGGTGAGAGGCGTTAAGCCAAGGAGGCTAACGCCTCTCACCGCCACTTCATTGTGAATATCCCCCAATGTGTTTAAGAATCAGTGAAGGCAATTAGGGCAAGACTGTCTGCAGAGCAAAGATGGCTCTTTCAACGCCCCCCCCCCTGAAATGCTGGGACCCTTGGCCAGAGTCCACTTTGCCCATGCCTTAAAACGTCTCTGCCACCCTGATAAGAGGAGAATCTGAAGTCGCCCATTTACCTTATTAATAATACCGGTGATCTTTAACAGAGCACGGCTGATGTTGGGATAACTCTCCAACCCCCGAGGTTATTGGAGGTCAAGTAGTTCCGATGAAATGTAAACAAGCCAGCATATTCCTATCCAAAAGGACCGACTTGTGACCACTTTTCTACCCGGCCAGGTACTAGTTTATGTGTTCGCCGTCACTATCTAATTTCGTTGCAGCCATTTCAATTGCTACATGCCAACCAGCGGCGTCACTAGGGGGGTGCGGGGGGTGCGGACCGCACCGGGTGACACCATCACATGGGGTGACACCGTGAGATCTGGCCAAGTGCAGGGAGAGCTGAACCTGTGCTGCTGCTGTGCTCCAGCTGAGCAGGTGTGAAGTGTGCGTGACTCCAAAGCATCCCGGAGAGCAGCGCATCTGCAAAGGACCATTTGTCTTCGTTTGTTAGAAAGACTTCCACATTTCATGCAAGTAGACCATGATGATCAATTGTTGAAATCCAATTACAGCTGCAGCTAAAATAATGTTTAACTGCATCGTAGTGGCAGCTCAGAAGGACCACGGCAAACATGAGCCGAAAACTTTCACAATCAAAGCGATATCTATTGAATATCTGTATCTCTAATCCTTCAAGCCAGCCATGTTATAGTAAATGTGTACCCTGAATGTGTACAGAAACGTGTTAGTTGAGTAGGACAGCTCACATTGTATTGGTTATTAGAGAGCCAATCCACGATGTTAATAATTATTTACCTAAAATATTGACCCTCCTAGTGGTACTTGTGGCATCCTGCCTTCTTTTAATTAAATCTGAATACACTGCAGTGGTGTGTATCACTGTCCGACTACATGGTGTGACTGGTCAAAGCTAAAGACCTAGATACAAGCAACTTAACTCTCACCGAGGCCCGTTGAAGTGCGGTATTTTCTGTGCGTTCTCTTCCCAGTATTGTTTGTTTGGAGTGCGCTTTTGTGTGTCATTAAGGTAACTGGGCCCACTCGTTTTCCCCCTTGCTCCAGCAGCAACACCAACCTTGGAGCAGTGAGGCTGTCAGTGCCTTCCCCTCCCTGTTCTCCAGGGTACCTTTTGTGAGTGTCATTAACGTAGCCGGACTGCTCGCTTCCCCCCTTGAGAGTTAAGGGAATATGATGTTTTATGCCCTACTGCACTGCTAGTGAAAGTACTTCTGAACTCCATGGGGTAGTCATCTTCGCACTAAATTGACCCATGACAGACGACACACACCACAAATATATTGTCTCTACATTTAAATATTGGGTGTCCTTCAATGAATTGGCAAACAGGTCCAGTGCGCCCATAAAGCAATGTAAGACGCCACCTCGAGGAAACAAAATCCTATTTTGCCTCGACTGCTGAAAACACTTACACCTTTCCTGCCTAGGAAAGGATGAAGGGTTGAACCAGTTTTACTGAGACTGCCTGCAATTGTGTTTTGATTCACCAATCAAAGGAAAAGTAGATTGGACTCCCAGGTAGCCTACCCCTGCTACCCAAATGCGCAATGTCATCTGTTTATGACCAGCACCAGTAAAGGCAGGGTCCCTCGGCAGGGGAACCTTAGATCCCAGTAGGTGGCATCTTAACGGGAAAGCTTTGTCAGAAAGTTCAGCATCTGCCTGTTGCAAAGGCGTCCCACAGCAAACCGCTCCATAGATGAAATTCATTTGGATACATTCACTACCTTATCCCTGCAACGCAGACCTTATCCCACCGTCCTTTCCTGGTGTGAGTCTGTAGCTGGCAACTCTCACAGGAGCAGAATCAGTGAGAGAATGTTAAGTACATCGAGCAAAATGCTACTTTGCCCTTGGAGCACTCCCCACACATAGTAGCCAAAATAATTTCAGCTCTTTTGTTGTTATTGGGGAAAAAACCACTAGTTGGTGTCCTAGGGCTTCGGTTTACCTCTTCTCGTGGAAGAGGCAGCATTGACCTGTGGGTCCAAGCATGGCTGAGATCACTGAACGGCGATAGGTCCTTGAAGGCACAGAGGGGGCAGGACGGGTTTCCAATGGGACTGGTTAACCCAGTGCAGATGATATGGGGTGGGTGGACATCTCTCTCGACCTCTCTCTCACTGGACTCCTGCTCCCTTATGATGTTCGGGCTTGCTCGCTGCGCTCGCTCGCCACGGTGCACTCCGACAGAAAGTTTACGCCCCACCACTTTCAAATGTCACCGGCCACCACTGTGCGTGAGGGAAGCTTGCAGCTCAAGCTGCTCCTCCTGTGCGTGGGCGACGCCTCCACCGCCCGTGGATAGACGGGAGAGTTCATTTGTCAGAGCTCTTCATCGCCCACTTCAGGAGTAACTCATGTTTAAAGCCCGGGCGTGCGCGGATAGACTGCGCTGACGGGGGGCGCGCGTGCTGCGTAAAGTTGCGGCGCGGCTTCGGCACGAGCCCCGGCACGCCGCACCCCGCTGCAGCCTCATCTCGTTACAAACCTATTTATCACGTGAGGGGGTGACACCATGAGTTACCGCACTGGGTGACACCAACCCTAGTGACGCCACTGATGCCAACCTATCGGTGCACTGACTGACCGGTACAACGCAACACAATTTTTCAGTAGTTGTTCCGCACAGCTACAGGGTTGCCCCAGGGTCTGGAAAATGTGAGTACAAAGCTGCACCGCACAAGGACGAATTTTTGTAATTATTTTCCAACCAGTTTCATTTTCTCTACAAATTCCTTTATTACCTCGCAGCGAGGAATGGCATCTGTGTGACCTATTATATCTCTTTGTAGCAGATTTGCCTGAATTGTAAGCACCTTTTCGCAGACAATTATCTTGTAAGTCGATGACAGCGGTTGCTTCTATCAACGCTGTGAGAGTATTTAAAATTTAGAAAGTGGAAGTTAACTTTGTTTTTAAAAGGCATACTGTTACACTGAATACCTTCTGGAACTGAACTTTGGAGTTTCTATTCTATAGTTCTGCTCTGAATTATGATTTATTTTTATTGTGTACCGCCCTAGAGTTCAGAGACCAATGCTGTGGATTTAAATATGGGCTATAGTTATTGCTCGCATGTACCTCTGTTGATGTGAAGCATGCATGATATATTACACCACTTTAGACCTCTTGATCGTAACACAGAATAAGTGCAGTGGTGAAAGATCTACTCCCGAGGTAAATATGCTGTCTTTAGGAAACTTCCTTTTTTTCAGGCAGAGTTTTTGACTGCGAAAATGTGAGAGGAAATTGATCCTTTTGTTTGGATTATTCATAGTCATAAAAAGAGAAGTGCTGTATCTTGAGTTTTTATTCTCTTAAGTACATAGTCATGCCTGCAAACCCATATGAATAATTCAGATTGCTCTTCTTAACAAGAGAGCTGAGGTAGGCTGGGAAAATGCTGCATTCGGTAACCATTCAAAAACATTTCATGGGATATTTCAGAGTTTGCTCAAAAGCGACATTTGTACCAATGCAGGCCTGATTCACAAAGGTAAATTTAGTCTTAAACATATTTTTTCGGCCAAGTTTAATAATGCTATGTGTGACTGCTTGGCAGACTGTACTGCCAGGCCAGGTCCACTCCAGATGGGAACACAAGCAACCCCAAACCAGATTCGGCTCGGAAGAAAGGAGCAGTTAGTGCAAATTAAAGTTTAGGAGCAAAACAATAATATTCTTCATGGGTTTCACCTCCTGTCCACAGGTTCTGGATAGCCTATCACACTCAGAAATAACAAGTACGCAATTGCAACCAACCTTTACAAGTGATTCAATAAGTACCTATCAAGCCTCTGGGCCCCAGAGTTCAAGGTAATATTGATGAACCCTCCACCATAGTTTGAAGTATTTGTTTGAATCTTTAGCTATATATTTCTTGACAGCTAATTCCTCCAGATAATAATTTCATAAAGGTGTCTCTCTTCATATATTTAACATAATAAGCTTACAGAGGCAGGTAATGGCAGTTTCTGAAGTGCATGATACACCCAAAGTGATCTGCTTGGTGCTGAGAAAGTGGGACAGCAGTCACTGTATTTGAAGGTGAGTTTTCACTTGGGAAGGATGCGGGTCTTCCACAAATAATAAGGTCACAAACTTATAATGTCAAACACAAATTTCACTAAATAACCCTGGGCTCAGTCCCCTGGTAGCTATGGCACAGGGCAACCTGGCTAAACTTGGAGAACATGTGTAAAGTGTTTAGTAGTACCAAAACATTCAAAAATTCAAAACACAATGCAGGAAAAACCCCACAGCCAATTTCTAAAATCTAAAAGTATTTAATAAGAAAAAATACACAAAAATCACAAACATCCAATTGGGGAACCAAAGCTATAGATTAAAAAAGAATGAACTTAAAAACATCCAAGAATCATTATGCCATTTATTGTTGCGGTTGGCCCAGACCTAGGTGCAAGTTGAGGCTGTCTGCAATGCTACAGAGGTCAGCTAAGCAAAGTGGGTTGACCCCATTAAATAGTTTACCTTTGCACCGACTCTTTTTTTCTGGAAATAGAAATCCTTCAGCTGGGCAAGTATAAAGGCTCTGCATGATGAAGTCATCTCAACGTCGGATATGCATGGGTTGAGGTGGGAAATTAAAAAATTTGCGCCCGCAAAAGACCTCTTGTCAACCAAAAGCCTGAAGTGCCATTGTCAAGACAAAGTTTTTACATTAGGACTTAAGGACAGATATATTTAAATACTGGCTACAAATACTGTTAAGAAATTGGTTTAGTACAGACAAAATAACTTTTAGTGAATCAGAATGTTTGCAACCACTATCATGTTTAACAAGTCCTGCCTTCAGTCTCGTTTTCAGAGCTCAAAAACATTCAGTGAGACAAACAGAGAAGTTCTAGAAGGCAGGGTGTTTGAAAGCTGGATATCGTAGCCATGAGGGTCCGCTGAAGACTTCTATCAGGTGGCATAAAGCTCTGAGTAAGGCCAATCTGTTTTTCTTGCCTGCTGAGCTTGTGCCTTGGTCAGATTGCCTTGGTGGTTAGTCCAATCTCTTGAATATCAACACATTTCAATGCCTTGGTCGGAATGCCTTGGTGGCTAGGCCCTTCTTTGGGAGATTCAAAAGTTTCAAAGTCCCAATTTTTTCTTCTTTTGAAGCAATTCCTCATGATACCTCATATGGTTCACAGAACTTCAGGAACAGCACCTAGGGACATCAAACCAATCCAGTAAGAACCACTTGTCAGTGGTCACTTCTTTAAAAGACCTCTTGCAGTTTGTTGTGTTCCTGTATCCACACAGGAGGTCAGAATTCTTGAGTCCACTTAATAATCCTAGGTACAAGCTGTAATAGATACTACAGCCAAAAAGGAGACAAAATAGTTGTAAAAGTACACAGAGCTGGAGTAAGTCCACCACCTCATAGAGTCAAACAGTGGTACTGCAACACCTTTTCATAGGAAATAATGGAGGACGAGACTCACTGCCAGATTTACGAGGATGTGACGCAGCGGAACCTAGCAAGACAAATTGCTGCGGTGCGTCACATGGAGAGGGCAGGAATGCACCATATCAATTAATATTTGGCGCATTCATGCTCTCTTCCTACGCCGGCACATGCAGTTTGAAGAGTAGCGTCAGCACAGGCACCCTTCCATCATGGTGAAAGGGTGTCTACATTTCAGGCAGAATTGTTTTTGTGCATTATGGGATAGCTTCTTGCACAAAACCAATTCTTAGAGACTTTTACCTCTTTCTGTGTGTGCTACAAAATGAACGTAGGACAAGGAAAACGAGGAGAAATAAAGTTATTTCTCATCATCGTTCCTCCCCTGGGATGGCGTACCTTTTTTATTCATTTCATGAGTTCATTACTGGTAGTAAATCTGAGAATGCACCAAAATCCATGGGTGGATGCGGAGAACACCTGCGTTACACCCGTGGAACAACTTCCCAGGGCAGAGTAACTCAAGGCAGTGAAATCAGCTGCATTGCGTTACTCCTGATTTACTATGCCTCACAGAGCCACACAATGTGACTCTGCCAGGCATAGTACACCTCACTTAGGGCTTGCATGGCCCTTGTGTCACCTTATGTGACACAAGGGCAATGCAATCCTTTCGTAAATCTGGCCCTTAAAATCAAAGCCCATAGGAACTAGTTTTAAACGAAATTATCTTAATTTAACATTTTAAAAATATAAATACATTTAATGAAATGTTAAAAAATTAATAAAACATAATTATTAATTTATTATAAAATATGTTAATAACTTAAAAGAATTAATTCTCTACATAATAATGTGCATATTATGCATAATAAATAAATACACATTTTATGCTATAAGTGTTTTTTTATTCAAATCGTAAGAAACATAATTGTAATTGACTTTAATCTCTCCCAAATAATTTTATAATTTTTGCAAAATTAAGTTAATATTGCTACAGCATTTTTGTATTTTGTTACAACATTTATTTTTAAATTATGTTACGTTAATAATTATCATAAAATAGTTTTACTATTTTTTAAACTTTAATACATTTTTAAACTTTTACTTGAATTTAAACATTAGAAGATATCCATCCTGGTGACCATATGTGTGTTAAAATTACAAGTAGTAACTTTGCATTCGAAAAATATGCCCCACCACCTGAGTTCAGGGGGTGGATACATGTAAGTCTACACTTTGTAGTAAGTTTAAACTCAGGAATGGAGGATAGCCTAAAGCAGCAAATTTACTACAAAGTGTAAGAGGAAACCTGCACATGTAGATTGACTCAATTTACCTTTGTGAGTAGGCATCTGTGGTTATGACACGACTGAAAAAACACAGATATATAGAGGATCCCTCATTCTGTCAAACCCTAAATTACCCATTTTGTCTTTCAGAGAATTACTGAATATTAGCATTGTGAAGTAAACAAAATCATCTGTTTTAAGTGATAAAACACTATTACATGGAGGTTTTCAAACATGCATTTTTAAAGTGCACTTTTGTTCCAATACCAGTCTTTCACCATTAACTCTGTTACTCTAAGAATGCCCTAAAGAAACAATAGGTTGATATTTTGGTACTGTTCAAGACTTTAAGGGCTTTTAAGTTAAGCCACTAATAACTTTCTTCAAGTCTTAATAGACTTGGTAGTCTTTTGTACATTATTTATTACATTCTATTTATCCTTTAATTGCTACTTTTTTTTAAATCATTATTTGGAATTTATGCCATTTCAAATTTTATGCTTATTGTACTAACCCCCTCCTTCTCACCATGCATATTCACTAAAGTTGAGAAATGCAGTAGAAGGTGTTGATTTGTGAGGAACGGCTGAAGTTGTCAACCCAAGTAACAATGGGCATCATTACGATATTGGGGGGAATTGTGTCCGCCCGACACGTAGCAGACTGGAACCGCCCGACCATAGGACGGCGGTCCCCACCTCACAATTAGGATGGAACCACCCTAGCGGAGGTCAGAAATATCCATTTTACAATTGCAGCTTGTGCGGTGGGTGGAAAAGACCCTCAGCACAAGCTGCCATTGTAAAATGGATGTTTACGGGGCACCATAGGTGCCCCCCAGGTCCCATAGCCGAGTGCCAGGGGTAAGGGAGCCCTGCTAGGGGCCCCAAAAGTCACTTTCTGACAGCCTTTCCATGACAGAAAGGCCGACATGGAAAGGCGGTTGGAAAGTGTTATCAAAATCCCGACGGCGGAGCCGAGGCTGAATCCGCCATCATTAGGGTATTATGGCGGCTTCCGATGCTCCGTCGGGCTCCTTTAGGAAGTGCAGCAGAATTCCACAACAGGTTTCCCTGTATTATGCAGTCATCATAATACAGCAGTCGGAGGGAAACCAACAATGTCAGGTGGAAAGCTTCCGAGAGCTGGTCGGGGGCTTTCCGCCCGACATTGTAATCCGGCCCAATGTTGTTTACAGGTAGTAAGTTCTTCTTGATTAAAGCTTACCAGAAACAGAAATGGAATTGCATTTTTTAAGTGCCTCTCCTTAAGGTACAAAACAGGTGCCATGGTTAAATAGTTTTAGATAGCACTGTAGCCACATATGAACCCATGAGATCATGCAGTAGTTGCATGAAAATAGTATGTCCTATGGAAAACACTCTACCTTAATCTCTTCATACATTTATTCTAGAGGTCTGCGCATTTGTTAAGTGTTTTTCTCACAAACATTGACTATTGGTCCCAAAAACTTTGAAAATGTTCTAAATTCCATGCCACTCATTCTTTTGTGCAAAAAGCAGAAATTTTGCAACTATTTTGTACTTTATTGTAACATGTGTAGATCAAGGCTTAACTTGAGCCGGTAGTTGCTGGTCCAGAGCACCTGAACGTTTTGGGGGACCGGCACTTATTTTTCCACAACAAATATTTTCTGAGAGCAAGAAAGGGAAAAATAAATAAACAGTAATGAAGGAGGAAGATAATGAAAACAAAACTGTCACATGGGGAGAAATCAGGAACCTGCAAGAGCAAGAAAAAGGGTCAGGTTTAAAGACTACCAGCCTTGGTATGAGACACACTGACTTTTAATTGCACTGGCTGCCGGCTTCTGAGCAGAGCTTCTGGCACCGGCACTCTATATTTCGTAAATCAAGCACTGGTGTAGATTCACTTGCGAGAAAAAGCTGAAGGTAAAAAAATGTGTTAGAGTTAGATCTTTTGACTGGGGGAGAATGTTTGCATTGTCAGCATTCCGTCCATCATTTGTTTGCTGTAACACTTTTCGCCCTAAGTGGGATGGGTATGCCCAGACGTGGGTCCCTTGCTCACTGTGCCACTGGATTCAAGCTAGCCTGCCTGAAAAAGGGTGACATACCCTGAAACCGGTCCCAGGATGCTTGTTTCCAGTCCAGGGAGGACCTGGCCTGGCAGTTCGGTCTGGACTGTTCCCATGGGGCACAGGGTCAAGACTGATTTGCATATGGCTGGGTCCAAACTGGGGTGGCGTAGTGGGCAAAAGAACGATGGATTTAACCCAGATCTTTTGACTGGGGGAGAATGTTTGCATTGTCAGCATTCCGTCCATCATTTGTTTGCTGTAACACTTTTCAGCCCTAAGTGGGATGGGTATGCCCAGACGTGGGTCCCTTGCTCACTGTGCCACTGGATTCAAGCTAGCCTGGCTGAAGAAGGGTGACATACCCTGAAACCGGTCCCAGGATGCTTGTTTCCGGTCCAGGGAGGACCTGGCCTGGCAGTTCGGTCTGGACTGTTCCCATGGGGCACAGGGTCAAGACTGATTTGCATATGGCTGGGTCCAAACTGGGGTGGCGTAGTGGGCAAAAGAACGATGGATTTAACCCAGATCTTTTGACTGGGGGAGAATGTTTGCATTGTCAGCATTCCGTCCATCATTTGTTTGCTGTAACACTTTTCGCCCTAAGTGGGATGGGTATGCCCAGACGTGGGTCCCTTGCTCACTGTGCCACTGGTTTCAAGCTAGCCTGACTGAAGAAGGGTGACATACCCTGAAACCGGTCCCAGGATGCTTGTCTCCGGTCCAGGGAGGACCTGGCCTGGCAGTTCGGTCTGGACTGTTCCCATGGGGCACAGGGTCAAGACTGATTTGCATATGGCTGGGTCCAAACTGGGGTGGCGTAGTGGGCAAAAGAACGATGGATTTAACCCAGATCTTTTGACTGGGGGAGAATGTTTGCATTGTCAGCATTCCGTCCATCATTTGTTTGCTGTAACACTTTTCGCCCTAAGTGGGATGGGTATGCCCAGACGTGGGTCCCTTGCTCACTGTGCCACTGGTTTCAAGCTAGCCTGGCTGAAGAAGGGTGACATACCCTGAAACCGGTCCCAGGATGCTTGTTTCCGGTCCAGGAGGACCTGGCCTGGCAGTTCGGTCTGGACTGTTCCCATGGGGCACAGGGTCAAGACTGATTTGCATATGGCTGGGTCCAAACTGGGGTGGCGTAGTGGGCAAAAGAACGATGGATTTAACCCAGATCTTTTGACTGGGGGAGAATGTTTGCATTGTCAGCATTCCGTCCATCATTTGTTTGCTGTAATACTTTTCGCCCTAAGTGGGATGGGTATGCCCAGACGTGGGTCCCTTGCTCACTGTGCCACTGGATTCAAGCTAGCCTGGCTGAAGAAGGGTGACATACCCTGAAACCGGTCCCAGGATGCTTGTTTTCGGTCCAGGGAGGATCTGGCCTGGCAGTTCGGTCTGGACTGTTCCCATGGTCAAGACCGATTTGCATATGGCTGGGTCCAAACTGGGGTGGCGTAGTGGGCAAAAGAACGATGGATTTAACCCAGATCTTTTGACTGGGGGAGAATGTTTGCATTGTCAGCATTCCGTCCATCATTTGTTTGCTGTAACACTTTTCGCCCTAAGTGGGATGGGTATGCCCAGACGTGGGTCCCTTGCTCACTGTGCCACTGGATTCAAGCTAGCCTGGCTGAAGAAGGGTGACATACCCTGAAACCGGTCCCAGGATGCTTGTTTCCGGTCCAGGGAGGACCTGGCCTGGCAGTTCGGTCTGGACTGTTCCCATGGGGCACAGGGTCAAGACTGATTTGAATATGGCTGGGTCCAAACTGGGGTGGCGTAGTGGGCAAAAGAACGATGGATTTAACCCAGATCTTTTGACTGGGGGAGAATGTTTGCATTGTCAGCATTCCGTCCATCATTTGTTTGCTGTAACACTTTTCGCCCTAAGTGGGATGGGTATGCCCAGACGTGGGTCCCTTGCTCACTGTGCCACTGGATTCAAGCTAGCCTGGCTGAAGAAGGGTGACATACCCTGAAACCGGTCCCAGGATGCTTGTTTCCGGTCCAGGGAGGACCTGGCCTGGCAGTTCGGTCTGGACTGTTCCCATGGGGCACAGGGTCAAGACTGATTTGCATATGGCTGGGTCCAAACTGGGGTGGCGTAGTGGGCAAAAGAACGATGGATTTAACCCAGATCTTTTGACTGGGGGAGAATGTTTGCATTGTCAGCATTCCGTCCATCATTTGTTTGCTGTAACACTTTTCGCCCTAAGTGGGATGGGTATGCCCAGACGTGGGTCCCTTGCTCACTGTGCCACTGGATTCAAGCTAGCCTGGCTGAAGAAGGGTGACATACCCTGAAACCGGTCCCAGGATGCTTGTTTCTGGTCCAGGGAGGACCTGGCCTGGCAGTTCGGTCTGGACTGTTCCCATGGGGCACAGGGTCAAGACTGATTTGCATATGGCTGGGTCCAAACTGGGGTGGCGTAGTGGGCAAAAGAACGATGGATTTAACCCAGATCTTTTGACTGGGGGAGAATGTTTGCATTGTCAGCATTCCGTCCATCATTTGTTTGCTGTAACACTTTTCGCCCTAAGTGGGATGGGTATGCCCAGACGTGGGTCCCTTGCTCACTGTGCCACTGGATGAGCTAGCCTGGCTGAAGAAGGGTGACATACCCTGTAACCGTTCCAAGGATGCTTGTTTCCGGTCCAGGGAGGACCTGGCCTGGCAGTTCGGTCTGGACTGTTCCCATGGGGCACAGGGTCAAGACTGATTTGCATATGGCTGGGTCCAAACTGGGGTGGCGTAGTGGGCAAAAGAACGATGGATTTAACCCAGATCTTTTGACTGGGGGAGAATGTTTGCATTGTCAGCATTCCGTCCATCATTTGTTTGCTGTAACACTTTTTACCCTAAGTGGGATGGGTATGCCCAGACATGGGTCCCTTGCTCACTGTGCCACTGGATTCAAGCTAGCCTGGCTGAAGAAGGGTGACATACCCTGAAACCGGTCCCAGGATGCTTGTTTCCGGTCCAGGGAGGACTTGGCCTGGCAGTTCGGTCTGGACTGTTCCCATGGGGCACAGGGTCAAGACTGATTTGCATATGGCTGGGTCCAAACTGGGGTGGCGTAGTGGGCAAAAGAACGATGGATTTAACCCAGATCTTTTGACTGGGGGAGAATGTTTGCATTGTCAGCATTCCGTCCATCATTTGTTTGCTGTAACACTTTTCGCCCTAAGTGGGATGGGTATGCCCAGACGTGGGTCCCTTGCTCACTGTGCCACTGGATTCAAGCTAGCCTGGCTGAAGAAGGGTGACATACCCTGAAACCGGTCCCAGGATGCTTGTTTCCGGTCCAGGGAGGACCTGGCCTGGCAGTTCGGTCTGGACTGTTCCCATGGGGCACAGGGTCAAGACTGATTTGCATATGGCTGGGTCCAAACTGGGGTGGCGTAGTGGGCAAAGGAACGATGGATTTAACCCAGATCTTTTGACTGGGGGAGAATGTTTGCATTGTCAGCATTCCGTCCATCATTTGTTTGCTGTAACACTTTTCGCCCTAAGTGGGATGGGTATGCCCAGACGTGGGTCCCTTGCGCACTGTGCCACTGGATTCAAGCTAGCCTGGCTGAAGAAGGGTGACATACCCTGAAACCGGTCCCAGGATGCTTGTTTCCGGTCCAGGGAGGACCTGGCCTGGCAGTTCGGTCTGGACTGTTCCCATGGGGCACAGGGTCAAGACTGATTTGCATATGGCTGGGTCCAAACTGGGGTGGCGTAGTGGGCAAAAGAACGATGGATTTAACCCAGATCTTTTGACTGGGGGAGAATGTTTGCATTGTCAGCATTCCGTCCATCATTTGTTTGCTGTAACACTTTTCGCCCTAAGTGGGATGGGTATGCCCAGATGTGGGTCCCTTGCTCACTGTGCCACTGGATTCAAGCTAGCCTGGCTGAAGAAGGGTGACATACCCTGAAACCGGTCCCAGGATGCTTGTTTCCGGTCCAGGGAGGACCTGGCCTGGCAGTTCGGTCTGGACTGTTCCCATGGGGCACAGGGTCAAGACTGATTTGCATATGGCTGGGTCCAAACTGGGGTGGCGTAGTGGGCAAAAGAACGATGGATTTAACCCAGATCTTTTGACTGGGGGAGAATGTTTGCATTGTCAGCATTCCGTCCATCATTTGTTTGCTGTAACACTTTTCGCCCTAAGTGGGATGGGTATGCCCAGACGTGGGTCCCTTGCTCACTGTGCCACTGGATTCAAGCTAGCCTGGCTGAAGAAGGGTGACATACCCTGAAACCGGTCCCAGGATGCTTGTTTCCGGTCCAGGGAGGACCTGGCCTGGCAGTTCGGTCTGGACTGTTCCCATGGGGCACAGGGTCAAGACTGATTTGAATATGGCTGGGTCCAAACTGGGGTGGCGTAGTGGGCAAAAGAACGATGGATTTAACCCAGATCTTTTGACTGGGGGAGAATGTTTGCATTGTCAGCATTCCGTCCATCATTTGTTTGCTGTAACACTTTTCGCCCTAAGTGGGATGGGTATGCCCAGACGTGGGTCCCTTGCTCACTGTGCCACTGGATTCAAGCTAGCCTGGCTGAAGAAGGGTGACATACCCTGAAACCGGTCCCAGGATGCTTGTTTCCGGTCCAGGGAGGACCTGGCCTGGCAGTTCGGTCTGGACTGTTCCCATGGGGCACAGGGTCAAGACTGATTTGCATATGGCTGGGTCCAAACTGGGGTGGCGTAGTGGGCAAAAGAACGATGGATTTAACCCAGATCTTTTGACTGGGGGAGAATGTTTGCATTGTCAGCATTCCGTCCATCATTTGTTTGCTGTAACACTTTTCGCCCTAAGTGGGATGGGTTTGCCCAGACGTGGGTCCCTTGCTCACTGTGCCACTGGATTCAAGCTAGCCTGGCTGAAGAAGGGTGACATACCCTGAAACCGGTCCCAGGATGCTTGTTTCCGGTCCAGGGAGGACCTGGCCTGGCAGTTCGGTCTGGACTGTTCCCATGGGGCACAGGGTCAAGACTGATTTGCATATGGCTGGGTCCAAACTGAGGTGGCGTAGTGGGCAAAAGAACGATGGATTTAACCCAGATCTTTTGACTGGGGGAGAATGTTTGCATTGTCAGCATTCCGTCCATCATTTGTTTGCTGTAACACTTTTCGCCCTAAGTGGGATGGGTATGCCCAGACGTGGGTCCCTTGCTCACTGTGCCACTGGATTCAAGCTAGCCTGGCTGAAGAAGGGTGACATACCCTGAAACCGGTCCCAGGATGCTTGTTTCCGGTCCAGGGAGGACCTGGCCTGGCAGTTCGGTCTGGACTGTTCCCATGGGGCACAGGGTCAAGACTGATTTGCATATGGCTGGGTCCAAACTGGGGTGGCGTAGTGGGCAAAAGAACGATGGATTTAACCCAGATCTTTTGACTGGGGGAGAATGTTTGCATTGTCAGCATTCCGTCCATCATTTGTCTGCTGTAACACTTTTCGCCCTAAGTGGGATGGGTATGCCCAGACGTGGGTCCCTTGCTCACTGTGCCACTGGATTCAAGCTAGCCTGGCTGAAGAAGGGTGACATACCCTGAAACCGGTCCCAGGATGCTTGTTTCCGGTCCAGGGAGGACCTGGCCTGGCAGTTCGGTCTGGACTGTTCCCATGGGGCACAGGGTCAAGACTGATTTGCATATGGCTGGGTCCAAACTGGGGTGGCGTAGTGGGCAAAAGAACGATGGATTTAACCCAGATCTTTTGACTGGGGGAGAATGTTTGCATTGTCAGCATTCCGTCCATCATTTGTTTGCTGTAACACTTTTCGCCCTAATTGGGATGGGTATGCCCAGACGTGGGTCCCTTGCTCACCGTGCCACTGGATTCAAGCTAGCCTGGCTGAAGAAGGTTGACATACCCTGAAACCGGTCCCAGGATGCTTGATTCCGGTCCAGGGAGGACCTGGCCTGGCAGTTCGGTCTGGACTGTTCCCATGGGGCACAGGGTCAAGACTGATTTGCATATGGCAGGGTCCAAACTGTGGTGGCGTAGTGGGCAAAAGAACGATGGATTTAACACAGATCGTTTGACTGGGGGAGAATGTTTGCATTGTCAGCATTCCGTCCATCATTTGTTTGCTGTAACACTTTTCGCCCTAAGTGGGATGGGTATGCCCAGACGTGGGTCCCTTGCTCACTGTGCCACTGGATTCAAGCTAGCCTGGCTGAAGAAGGGTGACATACCCTGAAACCGGTCCCAGGATGCTTGTTTCCAGTCCAGGTAGGACCTGGCCTGGCAGTTCGGTCTGGACTGTTCCCATGGGGCACAGGGTCAAGACTGATTTGCATATGGCTGGGTCCAAACTGGGGTGGCGTAGTGGGCAAAAGAACGATGGATTTAACCTAGATCTTTTGACTGGGGGAGAATGTTTGCATTGTCAGCATTCCGTCCATCATTTGTTTGCTGTAACACTTTTCGCCCTAAGTGGGATGGGTATGCCCAGACGTGGGTCCCTTTCTCACTGTGCCACTGGATTCAAGCTAGCCGGGCTGAAGAAGGGTGACATACCCTGAAACTGGTCCCAGGATGCTTGTTTCCGGTCCAGGGAGGACCTGGCCTGACAGTTCGGTCTGGACTGTTCCCATGGGGCACAGGGTCAAGACTGATTTGCATATGGCTGGGTCCAAACTGGGGTGGCGTAGTGGGCAAAAGAACGATGGATTTAACCCAGATCTTTTGACTGGGGGAGAATGTTTGCATTGTCAGCATTCCGTCCATCATTTGTTTGCTGTAACACTTTTCGCCCTAAGTGGGATGGGTATGCCCAGACGTGGGTCCCTTGCTCACTGTGCCACTGGATTCAAGCTAGCCTGGCTGAAGAAGGGTGACATACCCTGAAACCGGTCCAAGGATGCTTGTTTCCGGTCCAGGGAGGACCTGGCCTGGCAGTTCGGTCTGGACTGTTTCCATGGGGCACAGGGTCAAGACTGATTTGCATATGGCTGGGTCCAAACTGGGGTGGCGTAGTGGGCAAAAGAACGATGGATTTAACCCAGATCTTTTGACTGGGGGAGAATGTTTGCATTGTCAGCATTCCGTCCATCATTTGTTTGCTGTAACACTTTTCGCCCTATGTGGGATGGGTATGCCCAGATGTGGGTCCCTTGCTCACTGTGCCACTGGATTCAAGCTAGCCTGGCTGAAGAAGGGTGACATACCCTGAAACCGGTCCCAGGATGCTTGTTTCCGGTCCAGGGAGGACCTGGCCTGGCAGTTCGGTCTGGACTGTTCCCATGGGGCACAGGGTCAAGACTGATTTGCATATGGCTGGGTCCAAATTGGGTGGCGTAGTGGGCAAAAGAACGATGGATTTAACCCAGATCTTTTGACTGGGGGAGAATGTTTGCATTGTCAGCATTCCGTCCATCATTTGTTTGCTGTAACACTTTTCGCCCTAAGTGGGATGGGTATGCCCAGACGTGGGTCCCTTGCTCACTGTGCCACTGGATTCAAGCTAGCCTGGCTGAAGAAGGGTGACATACCCTGAAACTGGTCCCAGGATGCTTGTTTCCGGTCCAGGGAGGACCTGGCCTGGCAGTTCGGTCTGGACTGTTCCCATGGGGCACAGGGTCAAGACTGATTTGCATATGGCTGGGTCCAAACTGGGGTGGCGTAGTGGGCAAAAGAACGATGGATTTAACCCAGATCTTTTGACTGGGGGAGAATGTTTGCATTGTCAGCATTCCGTCCATCATTTGTTTGCTGTAACACTTTTCGCCCTAAGTGGGATGGGTATGCCCAGACGTGGGTCCCTTGCTCACTGTGCCACTGGATTCAAGCTAGCCTGGCTGAAGAAGGGTGACATACCCTGAAACCGGTCCAAGGATGCTTGTTTCCGGTCCAGGAGGACCTGGCCTGGCAGTTCGGTCTGGACTGTTTCCATGGGGCACAGGGTCAAGACTGATTTGCATATGGCTGGGTCCAAACTGGGGTGGCGTAGTGGGCAAAAGAACGATGGATTTAACCCAGATCTTTTGACTGGGGGAGAATGTTTGCATTGTCAGCATTCCGTCCATCATTTGTTTGCTGTAACACTTTTCGCCCTATGTGGGATGGGTATGCCCAGATGTGGGTCCCTTGCTCACTGTGCCACTGGATTCAAGCTAGCCTGGCTGAAGAAGGGTGACATACCCTGAAACCGGTCCCAGGATGCTTGTTTCCGGTCCAGGGAGGACCTGGCCTGGCAGTTCGGTCTGGACTGTTCCCATGGGGCACAGGGTCAAGGCTGATTTGCATATGGCTGGGTCCAAATTGGGTGGCGTAGTGGGCAAAAGAACGATGGATTTAACCCAGATCTTTTGACTGGGGGAGAATGTTTGCATTGTCAGCATTCCGTCCATCATTTGTTTGCTGTAACACTTTTCGCCCTAAGTGGGATGGGTATGCCCAGACGTGGGTCCCTTGCTCACTGTGCCACTGGATGCAAGCTAGCCTGGCTGAAGAAGGGTGACATACCCTGAAACCGGTCCCAGGATGCTTGTTTCTGGTCCAGGGAGGACCTGGCCTGGCAGTTCGTTCTGGACTGTTCCCATGGGGCACAGGGTCAAGACTGATTTGCATATGGCTGGATCCAAACTGGGGTGGCGTAGTGGGCAAAAGAACGATGGATTTAACCCAGATCTTTTGACTGGGGAGAATGTTTGCATTGTCAGCATTCCGTCCATCATTTGTTTGCTGTAACACTTTTCGCCCTAAGTGGGATGGGTATGCCCAGACGTGGGTCCCTTGCTCACTGTGCCACTGGATGAGCTAGCCTGGCTGAAGAAGGGTGACATACCCTGTAACCGTTCCCAGGATGCTTGTTTCCGGTCCAGGGAGGACCTGGCCTGGCAGTTCGGTCTGGACTGTTCCCATGGGGCACAGGGTCAAGACTGATTTGCATATGGCTGGGTCCAAACTGGGGTGGCGTAGTGGGCAAAAGAACGATGGATTTAACCCAGATCTTTTGACTGGGGGAGAATGTTTGCATTGTCAGCATTCCGTCCATCATTTGTTTGCTGTAACACTTTTCACCCTAAGTGGGATTGGTATGCCCAGACGTGGGTCCCTTGCTCACTGTGCCACTGGATTCAAGCTAGCCTGGCTGAAGAAGGGTGACATACCCTGAAACCGGTCCCAGGATGCTTGTTTCCGGTCCAGGGAGGACTTGGCCTGGCAGTTCGGTCTGGACTGTTCCCATGGGGCACAGGGTCAAGACTGATTTGCATATGGCTGGGTCCAAACTGGGGTGGCGTAGTGGGCAAAAGAACGATGGATTTAACCCAGATCTTTTGACTGGGGGAGAATGTTTGCATTGTCAGCATTCCGTCCATCATTTGTTTGCTGTAACACTTTTCGCCCTAAGTGGGATGGGTATGCCCAGACGTGGGTCCCTTGCTCACTGTGCCACTGGATTCAAGCTAGCCTGGCTGAAGAAGGGTGACATACCCTGAAACCGGTCCCAGGATGCTTGTTTCCGGTCCAGGGAGGACCTGGCCTGGCAGTTCGGTCTGGACTGTTCCCATGGGGCACAGGGTCAAGACTGATTTGCATATGGCTGGGTCCAAACTGGGGGTGGCGTAGTGGGCAAAAGAACGATGGATTTAACCCAGATCTTTTGACTGGGGGAGAATGTTTGCATTGTCAGCATTCCGTCCATCATTTGTTTGCTGTAACACTTTTCGCCCTAAGTGGGATGGGTATGCCCAGACGTGGGTCCCTTGCTCACCGTGCCACTGGATTCAAGCTAGCCTGGCTGAAGAAGGGTGACATACCCTGAAACCGGTCCCAGGATGCTTGATTCCGGTCCAGGGAGGACCTGGCCTGGCAGTTCGGTCTGGACTGTTCCCATGGGGCACAGGGTCAAGACTGATTTGCATATGGCAGGGTCCAAACTGTGGTGGCGTAGTGGGCAAAAGAACGATGGATTTAACCCAGATCGTTTGACTGGGGGAGAATGTTTGCATTGTCAGCATTCCGTCCATCATTTGTTTGCTGTAACACTTTTCGCCCTAAGTGGGATGGGTATGCCCAGACGTGGGTCCCTTGCTCACTGTGCCACTGGATTCAAGCTAGCCTGGCTGAAGAAGGGTGACATACCCTGAAACCGGTCCCAGGATGCTTGTTTCCAGTCCAGGTAGGACCTGGCCTGGAAGTTCGGTCTGGACTGTTCCCATGGGGCACAGGGTCAAGACTGATTTGCATATGGCTGGGTCCAAACTGGGGTGGCGTAGTGGGCAAAAGAACGATGGATTTAACCCAGATCTTTTGACTGGGGGAGAATGTTTGCATTGTCAGCATTCCGTCCATCATTTGTTTGCTGTAACACTTTTCGCCCTAAGTGGGATGGGTATGCCCAGACGTGGGTCCCTTGCTCACTGTGCCACTGGATTCAAGCTAGCCTGGCTGAAGAAGGGTGACATACCCTGAAACTGGTCCCAGGATGCTTGTTTCCGGTCCAGGGAGGACCTGGCCTGGCAGTTCGGTCTGGACTGTTCCCATGGGGCACAGGGTCAAGACTGATTTGCATATGGCTGGGTCCAAACTGGGGTGGCGTAGTGGGCAAAAGAACGATGGATTTAACCCAGATCTTTTGACTGGGGGAGAATGTTTGCATTGTCAGCATTCCGTCCATCATTTGTTTGCTGTAACACTTTTCGCCCTAAGTGGGATGGGTATGCCCAGACGTGGGTCCCTTGCTCACTGTGCCACTGGATTCAAGCTAGCCTGGCTGAAGAAGGGTGACATACCCTGAAACCGGTCCAAGGATGCTTGTTTCCGGTCCAGGGAGGACCTGGCCTGGCAGTTCGGTCTGGACTGTTTCCATGGGGCACAGGGTCAAGACTGATTTGCATATGGCTGGGTCCAAACTGGGGTGGCGTAGTGGGCAAAAGAACGATGGATTTAACCCAGATCTTTTGACTGGGGGAGAATGTTTGCATTGTCAGCATTCCGTCCATCATTTGTTTGCTGTAACACTTTTCGCCCCTATGTGGGATGGGTATGCCCAGATGTGGGTCCCTTGCTCACTGTGCCACTGGATTCAAGCTAGCCTGGCTGAAGAAGGGTGACATACCCTGAAACCGGTCCCAGGATGCTTGTTTCCGGTCCAGGGAGGACCTGGCCTGGCAGTTCGGTCTGGACTGTTCCCATGGGGCACAGGGTCAAGACTGATTTGCATATGGCTGGGTCCAAATTGGGGTGGCGTAGTGGGCAAAAGAACGATGGATTTAACCCAGATCTTTTGACTGGGGGAGAATGTTTGCATTGTCAGCATTCCGTCCATCATTTGTTTGCTGTAACACTTTTCGCCCTAAGTGGGATGGGTATGCCCAGACGTGGGTCCCTTGCTCACTGTGCCACTGGATTCAAGCTAGCCTGGCTGAAGAAGGGTGACATACCCTGAAACCGGTCCCAGGATGCTTGTTTCTGGTCCAGGGAGGACCTGGCCTGGCAGTTCGGTCTGGACTGTTCCCATGGGGCACAGGGTCAAGACTGATTTGCATATGGCTGGGTCCAAACTGGGGTGGCGTAGTGGGCAAAAGAACGATGGATTTAACCCAGATCTTTTGACTGGGGGAGAATGTTTGCATTGTCAGCATTCCGTCCATCATTTGTTTGCTGTAACACTTTTCGCCCTAAGTGGGATGGGTATGCCCAGACGTGGGTCCCTTGCTCACTGTGCCACTGGATGAGCTAGCCTGGCTGAAGAAGGGTGACATACCCTGTAACCGTTCCCAGGATGCTTGTTTCCGGTCCAGGGAGGACCTGGCCTGGCAGTTCGGTCTGGACTGTTCCCATGGGGCACAGGGTCAAGACTGATTTGCATATGGCTGGGTCCAAACTGGGGTGGCGTAGTGGGCAAAAGAACGATGGATTTAACCCAGATCTTTTGACTGGGGGAGAATGTTTGCATTGTCAGCATTCCGTCCATCATTTGTTTGCTGTAACACTTTTTACCCTAAGTGGGATGGGTATGCCCAGACGTGGGTCCCTTGCTCACTGTGCCACTGGATTCAAGCTAGCCTGGCTGAAGAAGGGTGACATACCCTGAAACCGGTCCCAGGATGCTTGTTTCCGGTCCAGGGAGGACTTGGCCTGGCAGTTCGGTCTGGACTGTTCCCATGGGGCACAGGGTCAAGACTGATTTGCATATGGCTGGGTCCAAACTGGGGTGGCGTAGTGGGCAAAAGAACGATGGATTTAACCCAGATCTTTTGACTGGGGGAGAATGTTTGCATTGTCAGCATTCCGTCCATCATTTGTTTGCTGTAACACTTTTCGCCCTAAGTGGGATGGGTATGCCCAGACGTGGGTCCCTTGCTCACTGTGCCACTGGATTCAAGCTAGCCTGGCTGAAGAAGGGTGACATACCCTGAAACCGGTCCCAGGATGCTTGTTTCCGGTCCAGGGAGGACCTGGCCTGGCAGTTCGGTCTGGACTGTTCCCATGGGGCACAGGGTCAAGACTGATTTGCATATGGCTGGGTCCAAACTGGGGTGGCGTAGTGGGCAAAAGAACGATGGATTTAACCCAGATCTTTTGACTGGGGGAGAATGTTTGCATTGTCAGCATTCCGTCCATCATTTGTTTGCTGTAACACTTTTCGCCCTAAGTGGGATGGGTATGCCCAGATGTGGGTCCCTTGCTCACTGTGCCACTGGATTCAAGCTAGCCTGGCTGAAGAAGGGTGACATACCCTGAAACCGGTCCCAGGATGCTTGTTTCCGGTCCAGGGAGGACCTGGCCTGGCAGTTCGGTCTGGACTGTTCCCATGGGGCACAGGGTCAAGACTGATTTGCATATGGCTCGGTCCAAACTGGGGTGGCGTAGTGGGCAAAAGAACGATGGATTTAACCCAGATCTTTTGACTGGGGGAGAATGTTTGCATTGTCAGCATTCCGTCCATCATTTGTTTGCTGTAACACTTTTCGCCCTAAGTGGGATGGGTATGCCCAGACGTGGGTCCCTTGCTCACTGTGCCACTGGATTCAAGCTAGCCTGGCTGAAGAAGGGTGACATACCCTGAAACCGGTCCCAGGATGCTTGTTTCCGGTCCAGGGAGGACCTGGCCTGGCAGTTCGGTCTGGACTGTTCCCATGGGGCACAGGGTCAAGACTGATTTGAATATGGCTGGGTCCAAACTGGGGTGGCGTAGTGGGCAAAAGAACGATGGATTTAACCCAGATCTTTTGACTGGGGGAGAATGTTTGCATTGTCAGCATTCCAACCATCATTTGTTTGCTGTAACACTTTTCGCCCTAAGTGGGATGGGTATGCCCAGACGTGGGTCCCTTGCTCACTGTGCCACTGGATTCAAGCTAGCCTGGCTGAAGAAGGGTGACATACCCTGAAATCGGTCCCAGGATGCTTGTTTCCGGTCCAGGGAGGACCTGGCCTGGCAGTTCGGTCTGGACTGTTCCCATGGGGCACAGGGTCAAGACTGATTTGCATATGGCTGGGTCCAAACTGAGGTGGCGTAGTGGGCAAAAGAACGATGGATTTAACCCAGATCTTTTGACTGGGGGAGAATGTTTGCATTGTCAGCATTCCGTCCATCATTTGTTTGCTGTAACACTTTTCGCCCTAACTGGGATGGGTATGCCCAGACGTGGGTCCCTTGCTCACTGTGCCACTGGATTCAAGCTAGCCTGGCTGAAGAAGGGTGACATACCCTGAAACCGGTCCCAGGATGCTTGTTTCCGGTCCAGGGAGGACCTGGCCTGGCAGTTTGGTCTGGACTGTTCCCATGGGGCACAGGGTCAAGACTGATTTGCATATGGCTGGGTCCAAACTGGGGTGGCGTAGTGGGCAAAAGAACGATGGATTTAACCCAGATCTTTTGACTGGGGGAGAATGTTTGCATTGTCAGCATTCCGTCCATCATTTGTCTGCTGTAACACTTTTCGCCCTAAGTGGGATGGGTATGCCCAGACGTGGGATCCTTGCTCACTGTGCCACTGGATTCAAGCTAGCCTGGCTGAAGAAGGGTGACATACCCTGAAACCGGTCCCAGGATGCTTGTTTCCGGTCCAGGGAGGACCTGGCCTGGCAGTTCGGTCTGGACTGTTCCCATGGGGCACAGGGTCAAGACTGATTTGCATATGGCTGGGTCCAAACTGGGGTGGCGCAGTGGGCAAAAGAACGATGGATTTAACCCAGATCTTTTGACTGGGGGAGAATGTTTGCATTGTCAGCATTCCGTCCATCATTTGTTTGCTGTAACACTTTTCGCCCTAAGTGGGATGGGTATGCCCAGACGTGGGTCCCTTGCTCACCGTGCCACTGGATTCAAGCTAGCCTGGCTGAAGAAGGGTGACATACCCTGAAACCGGTCCCAGGATGCTTGATTCCGGTCCAGGGAGGACCTGGCCTGGCAGTTCGGTCTGGACTGTTCCCATGGGGCACAGGGTCAAGACTGATTTGCATATGGCTGGGTCCAAACTGTGGTGGCGTAGTGGGCAAAAGAACGATGGATTTAACCCAGATCGTTTGGCTGGGGGAGAATGTTTGCATTGTCAGCATTCCGTCCATCATTTGTTTGCTGTAACACTTTTCGCCCTAAGTGGGATGGGTATGCCCAGACGTGGGTCCCTTGCTCACTGTGCCACTGGATTCAAGCTAGCCTGGCTGAAGAAGGGTGACATACCCTGAAACCGGTCCCAGGATGCTTGTTTCCAGTCCAGGTAGGACCTGGCCTGGCAGTTCGGTCTGGACTGTTCCCATGGGGCACAGGGTCAAGACTGATTTGAATATGGCTGGGTCCAAACTGGGGTGGCGTAGTGGGCAAAAGAACGATGGATTTAACCCAGATCTTTTGACTGGGGGAGAATGTTTGCATTGTCAGCATTCCGTCCATCATTTGTTTGCTGTAACACTTTTCGCCCTAAGTGGGATGGGTATGCCCAGACGTGGGTCCCTTGCTCACTGTGCCACTGGATTCAAGCTAGCCTGGCTGAAGAAGGGTGACATACCCTGAAACTGGTCCCAGGATGCTTGTTTCCGGTCCAGGGAGGACCTGGCCTGGCAGTTCGGTCTGGACTGTTCCCATGGGGCACAGGGTCAAGACTGATTTGCATATGGCTTGGTCCAAACTGGGGTGGCGTAGTGGGCAAAAGAACGATGGATTTAACCCAGATCTTTTGACTGGGGGAGAATGTTTGCATTGTCAGCATTCCGTCCATCATTTGTTTGCTGTAACACTATTCGCCCTAAGTGGGATGGGTATGCCCAGACGTGGGTCCCTTGCTCACTGTGCCACTGGATTCAAGCTAGCCTGGCTGAAGAAGGGTGACATACCCTGAAACCGGTCCCAGGATGCTTGTTTCCGGTCCAGGGAGGACTGGCCTGGCAGTTCGGTCTGGACTGTTTCCATGGGGCACAGGGTCAAGACTGATTTGCATATGGCTGGGTCCAAACTGGGGTGGCGTAGTGGGCAAAAGAACGATGGATTTAACCCAGATCTTTTGACTGGGGGAGAATGTTTGCATTGTCAGCATTCCGTCCATCATTTGTTTGCTGTAACACTTTTCGCCCTATGTGGGATGGGTATGCCCAGATGTGGGTCCTTGCTCACTGTGCCACTGGATTCAAGCTAGCCTGGCTGAAGAAGGGTGACATACCCTGAAACCGGTCCCAGGATGCTTGTTTCCGGTCCAGGGAGGACCTGGCCTGGCAGTTCGGTCTGGACTGTTCCCATGGGGCACAGGGTCAAGACTGATTTGCATATGGCTGGGTCCAAACTGGGGTGGCGTAGTGGGCAAAAGAACGATGGATTTAACCCAGATCTTTTGACTGGGGGAGAATGTTTGCATTGTCAGCATTCCGTCCATCATTTGTTTGCTGTAACACTTTTCGCCCTAAGTGGGATGGGTATGCCCAGACGTGGGTCCCTTGCTCACTGTGCCACTGGATTCAAGCTAGCCTGGCTGAAGAAGGGTGACATACCCTGAAACCGGTCCCAGGATGCTTGTTTCCGGTCCAGGGAGGACTTGGCCTGGCAGTTCGGTCTGGACTGTTCCCATGGGGCACAGGGTCAAGACTGATTTGCATATGGCTGGGTCCAAACTGGGGTGGCGTAGTGGGCAAAAGAACGATGGATTTAACCCAGATCTTTTGACTGGGGGAGAATGTTTGCATTGTCAGCATTCCGTCCATCATTTGTTTGCTGTAACACTTTTCGCCCTAAGTGGGATGGGTATGCCCAGACGTGGGTC
This sequence comes from Calotriton arnoldi, assembly GCA_963921515.1. NCBI lineage: Eukaryota > Metazoa > Chordata > Amphibia > Caudata > Salamandridae > Calotriton > Calotriton arnoldi. The sequence continues at coordinate 11,031 of CAWUFW010004374.1, read as the reverse complement.
CCTTGCTCACTGTGCCACTGGATTCAAGCTAGCCTGGCTGAAGAAGGGTGACATACCCTGAAACCGGTCCCAGGATGCTTGTTTCCGGTCCAGGGAGGACTCTGGCAGTTCGGTCTGGACTGTTCCCATGGGGCACAGGGTCAAGACTGATTTGCATATGGCTGGGTCCAAACTGGGGTGGCGTAGTGGGCAAAGGAACGATGGATTTAACCCAGATCTTTTGACTGGGGGAGAATGTTTGCATTGTCAGCATTCCGTCCATCATTTGTTTGCTGTAACACTTTTCGCCCTAAGTGGGATGGGTATGCCCAGACGTGGGTCCCTTGCGCACTGTGCCACTGGATTCAAGCTAGCCTGGCTGAAGAAGGGTGACATACCCTGAAACCGGTCCCAGGATGCTTGTTTCCGGTCCAGGAGGACCTGGCCTGGCAGTTCGGTCTGGACTGTTCCCATGGGGCACAGGGTCAAGACTGATTTGCATATGGCTGGGTCCAAATTGGGTGGCGTAGTGGGCAAAAGAACGATGGATTTAACCCAGATCTTTTGACTGGGGGAGAATGTTTGCATTGTCAGCATTCCGTCCATCATTTGTTTGCTGTAACACTTTTCGCCCTAAGTGGGATGGGTATGCCCAGACGTGGGTCCCTTGCTCACTGTGCCACTGGATCGAGCTAGCCTGGCTGAAGAAGGGTGACATACCCTGAAACCGGTCCAAGGATGCTTGTTTCCGGTCCAGGGAGGACCTGGCCTGGCAGTTCGGTCTGGACTGTTCCCATGGGGCACAGGGTCAAGACTGATTTGCATATGGCTGGGTCCAAACTGGGGTGGCGTAGTGGGCAAAAGAACGATGGATTTAACCCAGATCTTTTGACTGGGGGAGAATGTTTGCATTGTCAGCATTCCGTCCATCATTTGTTTGCTGTAACACTTTTTACCCTAAGTGGGATGGGTATGCCCAGACGTGGGTCCCTTGCTCACTGTGCCACTGGATTCAAGCTAGCCTGGCTGAAGAAGGGTGACATACCCTGAAACCGGTCCCAGGATGCTTGTTTCCGGTCCAGGGAGGACTTGGCCTGGCAGTTCGGTCTGGACTGTTCCCATGGGGCACAGGGTCAAGACTGATTTGCATATGGCTGGGTCCAAACTGGGGTGGCGTAGTGGGCAAAAGAACGATGGATTTAACCCAGATCTTTTGACTGGGGGAGAATGTTTGCATTGTCAGCATTCCGTCCATCATTTGTTTGCTGTAACACTTTTCGCCCTAAGTGGGATGGGTATGCCCAGACGTGGGTCCCTTGCGCACTGTGCCACTGGATTCAAGCTAGCCTGGCTGAAGAAGGGTGACATACCCTGAAACCGGTCCCAGGATGCTTGTTTCCGGTCCAGGGAGGACCTGGCCTGGCAGTTCGGTCTGGACTGTTCCCATGGGGCACAGGGTCAAGACTGATTTGCATATGGCTGGGTCCAAACTGGGGTGGCGTAGTGGGCAAAAGAACGATGGATTTAACCCAGATCTTTTGACTGGGGGAGAATGTTTGCATTGTCAGCATTCCGTCCATCATTTGTTTGCTGTAACACTTTTCGCCCTAAGTGGGATGGGTATGCCCAGATGTGGGTCCCTTGCTCACTGTGCCACTGGATTCAAGCTAGCCTGGCTGAAGAAGGGTGACATACCCTGAAACCGGTCCCAGGATGCTTGTTTCCGGTCCAGGGAGGACCTGGCCTGGCAGTTCGGTCTGGACTGTTCCCATGGGGCACAGGGTCAAGACTGATTTGCATATGGCTCGGTCCAAACTGGGGTGGCGTAGTGGGCAAAAGAACGATGGATTTAACCCAGATCTTTTGACTGGGGGAGAATGTTTGCATTGTCAGCATTCCGTCCATCATTTGTTTGCTGTAACACTTTTCGCCCTAAGTGGGATGGGTATGCCCAGACGTGGGTCCCTTGCTCACTGTGCCACTGGATTCAAGCTAGCCTGGCTGAAGAAGGGTGACATACCCTGAAACCGGTCCCAGGATGCTTGTTTCCGGTCCAGGGAGGACCTGGCCTGGCAGTTCGGTCTGGACTGTTCCCATGGGGCACAGGGTCAAGACTGATTTGAATATGGCTGGGTCCAAACTGGGGTGGCGTAGTGGGCAAAAGAACGATGGATTTAACCCAGATCTTTTGACTGGGGGAGAATGTTTGCATTGTCAGCATTCCGTCCATCATTTGTTTGCTGTAACACTTTTCGCCCTAAGTGGGATGGGTATGCCCAGACATGGGTCCCTTGCTCACTGTGCCACTGGATTCAAGCTAGCCTGGCTGAAGAAGGGTGACATACCCTGAAACCGGTCCCAGGATGCTTGTTTCCGGTCCAGGGAGGACCTGGCCTGGCAGTTCGGTCTGGACTGTTCCCATGGGGCACAGGGTCAAGACTGATTTGCATATGGCTGGGTCCAAACTGGGGTGGCGTAGTGGGCAAAAGAACGATGGATTTAACCCAGATCTTTTGACTGGGGGAGAATGTTTGCATTGTCAGCATTCCAACCATCATTTGTTTGCTGTAACACTTTTCGCCCTAAGTGGGATGGGTATGCCCAGACGTGGGTCCCTTGCTCACTGTGCCACTGGATTCAAGCTAGCCTGGCTGAAGAAGGGTGACATACCCTGAAATCGGTCCCAGGATGCTTGTTTCCGGTCCAGGGAGGACCTGGCCTGGCAGTTCGGTCTGGACTGTTCCCATGGGGCACAGGGTCAAGACTGATTTGCATATGGCTGGGTCCAAAATGAGGTGGCGTAGTGGGCAAAAGAACGATGGATTTAACCCAGATCTTTTGACTGGGGGAGAATGTTTGCATTGTCAGCATTCCGTCCATCATTTGTTTGCTGTAACACTTTTCGCCCTAACTGGGATGGGTATGCCCAGACGTGGGTCCCTTGCTCACTGTGCCACTGGATTCAAGCTAGCCTGGCTGAAGAAGGGTGACATACCCTGAAACCGGTCCCAGGATGCTTGTTTCCGGTCCAGGGAGGACCTGGCCTGGCAGTTTGGTCTGGACTGTTCCCATGGGGCACAGGGTCAAGACTGATTTGCATATGGCTGGGTCCAAACTGGGGTGGCGTAGTGGGCAAAAGAACGATGGATTTAACCCAGATCTTTTGACTGGGGGAGAATGTTTGCATTGTCAGCATTCCGTCCATCATTTGTCTGCTGTAACACTTTTCGCCCTAAGTGGGATGGGTATGCCCAGACGTGGGTCCCTTGCTCACTGTGCCACTGGATTCAAGCTAGCCTGGCTGAAGAAGGGTGACATACCCTGAAACCGGTCCCAGGATGCTTGTTTCTGGTCCAGGGAGGACCTGGCCTGGCAGTTCGTTCTGGACTGTTCCCATGGGGCACAGGGTCAAGACTGATTTGCATATGGCTGGGTCCAAACTGGGGTGGCGCAGTGGGCAAAAGAACGATGGATTTAACCCAGATCTTTTGACTGGGGGAGAATGTTTGCATTGTCAGCATTCCGTCCATCATTTGTTTGCTGTAACACTTTTCGCCCTAAGTGGGATGGGTATGCCCAGACGTGGGTCCCTTGCTCACCGTGCCACTGGATTCAAGCTAGCCTGGCTGAAGAAGGGTGACATACCCTGAAACCGGTCCCAGGATGCTTGATTCCGGTCCAGGGAGGACCTGGCCTGGCAGTTCGGTCTGGACTGTTCCCATGGGGCACAGGGTCAAGACTGATTTGCATATGGCTGGGTCCAAACTGTGGTGGCGTAGTGGGCAAAAGAACGATGGATTTAACCCAGATCGTTTGACTGGGGGAGAATGTTTGCATTGTCAGCATTCCGTCCATCATTTGTTTGCTGTAACACTTTTCGCCCTAAGTGGGATGGGTATGCCCAGACGTGGGTCCCTTGCTCACTGTGCCACTGGATTCAAGCTAGCCTGGCTGAAGAAGGGTGACATACCCTGAAACCGGTCCCAGGATGCTTGTTTCCAGTCCAGGTAGGACCTGGCCTGGCAGTTCGGTCTGGACTGTTCCCATGGGGCACAGGGTCAAGACTGATTTGAATATGGCTGGGTCCAAACTGGGGTGGCGTAGTGGGCAAAAGAACGATGGATTTAACCCAGATCTTTTGACTGGGGGAGAATGTTTGCATTGTCAGCATTCCGTCCATCATTTGTTTGCTGTAACACTTTTCGCCCTAAGTGGGATGGGTATGCCCAGACGTGGGTCCCTTGCTCACTGTGCCACTGGATTCAAGCTAGCCTGGCTGAAGAAGGGTGACATACCCTGAAACTGGTCCCAGGATGCTTGTTTCCGGTCCAGGGAGGACCTGGCCTGGCAGTTCGGTCTGGACTGTTCCCATGGGGCACAGGGTCAAGACTGATTTGCATATGGCTTGGTCCAAACTGGGGTGGCGTAGTGGGCAAAAGAACGATGGATTTAACCCAGATCTTTTGACTGGGGGAGAATGTTTGCATTGTCAGCATTCCGTCCATCATTTGTTTGCTGTAACACTTTTCGCACTAAGTGGGATGGGTATGCCCAGACGTGGGTCCCTTGCTCACTGTGCCACTGGATTCAAGCTAGCCTGGCTGAAGAAGGGTGACATACCCTGAAACCGGTCCAAGGATGCTTGTTTCCGGTCCAGGGAGGACTGGCAGTTCGGTCTGGACTGTTTCCATGGGGCACAGGGTCAAGACTGATTTGCATATGGCTGGGTCCAAACTGGGGTGGCGTAGTGGGCAAAAGAACGATGGATTTAACCCAGATCTTTTGACTGGGGGAGAATGTTTGCATTGTCAGCATTCCGTCCATCATTTGTTTGCTGTAACACTTTTACGCCCTATGTGGGATGGGTATGCCCAGATGTGGGTCCCTTGCTCACTGTGCCACTGGATTCAAGCTAGCCTGGCTGAAGAAGGGTGACATACCCTGAAACCGGTCCCAGGATGCTTGTTTCCGGTCCAGGGAGGACCTGGCTTGGCAGTTCGGTCTGGACTGTTCCCATGGGGCACAGGGTCAAGACTGATTTGCATATGGCTGGGTCCAAATTGGGTGGCGTAGTGGGCAAAAGAACGATGGATTTAACCCAGATCTTTTGACTGGGGGAGAATGTTTGCATTGTCAGCATTCCGTCCATCATTTGTTTGCTGTAACACTTTTCGCCCTAAGTGGGATGGGTATGCCCAGACGTGGGTCCCTTGCTCACTGTGCCACTGGATTCAAGCTAGCCTGGCTGAAGAAGGGTGACATACCCTGAAACCGGTCCCAGGATGCTTGTTTCCGGTCCAGGGAGGACTTGGCCTGGCAGTTCGGTCTGGACTGTTCCCATGGGGCACAGGGTCAAGACTGATTTGCATATGGCTGGGTCCAAACTGGGGTGGCGTAGTGGGCAAAAGAACGATGGATTTAACCCAGATCTTTTGACTGGGGGAGAATGTTTGCATTGTCAGCATTCCGTCCATCATTTGTTTGCTGTAACACTTTTCGCCCTAAGTGGGATGGGTATGCCCAGACGTGGGTCCCTTGCTCACTGTGCCACTGGATTCAAGCTAGCCTGGCTGAAGAAGGGTGACATACCCTGAAACCGGTCCCAGGATGCTTGTTTCCGGTCCAGGGAGGACCTGGCCTGGCAGTTCGGTCTGGACTGTTCCCATGGGGCACAGGGTCAAGACTGATTTGCATATGGCTGGGTCCAAACTGGGGTGGCGTAGTGGGCAAAGGAACGATGGATTTAACCCAGATCTTTTGACTGGGGGAGAATGTTTGCATTGTCAGCATTCCGTCCATCATTTGTTTGCTGTAACACTTTTCGCCCTAAGTGGGATGGGTATGCCCAGACGTGGGTCCCTTGCGCACTGTGCCACTGGATTCAAGCTAGCCTGGCTGAAGAAGGGTGACATACCCTGAAACCGGTCCCAGGATGCTTGTTTCCGGTCCAGGGAGGACCTGGCCTGGCAGTTCGGTCTGGACTGTTCCCATGGGGCACAGGGTCAAGACTGATTTGCATATGGCTGGGTCCAAACTGGGGTGGCGTAGTGGGCAAAAGAACGATGGATTTAACCCAGATCTTTTGACTGGGGGAGAATGTTTGCATTGTCAGCATTCCGTCCATCATTTGTTTGCTGTAACACTTTTCGCCCTAAGTGGGATGGGTATGCCCAGATGTGGGTCCCTTGCTCACTGTGCCACTGGATTCAAGCTAGCCTGGCTGAAGAAGGGTGACATACCCTGAAACCGGTCCCAGGATGCTTGTTTCCGGTCCAGGGAGGACCTGGCCTGGCAGTTCGGTCTGGACTGTTCCCATGGGGCACAGGGTCAAGACTGATTTGCATATGGCTCGGTCCAAACTGGGGTGGCGTAGTGGGCAAAAGAACGATGGATTTAACCCAGATCTTTTGACTGGGGGAGAATGTTTGCATTGTCAGCATTCCGTCCATCATTTGTTTGCTGTAACACTTTTCGCCCTAAGTGGGATGGGTATGCCCAGACGTGGGTCCCTTGCTCACTGTGCCACTGGATTCAAGCTAGCCTGGCTGAAGAAGGGTGACATACCCTGAAACCGGTCCCAGGATGCTTGTTTCCGGTCCAGGGAGGACCTGGCCTGGCAGTTCGGTCTGGAATGTTCCCATGGGGCATAGGGTCAAGACTGATTTGAATATGGCTGGGTCCAAACTGGGGTGGCGTAGTGGGCAAAAGAACGATGGATTTAACCCAGATCTTTTGACTGGGGGAGAATGTTTGCATTGTCAGCATTCCGTCCATCATTTGTTTGCTGTAACACTTTTCGCCCTAAGTGGGATGGGTATGCCCAGACGTGGGTCCCTTGCTCACTGTGCCACTGGATTCAAGCTAGCCTGGCTGAAGAAGGGTGACATACCCTGAAACCGGTCCCAGGATGCTTGTTTCCGGTCCAGGGAGGACCTGGCCTGGCAGTTCGGTCTGGACTGTTCCCATGGGGCACAGGGTCAAGACTGATTTGCATATGGCTGGGTCCAAACTGGGGTGGCGTAGTGGGCAAAAGAACGATGGATTTAACCCAGATCTTTTGACTGGGGGAGAATGTTTGCATTGTCAGCATTCCGTCCATCATTTGTTTGCTGTAACACTTTTCGCCCTAAGTGGGATGGGTATGCCCAGACGTGGGTCCCTTGCTCACTGTGCCACTGGATTCAAGCTAGCCTGGCTGAAGAAGGGTGACATACCCTGAAACCGGTCCCAGGATGCTTGTTTCCAGTCCAGGTAGGACCTGGCCTGGCAGTTCGGTCTGGACTGTTCCCATGGGGCACAGGGTCAAGACTGATTTGAATATGGCTGGGTCCAAACTGGGGTGGCGTAGTGGGCAAAAGAACGATGGATTTAACCCAGATCTTTTGACTGGGGGAGAATGTTTGCATTGTCAGCATTCCGTCCATCATTTGTTTGCTGTAACACTTTTCGCCCTAAGTGGGATGGGTATGCCCAGACGTGGGTCCCTTGCTCACTGTGCCACTGGATTCAAGCTAGCCTGGCTGAAGAAGGGTGACATACCCTGAAACTGGTCCCAGGATGCTTGTTTCCGGTCCAGGGAGGACCTGGCCTGGCAGTTCGGTCTGGACTGTTCCCATGGGGCACAGGGTCAAGACTGATTTGCATATGGCTTGGTCCAAACTGGGGTGGCGTAGTGGGCAAAAGAACGATGGATTTAACCCAGATCTTTTGACTGGGGGAGAATGTTTGCATTGTCAGCATTCCGTCCATCATTTGTTTGCTGTAACACTTTTCGCACTAAGTGGGATGGGTATGCCCAGACGTGGGTCCCTTGCTCACTGTGCCACTGGATTCAAGCTAGCCTGGCTGAAGAAGGGTGACATACCCTGAAACCGGTCCAAGGATGCTTGTTTCCGGTCCAGGGAGGACTGGCAGTTCGGTCTGGACTGTTTCCATGGGGCACAGGGTCAAGACTGATTTGCATATGGCTGGGTCCAAACTGGGGTGGCGTAGTGGGCAAAAGAACGATGGATTTAACCCAGATCTTTTGACTGGGGGAGAATGTTTGCATTGTCAGCATTCCGTCCATCATTTGTTTGCTGTAACACTTTTCGCCCTATGTGGGATGGGTATGCCCAGATGTGGGTCCCTTGCTCACTGTGCCACTGGATTCAAGCTAGCCTGGCTGAAGAAGGGTGACATACCCTGAAACCGGTCCCAGGATGCTTGTTTCCGGTCCAGGGAGGACCTGGCCTGGCAGTTCGGTCTGGACTGTTCCCATGGGGCACAGGGTCAAGACTGATTTGCATATGGCTGGGTCCAAATTGGGTGGCGTAGTGGGCAAAAGAACGATGGATTTAACCCAGATCTTTTGACTGGGGGAGAATGTTTGCATTGTCAGCATTCCGTCCATCATTTGTTTGCTGTAACACTTTTCGCCCTAAGTGGGATGGGTATGCCCAGACGTGGGTCCCTTGCTCACTGTGCCACTGGATTCAAGCTAGCCTGGCTGAAGAAGGGTGACATACCCTGAAACCGGTCCCAGGATGCTTGTTTCCGGTCCAGGGAGGACTTGGCCTGGCAGTTCGGTCTGGACTGTTCCCATGGGGCACAGGGTCAAGACTGATTTGCATATGGCTGGGTCCAAACTGGGGTGGCGTAGTGGGCAAAAGAACGATGGATTTAACCCAGATCTTTTGACTGGGGGAGAATGTTTGCATTGTCAGCATTCCGTCCATCATTTGTTTGCTGTAACACTTTTCGCCCTAAGTGGGATGGGTATGCCCAGACGTGGGTCCCTTGCTCACTGTGCCACTGGATTCAAGCTAGCCTGGCTGAAGAAGGGTGACATACCCTGAAACCGGTCCCAGGATGCTTGTTTCCGGTCCAGGAGGACCTGGCCTGGCAGTTCGGTCTGGACTGTTCCCATGGGGCACAGGGTCAAGACTGATTTGCATATGGCTGGGTCCAAACTGGGGTGGCGTAGTGGGCAAAGGAACGATGGATTTAACCCAGATCTTTTGACTGGGGGAGAATGTTTGCATTGTCAGCATTCCGTCCATCATTTGTTTGCTGTAACACTTTTCGCCCTAAGTGGGATGGGTATGCCCAGACGTGGGTCCCTTGCGCACTGTGCCACTGGATTCAAGCTAGCCTGGCTGAAGAAGGGTGACATACCCTGAAACCGGTCCCAGGATGCTTGTTTCCGGTCCAGGGAGGACCTGGCCTGGCAGTTCGGTCTGGACTGTTCCCATGGGGCACAGGGTCAAGACTGATTTGCATATGGCTGGGTCCAAACTGGGGTGGCGTAGTGGGCAAAAGAACGATGGATTTAACCCAGATCTTTTGACTGGGGGAGAATGTTTGCATTGTCAGCATTCCGTCCATCATTTGTTTGCTGTAACACTTTTCGCCCTAAGTGGGATGGGTATGCCCAGATGTGGGTCCCTTGCTCACTGTGCCACTGGATTCAAGCTAGCCTGGCTGAAGAAGGGTGACATACCCTGAAACCGGTCCCAGGATGCTTGTTTCCGGTCCAGGGAGGACCTGGCCTGGCAGTTCGGTCTGGACTGTTCCCATGGGGCACAGGGTCAAGACTGATTTGCATATGGCTCGGTCCAAACTGGGGTGGCGTAGTGGGCAAAAGAACGATGGATTTAACCCAGATCTTTTGACTGGGGGAGAATGTTTGCATTGTCAGCATTCCGTCCATCATTTGTTTGCTGTAACACTTTTCGCCCTAAGTGGGATGGGTATGCCCAGACGTGGGTCCCTTGCTCACTGTGCCACTGGATTCAAGCTAGCCTGGCTGAAGAAGGGTGACATACCCTGAAACCGGTCCCAGGATGCTTGTTTCCGGTCCAGGGAGGACCTGGCCTGGCAGTTCGGTCTGGAATGTTCCCATGGGGCATAGGGTCAAGACTGATTTGAATATGGCTGGGTCCAAACTGGGGTGGCGTAGTGGGCAAAAGAACGATGGATTTAACCCAGATCTTTTGACTGGGGGAGAATGTTTGCATTGTCAGCATTCCGTCCATCATTTGTTTGCTGTAACACTTTTCGCCCTAAGTGGGATGGGTATGCCCAGACGTGGGTCCCTTGCTCACTGTGCCACTGGATTCAAGCTAGCCTGGCTGAAGAAGGGTGACATACCCTGAAACCGGTCCCAGGATGCTTGTTTCCGGTCCAGGGAGGACCTGGCCTGGCAGTTCGGTCTGGACTGTTCCCATGGGGCACAGGGTCAAGACTGATTTGCATATGGCTGGGTCCAAACTGGGGTGGCGTAGTGGGCAAAAGAACGATGGATTTAACCCAGATTTTTTGACTGGGGGAGAATGTTTGCATTGTCAGCATTCCGTCCATCATTTGTTTGCTGTAACACTTTTCGCCCTAAGTGGGATGGGTTTGCCCAGACGTGGGTCCCTTGCTCACTGTGCCACTGGATTCAAGCTAGCCTGGCTGAAGAAGGGTGACATACCCTGAAACCGGTCCCAGGATGCTTGTTTCCGGTCCAGGGAGGACCTGGCCTGGCAGTTCGGTCTGGACTGTTCCCATGGGGCACAGGGTCAAGACTGATTTGCATATGGCTGGGTCCAAACTGAGGTGGCGTAGTGGGCAAAAGAACGATGGATTTAACCCAGATCTTTTGACTGGGGAGAATGTTTGCATTGTCAGCATTCCGTCCATCATTTGTTTGCTGTAACACTTTTCGCCCTAAGTGGGATGGGTATGCCCAGACGTGGGTCCCTTGCTCACTGTGTCACTGGATTCAAGCTAGCCTGGCTGAAGAAGGGTGACATACCCTGAAACCGGTCCCAGGATGCTTGTTTCCGGTCCAGGGAGGACCTGGCCTGGCAGTTCGGTCTGGACTGTTCCCATGGGGCACAGGGTCAAGACTGATTTGCATATGGCTGGGTCCAAACTGGGGTGGCGTAGTGGGCAAAAGAACGATGGATTTAACCCAGATCTTTTGACTGGGGGAGAATGTTTGCATTGTCAGCATTCCGTCCATCATTTGTCTGCTGTAACACTTTGCTTCCTATGAGCACATGTAAATTTGAACAAAGTAAGTAC